>JARDYH010000002.1:106625000-107825000 GCA_029215795.1 Anniella stebbinsi | reverse complement strand
GGGCCTCCTCCTCGGCACACTTCCTCCAGCCCCTCCCCCGGGCAATCCGGGGCTTCTTCTAGGCTAGCGTGACCACGCAGGACTAGAAACTGCTCAGCTTGGCCTGGAGGAAGGGCTGGAAGTTGCAGGCTGCATGGTCACGCTGGCCTAGAAGAAGCCCCGGATTGCCCGGGGGAGGGGCTGGAGAAAGTGTGCCTATGAAGGGTGCCTGCCTGCCTGCCTGCCTCGTCAGCCCAGGGGGAAGTTTCCTCAGCGCCGCCCCAAGTGCGCCGGTTCCAGGGCTGGTTGGGGGGGGGGACGATGGGACACCTGAGCTGGGCACCCTCACTTCCTCCTGCGAGGCGATGCGGAGCAGCAGCTGCAGCGGGGGCACGAGCGAGCTAGTGACATGAGCCCAGGTGGGTGTCACCCGTGAGGGGCTTGGCGCGGTGGTGCTTTGAACAGGGAGGAGGGGGAGCGAGTGAGCGCTGTGGTGGAAGCTTTTTGCTCCTTGGGCAGCCTGACGCCCAGCTCTAAAAGATGGTGTAGGGCACCAGATCGAGCCGACTGTTTCCCCGGAGGTTTGCCCCTGCGGCCTGGTTGGCCCGGATCACCCCAGTTTTCCCGGTTAGGACCAGGAAACCCCTGGTGATCTGGTCACCCTCCCTCCCTCCCTCCCTCCCGCCCAGTATGCAGTGTGGATTTATCTGGTCGCCCGTTTGGGGACCAAGTAGGAATTTTTTACCCATAGTCTAAATTGGCATGGCCTATGGGTTTTTTCGCCTACTTCACACTGTAAATTTGGAGGGAGTGTTTTAGGTTAATCTTAATTTGTTGAAGCTAATTTGGTCACAATCCTCAGGCAGGTAGGGGTGGGCACTCTTAGGAAAGGGATGGTGAGCATTCTGTGGCACCGTTAAGGTGACAGGTCGTGCCTGAGGCCTTCCACTAAGGTTCGTGCAGCCTAAGTGGGGGGATAGGGCTGACCTGTGAGGCCAACTCAATTCACTCCACCCGGTGTTGGGCAGCCGGAGGGGGGGGGAGTGACACGAGGAAGCCTACCCTCCCCGCGAAGGGTATGGCTTGGGGGTGGCAATTGAAAGATGCCACTCAACACACATAGAATGTTTTGCCCTAATTAAACCCTGGCGTAGTAGCTAGGATAGATCAGGGCCCGCCCAGTCTTCCTTTGCAGATCATTAATAAATGTGGCCCATATTTTACACCATATTTATACATGACTCGTCTCTTTATTTCCCACCTTATCCATACGCAAACACACCCTTGGGCTTTGCCATTCCCTCTTAAACATGCAGCGAGGTAGGTGCTTATCCGTAGGCTTTTACCATTTTAGTCCTTTCCAGTAAAACACAAGCCACAAGCCAAATAAACATTTCTGAAGGAGCAAATCATAAATCATGAGCAAGAGCTTTCAGGTTTGATTGTGGGCAACACTGGGAGAATATAACACGACTTCTTTGGGCAGTACATCCCCTTCCAGCTATGGTTTTAAGGTAGGTAGGAAGGGACTCATTCAATACAAGCAAACTGGTAGCGCACCCATGTGCCCCATAGTCTAGCTGCCTTTTGTCAGGACTGAAGTCGATTAAAATACATTGAGGTGGACTGTTAATTTGGCTCCTTTTTATGTCAATATTGATTCTGACCTCACCCTATTCGCATACGGTGGAGAAATGTTATATCCCAGTGGATGATATATATATATATATTTGTAAATATGGTACTGTACATATTTGCCTTTCTTTCTTCCTTTCTCTCCCCCCACTCCGGCCCCCAACCTGTGCCTATAAAACAAAGCAGTGAACCTTATCTCTGCATTACGTTTTCCCGTATTGTGGGCCTTGCTCATCATAGCTGCGGCATTTGATCCATAAAGGCAGCTTAATGCAGCAAATAATGTCTGCACTGTCCAATGCATTTTGTGGCCAAGATATCCTTTGAACAGTTGAAGACACATTACGATCTGAAAGGCTTGTTTTGCCAAATCACTCGGCAAAGATTAAGCAGTGGTAAAAATAGCCACAGGCAGAACACAGCCAAAGTTAAGAACAGTTGTTTTTCAATGGATCAATGACGCTTGTGCATGGGGGCCATTAGTAGGCACTTAAAAGATTTGGGACATAGGATCATAGAACATAACATAGGACAATGTAGACCTATATGTGTAGGATTAGAAATAATTACTAAGAGCCGATCTACATTCTAGGTTTTTAATGTTTTATAAGGGTTATGAAAACTCTTTGGGCCACATGACACACTCCCTATAACACTGTATATCTGAGGTTTTTTAAAACTCACTTCAGTTATATACAACGGTTTCACTTTTAATGAATCGTTTTAAGTAAAATAATGTGTCCTTCTTTACCGTTTGTGATTCATGGGGGCAGTGCTTCGTTTACTGGTGCCCAAATGTTTAGCAGTTGATTGGTGGGGAAGAAAGCGGGGCTAAGGAGGAAGTGGGCGAGTGAACTACAACACCCACAATTCTTAGCCCTATACTCGCTAGGGAATGACAGAGGAACAAAGGAGGAAGTGGGTGACTGAACTACAACGCCCACAATGCTTTACCCTAAACTCATTGTAAAAACGAAACAGAAAGAGACAGGGCAGAAGAGTGTGTGACCGCACACACTGCTTTAAAGACTGAAGAATTTTTCTCCTGTAATGTGAGTACTCAGTAATGTGGCCTAAGACGTTTTAGAACGCACCTATTTGGAATGTTTTAAAATACTATTTAAAATGTTCCAAGGGACTGTGTAGATAGGCTCTAAGAGTTACTTAACTTTCACAGAAAGCAAAGACAACCAATTAATTTCTTAATCAGGTCATTCAAATAATAAAATAAAACAAAGTTTTCAATTCATTCATGCCAGACCCTCAGACCATTCCAAATATGTAGTTCCTCTTCAGTTACAGTGAATTCCCCCCCACCACCACCACACACACACACACACTAAGATGCAAGCAGAGTAGAACCTGGGGATATCCCAATTTTTCTGCCATCCTGGGATGTGAAATGGGCACAGAACCATGTGGTGTGGCTCCGTGCCCATGGGGAGGGAAGCAATTCTGCCACCCCCAGGATGGCAGGGTGGGGTGGTGCATGGGGGGGGTTCCCTACCTTTTTCGGCATGCTCCCACTGCTCTCTGCTCCTTTAAAACTGTAAAGAAAATGGTGGCTATGATGGGCGTGATGTCCCAGGATGTTGCGCTTCCTGTTTAGAAACTGGAGGACGATCCTGGAAGCAAGTAAATCTGGGATTGCCCCCAGGCCCTCCCTCTACACCCTTAGGTGTAGAAAGGGCCACAGTAACATGAGACATCAGCTAATGGGTTGGGCAGGACTATGGGAGAAGGGAGAGACATATACAGCTCTGAGAAATAGATTTGGGGCATGGGGCCAGGTTTCGCAGTACCCTGCATGTGCTACAGTCTCCACCATGGAAGTCAGTGGCATCTTTCCCAGCGGGTAACTTTTCCAGTGATTGCTCCTGTCCTATGCTGATCCGGGCATGTGCAAACATTTCCACCCATGTGATTCAGCTTCCTAGTTTGTTTGCAGACAAAGCAAGTGACAGATCTCCTACAGCACTGGGTGGTTTGTAAGTACTCCAGGCATAAGAGAGCTGAAAACAGGCCATGCTGTAAAGCATTACTCAAAATGCTTCAGTGTGCCTGGTTCATATTTTATGCTTTGAATGAAAGATACATGGTGGACTTATAAATAGTTATCTGCATTGAACCTGTGGTCACAGATGCTGAGCTGTTCTTTGGCTGATTGTTTTCCAGGACAAATGTGCTGACTGAAGGGCCAACATTTCCTAGACCAAAGGGTTCTTCTTTTAATTCCTGGGTACATGGTATGTTTTCTACAATAAGAGTGCTGCAGTGTTTAGAAAAGCTCTACACTGATGAACATCTTCTACTTACTCAGGAAAAATTAAACAAAGTTACAAGGCCTGGCATTTGACAATTCTAAGCCACTGTCCTCTCTCTCTCTCTCTCTCTCTCTCTCACACACACACACACACACACACTGATCATAACTAGAGCTGTGAGTGAACAAATGACCCCTCAAAATTCTCCACCCTGTTTGTGAGCAGCTTTCACCAAATTTCTCCTGTGGGAAGGGAAATTCTCCCACAGTTTCTTACAGGTAAGTCTTCTAGAGTGACAAACTGTCAAGATTTCCCCGGATTTGTCCTGGGTTTTGTTCTATCCTGGGTGTTGGGGGATTTCCTGTCATTTTCTAAAATGTCCTGGAAAGGCATACTTTCACTTTTAAGGCTAGGGTGACCAGATTTTAAAAATCAAAATCCTGGTCCCCCCCGCCCCCCCACCCAAAACAAACCCCCCACCAAGCCACCCCCCCAAAAAAAACCCAGCCTGGACCTACCGCCGGGTTCCTCCGCCGCCCGCGCGGGGTCCTCCGTCGCCACCCGCGCCGGGTCCTCCGCCGCCCACGTGGAAGAGGCGGGAGAGGGCCGGATCCGGAAGTGACGTAACCGGCTCTCTCCCATCTCTTCCGCGTGGCCTCTGGCCTTTCTGGGGCTCGTCGCAATGGCGACGAGCCCCGAGGAGCCCGGACGCCCGCGCGGAAGAGGCGGGCGTGGGCGTCCGGGCTCCTCAGGGCTCATCGCCATCGCGATGAGCCCCAAGGAGGCCAGAGGCCGCGCGGAAGAGGCAGGAGAGGGCCGGTTACGTCACTTCCGGATCCGGCCCTCTCCTGCCTCTTCCACGCGGCCTCTGGCCTTACGAGCCCGGCGGCGAAGGCGGCGGAGGAGCCCGGGAAGCAGCCGCCCCAGCAGGTAAGTGCCCCCCTTCATGCTTACCTGCTGGGGCGGCCGCTTCCCAGGCTCCTCCGCCTCCGGGTCTACCGCCGCTCCTTGCTTGCTGCCACCGCCGCGTGACCCCCCGCCACCCCGGTTTGCCCCCCCGCCCCCCGGTTGGGCCGGTTTGCCCCTGGGTTCCCGGTTAGGACCGGGAAATCCCGAGCCACCTGGTCAGCCTATTTAAGGCCGCATTAGTGTAGTGGGAGGGAATGACGCACTTTCTGGAGGTGGGTCATTCCCGGACATTTTAGTAAAGGCCCTGATTAGAGTAGGGCGGGAATGACACTCTTATCCCTCCTCTGCTCCAATTGGGTCCTTTAAGGTAGTGGCAGTGAATGACATGCTTTCCAGAGGTCCCGGAAAGCTGCTTTCCCACCCCACCCCCACTGGGTGTCCTCGTTTTTCGTTTACCAAATATGGTCACCCTAGTCTTACCATTGGCAGAAGTTGTAAGCCATCTTATTTCTCCTTTCCAAATGGTTTGTTTTTGGGGGATGCACTGCAAGTTGCAACAGCAGCAACTGTATTGGCAGCCTGGCCTCCATTTTATGTCCTCCACAGTATCCCACTCCTAGGTCCCCTCTACAAGAATTCGGTTTGACGCCTGGTTGTCCGATTATGCGCATCTTCTCGCAAGCGTTTTTATGGTAAATCACTGTACATGGGAGGCGGTTAAACGCATAACTGGTTGCCTTACCAGTTGTATGAAATGCACTTTAAAGGTGTTTAATGTGGAGAATCGCTTGTTCACATGGTCAAAAGGCGCTTTAACTGCCGCGGTAAATTAAAACTCGCTATTTAATGCACATTCAATAATGCGCATGATCGGATAGAAAAAGCACCTCAACTCCCGATTTGCACTCTTGTAGAGGCACCCCTAGTGTCATTTCTTGTGGGGGAAGAAAGGGAAGGCAGCCAACATATACAACAAATTAAAGTGTGGGAAGCTGAGCAGCTGCAGGCCGCCAAAGACATGATTGTTCAATGAAAAACAGTAAAGCACATTCCTTGGCCACCTCAAAAGGAAGGTAAGCACAAGAACCCAGTATATAGGAATTTCTCCAAAATGTTCTTCTTTGAATTCCTTTTTTTGACAACAATTTATTTTCTGTCAAATGAGAATGGTTGAAAAAATGTGGGAGGAATTTTTGCATTAGCACTAATCATAACATGTAGGGTACAAGAAGAAATCAGAGAACTTGTACATCACTAAACCTATGAAGAGTGCCGTTAAAATAATAATAATGAAACTGGATTAGTATGATATTTGGAATGTCTTTTTATTATCCCAAAAGAATTAGGGAACGGCAGCAGGGAACAGGGCTTCTTAGATGCTGCCAAACCAAGTTATGAACAAGAGCTGAGCATGTATACGCACGCACACACATGCACACACAAACACACACGCACACACAAACACACACACAGAGCTGCTTTGTCCCTTCCTTTGCACAAGTGGGGAAACAAATCAGAAAGCCTGTAGCCTGTATATATGAACTGGCTTCCAAACAAGCCAGAATAAAAAGGCATGGTTTGAAGCTGGCTTCATATCCTGGCTTGTTTGGAAGCCAATAATAGTGTTATCTTTTGTACACTCCAAACTGCACTTGCAGCAAACACAGGGCCATGAGCCCTTCCCTCCATTTTTACATTTTATATTTCATCCAGAGTTGCGCACATATCAAATAGATAACTAGCATAATGATCCTATGTATGTTTCATCAGAAGCAAGTCCCAATGACTGCAGTGGGACTGACTCCCAAATATGTATTTTTAGGCTTGCAACCAAAGTGTTTTTTATTTTCCTTTGCACGTATGTTGGGACCACTTACCCTGCTTTTAAAGCCCTCTTTAAGTAGTGAGATATATTTAAGTTGGCTGACCATATGAAAAGGAGGACAGGGCTCATGTAACTTTAACAGTTGTAGAGAAAAGGTAATTTCAGCCAGTGTCATTTGTATGCAATTAGTTCTTGGTGAAATTTCCTCTTCATCACAACAGTTAAAGTTGCAGGGGCCCTGCCTTCTTTTGTATATGGTCACTCTAGTATAGTGCCTGCAACTTTAACTGTTGTGATGAAGAGGGAATTTCACCAGGACCAAATTGCATACAAATGACACTGGCTGAAATTCCCTTTTCTCTACAACAGTTAAAGTTACATGAGCCCTGTCCTCCTTTTCATATGGCCAGCCTATATTTAAGTGAAAATTAGAACATATTCTTTTTAGTAGAAGCCAAAGTAGGGAAAATCTGGTGAGGTAAACAAAAGGCTGTTATGTAAGCATAGAGTCCTCAGGAGGAGAGAGGGAATCTAAAACCTTGTATGTCATTAGCTGAAAATGGTGAGAACATCCACTAAAAGAGCAGCCATTTTCTCAGCCATCTAAAAGCTTTTAGACCTCAGTACATGGCCAGAAGAACTTGACCCCAGGGATAGGGTGACCAGATGAAAAGGAGGACAGGGCTCCTGTATCTTTAACAGTTACAAAGGACAGGGAATTTCAGCAGGTGTTGTTTGTATGCATACATAACCTGGTGAAATTCCCTCTTCATCACAAACAGTTCAAGCTGCAGGAGCCCTGTCTCTTGACCATGTACAAAAGAGGTCAGGGCTTCTGCAGCTTTAACTTTGTGATGAAGAGGGAATTTCACCAGGTTCTGCATATATACAAATGACACCTGCTGAAATTCCTTTTTCTATGAAACTGTTAAAGATACAGGAGCCCTGTCATCCTTTTCATCTGGTCAGCCTACCCAAGGAGAAAGTGTTCCAGCTTGGCAGTTCCAGCCATCTTGTTGTTTTGTTTTAAGGAAATTGATATTCTGAAATTCTGAAAGTTGCAAACACCGAGTTTTAAGTTAGAATCCCAGAGTGGGAAACTTAAATACCTGGAAGGACTGAAGATGCAACAAAGGAAATTATGTATGCCTAAATAGATTGGATGGATGGAACTCAGACACAACCGAGGATAACGTGTGACTAGTCTTGAGTCCAGAGCTGCAAGTGGGTTTTAGAAAGAGAAGAAGCAGTTCTATGGCTTTTTAAATGAGATATCAGTTACTTTCCAATGAGCCCTTTTCAGAAATATTAATAGCAGTTATCCATGCTAACACTAGCCAATGCTAGTAAGTCTGCCAGTGAGAAACCACCAGTATTTATTTTATATGGCCCCATTCTTGCACATGAAAATCCCCTATGTGGAGTGGCCCCATGGCTGCATGAAGGAAGTGATGGAACCGACCGCAGGGCTTTGCAGGAGCATGTTTGGAAAAAATGATGCACAGTTGCACTGCTGTGAATCACTGCTGTGTGAACTTATGCAATTGCAACTATGGGGCAGTTTATCATGGGTGATTGTAGCTACCAAGTATTCTATCAAGGGGTGTTCATGTGGTACATCCACAAAGCAAACCTTTGTGATATGGCAGGCCAGAAGTAGACAACATGACATCCAAGGGCACCAATGTGCCACTAGACACCTTTCCTGGCAGCTGCCAAGATTCCCCATCCCATATAGATATATTTTAAAAATAATACATTTTCTTACCAGCAACTGGGATCACTTCAAAGCAAAGTGAAGGCCTCCAGTAGTTGATATTTTCTTTTCCTGTGAATGCCTCTGGGCTACATGGTGACTAGCCTTGGTGTCTACTAGCCCTCTGCTAGCAACGATTTTGTGATGGAGCCCAGGACAGGTTCTCAAATTTTTAAATGGGCCCACAAAGCTTCTCTGTCCCTGTGTTAGTGTGTGTGGGAGCACAGCGACATGGTCCTACATTCTATCCACTAAGTCACCCTGCTATAATGTTTCATTTAAGAAAGTTGGATCAAAATTCTGATGTATTGAACCTTCATGGCTTGGAGAAGGCTGAGGTTATTAGCATGAAGAATCCAGCTGGGGCCACTCACTACTGTGCTGCAAGGATTTGGATAAGGGCAGTTTGTTAAAGTGCTGCCTCAGGGGGGAGTAGTCAAATTGCATACCAGTAAACCCAGTCTCTAATTTAAATATTGGTTTTGTTTCTCTGTAGTCAGAAATTCAGGCTGGACATCAGGAAAAACTTCCTGACTATTAGAGCAGTATGACAATGGAACCAATGACCTAGGGAGGTGGTGGGCTCTCCCACACTAGAGGCCTTCAAGAGGCAGCTGGGCAATCATCTGTCAGGGATGCTTTAAAGTAGATTCCTGCATTGAGCAGGGGGTTGGACTCGATGGCCTTAGAGGCCCCTTCCAACTCTACTATTCTATGATTCTGTGAAATGGGTGTGACTACAACTGCATGTCCTCAGCAGTAAAATTCACAAAATGGGGTGCAGGCCTTCTTTGGAGTGTCCAAAGTATTCATGGTAAACATATGAAGCCATGAATAAATAATAGGTTCCAGAAGATCATAGGAAGGTATCATATTTAGTGCATTTTTTAAAATGTTCAACCAGCTTGCCCTTGGGTTCAGTGGTGCTTCTGCTGAATGCCAGGGTGGTCCAAAATGAAATCTCCCTCATCCATGATTTGATTGTGGATGAGGGGGCTGACCTGGTATGTATCACTGAGACCTGGGTGGGTGGACTGGGAGGGGTTACACCAGCACAGACTTGAGAGTGCTGGTCTTGAGTGTCTCTACTTTGTGTTGGGTACTTGAGACAGATTAGGCATTAGGGATTCTGCTGGTGTACCCCCCACCCCACTTCTCAACAGTCTCCCTGCCTGAGCTAACGGAGGTTGTCTCAGACCTGGTGTTGAGGAGACCCCCAGGATGATGGTTCTGGGGGATCTGAACTTCCATGCCAAGTCTCCTGCATCCAGGGCAGCTCAGGACTTCATGGCTGCAATGGCAACCATGGGGCTGTCTCAACATGTCATTGGCCCAATGCATGCAAAAGGACACACGATTTGGTTGTCTCGACTGGGCAGGAAGATGGTGATCTGAAAGTGGGGGAATTAACATCTAACCACTTGTCATGGTCAGATCACTTTCTATTGAGGTTTAGACTCTCGGCTGCCTTTCCCTTCTGCAAGGGTGGGGGCCCTATTAAATTGGTCGCCTCCAGAGGCTAATGGACTCCAATGGATTCCAGAGGGCTCTGGGGGATTTTCCTGCTGGTTTGGCTGGTGTTCCTGTCGAAGCCCAGGTTGCTTTGTGGAATGCAGAGATGACTCGAGTGTTTGACATGATTGAGCCGAAGCGCCCTCTCCCTCTGAGCAGAGCCTGGCCAGCACCTTGGAATACACCAGAGCTGAGAGCAATGAAGCAAGAGGGGAGATGGCTAGAATGCAGGTGGAGGAAAACTTGTGCTGAGTTTGATCGGACACGGGGTAGAGCTCACTATCGAGCTTCCTCTGTGGCGCGAGGGTGGCAAAGAGACAGTTCTTTTCCACAAGCATTGTGTCTTCTCAGTGTCATCCAGCAGAGCTGTTCCAAGAGGTTTGTGGCCTGCTACACTCTGAGCCAGGGCAAGAAATGGTGGAATCCTCGGCAGCTTGCTGTGACGGGTTTGCACGGCACTTTGAAGATAAAATCGCTCAGATTCATCATGAATTGGACACCACGCTTAATGCAGCTCCGCTAGTAGAGGCATTCAGAGCACTGTCTAGTCCAGTTTAATTGGATGAGTTTCAGTTACTGAGGCCTGAGGATGTGGACAAGGTGCTTGCCAAGTCCGGTCGACACCTGTGTGCTTGACCCTTGCCTTTCATGGCTTATTACATCAAATAAGGAGGGGATCACCGGCTGGGTCCAGGAGGTTGTAAATGCCTCACTGAGAGAGGGAGTGGTGCCAGCTTCTTCAAAAGAGGTGGTAATCAGACCACTCCTGAAAAAGCCGGACCTGGAGGATGTTAAGAACTATAGGCCGGTGGCTACTATCCCCTTCCTGGGCAAGATGCTTGAGCGGGAGGTTGCTGGACAACTCCAGGCACTCTTGAATGAAACGGATTATCTAGATCCTTTTCAATCGAGTTTCAGGCCTGGTTTTGGAATAGAAACTGCCTTGGTCGCCCTGTGGGATGACCTTTGTTGGGAGAGGGACAGGGGGAGTGCGAACCTTTTGATTCTCTTGGACTCTCAGCGGCTTTCGATACCATCGACCATGGTATCCTTCTGGATAGGCTGTCTGGGCTGGGAGTTAGAGGCACTGTGTTACAGTGGTTCCGCTCTTACTTGGATGGCTGGGGGATTATTGTTCTGTGCCATGGCATTTAGACTATGGGGTCCCACAAGGCTCTATATTATCCCCTATGCTGTTCAACATTTACATGAAACCGCTGCGAGAGGTTATCTGGAGATGTGGGTTGAGGTTAGGGTGACCAGATTTTGGAACCCAAAATCCCGGTCCAAAATGGCCACCCAAAGGGGGCGTGTCCCCCAAAAAACATAAAATATATATTTTAAAAGGCCACCCTCCATGCAGCCAACAAGCAGATCAGATACCCCCCGCCAACCCCCCACCCGAAACAAACCGCACCACCACCAAGCCACCCCCCCAAAAAAGCACTGCAAGGGGGGAGGGGGCTTACCTGCTGGGCTGTCTTCTGGCACCCACGGGCGCCAGCAGACGGCAG
Source organism: Anniella stebbinsi (assembly GCA_029215795.1). Taxonomy (NCBI): domain Eukaryota; kingdom Metazoa; phylum Chordata; class Lepidosauria; order Squamata; family Anniellidae; genus Anniella; species Anniella stebbinsi. Next base: position 107,813,606 of record JARDYH010000002.1, on the reverse strand, counting down.
CAGATGGTCCTGGCAGGTAAGAAGCGTGACGGGGGAGGCGGGAGGGGCCCCCCCCACTTACCTGCCGGGGCGGCCGCTTCCCTCCGGTGCTCAAATCTACTGAGAAACAGGCTTCGCGGGCTGTCCCTCAGTACCACACCGGGTGATGACGTCATCACCTGGTGCGCTACTGAGGGACAGGCCGCGAAACCTGTTTCTCAGTAGATTCGAGCACCGGAGGGAAGCGGACGCCCCTGCAGGTAAGGAGCATGAGGCGGGAGGCAGGAGGGGCCCCCCACTTACCTGCATGGGCAGCCGCTTTCCTCTGGTGCTCAAATCTACTGAGAAACAGGCTTAAAATAACAGGAATAAAAATTAGAAAAGAATCTTATAAATTGAGAGCTTTTGCTGACGACTTAGTGTTCACATTAGAGGGTCCATTGAGTGGAATTGAAACTTTAATGAACAAGTTGAATGAATTTGGTACATTAGCAGGTTTTAAGGTAAATAAACAAAAGACTAAGATACTTACAAAAATATGAATAAACAAGATCAAATAAAGATGGAAGAAAAAACTGGTTTCAAAGTAGAAAAGAAGGTGAAATATTTGGGCATAAATTTGACAAATATGAATTGTATGTTGTTTCATAATAATTATATTAAGGTTTGGAATGAAATTAAACAAGATTTGATAAGATAGGATAAACTTCAAATGTCATTGATGGGGAGGATTGCAATAATCAAGATGAATGTTTTACCAAGAATGTTGTACTTATTTCAGACAATCCCTATTGTAACTTCAGAGTTACCATTCAAGCAGTGGCAGAGAGAGATCTCTAAATTTATATGGCAATCCAAAAAACCAAGGGTGAAATTTAAAATATTACAAGATTCTAAAGAGAGAGGAGGTTTGGGATTGCCGGATTTGAGGATTTTTTTTTCTGCTTGTTGCTTGATGTGGATGAAGGAGTAGATTTTGATGAAGAATAATAGATTATTGGAATCAGAGGGACACGATTTAAGATTTGGTTGGCATGGGTATCTGTGGTATGATAAAGCTAAAGAGAATGCAGAATTCAATAATCATTATGTGAGACGAGCGATTTTGAGAATATGGATTAAACATAATCTAAGATTGTGTCAGATGATGCCGCTATGGGTTTCCTCACAGGAGACTTTCTACAGGAGAGAATTAGCAACTACGAAAAAATGGCTGATGTATGGTGATATTTTAGAAATAAAAGAAGGAGAGGTCAAAATGAAATCAAGAGAGGAGCTACGGAATGAAGGAATTGTTTGTCAGTGGTTTTCATATGCACAAATGATGGGAAAATTTAAGATAGATAAAAAAAATTGGGATTTTGAATGTACAAAATCTGAATTTGAGAAAGCTTTGTGTATAAATGATAATCATGTTATTTCAAAGATATATAAACTCTTGTTAAAATATGAGACTGAAGATGAACAAGTAAAAGAATGTATGATAAAGTGGGCTCAGAATATTGGACATAATATTACTATGGATCAGTGGGAGAACATGTGGTTGAGAGGTCTGAAGTTTACACTATGTGTCAGACTGAAAGAAAACTTTTATAAAATGATGTATAGATGGTATATATCTCCGTCAAAATTGGCAAAAATGTATAAGGAGACATCGGGAAAGTATTGGAAATGATAAAAAGCTGGAAGGCACATTTTATCATGTATGGTGGACATGTAAAAAAGCAAGATCTTTTTGGACACAAATGCATAGAGCGATGCAAGATGTATTGAAGATAAAAATACAAATGTGTCCAGAATATTTTCTGTTGGGGATTATAGACAAACAGCTATTGCAAGGTTATGGAACTTTATTTTTATACATGACAACAGCAGCAAGATTACTTTATGCCAGAATTGGAAGACTGAGAAAATACCAACAGAGGAGGGTTGGCTGTGGAAAATTACAGAACTGGCGGAGATGGCAAAACTTACTGCAATAATAAAAGACAAAACAACAATCAGGTTCATTGAGGAATGAAAACCTCTGGTGGATTTTCTGAAAGAGAGGGAAGGGAAGGACATTTTTGTAGATGGGTTTAATGATTAATTTGGAAGAGTAACATCTGTTAAAGATAGAGAAATTGGGAAATTCACTCATTAATTTTGAAAATTTTTGCATAGTTTGAAAAATTGTTTAGGAAAAAATAGAAATTTGGAAGTCCATTTTAATGTTGTATGTGATAGTGTCGATGTATTGTGTAAATGTTGTTGTTATGGTTGTATGCAAGATGTATATGTTAAACGTTTTTTTATGTTTGGAAAATAAAAAGTTTTACAAACACAAAAAAAAGAAACAGGCTTTGTGGCCTGTCCCTCAGTAGCGCGCCAGGTGATGATGTCATCACCCGGCGCGCTACTGAGGGACAGGCCGTGAAGCCTGTTTCTCAGTAGATTTGAGCACCGGAGGGAAGCGGTCGCCCCGGCAGGTAAGTGGGCCCGCCTCCCGCCTCGCGCTCCTTACCTGCAGGGGCGTCTGCTTCCCTCCAGTGCTCGAATCTACTGAGAAACAGGCTTCACGGCCTGTCCCTCAGTAGCAAGCCAGGTGATGACATCATCACCTGGCTCGCTACTGAGGGACAGGCCGCGAAGCCTGTTTCTCAGTAGATTCGAGCACCAGAGGGAAGCGGACACCCCGGCAGGTGGTGGCGGGAGGGTTCCCCCACCCGAAACCCCACCACCAAGCCACCCCCCCAAAAAAACCAGCCTGGACCTACCAGGTCTGCCGCAGCTCTCCGCCGCCGTCGCGTGACGCCCCGCAGCCCCAGTTTGCCCCCGCCGCCCCCCGGTCGGCCCAGATCGCCCCAGGTTTCCCTTTTAGGACTGGGAAACCCCGGGCGATCTGGTCACCCTAGTTGAAGTGTCATCAATATGTGGATGAAACCCAGCTCTACCTCTCCTTTTCAACAAACCCAGGTGAGGCAGTGGCTGTTCTGAATCAGTGCCTGGGCATGGTAATGGACTGGATGAGGGGCAACAAACTGAGACTCAACCCAGAGAAGATGGAGGTACTGTTTGTGGGTGGTTCGTCTGTCTGGCTAGGTGATGTTCACCTTGTTCTGGATGGGATTGCACTCCCCCTCAAGGATCGGATCTGTAGTTTGGGGGTGCTCCTGGATCCAGAACTGTCACTTGAGGCACAGGTGAACTCAGTGGAAAGGACCACCTTTTATCAGCTTAGGCTGATATACCAACTGTGCCCTTATCTGGACAGAGATAGCCTAGCTACAGTTATCCATGCTCTGAAAACCTCTTGTCTGGATTACTGCAATGTGTTATACGTGGGACTGCCTTTGAAAATTGTCTGGAAACTTCAACTAGTACAAAACAGGGCATCCAGACTATTAATGAGGACTGGCCAATGATATCATATTATGCCAGTCCTTTTCCAGCTTCACTGGCTGCTGGTCCAGGTCTGGGCCCAATTCAAAGTGCTAGTATTAACATTCAAAGCCTTAAATGGCTTGGGGTCAGGTTATCTGAAGGAACGCCTCCTCCCAGATGTACCTGCCCAGACCAGATGTACCTCCTCCCAGATGTACCTGCCCAGATAATTCTCGGGGGTCCTTCTCTGTAAGCCCCTGCCAAAGGAAGTGAGGCAGGTGGCTACCAGGAGGAGGCCTTCTCTGCTGTGGCACCCTGGCTTTGGAATGAGCTCCATAGTGAGGTTCACCTGGCACCTACATTATACTCTTTTAGATGCCAGGTGAAGACTTTTTTATTTTTTCAGTATTTTAACAGTTTATGAGTTTAATTTTTAACTTTGCTGGTTTAAATCTGTATTTTAAATTGTTATTAATTTTGCATTGCTACTTGGTTTTATACTGCTTGTGTTCTTATATTGTATTTTTTATACTGCTGCTGTTTTATATTTTGAATGGTTTTTATGGTTTAAATTTTTGTAAACCGCCCAGAGAGCTTCGGCTATTGGGTGGTATAAAATGTAATAAATAAATAAATAAATAAATAAATTTCCATGTACTCAATGTATCATGATGCATGGTGAAATTATTTCAAGAAGGCCACGCTCCAATTGAAATCTAATTGATCGCAAAATCTGAGGGTTTTTTTGTTTTTAAATCCCCACAGGAATATTTGTATTTATTATTTATGAAATGTATTAAATTCCTCCTAAAATAACTTTCCCTGGGTGTTTTATAATTTAAAATATTGTTAGCACTATATCAATAAAATTCCAATAAATCACAGAAACACTTTTTTTCTGTGCACTTTCCCTAATAAATGCACTTTGTATGCAATTTTGCCTAATGCACATATTTTTTTGCAAACCATTTTCCTAATATGATGCATTTTCAATTGGTGGAATCCATTGCAGAATTCAGAGAAGTGAAGATTTCAAAGGATAAGTGCATTTCTGTTCAAATATTTATCTGAAAGTTAAAACTTAGGTGCAAACTGAATGGATTTCTCCCCTTATCCCTAACTGTAAATGCTGAGGAACAAAACCACCATCTCGCAGCTAATCCAAAACTAACCTTAATTTAGTTTCCTTAGAGAACAATCCTATGGCCCCTAGACAGCATCGAGGGGTATAGGGTTCTTTGGATTCCTGGATCCAAGGCTGGAGGCAGTGCTCTAACCTTGGAACCAGGAGTCCGATCTCTCCTCCCCCTCTTACAACTGGCACAGAGAGAACTGTGCCAGATGCCTCCACGAGCTCAGAAATATGAGCTTGGAGAGGAAGGAAAGGAGGTAGTTCTGTGGGTGGGGATGGAAGTAGGGAGGCCATCTTATGAAGATTCCTCCAACCAACCCACCTCTTTTCTTCCCACTCTACAGAGCCCTAGCTAGATGGGCAAAATCACCCATCTAGAGAAAATGCGGGATGAGAGGAGCTCGGGGGCAGTGATTGCCTCCACACTTCTCCTGCCCTTCATAGGATGCCCAGCAGCCTCCAAGTTCGGAGGCTGACGGGCATCCAGATAGGACTGAGACCATAATCTTGGTCTTGTTCTATCTCCTACAGCATAGTGTATAGTACTCCGGTAATCCACTGCTAGTTTTTAAAAAACAAACAAATTGGAAGTGCATTTGGGCCATACCCTTTTCCCCATTTCACCACATCTTTTCTGGTAGGTCCAGGTTTGAGGGGATATTATAAAATGTGGGGGCTTTTTTGTGTAACCCCCCTCCCCTGATAAAGACAATGCAAGAAACAAGGTAAGCTTTTCTCGTGGGTATTGACATGTTGTAGGATGGCTGAATCAGTCTGTTTCCGGTCCATGTTCATTTCATGTATGTTCATTCATAAGTTCATTTTTGTATGAATTTTGGTCTGGGGTTCTTTTTTTGAACCCAAAACTGTATTGCAAAATCTAGGGAAGAATGAAATTTGACAGATAGGTGTGTTCCAGTATTAGTCCACGAGATGCAGACCAGGTTGGTTAGCTTTGAAATGCAGAGCTGAAATCATTTGTTGTTATACTGGACATAGTTAGAAGGGTCAAATACACTTCAGTAGTAAGCAAAAGCAGTGTCATTAAAAATGGCTAAAATTGACACTGAAAGGGACTCTTTGTAAGGTAGATAAGAGCTGCCAAACTGAGCTACTACACTGTAAATATGCCCTCACATAAATAGCCCAATTAATGACATAACTGGAGTACTGCATCCATAAGGATGTCAAGTCAAAAGTTCACCATTCATATTATGCTTCAAAGGGGACTAGATCTCGTTGGCTTCATACTTTGGTTAAAACAGTGATAGCAGATGGCCTACCTGTTGTATCTACAACAGGAATCAAGTACTGTCCCAGTACTTGGTCTTCTATTAAATGGGAAAACAGGGCCTGAGAAGCTTAAACTTAATGAGCAATGGAGGAAAGTTTCCATGAAAGGCTGATCTTCCTCTGCAATCCTCAGCTGCAGAGGAGTATTGTGTGAGCATACACTCAATTTACATGGGGTGGCATTGAGGCCTCAATCAGCCTAGCCCACACACAATCTCAACAAGGCTGAGCCCAAAAAGATCCTAGAATCCTCTTCAGCATGCAGGACTCCCAAGACAGGTACACAAACATTCCTTGGCAGATGAGTCACAGTTGAGCGTCTTCCATGAAAGTAGCAAGTTTGAAAACCATTTATCAAAACTATCCCCCCATCTTCCAGTTTATATTAAAGAGCTTCAAGGAGAGATGGGAAAGTTAGCTTTTAGACATCTTCCTCAAGGAAAAAGCATCAGCATCACTTAGGAAACTGTCTTCTACTGAGTCAGGCCCTTCATCCATCTCGCTCAGTGTTGTCTACACTGCCTAGCAACAGTTCTCTAGGGTTTCAGTCAAGATTCCTTCTTTGCCCTACCTGAAGATGCAGCAGGGGATTGAACATGGGACCTTCTGCATGCAAAGCATGTTCTCAGCCATAATCCCTTCCTAAAATGATGACAGACATAACATTAGACTGGCTTGTGGCTTTGAGCAAGTGAGTTGCACAGGCCTCAAGTGGCACTCAAGTCCTTATGTTCTTGAATGTTTCAATGTTCTTGTGCATTGTAATTTTGATCTGAGGCTGCATCAAGGGACCTGACAAATTAGCTAATGCCAGGCAAACCATTCCCCTTCACATTCACAGGGCTATTCGTCCCCCACAAAAGCAAGGAGTGTTATTTGCTGACTTTTGGGGTGGGGTGAATTATTACAATTTAAGGGTATGGTGGCTGTGTGTCCTCTCTGCCAGAGGATAGTCCTCTATTAGAGGGGCTACCAAAGGACTATTCTCAATTTGGAAAGCATCCTCTAATTGAAGGGCTGCCCAGTCCAAGTACAGGTTGAAGATAAGGAACCATCAGATGGTAGAGTTGGGCCTTAAAGAGGCCCATCAGCACCTGGACAGAACCTGAGCAGGCACATAGGCCACCTGGTCACATCCTCCACATTTTGGTGAGATGTATTGCAGTTTTATTTAAATTATAATTATGTCCGATTTTGCATGAATAAGTATAAATTAGCATATGCAAATGTTATGCAAATGAGTGCCCTCTTTTGCCCTCTCTTTTTTGGATGATGCAATTCCTCTTTTATCCTAAGTGGCTGCCATATTTATAGGGGAGAGATATCTTATCATTCCAAAACAGGTGGGTGAGGGTTGCTCTCTCTTTTCTGCTTCGTAGAACACACCAACACAATATTTCCTGCCACTTTGTCAAGCAAAGAAATACTCATTTTGCTAATAAACGACACAAATCCCAGTACCCATATCTTGTATGGAAAAATCACACACCTTTTTTTGCTGTTCCTGTTGTTACTTTGGAGCTGTAGGATTTCCCCCCTCCTTTAACTGTTTGCTTCAATTTTACTGCGGGTTTCACATTTGCATGACCCGTTCAATACTGTTGATTTCCATGCTCGATGAAGCCAATGTGAATAATTAAACCAGTGTAATCTAAGCAGCCGCAAGTCGAGCTATAGTGTATTCTAGGATCCTTGAATATCTGAATGTCTGATTGAATCGGGCAAAGAAAGATCAAACCACCACTGAGTTAAAAAGATTTTTTTAAAAAAATAATAATAAAATAGTATTTTCAGCACTGGAGAAAATCAAGCACAGCAGGCAAAACTGCCGCAAAGTTTATTTTGATTCGATGCCCAAAGGCAGCGCATTAGTAACAAGACTCAATATAGAGCTGGGTGTGTGCGTGTGTGAGTGTGAGTGTGTTTTCAGCCCATCCTATGTGGATGCTATTGAAATATTTTCACTAAGCTGCTTAATGGTTTGATGAGAAAGCGGGACAACTTAGTCAGGTTTTGTTTTGCCACTCTGAAACTGTATAAGCCTACCCACGGCTTTATATGTAATATTGAATTAAAGGTCTTTGCGGAAACTCAGAATAGGTTCGTGGAGGTTCTGCGGTTCTCCTGGTCCTTGCTCTCTCTAATTCGGAAAATGCATGTGCTAAAAGATTTAACAACAAAGAGCCCTTGAACTGCAGACATGTGGCTCCCACTGAACTGGATGTCATGGCTATCATGTTTTATAATTTTAGATGCACAGAGATGATTTAAATAACTGAGGTCAGCAGGAGGCAAACAAACTGAGCATTCAGCAGAGGGTTGATGAGCACTGTGGAGGGATTCAAAGGGCAAAATCCAGCCATTCTAATTTTTGAAATCTCCTTTAATTGGAATCTTGTGCATGAACCCTAAAGCTGTTGACGTTCCCCATTTATTCAGGGTTTGTCCATCTATGAATGTCCTTGATTGCTATATATTTGATGACATTGAATGTATGCATTGAGTTGATTGAGAGCTAGTGTGGTGTGTTGGTTGCAGTGTTGGAACAGGGCAGGATCTACACTACTGCTTTATAATGTTTATAACAGTTTTGACAACTGTTTGAGCCCAAGACATATTATATATACCATTTTCAGAGTGTTATATCCTGCTTGGTGTAGATCTGGCTTAGGAGAGGGAAAAAACAGGTTCTATCCCCCACTTGGCCATGATGCTCACTGGATGACTTTGGGAGAGTCACTGATTCTCAGTCTAACCTACCTCACAGGGTTGTTGTGAGGATAATTGAGGAAGAGGAAGATCCACCTCTTTGGGAAGACAGGCAGGATGCAACTAGAACAAGTGCAGATATACATTTAATGTAAGCTATCGATTGACGTTGCTGCCATCAAGTGACGAGTATGCATGCCTAAACCAGCTCTGTAGATAACATCAATCACTCACATGCTTTCACAATGGATCTATATGAAAAGAGCAGCAGAGACATAAATCTGTGTTTTTTGTTAGTACTGTTTGGATTATTATGACTGTGATCCATTCCCATGTTTTAACTGCTATTTTTAGTCCTTAGAACCCCCCCCCCCCCGCCCCCAAGGGTTTGGAACGTGGAAACCTGAAGGATAGCTTCTGGCTTCCACAACCTCCATCATCACCAGTCAACACATCTGGAGGGCACCAGGTAAGCTGGACTGTATGAATCTTTCTGTTTTTGGTCTTCTAAGGAAGCCCTGTGATGTATCCCACTTCCATCCCACATCACCCCACCACATCCTCACCGTGGCTCATTTTAGGCCCTTGCACTGACATTCAGTGCAATCCTATGCATGTTGACTCAGAAGTTAATCACAAGGTGGTCAATGGGACTTAGCGCACATGATTGCAGTCTTATTGGGGTTTTGGTTAAATAAATGAATTCCAGATTTTAAAAGGCCTGGCTTCGGCTGCAAGATACTGTCTATCAAATGTCACATCAACCACTGAACTAGGTCAAATATAAAATATTATTGCCCATCAAATCTCAGATAATAAACTGTCAATTATAGCTGTCAACAATCATCCTGTACTAAATGCATGTCAGCAACCTGGTCAAATTTCTCAGGATTGTTTCTTGAGCAAGTGGAAGTTCTTTTTCTTCAGGGGTTTTCTAAATAAAAGGCTTCAATACTTGTGTAAGATGCTCAGAACCCTTGAGATGAAAATAGATATAAATGACATTAAGGAATTAAATAAATTAGGCATTAGAGATGGTTTGTTTTGTTTTACTTCCATAATGAGACTCTCTGCATGATACTTAAATATGTTGTAGATCAATCTTCCCCAGCCTGGTGCCCTCCATGTGTTTTGGATTCAACTCCCATCAGCCACAGCCAGCATAGACAATGGTCAGGTATGTTGGGAGTTGTAATCCAAAACTTCTGGAGAGCACCAGGTTGGTAAAGGCTTTTGTAGGTGATTCATAGACTATCTTGACCATTCAGTGGCTCAACATTGAGAGGCTGGTGTACTGTCACTGTTACGTATGTTTTGATGCAGTTCAGAAGTTAGAGAACAGTACCAATCCATGACAAAACAATAAAACAAATTAGTAAAAATGTCACAGAAAATCAGTTTTGGGTTGGGTTCAGCTTTGTCATTGCAACCCACAGAATGGATGCTGCTGGTGGAGTGGGACTTCCATGTCCTCTTCACCTCCCTTGCAGGCCCCCCCACACCCTCCAAACCTCCTCTGGAGGATTCCCCAACCCTCCAAAGCACCATCCAGAGCAGATTTGGAGGGCACACAAGGGGCAGCAGGAGAGAGGAGAGGACATGGGAGTCCCATTCTGCCAGCAATATCCATTCCAATTCCTTATATTTAGAAAATAGCTCAATGTATTTTGAGCTTCATAGCTGATCCTGTGCATGAAGTCAAGCCCCACTCAGATTGAGGGTCAACCTTTGAGCCAGCCCCTCTGGGTGTTCCACTAGCAGCATTCTTAGCCATGGTAATTAGCAAGCGATTATGCCTAGTTCCATGCTATGTCAAGGTTCATCTGGCAATGTCTTAATATCAAACTAAGATATGCTTCATATCCTTGCAACCTTAGAGTTGCCACCTGAACTCCTACCCCCTCCCAACCCCAGACTAATCCTCCCCTCTTCTTTTTTTTCCACGTTCTTCATGCTATGGTCTTTCACTGTTTTCATATGATAGCATCTTCACAGTGAGGCCACATTGTGTGGACGCTTATCATCCTCCCGCCATCCTTGATGGATGTGAGACTCCTTAATTTCAAATACTTCTTTTTCCCTTCCACAGCTGAGGGTTCAGGTTCCTTCCTGGGCCAGATCTGCACCAAACCGGATATGACACTTTGAAAATGGTTTGACAATGGTATATGGAGTGTGTCCTGGCCCCCAACAGTTGTCACTACTGTTATAAACCATTTTAAAGTAGTAGTGTAGATCCTGTCCTTATCATTTGTTCCTTATCTGGTTTGTTTGTATTCCTTGTATGGCTTGTGTGATGTAGTCTTGTTCTTCCTCAGTGTTTGCTAAAATCTCAACACACATTGCTTTTGCTCTTAATCCTGACAGGGGAAAAATGTAACATGTTTGTAATTGAGTTAGGTTAGCTCAGAAAATTAGATTTGCAAAGAATATATATATATATATATATATATATATATATATATATATTTGAAGCCTGCAAATGACTGTGAATCCCAATCAACATGAGACAGAGCTGGATTTTACTAGCGGGAGAGACTGCCAAATTCATGAAAACTCCAGTGTGATGTGATTAGAACGTGTACATGGAACTAATGTTGCAATACTTGGCACAATTACTTGAGAGTAAGTATCACTGAACTCAGCGGGGCTTTCTTCTGAGTAACCCTCTATAGGATTGAACTATGAGTCTCTTTTTAATGGCTCTTACTCCCAAGTAAATGTGTTTAGAACTGCAGCCTTAAGGGCATGCCCCATTGAACACTGTAGGATTTTACTTCAAAGTAAACATGCAGCAGTTTAGTCTACCCCTGTGTTTAAGACTTTTAAAGCTTATATTCAGAAGTAGGAGAAGGATATTATGGTAATGATGATAAATCAGGAAATAAGTTTAGCCTTACTGTTATGATAAGAAATGCAGTTTTAGTCCACTTTTCTATGATGAATGGCCTCCTCTTTCACTCCAAACCATTTTGCCCTCCTCTATAATCTCATAAAAAGCAGAAGTATTCCTAAGAAATCCCATATGGGTCTCGCTTGCATGTTTGGGGATGTGACTTTTTCTGTTTTGTGGTTGGAGCAGACCACAGGTAGAAAAAAAGGGGGGTCATTGCTGGCACAATAATATAGGATAATTTATGGGTATTTATGAAATAGCAGAATGCTATAAAAACAAACAAGGGAAAGCTGTAAGATTTGAATTCACTGGTGTATGGAACACTCACAAAGCTCTCTACTGTTTTCTCCAAAAGATTCTGGCTTTCCTTAAGAGATTTCTTATGTGTGCAGTATACTGTAAACTTAGAAATGGGCAATGTATGGCCAAATAGTTGAAGTCATGATAGATGTAATGCCCTCTTACATGCATGGCCTCACTGATCTCTGAATAGAAGTCAACATTATTGGTAGAATCATTCCTGCCATTATGTGACTGTGGTTGTTTTTTTTTAATAGAATGTGACCTATCAAAAACAAGAATAGAAAAAAATGGGAGGGAGATTATATGTAAACAAATAGTAATTTTAGCTATGATTATGATTGCTAGCCAACCGTTTCTTTCTTATGCAGATTAGTAGCTAACAGCCCAAGTTAGTCAATTTGATGTTCCGTCAATGAGACCTAATGGTTAGGAGATCCCCTGATGGCTATTATCACTCTCCTGCATCCTTAATGAGATAAAATCAAAGCTTGAAAGAGTCGACCTCCAGTTGAGTGAGAGGGAGACAGAAGAAGGGAATGGGAGGGAGATTGGAGAAGAAGCAGTTAGAATACTTGAATGGACAGAGAGAGGGAACTGAGAATTTTTGGCTGAGTTGAGGAGATCAAGGTGCATCTTTGGGAGACTGGGTATACAAGGTGCTCTCTTGGGATCTGCTGTTAAGTGTGCCTGTTTACAGTGTGCTTTTCTATATTTGTAAATTAACAGATATGATCAAAATTCATACTTTTCCAATGCACTAGTAGAAACTAAACCAGGTAGTACTGTCCCTGGAACATCTCAGTGGGGAATGTGTGTAACAATACTGCTAAAGAAGTTTTAGCTTTAGGGCCATCCCCAGTTAGCCTTGTGCTGATGACAATTCAAAGCTTCTCTCCATGAGCGATTTATTGCACACCCATGATTGGCCACTCACAGAAGTTTGTGGGTCCTTTACATGATGTTGTCAACCTCCATGACGTCACCCGTGCTTTCCCCTGGTAATCTCGCTTTAAAAACAAAAGCAAAAAAAAAAAAAAGGAGATAATGCAGTATTTAAATTATCATGGGATAATGCCCAGAGAGGAAGTTTTCAATTCAAAATCACGTGGTCGCTGTTGGTTCCTGTCGAAAGGAACCCATAGTGAACACGGAAAGACCTGAGAAAAAGAAAGCCTAGTAAGGGTGTGCTTCCCCCCCTTAATGTAGAGAAACCCTTAGTGTACAATCAGTGCCTGGAGGATAGAGAAGACAGTGCCCTTCATGCACTGAGATCTTCTCAAGAGAGCCTGTATGTATAGAAACTGCTTATGCGGAAGCTCTGTACTTTCAATCAGTACCCTACATTTGCATAGGTTTCATTAAGAAGGCTAGGGATGTGTATCATATCGTTCCGATGTCCAATAAAGATACAATAATGACATTATTGGACATCCGATCAAAAATAATGATATGATATTGTTCTCCTCTGAAATTATCGGATCCGAAAATTTTCAGTCCGATTATATTGGATTTTTTCAGATTATTGTACCACCATTTAAATAAACCTGTATTTTATAAGTTTGAGTCTTGAAACTTGCCCACAGTGCTTATGGGATATGCCTAGGTATGTGTATGAAATTTCAGAACAATCCCTCCACCCCTGTATTTTATATTAATTTTTGAAAGATCGTGCGACTTTTTGACAGCTCTGAATGCACGTGACTTAGCTGTCAGACAGACAGAGCTGTCAAAAGTTAAACGAAACTGTGGGCCACTTTCGAGTCTCTAACTTAAAAACAGAAAAGTTATATAAAAAAGTATTAGACAATTGACATACGCTTTCTTTAAATAACTTAAATGGGTGTAACTTTTTTATTTTAAAAGATAGAGACATGAAACTTGTTGGACTTTGCAGATGGTATGTTGCTAGTCCTGGCTCCCCAAGTTTCATGTCTCTATCTTTTAAAATAATAAAAAATGGGATCCCCCAAAAGCCCCACCCCCTGTAACTTTATTCTTTTAAAAGTTTGCAACTTGAAAGTTTGTCCTCAGTGTAGATTGTCTATTGCTAGTCATGTGTATTAAATTTCAGAGCAATTGCTCAAACCCTCAATTTTATATGAATTTTTAAAAGATTGTTCTAGTTTTGACAGCTGGTTGACCAGGCTGCCCTGTTGCTTTCAAAGTACCCCGATATTTTAAAAAAAAACATATAAAATCGAAGGTTTGAGCAATTGCTCTGAATTTTTTTCACACATAACTAGCCAGATCCCATCTTCAATGTCCCACAAGTTTCAAGTTTTTATCTTTAAAAATGAAGTAGTTACAGCGGGGAGTGGGGCTTTTGGGGAACCCCCTATAACTTTTTAATTTGAAAAGAAAGAAACTTGAAACATTTTTGATGTTGCAGATTGGATCTTGCTAGTCCTGGCTCCCCAAGTTTCATGTCATTATCATTTAAAATAAAAAAGTTATAAATGAGTTTCCCCCAATGCAAGCGTATGGGAAAAAGCAGACAAGTCTTTTGACAGCAGGGCGGCCCAGTCAACCAGCTGTCAAAAGTAGAACGCTCTTTAAAAATTCATATAAAATACAGGGTTGGAGGGATTGTTCTGAAATGTGGCACATATGTGTGGCAACAAGTGATAGACATGTGTGCCAAATTTCAGATCAATCCATCCAACCCTGTATTTTATATGAATTTTTTAAAGCTATCTCTGAAATATGCAGAATGTACTCTGCACATTCAGCCCTGAACTTGGATGCCCAGATTTCAGTGCTGTCCAGGAATGTGTTTGCACAGCTGAAGGTAGTACACTGACTGAGTCTGTTCCTAAAGATGTCTGATCTGGCCATGGTCATGCATGCCACAGTTGCATCCTGTTTGGATTACTACTATGCTCTATGCCTTTGAAAGCTGCTCAGAATCTTCCGCTGATCCAGAATGCCGTGGCCAGATTCTAGACTGCGGCCAAATACTGTCATGTGCATACCTGTTCCCTCTGGCATTCACATGTGCTGGCAACTGACATGAGACACTCACATCAGTGAGCCTCCTTTTATTTGAGGAAATCTCATGGTAACAACCTTAATGGTACATTTCTCCAAATATATATGTGATTCAGCAAATTGGGACTTCAGGGAAGAAAGATGGAAGGAACATTGTACACTATACACAATGAACAGTCTCCTACCAATTTACCCAATTTGCCCCTTGCGCTTCCCACATAACAGTCCTTAAGTGCCCACCTGGAAATCATCAAAAGGATGAATAAAAATATGATGGTATATATATATATATGAGTCTCTACAGTTGTCTTTTGGAGTTCACCCTATGGGCTGAACTCCAATCATCAGATGCCAGGCAGGCAATCTCATCTGCACTTCCACCCCCTAAAGACCCCCCTATAGACACTGATCTCAATACTCTTCTGTATTATGAGTACAGAATCCAATATTTTTATATGGAACTCAGACAGAAGAATGGGCTACACTAGTGAACCCCCTATGAATGAACACTCCATTTTTCTAAAGAACCACGCCTTTGAGAACAGCTCAGAGAATAGACTAAACTTTTTCTCCAAGTGTGGATTCTTATGTAGCCAGAAAAGCTCCATCCCACACACAAGAGGGATGGAGCTTTCCAGGCATGGGGGATCCCCAAGGTTTGCAGAAGTACACAAACAAATTAATGGTAGGGGGGAACCCAAGGGGGCGAAAGGATCCAAAACACGGGCCAATGAGAACTGAGTAGGTGCTCAGTTGGGTATGGAATGCTGACAGACTGTTTTAGGGAGGAATGGAGTATTCTAAATATGGAATGGCTGGCTGGAATGCTGAAAAGAAGCATTCCACACTACAACCTTGTGTTGCAGGTCCCACTTGTAGTTTGAATCACTGCAAAAGCTTTCTTCTCTGCACGCATTGCGTCTGCGAATTCGCATCCAGCAGAACTGTTCAGGGTGGTGAGAGGTCTAACCCGGGCATCCTCCCTCCTGAACCCGCTGTGATGCCTTTAACGATCATTTCACAGATAAAATCTCTCAGATAAGAGCCGACTAAGATGCTGTCATTATAGCAGAGGCTGACAATGGAGTGTCCAGCAACTCCACGAGTAGAATTACACTGGATCAGTTTCAGTTGGTGAGTACCGAGGACGTGGACAAGCTGCTTGGTCGAGTGAGGAGGACGACTTGCCCTCTCAATCCCTGTCCTTCTTGGCTGGTCGCCCAGGGAGGAGATGCAGTTAGATCACAACTACAATATATTATTAATGCATCTCTCAGGGAGGGGAGTTTTCCATCATGTTTAAAAGAAGCGGTAGTACGGCCGCTTCTAAAAAAGCCCTCCCTGGATCCCCTGGACTTTAATAACTACAGGCCAGTATCACATCTTCCATTTTTGGGCAAGGTGATCAAGAGGGCGGTTGCCTTCCAACTGCAAGCAGTTTTGGATGATACAGATTTTCTAGACCCATTTCAAACTGGCTTCAGGGCAGGATATGGAGTTGAGACTGCTATGGTCGCCTTAGTGGATGATCTACGCTTGAGTATTGACAGGGGGAGTGTGTCCCTGTTGGTACTCCTGGACCTCACAGCGGCTTTCGATACCATCAACCATGGTATCCTTCTGGAACGCCTGAGGGGATTGGGACTCGGGGGCACTGTGCTTCAGTGGTTCTGGTCCTACCTCTCGGGCATGTTCCAGATGGTGATGCTTGGGGATAGTTGCTCTTCAAAGAAGGAGCAGCTATGTGGTGTACCACAAGGTGCCATCCTATCCCCAGTGCTGTTTAACATCTACATGAAACTGCTGGGAGAGATCATCCGGAGGCATGGGGCAGGGTGCTATCAATACGCTGATGACACCCAAATATATTTCTCTATGCCTTCAACAACAGCGTCAGCTAAGGATAGTGTGTCTCCTCTGAATGAATGCTTGGAGGCGGGGCTGGATGAAGAAAAACAAACTGAAGCTGAATCCAGACAAGACGGAGGTGCTTACTGTCAAGGGCCACAACCTGGGGTTGGAGGTGTGTCAACAAGTTCTGGATGGGGTTACACTCCCCCTGAAAGGCTGTGTTCGCAGCTTGGGGGTGCTCCTGGATCCGTCGCTCCAAATGACAGCTCAGATAGATGCGACTGCCAGGAGTGCCTACTATCAGCTTCGGCTGATACGCCAGCTGCTCCCCTTCCTAGAGTTGGAAGACCTAAAATCAGTAGTGCACGCGCTGGTAACTTTGAGGCTTGACTTCTGCAATGCGCTGTACATAGGGCTACCTCTGTGCGTAGTCCGGAAACTTCAACTAGTTCAAAATATGGCAGCCAAGTTGGTCACCGGTACATCTAGGGGTGACCACATTACACCAGTTTTAAAATCTCTTCACTGGCTGCCAATCAGTTTCCGGGCGAAGTACATATTACCTTTAAAGCCCTACATGGTTTGGGTCCTGGTTACCTGCGGGATCGCCTTTTCCCATACTATCCGCCCCGCATGCTCAGGTCCTCTGGGAAGAATTTACTACAGTCAACAAGAACTAGACTGACAACCGTTACCCAGAGGACCTTCTCTTCTGCCGCTCCCAGATTGTGGAATGACCTGCCGGGAGAGATTCGCCAACTCACCAGTCTTCAGGAATTTAAAAGATCTATAAAGACTGATCTCTTCCGGCAGGCCTACCCAGATGAATTTTAAAGTGTTTTACTGGTGTTTTATTGGTATTTTAATGATGTATTTGGTTTTATGTGCTTTTAATCAGTTTTGTATTTTATGTTTAATGCTGTTCCCCACCTCGATCCATTGGGAGAGGCGGGAAATAAATTTTTTATTATTATTATTATTATTATTATTATTATTATTATTATGTAGGCTTAGCTCTGTAAGTTGCCCCAACCTTCTTAAAAGAAGGTTGTATGAGACAGGCTATTGCAGGACAAATGAATACACAGCATAGCAAGTGGGGAAGAGCCTTCAGCAATGGAGGGCTGTGGGTATCAGGGACTGATACTTTGTATGACTAACCATGTTACAAGTACACAGGAGCCCTTCCCTTGATTCATTAGTTCAATGGTATGCCCTAAGTGTTTTATTTATTTATTTATTTAAAAAAATATAGTCAGGTTTCACACACTTTCCCACATTTTTTATGGGCAAGGGTGAATGTATGTCGTGTCCAATCTTGCCGTGATCTCTTCTGAGAAAATCAACTGATTGAAATGTCTAAGTAAATGAATGTAAATGCAGTATTGTATTGTGAAGCCAAGAATCATATATCCCCCCCACCATTTTGAATGGCCATGTGGTCCATATCACTCCTCATGTCCTTTTATCCACACTAAGCTAACTGCTAAACTAAGCTGTATACTTGTGAAGAAATACGGCAGATGGACGTTGGCTCCTTGCTCTTGGCATTAATCCAGTTTCTTTCAAAACCCAGGAACACAAATTCCCTCCTTTTACTTTTCATGAGCTGGAATGGGGAGGGGGGCAATCCGTATTTGTGTTTGGGAAATGTAAATAGTAATGAATCAAAGCATTTCCTACTCAGGTTTTGAATCGTGTTCCTCAAATGAAATGTGGTGGTAACTCCCTATCTTGGTGGAAATAATTAAGGAGGAGAGGGACCCTAGATTCATTTTAAAAACAGAGTACGGGGGTAAATTGAGTTACTGCCTTCCTTCCATTTCCCCCCTTTTAAGGCCCAAATTAGACATTGAAAACGCTAAAGCCTTTTCCAAGTATTACCTGACCAAACTGAATGCAGCCCTGCATTTGACAAGCCCCGCGTTTTTGAAGCCCCAGGCTGTGGTGTTGTAGCCCCACAGATTGCAGGGATGTAGTCTTGGCACTTTTTTATTAGCAGGGATGTTGACATCATCTGCCCCCCCCCCCAAGATTTCTCTGTTCCCTCTGAGCTTAGCTGCAATTCTCAAAGTAGTGGTGGTGGTGGTGGTGGGGAATGAATATTCCCTTTTGTAATGCAAATATGCATTGTAATGTAATGTTCCCTTTTGTAATGCAAAGTATTTTCTAGTGGCTTGATCTGAAGACCCATCGCTTTACAAAAGACCCGCTGCTGGTGTAGATAAAACTGCTAAAACTATTTTGTTGATATGGATCAACACATCTGCCTCAATGCTTGGACTCTCTTTGTGGGTGTGGCTATGGAGGCTGTCATGATGAGCAGATACACGTCAAAATTTGCCACTACACCACTGCCTGGGCAGATCAATGCTAAGAGACTAGACACAGGACATACAACCCCCATGTTGTATGAGCTGAAACAAATACCTTCCCTTAATTTCTCTTCTGCAAACTCTGATAGGAAATTCTGATAAGAGGAGTACAAAACTATACGTGGCGTAGAGAAAGCTTGGAGGCATTTTTCTCCTTCTCTCATAATGTTATAACTTGGGATCATTAGATGAGATGGATTGGTGGTGGGAGATTCAGGACATAACCCATATGACACAACAAGCTGCGGCTGGGGCTTGAATATTCAGTGTGGCCTCTGGCATGTGCCACAACCCACCATGGCTGCTTGATTGTGTGAACAAGCTCAAGTCTCCCAGATATTATCAGCCCACTGTTATTTAGTTGGTTCTGTAGAGACTTCCAGTTATGTAGTATACGTAACTTTCCAGCTGTATACAATTGCTTAAAAAGTTCTCTATGTAGGAATCCAGGGTCATTAGGTTCAAAAAAGTAAGAGGCAGTGTGGTGCAGTGGCTAGAGCGTTGGACTGGTAGTCAGGAGATCTGGATTCTAGTCCCCATTCAGCCATGGAAGCTCACTGGATTACTTTGGGCCAGTCACAGGCTCTCAGTCCAATTTACCTCACAGGGTTGTTCTGAGGATAAAATGGAAATGAGGAGGGTTATGTATACCACCTTGGGTAAATAAATAAATAAATAAAAATATATTTTTTAAAGAATGTGTTTAAAGAATGCATGAGGGAGGTTATGGGTCCACAGAGACAAGCCCCCCCTCACCCACATTGTGTGTACATTTAGAGCTCGTGGGAAAGGGCTCTACATGGGTGTCAATGTATGCACATGGGGGGCATGATTGGTCTAGACTCCAGAGTTTTGTGTTTCATGGAGGAGCTCTATGCATACACATCCTTTTCTGGTGTGCTCTGAATATTTGGCCCTTATGTGTTCTTTCAGCATATGGGGGTGGGTCATCTGAATCCTCCTAGTAGCACGAGGTATCCAAAGTTGTAAGGGAAATCTGATGAAAGAGTGCAGACCAGAGGAGCAATGGCTGATGTTACTTTAAAGTGGTTGAAGTGAACCTTACCTGTATGCCTACAGGTGTACAGACATCTTATGACATGTTTTGTTTACAGAATGAACATGCAGCAGTAACATTCAGGAATCAGGCTTGGGAGCCTCTGTTCCTCGCCATTCCCAGTCCATCTTTCATGGTATGAAAGTATTCATTATATGTGCCTCACAGAACTGGGATTCCAAGAAATAGATGCAAAGCTGGGACAACTGGGAAGATAACCCTGGATGAACTCCAGGTTTTGTTTTAACTTTGAGCATGCTGTTCTGATTTGAAGCCCTATTACTGAAGTAAAAAGGTCATGTTGTTCCTCAAAGGAGGATAGGAATGTACCTAATCACATTCCTGGTGTAATTCTTAATGACATTATGGTTGGAAGAATTTTTAGCCAAGTATCAAATATAAAAGATTGATAGGTTTAGATTATGGAGGTTGAAAAGTGCAGCCTTGAATTATTACCACCAGGTACAGATATTGTTCTTCTGTGAAATGGTAGAGTTTTGGAACAACAGAACTTTTCATCTGAATAAATAATAATTTTCTCCCTGAAATTGCAAAGGCCCAAAACTGGATTGGCCCTATTTCCTGCATTTTGTGCCAAGTATTGAATCACAATGAAGCTGGAGAGAGATTAGATTCTTGGATCGAACTGTGCTGTTTCAGTTAAGGACTGAAACAAGGTTGCCTCCCAAATACGTCCCAAATTCCTCCATTCCAAATTGATATTAAACCATAATCAATATTTGGCATTCAGTATTTGATTTCAACTTATTATTTGTATTTCTCAGCTAAAGTCATAGGAATAACTTTTAACAGGCCATATAAATAAGCCCTGTTGTTGTTCATGATGATGACGATGATGATAGTATAGCTTCTAACCCATCTCTCCACACGTATTGCAGTTTAAAAAAAGAATTTAAAGCATAATAGAACCTCATAAACAAAATAATAAACAGAATAATAAACAACACTTTACTATTTCAGAACTATTAATTAAAACCAGCAACAGCTAAATATGTTTCCGAGTGCAGCACATTAACCAAATGCAGGCTGGAATGAAAGCATCCACAGAATTCTCTGAAAAACCACCAAAAACAAGGCTGCATGTACTTCTTTGGTAGGGGGGGCAGGCATTCCAAAGGTATGGGGCCACCACTGAAAAGGAACCTGTCAGCTCTTACTGGTGTGCCAAAGAGCAGGGTGTCTTATGCTAGACAAGGCCTAATAACTATTTACCAGAACAGATAACGGCTACCATAGGGTGACCAGATAAAATGCAGGTCAGGGCTCATGTAACTTTAACAGTTGTAGAGAAAAGGGAATTTCAGCCGGTGTCATTTGTATGCAATTAGTTCTTGGTGAAATTCCCTCTTCATCACAACAGTTAAAGTTGCAGGGGCCCTGCCTTCTTTTGTATATGGTCACTCTGGTATAGTGCCTGCAACTTTAACTATTGTGATGAAGAGGGAATATCACCAGGAACTAATTGCATACAAATGACACTGGCTGAAATTCCCTTTTCTCTGCAACTGTTAGAGTTACATGAGCCTTGACCTGGATTTTATCTGGTCAGCCTAGGCTACCATCAACTTTTTGCACCATCCAGGAATAGAAAGGTGAGATTTGCATTATGTACTTATACCCCAGCTACTATCTAAAGATAGCTTATAGTATGAACAGGGAACAATAATGGAATAGGCACTGGGAAAAAGGATAGAAAAGGGAAGAAATGTGAAACAAAGCTAGGAACAGGAAAAGAAGAAATTAGGCCAAATCCAGGCAAAATTAAGCACTTCTAAGTACAATTGGTTTCACATGCACTGAGCAGAAACACATATGTAACTCTCCCATTGAGATCAATGAGAATAAGTGCTTAGATTGGGCTAAATAAGGCTGCAATCCTTTGCCTACTTACCTGGGAGTAAGTCTCATTGAACTCAATGGGACTTCTGAGTAGACATGTATCCTATTTCACAGTAAAAGTTCAGAAAATCAATGGCGTGTGTACCGCCACCCCCCCTACACACACAAATTACACACTCATTGGGATGTAAGGCAACCTTTTACAAACTAGGGCTGTCTATTGACTTAAATCTTAGTCTTGTATACAGTTATATTTGCAAATGAATATATACAGAGCACTGAAGAAAAACAACCAACAGCATTTTGTGGCACCTTAAAGGTTAACCAATTTATTGTGGCAGAAGGTTTTGTGCACTAGAGTTGACATCTTTGAACATCTGAAGGAACATCTGAAGAAAAATGTATACTTTAAATTAGGGATCGTAAATTTATTTCATCTCAACCTGAGAATGTCTCCAGTCTTAAATACAATTTGTTCTAAACGTTGAAGTTTAAAAAAAAAAAGTTTTTTTTTCTGAATACAAGCATTCTGTATGCATTTTTGCCTAATAGACACATTTTTTTGCTAGCAATTTTCCTGTTATAAGGTATTTTTGACTATCATTGAGTTTTAGCTATGCTTTTTTGGATTGAAGGACTCCATTGCAAAATCCAGAAAAACGTGAATGTCGAATGATAACTGAGTTTCTGTTTGCATAGTAGTTTCAAAAGGCGAAATTAGGTTTGTTCGCAATAATTTGTGTGCTGAACGAATTTCTCTCTCATCCAACCTTTAAATGCCACATGGTGGCAGTCGGGAAGATATGAAAATGAAAACATTTAAACATATAGTTAAGTAGAGGCATCATTTTAATTGATCTGAAGGTTGTTAATTATCTAATTTAACGGACTCCTCAATTAAACAACACAGCCCTCCGTGAACGGATGATTCGCAATGAGAGAGCCCTCCTCCTTTTAGGGTGCCTCTACAAGAGGCATTTAAAGCTCTTTCAAGGCGCTTAAAATTTTTTACCTCTACAAGGAGGGAGCGCAAATCGGGCGTAGAGGCGCGCTATCCCTCCGATTATGCGCATTATCGAATGCGCATTAAATAGCGAGTTTTATTTTGCGGCGGGATGTGAAGCCGGCGCCCTGCCTCCCGAGTGCTGCTGCTGCTGCTGCTGGCTCCCCCGCTCGGCTCCTGGCTCCGCTCCTACCGGGCTCCCGCTGAGCTCTCACTCTCACTCTCCGTCTTCCAGCTCCCTTTTCCCTTTTTCTTGCCCTGTTCCCCCCCTTGCTCCGTTTCATTCAATCGCCCATCAGTTCCTTCGCTCTCCAGCATAACAACTCGCAGGGACCTGCCTTAAAGAGACAGGCGCCCGCCCGCCCTACCTCCCCCCTCCCCCCTCCCCTCTCCCTGCCTGCCTCTCGTGCAGAGGTATTAGGCGTAAATGCGCTTCAGCGATGATGCGCATAATCGCCTAACCAGGCGCAAAAGCGAATCCCTTTAGAGGGGACCTTAAATGAGCGAAAGGCAAATGGTTTAAAGGGCTGGTTTCTAAACCAAGCCATTAAAGTCACTGTGGATGAAAGCTTGATGGCAGTTTGCGTTCCCATTTCAGACAGGATCTCTCCATAAGGAATGGATAATAAACATGGCCCACCTGTTCACCAGGCCAGGCACGGGGTCCTACTTCATTTTTATCATAATCCAACACAGCTGAGTGATAATGCTACAATGACTCCATGCTCCCAAGTGTGAAAGCAAATGTCCTCTAATGCCGTTGCTTACATTAGACTTTAACTGCAGAGAGTTAAATTTGGATGATGCTCCAAAGCATCTCTCTTTAAGTGGCATTTGGCCTCTTTTTGCACTCCCCATACTTTACATCTTGCAGCCGGTGAGGGTTTCTTGTTTGTTTACCAGATGCCTTTGCAAAAGTGCTAAAACCCCAAGAACGTGCCAGAAACACTGTCAAGTCAGCATTCCGGCTCCACCCTTGAAACTCGCACATTGCTTCACAGAGGCATGGAACAGGGATCACAGTTCATGGCATGCAATGTTAGCTGGCTTCCCTCTCCCTTGAAGAAGCTTTGCTCAGAGGTTCTCGGGCCTTTTGAAGGCGGCTTTAAAAAGTCACTTAAAGTGTACAATCTCAGAATAGCTGTTTGATTGTTTGCCAAGACTTTGTATTGGGACATTGCAGGCTGGCTGTGGATACGCATCAGCGCATGGTTTGATATAAAGAACTCTGAGTGGCATTTGGTGTTGGATATTGATTACTGAGGTTTTGCATAGAATTTGGCTTCCAATTAATATATTAAAAAAGAAAAGATGGATTAATTGAAGCCCTACTTATTAGGGATGTTGGAGAAATCTGCAGTGGATTCAAATGAATCCGGATTTCTATGAATCTGACCTATAGAGTCCGCAATGGAATCTGACCTATAGATCTGCGCAAGTTGCGTAGATTCTGCAAGTTGCGTAGATTCTGTGCTACTTTGCGTTAGCGTTAATGCAGATTAGTGCATTTGTGCAAGTGCGCCACTAGAACAAAATCTTGGTAAAAAATAAATAAATCAGATTCTGTCAATTAGTGGATGATGGAATTTAAAAAAACCTGACAATCAGCAAAACACAGAACAGATTTGACAAACTCCATACATCTCTACTACTTACAGAGCCATTTAAAAATAATATATTTGGACTCCCAGAGTCATGTAGCCCACTACACCATTCTCCAACCGAGTGCCCTCATTAGGTATGTTAACTGGGGATGATGGGTGTTGTATTCAAGTTACCTGGAGGACTTGAGGTTGGGGGAGGCTGGCCTAATATATATTTCTGTGATTTGTTGATGAACTGAGATCTTGCTATTTTGCCACCAAAATATATTGTATGGACTTCTATAGTTTACTGTGGTACATAATCCCTGCACATGGTCTCTTTTGTTAGTGATCCATAGTGCAGTAATTCCCAGATACTATGATGGGATACACGGAACTCCATGCTGGGACACCCATAAGAATTCTAACTTTGACATGGAAAATTATTGAATTAAATCATGAGCCCAAAGTACCCACTCAAGGAAGAAGTTGCATGCTACACCTCATCATGTTTAGCCACTCTGGACTTGCCTCCTTCTAAACTGCCTCCACTGGAGGTCTCAGCATGTGATGTACGGTTTTTATAAAGTCTAGCAGTGTTAGCATCCTGTTCTGCTAGCAGCCATTCCCACTAATGCAACCTGACAAGTGCTGGCACAGTGCCAGCATCGGATACTGTTCATATGGACTAGCACCCAAAGAGGTACGAGTTACCTTCCAGAGGAAAGATATTTTGCACCTTTGTTTTTTAAACAGGTGGAAGCATTTTCTGCTTACACACGAAATGGACTTGGATTCTGCCCATTATTCTCCCCCCCTCCCCCAGCTTTTAAAGTGTGGTTCTGTATGATCATCTTAGGTTTTTTGTTGTTGTTGTTTTGCTTTTAAAGAACTACAAAGACATCTGTCTGGAGCTCCACATGTTCTGTCTCACAATGCTACGTTTTAGGTCTGCAAGCTTTAATCAGTTTAATGGGCTTAATTGGTAGTTTAATTAATGAAGGCTTTAGATGACTTATGAGTGGGAGCCAATTTTAACTGGCAATGCTGGGTTAAAACGCTGGGTAAAGAGCATATGCCTCTTTTTAAAAAGCTTGTTAACTACAATAGAGAATGGGGCGGGGTGGGGTGAGCCTTCCAATGATATAAATCACAACTTTTGTTCATAGAAATGATTTATTATCCCAGCTTCCTTTAGTATCTCAGAAAGTCGCTGAGGCTGCCTCTACAAGAGAGGTTTAAAGCTCTTTCAAGGCGCTTTAAAAAATTTACCTCCACAAGAATGGAGCGCAAATCGGGCGTAGAGGCGCATTATCTCCCCGATTATGCGCATTATCAAATGCGCGTTAAATCGCGAGTTTTATTTTGCTCCGGCTGTTAAAGTGCATTTTGACTATGTGAACAAGTGCTTATGCACATTAACTACTTGTAAAGCGCATTTTGGTCATCCATTAATGCGCTTCGCCGCCTCTCGCCGCCTCTCGTGCAGAGGGATTAGTTGTAAATGTGCTTCAGCGATTATGCTCATAATTGCCTAACCGGGTGCAAAAGTGAATCCTTGTAGAGGGGACCTGAGTTGAATCCAGTTTCTTTTCTGCTGGTAGAAGCTTTTCCTGAGCAGAATTTTGACCAGAATGTTCCTGCTGACAGAATGGGATGGGGAGGGGAGGGGATCTTTGTCAACTCCCCCTCCTTCTTCCACCCCCAGGGGCAGATTTCTTTGGAGGCAGATAGAGGAATTTAGGGGCCTCCTCCTTCATCTCACTAGAGGAAATGCTCCACTGGAATGGAACCCTTCTGCATGTGGAAGGAACCATTCCATCAATGGATGGATCCAAGCCAGTGTTAAGATTTTGGTAATAAGTAAAGTTATTTATTTAAATGTGATAAGTTTTGTTTAAAGGCAGATGATCAACTTATTTTGTAATTGATCGACAGGCCTGGTCTTTTGAGGATCTTTGTTTGTTTGCTTCCCTGAAGTCATTCCTTTGGAGATTGCTGATCAAAGTAACCTCAAATATGAGCATGTCTTCATCAGCTTTGTCCTTACATTACCCTCTGTGATGTGGCATTTCGTTGTAAGGTTCTATAGATGTTTCAAGTCTAATTGTATGCCTTTTTTCTTTTTCTTTTTCTTTTGGCAGCCTGTCCGGACCTGGTATTTACACCTCCCAGTTTTATTATACTACTACTACTACTACTACTACTAGGAAAATGATAATCATAGTTATATATTTCCCCCCTTAAAAATGGACATCCTGTAATGATCCAGCAGACCATCACGTACTCCTTGAAAAGCTATGACAAGTGGATGTTGGTGATTGAAACAGATTTATTTCTGTAATTAACATTGACCTCTTTAATGCTAGTCATAATCACAAAGATATATATAGATATAGATATAATCACACATCAGACATGAAAGGATAACAAAATTTCCAAGTCTGAAAGGGAGAATAAACATTGTGGGTGAATGCTATTATGATAGGATGGAGGACATAGCCGATGACAAGCTAAACATGAATTATGTGCTTCTTTTGCACAAAATAGAAGCGTGGGTGTAAAAGAGATAAACTCTGGTGTTATGTAAATTCTTGAACTCTGTTTATTGATGTTAATAGTCAAATATCCACATGCTCGACGTTTCGGAAAACAATCCTTCGTCAGGAGCTGGATATAGCACGGGCACTGCCCGAGAGTTGTTTTATTATTAGGAGATACCTGTTGTACTGCTTTTTCTGTATCCTTCTTACTACAACAACACTTCAAAGATTGTTGCAGTAAGAAGGATACAGAAAAAGCAGTACAACAGGTATCTCCTAATAATAAAACAACTCTCGGGCAGTGCCCGTGCTATATCCAGCTCCTGACAAAGGATTGTTTTCCGAAACGTCGAGCATGTGGATATTTGACCATTAACATAATAATAATAATAATAATAATAATAATAATAATAATAATTTATTTCTTACCCGCCTCTCCGTCTGGATCGAGGCGGGGAACAACAACATGATAAAATACATAAAACTGATTAAAACATGACACATATTATTAAAACTGCATTAAAACATCCTAAAACATCCTAAAAACATCCTTAAAACATTCTAAAATTCCACTGGATATGCCTGCCGGAAGACAACAGTCTTTATAGCTTTCTTAAATTCTAAAAGACTGTTAAGTTGACGAGTCTCCTCCGGCAGGTCATTCCACAGTCTGGGAGCGGCAGAAGAGAAGGTCCTCTGGGTAACGGTTGTCAGCCTAGTCTTGGCTGACTGCAGTAAGTTCTTCCCAGAGGACCTGAGCGTGCAGGGTGGATTGTATGGGAGAAGGCGATCCCGCAGGTAACCTGGACCCAAACCATGTAGGGCTTTAAAGGTAATAACCAACACTTTATACTTCGCCCGGAAACTAATTGGCAGCCAGTGGAGCGATTTTAAAGCTGGCGTAATATGGTCACTCCTAGATGTACCTGTGACCAACCTAGCTGCCATATTTTAACTAGTTGAAGTTTCCGGACTAGGCACAGAGGTAACCCTATGTACAGCGCATTGCAGAAGTCGAGCCTCGAAGTTACCAGCACGTGCACCACCATCTTTAGGTCTTCCAACTCTAGGAAGGGGCGCAGCTGGCGTATCAGCCAAACTCAATAAACAGAGTTCAAGAATTTACATAACACCAGAGTTTATTTCTATTACACCCACGCTGTATGTTTTTTCCTTTTTGTCTTCGGCACAAAATAGAAGCACCAGTTTCATTCTGAATTAACATCAAAACATAAGAATTGCCTTGCAACAAATGACATTTAGAGTAGCATTCTGCATTCAGCACCATCAAGCAAAATAACTTTGGGAGCTCCCAAACACTGTGTCATGACAGTGTTTGTCAGGTACATTGCCTCTGAATATACAGATTCTATTTATAATGACTAATAGCCATTGATAGATCACTCCACCATGAATTTGTCTAATTCTAGCATTGAACTGCAGAAAACAAGAGGGACTAATCCAAAGGTGCTAGTCTTTAGTGCAAGGGTCCCCAACAAAGCATCCGACACTATTCAAAGAGCTCTGTGGACTTTTGCAAATAAATAAAACTCGGATAGCTCCATATCATCCCTAGTCAAATCGCCTAGTCGAATGATTCAACACTCCTGGAAATGTTCGCCTTTGAATTCTAACCAAGTTGACTGGCAGAACAGTTGCTTTTTGTAAAGTGGGCTTATCACAGTAGCGTTCAGGCTTCTGCAGACTTTACCATTTTCCATGTTATGTTTGGCAGAACATTACCAGTTGATGTATTTCTTGGTTTACCAGTCCCCAGCACTTATTAATTTGTCATGGAGTATGTTAGCCATCTAGCAGGGCAGTTAAGTTTTGTGGCTGAGGCAGTGTTTACTCAGAGTGAGCAAGTGAGAAACAGAAAGCCCACTACGATTTGAAAGTGATTCCCCACATTTACACAGCTGGGGAACTAGTTTGGGAAATTGGGAATGCCACCTAAATTACAGAAACGTTTTCAAGGTCCTTTTCAAATAGTACAGAAGTTGTCTGAAGTAATGTATGAGATCAAGCAAGATGGGAGAAAGGGTATTCAAAAGGTTCACTTTAATAGGTTCACATTTGGAGCGATGTCACCTGCCCTCTATTAGGTGCTACAAGACAACAACCATGTGTTTCAGTTGGTTCCAAAACAAGAGGCCGAAGAGCAGAAGGAGGAGACACAAATTCATTCCTCCACATGACTTGAGCGGGAGATTATTATCATATGA
This sequence comes from Anniella stebbinsi, assembly GCA_029215795.1. NCBI lineage: Eukaryota > Metazoa > Chordata > Lepidosauria > Squamata > Anniellidae > Anniella > Anniella stebbinsi. The sequence goes on along the minus strand of JARDYH010000002.1, from coordinate 107,784,446 downwards.
GGAAGAAAGTGTCACCTATGCACCTCAAGAGGATGGATGCACACCTTTAGACAAAGAGGACATAGGTGATATGCCATCTGAATTAGAGACAATGAGCACTCTGCTACAGAGGGTTGACCTGTAAGAAACGTGAAGCTGCCATTTTATATTTTCATGATTGTTGCTATTGTGATTATGAGTGTTGGGATTAGTGTAAGGAATTGTTTCTGTATATGAGAAGATGTGAGGTTGTGTATTCTAAAAAGGGGCAGTGTGTAACAAAGGCTATGCTGCATGTACTAGCATTGCTGTCTATGGAGAGGCAGGGCCAGAAAGCCAGAGAAGGCTCTGGAAGTAAGTAGACCTGTGCATGAATGAAGTGGAGTTTCATGAACGAAGGCCTAGTTTTGTGTCCAAAACAAGAATTTGAATAAAGCATCTGTTGTGTTCCTAAACTGGATCACCATCCTCTCTGGGAAAATAAACTGCCGAAATAGGCCAAAAAAAGCTACATAACAATACATGTGAGATGTGTATGCATCCCCCCCTTTAAAGTCCTTCTTGCTTTTCATTGTAGAGTTTGAATATATATATATATATATATATATATATATAATATTATATGGAACATGTTTTGTGCTGTCATTTTTTAAAGGAATGTACAACAATTTGCAGATTCCAGTATGACAACTTTTATTATCTACGTTTGATGTAGATTTCTATCAAAAAGAGCCAATTGGCTTAATACATTGGGATTTGTTTCTTGACCAATGAACCAACATTTGTCCAACAATCTATAAATTAGCACAACTATTTTAATGTATTATTCTTAAAGAATGCTAAACCCCTATATAGAAATATGCAATTATATCCTTTCCCCAATGCTGTTTAACATTTATATGAAACCGTTGGGAGAGATCATCCGGAGGCATGGGGCGGGGTGCTATCAGGATGCTGATTACACCCAAATATATTTCTCTATGCCTTCGAAAACATCGTCAGCTAAGGATAGTGTGTCTCCTCTGAATGAATGCTTGGAGGCGGTAATGGGCTGGATGAGGAAAAACAAACTGAAGCTGAATCCAGACAAGACGGAGGTGCTTGCTGTCAAAGGCCGCAACCTGGGTTTGGAGGTGTGTCAACCGGTTCTGGATGGGGTTACACTCCCCCTAAAAGACTGTGTTCGCAGCTTGGGGGTGCTCCTGGATCCGTCGCTCCAAATGACAGCCCAGATAGATGCGACGGCCCGGAGTGCCTACTATCAGCTTCGTCTGATACGCCACCTGCGCCCCTTCCTAGAGTTGGAAGACCTAAAGATGGTAGTGCACGCGCTGGTAACTTCGAGGCTCAACTTCTGCAATGCGCTGTACATAGGGCTACCTTTGTGCCTAGTCCGGAAACTTCAACTAGTTCAAAATATGGCAGCCAGGTTGGTCACCGGTACATCTAGGAGTGACCATATTACGCCAGCTTTAAAATCGCTCCACTGGCTGCCAATTAGTTTCCGGGCGAAGTATAAAGTGTTGGTCATTACCTTTAAAGCCCTACATGGTTTGGGTCCAGGTTACCTGCGGGATCGCCTTCTCCCGTACAATCCGCCCTGCACGCTCAGGTCCTCTGGGAAGAACTTACTGCGGTCGGCCAAGACTAGGCTGATAACTGTTACCCAGAGGACCTTCTCTTCTGCCGCTCCCAGACTGTGGAATGACCTGCCGGAGGAGACTCGTCAACTTAACAGTCTTTTAGAATTTAAGAAAGCTATAAAGACTGTTGTCTTCCGGCAGGCATATCCAGTGTAATTTTTAGAATGTTTTTAGGATGTTTTAGGATGTTTTAATGCAGTTTTAATAATATTTGTCATGTTTTAATTAGTTTGATGTATTTTATCATGTTGTTGTTCCCCGCCTCGATCTAGACAGAGAGGCGGGTAAGAAATAAATCGTTATTATTATTATTATTATTATTATTAATGTCCCGGAGGATTTCAGGTAAAATACGTTAGGAGGGAAGTGAATCCAATCAAGCAAAGGAGGAAAAGTTTTATCTGTAGCAAAATATATTGCTTTTGGCTCAGATGCTGAAACTTTTATGTAGATAGCCATTTTTTTCTTAGAATCCTACCTAATGAGGTGAATGTTAAAACATTTACAAAGCAGGATTTATTTCTGCTAGATCAGAAATGGAATCTCATTTTTTTAAAAAAATTCTTATCACTTTTTACATACAAAATGTTTTGTGCTTTATGTCTTTATCTTTTTTTAATTACCTTATTATGTTTAGAAATAGAGGCTGTATTTATACTACAAACTTAAACTGGCTTAACTAGGGAACCATGGGAACCATAATTCTAAGATTTCGAGACTAGGAATCTGTAATAGAAATGGGCCATCTGCCACTGCCTCTGGCCAGATTGGAAAGGGAAGGAGGGGAGATATTTTAGGAACAGGCACGCCTGGCAGGGAGGATGTTTGGGCAATGGGAAAGGAAGCCAGGAGTTCTTAATCAGAGATGGAGAATTATTTGGGAACTTGTAGTATATGCCTTTCATTTTGAGTGGGGCTTTTATATGCCTCTGAGATTCTACACCAGTCTTCACCAGTACTAAGGGCCAAATTGGCTTTACTAGCCAACTGAAGTCCAAAACATCTGGAGATCTACTTTGTGCCATAGAGGATACATAACAGATGGGCAGTTTTCAAGAGGTCACCTCTTGTTGTCCCTATAAATGAATGCTTTATTTTTCACTATGTGTTATGATAGGATGCTAGTGCCATGTCAGCAGTGAGGGCCAAATGCCAAGCATTATAACGTACAAAAAGTTAAAATACAAGCCAAAGGCACTCTTAATAATACTAATAATACTAATAATAAGTAGGGTGACCAGCTGTCAGGATTTCCCCGGATTTGTCCTGGTTTTTGTTCTCTTCTGGGTGTCAGGGGGGATTTTCTGTAATTTTCTATAATGTCCTGGAAAGACACGCTTTCCCTTTGAAGGCTGCATTAGCATGGTGGGAGGGAATGACACACCTTCTGGAGGTGGGTCATTTCCCTCACACTGCTCCAATCGGCCTGAAAGGGGAAAGCGTGTCATTCCCAGACATTATAGAAAAGGCCCTGATTGGAGCAGTGGAGGGTGGGAATGACACACTTTCCCCTCCTTCACCCCATTTGGGGCCTTTTAGGTGGTGGAGGTGAATGACATGCATCCCAGAGGCCCCTGAAAGCTGCTTTCCCACCCCCACCCCACTGGGTGTCCTCTTTTTTAGTTTCCCAAATGTGGTCACCCTAATAATAAGCCATCAACAAGGTCCTCTCTAGCTCAGCAAACAACTACATACAATAATCAAATTAACTCACCATAATTATCAATAACTTTTCTGAGTCTCCAGAAGAGCCAGATTGCCTGTTAAATCATCTTAAATTGATAAAAAATCCCAGGAATTCCTGCTCCCACAAAACACTGCACAAAAGCAAAGGATGTATGCTACATATTCTCCTTACAGTATTAACAAAAAATCTATAGTTCAGATTAAAATGATAAAGGGGAGGGGAAGAGCCAGCACTTCATGATTTTAAATCTGGTCCTTTTAAAATATATATTTTTTCATGCTAGACCAATGTTTTTGGTCTAGCATGTATCAAATCTCATCTTCCATATGAAAGAGAAGGCTCATTTTGTAACCCTATTATCAAACAGAAATACAGCTGGAACAGTTTTTGGATGTTTTTTTTTTTTAAAAAAAACAAATTCATTTTTTTTTTGCTAAGACATAAACCAAGTCAAATGTGAGATTATTTAAATCACTGTATAGCTTTGGAATACTTGATGTGTTATAAAATGCATAAATGTAACACACCATTAAAAGAAAGGAAGAAAGAAAGAAACCCAAACTAAGTGCAAATGTGAAGATGTTAATGAGTAGCTGGGATGAACTGAGGAAAGACTTGTTCTCAGCAAGATCCAATTATACACAAACTCAAGAGAAATAGAAATACATGCTTAAAGAAAACAGCAGTCCAAGGAAAATAGGATATTTTTGGGTGTTGCATGTATTGCGTATTCTGTATGTAAGAGCATATAGAATACGCAACATTCCATGTGAATTTAAAAGAAGGAAAATGTACATGAGGGGTTCTGGCATCTGAGATAATAAACTCAGATGCCAGAAAAATATAAACAACATATTAATGACAAACTTGGAAGAAACCCAAACATTCGACAACAGGTGACATGTGCTCTCTATAGGGACAAAGTAAGTCTTGGGGAAATGTTTATGTCCTTGATTGCAAAAGTTAGTTTTGGTGCTGTGTGCCCTCTTGTGTATTAACATTCATGATGAAGATTGTCTTCCCAATGCTGCCAAACCCATATGGGGACCTCCTGTTTGTGTCCTAGGCATGGACCAGAGAGGGTACTCTCTCTCCCAGGTCTGCCCTCCTAGGCTCAGAAGTCAAATAGCTCTGCTGATTGGCCCCTGGGGTTGCTCCCAACTTGCAGTGTGGATACCCACCCCCAAACTGTCCAGCCATGCCTTCAGAAAGATACGAGACATCACCCTCCACTCTCCTGGGATGTGGGGGACCTACATCCCTTTGTAGTTTTGCTCCTTGCAAAATAACATTCAAATACTTTGATCTCCAAATTACGCCCTCAGTTGCAGACTGCTAATTTTAGAGATCCAATTAAACAACTACTTAAGAATAAAAAATCTTGGGATAAATTTAACTTGGCTTGGCTGGCAAGGTTTGCAATCCTAAAACCAAAGGAGTTATCCAAACATAACTCTCTTGTTTGTATATCTTTTGCTACTACGATGTAGAAGAAATGGTACAGTACTGGATTTTTTTTGTTCGCAAAAGGGCATGAACTACAATTATTTCAGGCATTTCTAAGTTAGGTTTTTTTTATAGGAATGCTAACCTAAGATGTTATTATGAGGCATTTCAGCTGATGCAGTTCATCTCTAGAAAAGGATGACTCACATTACATGGAGTATCTCTAGCAATTAGTCCAAGGAAATGGACTTCCTGGAGAGCATTGCCTTGTTTGCAAAAGCTTCATAGGTTCGATAATTCATTCCACAAAACTACATTATTAGTCTGGAAAAACTGGGTAAGTCAATTAGCACCAACTGGGTCTCCACTAATACGAAATATAGAATACATGATCTGATTAAGGGAGCTATGTCTCTGTTTTGTGAAAAATATTTTGCCAAACTTTACAAAAGTAAGCCCCAATTATAAGTTCAGTATTGAACACAATGTACCACAAAGTTGTTGAAACAGGGTGGGGAACCTCAGGCATGGGGCCCAAATCCTGCCCCTTGGATCCCAATCCAGGATTTGCCAGAGAGCTGTATACCCAAACCATTTCCCACAACCACTGATCGTTTGATGGTTTCCCAGCTTTTGTGCAATATTTTCCCATTCTAAAAGGCTGAAATGCCTCCCCTAAGGCCTTAGTGCTGACACTAAGACCTTTAGGCTACAATATTTAAGCCGGTGTTTTGACTTTGGCCCAACCCACCACTGGAACTGAGAGCTTTTCTGAAAGAAAATCCAGCTCTCAGGTTGCAAGAGTGTCCCCACACCTGCTCTTATGTCTGATGGGCATCCATTCATCTCATATGTAAATAATGGCCTATTAGTTCAATGTATTCCTGAAAGAAGCATGTCATCCTGGTCACAGGTATGCTTATGGTGTAAATAACTTAAGTTGCAGTATAATGATATACTGACTCTCTGCCCTTGTTTCAGTTGTTTCTATTTTCATACGTTTGTTTATACTTTCTTAAAATTATACTTTAAAAAAATCTTTTCCACTTCAATAAAAACAGAATAAATCCAGAGTAAATTAGTTGCACTTAAATTGTTGTGACTAACTTGGGATTGAAGTTTAGCTAAAATAGTCTGGCTCGGACCCCTAATGTGACTGTATGTGTTAAGTTGTGTTTTTGTTTCGGTTGTGCGATGGTGTTGTTTTAAAAAGAGAGCTGTAATGAGAAAATTCCAGAAGGATCAATTATAAGTCCAGTATTGAATATAAGGAAGGAAGTCCCAGTTTGTTATTGAACCAGGATCTATTTGATCACTCTGGGCTCTTACAATGAACTAAGGTGGTTATTGTACACTAGAGATGTACAAATCAGCAAATCTCAAGCTCACCAAAATTCTCTAAATTCCATCTCAAAGTTTGTTCTGACTCAGGTCCATATCCGATTGTGAGCTTCATTTTTTTTTCTATTCACATAAAAATCTGTGAATATTTTTGGGCGTATTTTCCCCAAATGTATGCATCAATTGTTCACATCTTTGAAATGAATGCGTTCTTCTGATTAAAATGTATTTGTGTGCATTTTTCAAAGTATGCATTTTTTTAATGTGCATTTTTCAAATCTATGCATGGTGTTGAACACATTTGGGGGAGGCTCTGCAAATCACATTGCAAGCTTGGAAATGTACGGACTTCAGCTGCAGATTACACTTTCCGGACTGAATAGGGACGGATGCAAACTCAGTAAATCATGATGATGATGATGATGATGATGATGAAAATAATAATAATAATAATAATAATAATAATAATAATAATCTATTTCTTACTCGCCTCTCCCTCTGGATCGAGATGGGGACCAACATCAAATATAAAATACATAAAACTGATTAAAAGCGCATAAAACTAATACATTATTAAAATGCCAATAAAGCTCTTAAAATTCAACTGGGTAGGCTTGCTGGAAGAGATAGGTTTTTATGGCTTTCTTAAAGTCAAAGTGACTATTCTGCAATGCGCTGTACATAGGGCTACCTCTATGCCTAGTCCGGAAACTTCAACTAGTTCAAAATATGGCAGCCAGGTTGGTCACCGGTACATCTAGGGGAGACCATATTACGCCAGCTTTAAAATCGCTCCACTGGCTGCCAGTTAGTTTCTGGGCGAAGTATAAAGTGTTGGTTATTACCTTTAAAGCCCTACATGGTTTGGGTCCAGGTTACCTGCGGGATCGCCTTCTTCCATACAATCCGCCCCGCACGCTCAGGTCCTCTGGGAAGAACTTACTGCAGTTGGCCAAGACTAGGCTGACAAATGTTACCCAGAGGACCTTTTCTTCTGCCACTCCCAGACTGTGGAATGACCTGCCGGAGGAGACTTGTCAACTTAACAGTCTTTTAGAATTTAAGAAAGCCATAAAGACTGTTCTCTTCCGGCAGGCATATCCAGTGGAATTTTAGAATGTTTTAAGGATTTTTTTAGGATGTTTTAGGATTTTTATGCAGTTTTAATAATATGTGTCATGTTTTAATCAGTTTTATGTATTTTATCATGTTGTTGTTCCCCGCCTCGATCCAGATGGAGAGGCAAGTGAGAAATAGATTGTTATTATTATTATTATTATTATTATTATTATTATTATTAAGTTGATGAATCTCCTCCGGCAGGCCATTCCACAGTCTGGGAGCGCCAGAAGAGAAGGTCCTCTGGGTAATGGTTGTCAGCCTAGTTTTGCTTGACTGTAGCAAATTCTTCCCAGAGGACCTGAGTGTGCGGGGCGGATTGTATGAGAGAAGGCGATCCTGCAGGTAATCTGGACCCAAACCATGTAGGGCTTTAAAGGTGATGACCAACACTTTGTACTTTGTCCGGAAGGTAATTGGCAGCCAGTAAGATTTTAAAGCTGGTGTGATATGGTCACCCCTAGGTGTACGGGTGACCAACCCGGTGGCCATATTTTGAACTAGTTGAAGTTTCCGGACTAGGCACAGAGGTAGCCCTATGTACAGCGTATTGCAGAAGTCGAGCTTCGAAGCTACCAGTGCATGCACTACTGTCTTTAAGTCTTCATAAAAAGAATGAACTGAAATAAATTTCTCCCACATCTCGATTGCACCCCTTTGGTAGAATCAGAATGTGTGGGCCATCTGATGGATTCTTCCTTTGCTAGGGATAGGGAATCATCGGATTATGGGCCTAACGTGGGCTCTGGAGGTTCCCCATCTCGCCTGTGGAGACTTATTGGAGGACCAGGCGGTGGGGCTTTTCCTATAATCCTTGCCCCCTGGAGAAATCCTTGCTGTAGTCTCCAATCTGTGATTGGAGATAACGATTCAGATGTTGGCCAAGGTGGACTCAGCTGGTGCTGCAGGGAATGTCTGCTTTTCCCAGAGCTAGCTGAGCCTGTTTACATGTTTTGCACTGCCTTCACGTGGCCAATATGTGGCATGCAGAGCTGGTACTGGGAGGAGCAGCCTCTCTTCCTAGTACTGGCTGAGTGTATTCATGCACTGTGCAAAACTAGGGACTGTCATGCCCATACTTGAGAAGTCCTCCTCAGATGAAGAGCTAGAGCCCCCAAAAGCCCAGAACACCCCAGACCAGGGACCACCATCAGACCCACAGGAGCCTGAACCTTCAGGCGAGATGATTGCAGGGCCATCCCTGTCAGGAGAAAGGGACTCAGAGACAGAGGCTGACCAACCCCTGATCCCTGGGAGCATCATCACCTCCAGCGACAGGCTAGTACGGCTCCTGTGCAACACAGTGTGAGCCTGCTGAAAAGTTTTCTTCAGGAAAAAGTGACTCCTCAGGAGTAGGGCACTGAAAAGAGAGCTCTGATTCCTGCAGCTGAGCTCTGGGTGACATCCAGCAGGCTTTGGGCTTAAAAGCCTTATCTAGAAACCAGCCAGCGTTCGAATATGATCCATCCTGCCTTTGCAGTGTATCTTGTTGCCTGAACCATGCTCTGTGATTGATGCTCGGTTTCCTAAACTTTTGGGCCTTATCCACACCAGCCATTTATTCCATGATAATATCGAGGTCATCCGTACTGGACCACATGACACACAGCTGATTCAGGGGTGATCTGGGGATGACCCCTCAGTTTTCCCGGGATATGGATGATGGGTTTTGTCCCATTTTCCCCCTCTCTCAGTACAATCCCAAGGTGGTTGGTTGGTGTGCCTTCCCTTCCCAAAGCTGCTGCTGTTCCTCATGAGTAGCAGGGCTCAGCGACCAGACAAACAGCTGTGCGGAGTGATCCCATGGGTATCAGGGGTGAGGCCATGTTCTGAATGGGTAGTGGGTTTTTTTTGTGTTTTTTTAAAAAAAACAATCACAGCTTCACACAGGATCACAACTCTGATCTTGCACAAGCTTCACGAGTTGCAAAAAAAAACCAACCTTCTCCCCGGAATGGCTCTCCTAATTGTAGGAAAAGGTACACCTAGGGGTGACCATATCACACCAGCTTTGAAATCTCTCCACTGGCTGCCAATTAGTTTCCAGGTGAAGTACAAAGTGTTGGTTATTACCTTTAAAGCCCTACATGGTTTGGGTCCTGGTTACCTGCGGGATTGCCTTCTCCCATACCATCTGCCCCGCACGCTCAGGTCCTCTGGGAAGAATTTATTACAGTCAACAAAAACTAGACTGACAACTGTTACCCAGAGGACCTTCTCTTCTGCCGCTCCCAGATTGTGGAATGACCTGCCGGGAGAGATCCGTCAACTCACCAGTCTTCAGGAATTTAAAAGATTTATAAAGACTGATCTCTTCCGGCAGGCCTACTCAGATGAATTTTAAATGTTTTATTGGTGTTTTATTGGTATTTTAATGATGTACTGGTTTTATGCATTTTAATCAGTTTTGTGTGTTTTGTGTTTGATGTTGTTCCCCACCTCGATCCGGAGGGAGAGGCGGGTAATAAATAATTAAATAAATATATTATTATTATTATTATTATTATTAGTCCCTGGCATGTGCCCCATGAGGGACGATTGCTGAAGTTGAAAACTTCATGATCCTCCCTCCCCACTCCTGAAAGGGCTCTAGGTATAGGTGAGCCCTTGGACTGCCTTATGACCCTGCTTCTGGACTCCTACTGTTACCTGTTCCTTTTGTCTGCCTGCCTGCCTACCTGCCTGTGTCCTGACTTCTGGCTGGACTGAGACCACATTGAGACCACCTCTGTTGCAACTGAACCCCATAGACAAACCATCTGTAGGCTTGACTGTTTGTTGTCTCCAGTGCATTTACAGCTTGCTAAGCCAAAGCAGGACAAGGTCTCAGATGGAGCATTGAGGACCAGCTGCACCTCCTAGCATCTGCCAAGTCCCGTTTACATTTTGAGAGAGGCCTGGAACTCTGTGCACCTCTTGGCATAGAGAAATGCAAAATAGATGGAGCAATGGGACAATGATGTTGGTGAATGTGGACAGACTCCTTGGGGTTGATATCATCCAGCCTTCAGAGCATTTGGTGGGTACAGTTCAGACCCCCTTCTCAAATATATTTCCCATACCTGTTCTATGTAGTTCTATAAACAAGGTTAGACACAGATTTGGGTTACCTGAGCACCTTTGCCTTGCTCCATCATCTATATCCATAACTTCCAACTCTACTATTCTATGATACTATGACTTGCTCTTCTGAGATGCTGTTGAAAAGAGGAAGAATCAGTTCCCCAAAATGGCAGTGATGGGAGGCCCTCACTTTGCTTTGAAGTGATCGCAACTGCCAGTAAGAAAATGTGTTAATTTTGAAGTGAGAGGGGTAGAGAACCTTGACAGGCACCATGTTAGGGAAGTGCCTTTCATATGACCAAGAAGAACTTGAAGCAAAGTTGCTGCTATTTTGTGTATACAGATTCAGTGGTTCACACATCCATATAATCCCAGCTGCCTTGCACATCCTTTACGCAATCCTTTAAGCAATCTTCAAGTGTCTGAACCGGGGGTTCTTTGTTGGTGAACTGTCAGTGCTATAAATGTAGCTGTGGTGGAATAATCCATAACAGCATGATAAACTGAATCTCACTGGTTTTATAATTGGGAAATCAGATAAGGAAGGTGGAAATGATTGATTACTGCAGCTGAGAGCCACTCTTATCTCCAACATGGTGATTTGGAGAAATGCCTTAGTGGTAACTCTGACCTCAGAGATGTTCAGTGTTGTAATCTATGGTGTACAGAAGATGGTATTTAGAAAGTTAGAATTTAACAGCAGGTTAGGTAAAGCAGATATGATAAGCAACATTTGGATAGCTTTCCTGTAAAATTAGACGGTTGATTAAATGGCTACAGTTGAAATCCGGCGAGACTTTAGGAGCATAACTCATTGTGATGGACATCTCTCATATTGAATCCCAAAGTTACATCCATTTAAAAAAGAGTTAGCATTCTTTCTTGAGAGTAATTTACCTCACAGATCAAAATCTGTAAGATTAAGGATAGTAAATCTAACTAAAACTAACAGAAAATGTATGTCGAAAGATTTTAAAATGCATTTGTCTGACTTAAGCAAATTAAAGACATGAGCGATTCTAAAAGAATGGTCCTCAGTGGTCCCAATATATGACTGAAACATGTTTTATTATATAATAAGAGGTGAACCCTTATGGGAAAGGAACAAATGAAATGGGAACTATGTTTTGTGGTGAGGCAAATCAAACATACCTAAGCTATCACAGTGAAATCTTGAGTGAATTAAAGATGGGAAGGTTATCCATGAGATGAATTACAGCAATTGTAAGTAATCTATGCAAAAGGAACAGAAAGGGTGCCAAGCCTCTTTAGGAGTTGAAAACCAAAAACCAAAACAGGGCCAAAGTTCTGCCTTCATTGGCCACTATATTTTCAAAATCGTTACAGCATAATCTGATACTTGCTCAGAAGAAAGCCCCACTGCGTTTCCCACCCACCCACTCACCCACCCACCCACCCGTGAGGCTTATTCCTGGAAAAGTGTGCAAAATATTGTAGGCTTAAAAGTGTTTCAGTGTAATGCTCTTTATATAGGACTTCAAAACCAAGTAAGACGGGGGGGTCAAAAGTATGAGGGAGGCTTTTAGGATGTATGAGAAACTCGTTTCAGTCTGTAAATCACTTGAAAATGCTCTGTTCGCAATCCCGATTTTCTCCCAAAATGTTTGCAAATTCCCGAGCTTGCTTTCACGTTCGCAAAAGGCACAACTTTCTCAACATGTGGAAATTTTAAATTAACAACGCTTTCATCTATGAGGGAAATTTGCACAATTTTGGAAAATGCCACACATTTCAGAAGTGTTTGCGCAAGTTTCTGCTTTCAATAGGTGTTCGTTTTTGTGTCGTTTTCCTGTTTGCGCAAAACAAACAGCGATTGTAAACACAAGCGCCAATCGAAGAGAGAGAAAAAGTGAGATGATATTTGGGGAATCTTATTGCGCAGAAAGACTGCTCATTCATCTATCCCTAGAGGCTGCCTTTGTGCATGCGTTGCTATTTCTTGCATGTGAATATTTTGGATTAAAAACAACAACAACATGTTTTATTATGACCACTACTGAGAATATGGCTGAACATAGGATTGCTGTCTTCTACACTGAGGTCATGGGTTAACTTGCTGAAATTATGTGGCTGCTATGATGGCCAACTTCCAAAAAAGAGATAATAAGTCACTGAAAAAGAGGGCACCAGTTTGCATAAAAATCCCATAAGTTAATTTATATCTATAAGTGCAAATTAAGAACTATCTATTGTAATTAAAATAGAAATACAATGCATCTTGCCATAGTATGGAAGACTGCGACCAGGTGACTTGTGTGTCTGCTCTATCAGCTGTCCAGGGGCTCTCAATGGGCAGTTTTAAAACCCATCTTTTCCTTCTGGTGGTCCTTTATCTTTAAACCAGACTGGGACTAGATAGCACTTCAAACAGAGGACGCTTTCATAATAGAGGACGCTCCTCTAGCAGCCTTTCAAATAGAGGAATGTCATCTGTAAAAGAGGACACATGATCATCCTTGCAGCCACCATGTTCCCCCCCATGCCCCAGAACAATGTTGCATCCGGGTCATTTTGAGGTTAAAAGTAAGAAAGCTGGGTCACGAAGAGTAGAGCTGTGCTTCTGTTGGGACGGTTCTGTGAGGCAGCAACGAAGTAAATGAAAAGTAAGCACAGTGGTGCCAGTGAATTTTCAGAAGTGATATCCTGAAAATCAGAGGAATGGTTGCCCAAGTCTGCAGCTCACAAATGAAACAGTGGACTTGAGCGGCCATTTTATCCCACCCCCTTGAATATATCAGGAGTGGGGAAACCTCTGGCCCTTCACATGTTCTTGGACTACAATTCCCATTAGCCCACACAGGTGCCCCATCTCTAGTAGATATGCAGCAAAATTATTGACTCTCATAGGAGGCTGCCTGTTAGGTGTCTCTGTGAATCACCATTAGGCAGACCAGATAAAATCCAGGTCAGGGCTCATGTAACTTTAACAGTTGTAGAGAAAAGGGAATTTCAGCCAGTGTCATTTGTATGCAATTAGTTCCTGGTGAAATTCCCTCTTCATCACAACAGTTAAAGGTGCAGGGGCCCTGCCTTCTTTTGTACATGGTTACTCTAGTATAGTGCCTGCAACTTTAACTGTTGTGATGAAGAGGGAATTTCACCAGGAACTAATTGCATACAAATGACACTGGCTGAAATTCCCTTTTTTCTACAACTGTTAAAGTTACATGAGTCCTGTCCTCCTTTTAATATGGTCAGCCTAATCACCATGAAGGCAGTATAGCATAGACTGTGCTGTGGTGTTCTAAGCTTGCCTAATTAGGAGACATACTAATTACAGTACAGAAACGTGGAGATGGGCTCCTTTGAAGGTAGGCAAGTTTGACTCTTTAAAGTAGGGATGTAAGGATTTTGTTAAATGATATGTAGTTTGTTTTTAGGCTTTTATGGTTTAAAATTTTGTATATTGGTTTTTAAATGTTCAATGTTTTTAATTTTTGTAAACCGCCAAGACAGCTTCGGCTATGGGGTGGTATATAACTGTAAATAATAATAATAATAATAATAATAATAATAATAATAATAAATCTGTTCCATCTGTGTGTTTTGCAGATTGTCAGGCATCTTTTGTCCCAATCTCCACTCATTGGCCCTGTTCAGCTAACAAGCTAAACTCTGTTAGTTAAGTGTTTTGAGCTAATCATGATGGCATAGCATGTTGTGAACCATGACTCGGTGTGTCACGCTAACCATTCCTTACCATGGTGGCTACATAACCACAGTTTAAACACACTCACTAACCACTTGTTGCAAAAGGGTTAGTGGCCTCATCATGGCTTAGTGTGTTGTCCTGAACAGGCCCATTGATGGAATCAGGGGTTTCTCATCTGAGAGTTTTGTTCATTTGCAAATACACATTTGTGCAAATGCAGGCTTGCGCAAGTGCCCCCACTCCAATTAAAAAAACAGTCTGCAAGTCCGCAGAATCTGCATGACTCAGGAAAAAACCAGTCCACTATGGAATCCGCGCATTAGATGAACACAAATCTGATCTCATTTGAATCCATTGCAGATTTCTCCGATATATTTATTTTTATTTTTATCTATGTATTAAAACGTTTGTATCTCGCCCTATATCATTGAAATCTCAGGGCAGCATACATATAAAGTCAATTCAAACATTATAAAACAATAATTAATTTACACAGCTAACCATTAGCAAATTAATACCAGCAAAAGTACAGCTTTAGGCAAATTTAGCCCTCATAGGCTTTGATAAAAAGCCTCATTTTAATTTGACGCCGAAATGAAGCCAGTGTCTGTGCCAGTCAGGACTCCAAGGGAGGGCATTCTACAACTGGGGTGCCACAACAGAGAAGGCCCTCTCCCATGTCCCACCATAATATATGTCTCACACTGGTGGGATGCAAAGGAGGGCTCCTCCAACAGATCTCAAATCTCGAGCAGGCATATATAGAGAGAGGTACTCCCTTAAGTATCGAGGTCCCAAGCTATTTAAAATGCCTAAACCTATCTGAAACTAAATATTTTTGGCTGTAAGCTTGAAGTGGATGCTTACTTTGAATTCAGAAAAAGTGTGCTACCTCAAATATCAGAATTTGAGGAGATGATGCACCTGGGACCCTGCTAATATACAGATGTGATAGGGTGGTGATGAAAAGTGCTATAGTTTAAAGATTTCAACCAGAAGGTTTTCCTAAACCGCACTGAGAGTCGAATGTAACACATGGATCTGCCGATATATCTTTGCACAGTCAAAACCCAAATCTGGAAATGACTCAGTAAGGCAATTTGATTTCTGAAGCAAGAGATTGCAATTGGGGGGGGGGGGCTGGTTTTTATTAGCATCATGAGGAAAAAGTTTGCAAAGCCTGTTCACGGCCTATAATGGGACGCAGGTTTGGCTCGTGAAGGAGTTGACTACTGGGCATTCTAATAATGATTTCCTTGCAGTATCACTACAGTCCCCAAGGCAAAGTGGCAGAAGAACCCAGCCAGTACTTCCTCTTATTCATTCACAGTTCACTACGCATCTCCCCACTGAAACAGTGATGCTTTTGTACAAAAATCCTCTTAGCTTGCTGGAAGAGGCATCCATTCATTTTTTTTTTCTTGCTTGTGTTTTTTTTCCATGGGCAACTCAGCTCTAAAGGAGAGCCATTTATGCCATCATCGTACCTGCCACTGAAGCAGGAGTATCACAGCTGTGCCCTGCAAAACTGACCCAGGAGATTTCCATTGAAGGCTCACATCATTGTAATTCTTTCAAAAACTGTATGTTTTTTCATGTAGGCTTTCTTCATTGGATGTTCTTAGTGGCATGGAAATGTAAAAAAAAAAAAGGAGTTTTGTGCTGGTGGCATTTTGGCAGTAATGAACCCTCTGTCACTCATTGGATGAGTTGTTATATGGAATATTGTTTAATGGGGCTGACACCAAATTCCATCTTAGTTGATTGGATTTTATGAGTGAAGCATTTCAGTGTCAAGTATACTGTCAATCCAAAATAAAATAAAATTGCACATCAATAAAAAGGTATCTAAGAACATAGGAACAGTATTATTCTCATTACTGTATAGGAATAACCACAATTCAAAGGCTTAAAAAAAGATAGGTTGCAGCATTTTGGGGGATGAGACAAAAATAAAAAGATATGTTTTTCTTGAATATTAGAGGAACAGAAACTAGGGGCATCCATTTCAATTGTGTATGAGTTTCAGTTGATTCATGGATTATGGCATTCTGCATTAGGGCTGTGCGCAAGGGGCCACTCAAAATTCTCCACCCTGTTTGTGGGTTGAGAAATGGGGGGATTTCACTGAATTTCTCCACGGGGAGGAGAAATTCTCCAACAATTTCTCACAGGTGGGTGTCACCATTGGCAAGGGTTGTAGGACAGCTTTTTTTTCTCTAAGGGCTTTTTGGATTCTTTTGCACTGCCCTGTTTTCCCTTCTGTTCACAGAATAGCATGTTTCTGGTCTGTGATACCTAGCAACACCATAACCAATGCCTTTTATTTCAGGCCCTGCTAGGTATCCCAATTTAAGTGCAATTATATAAGTCAATTTAGAAAACAAAATGAAACATAAATCTGAAGGAAGAACATAAAAAGAGCCATGCTGGATCAGACCAAAGGATTGTCTAGTCCAGCATTCTGTTCCCACAGTCTCCCAACCAATGGTAAGCCCCCAAGTAGATCAAAATGCAATGGCAGCTGAGCTTCCCATTCATATTCCCTAGCAAATGAGATATACTGCCTTTGATACTGGAGGCAATATATACACATCATTAGTAGCCATTGATAGTCTCATCATCCATAATGTTTTCTAACATCCTGTTAAAGCCATCTGAGTTGATGGCCATCACTATGTCATGTGTTTTAACTGTCATAAAATTGATCTAACCAGCCACTGCAGAAATTGAAAAGACAGGCAAACCCTAGGCTGGATCGTTGTGGTCCGGCTCCCTTGGTGAAGCACAAGGAATTAGAATTGTGGGTAGCAGGAATAGCACCAGACTTTGCCCAAATCCCACCATGGCAGTGGTAATCTTGTTGATGGCTGAGGGGGGCAAGAGCGGTTACCTCAGCTGAAGGTGGTGGATAAAGTGAAGAGCAACATAGAATTGATCCAGGACTCACATTCCTTCTTCAGATCTGTAGCCAGTAGGAGCTCAGCTTTGAACTCTTATTGTTATATGACTATGGCGTATTTGGGCCTGTAGTGAAACTGGCTCATCCAAATTTGGCAACTCATTTGCAGTTGGCAAATTTGTGTGGTCATGTTGGTTCTCTCCCTCTCCCTGTCTTTCTCTCTCTGCATGTGTGCATGGATTGGTTTGACTGGTTTGGATGGAGAGCATGCATTTAACTTACCATTGTGGGAGGGTGGTTTGCCAGCATACCCCCACCCCACAGCTTTAACTTTTCAAAAGTGTCTGATGGGACTTCTTCTCTTTCCCTCACTGTTCCCATATTTAGAATTAAAGCATCATTCCTGGAGAACAGCTACACTTGCTATGTATCTCGACTCCCAACATGCCTCTAAAATTATTCCAGAGGCATGCTGGGAGCACTGAAACATGGCAGCAGCCAGACTTTTTGGTTCTTAATGCTTAGGCTGACCATATGAAAAGGAGGACAGGGCTCATGTAACTTTAACAGTTGCAAAGAAAAGGGAATTTCAGCCAGTGTCATTTGTATGCAATTAGTTCCTGGTGAAATTCCCTCTTCATCAAAGAAATTAAAGTTGCATGCACTATACTAGAGTGACCAGATACAAAAGAGGGCAGGGCCCCGCAGCTTTAACTGTTGTGATAAAGAGGGAATTTCACCAGGTACGAATTGCATACAAATGACACCAGCTGAAATTCCCTTTTCTCTACAACTGTTAAAGTTACATGAGCCCTGTCCTCCTTTTCATATGGTCAGCCTAGTTAAACCATTCCAAATGTGGAATAAAAAGCAGGAAATAACACTCTGATAGCGGTATATGGAATGTGTCCTGTGACCCAATCCGTAGTATGTGGGAGGATAGGGTGACCAGATAAAATCCAGGTCAGGGCTCATGTAACTTTAACAGTTGTAGAGCAAAGGGAATTTCAGCCAGTGTAGTTTGTATGCAATTAGTTCCTGGTGATATTCCCTCTTCATCACAACACAACAATTAAAGTTGCAGGCACTATACTAGAGTGACCATATACAAAAGAAGGCAGGGCCCCTGTTGTGATGAAGAGGGAATTTCACCAGGAACTAATTGCATACAAATGACACTGGCTGAAATTCCCTTTTCTCTACAACTGTTAAAGTTACATGAGCCCTGTCCTCCTTTTCATATGGTCAGCCTATTAATGCTATACCTGGAAGGGAGAGGAGAGGAAAGTGCTGCCGCCCCCACAGGCAGGGGCATTTCAGAAGTTAAAAGGCAAGAAGTAAAAAGGCCAGCAAGCTGCCCCACCAGAACAGTATGCTCAGCATACCCCCAACCAAACTGGACAAAGCATTCCTTCCATGCTCCTGAAATGGCTGCTCCATGGAAAAGGGCATGCATCCTGAAACTGGGCAAAAGTAGTTTAGGCTCAGGTCTGTTATCCATTCTAATCAGTCCAGCCACACTGTTCCCTAAAATAAATTTAGGCTTTAAAAGTGAATAGTGGTTTTCAAGTTTGCCAGTCAGGAAACAGTGTTTATTTCATCTAGGCTGACCATATGAAAAGGAGGACAGGGCTCATGTAACTTTAACAGTTGTAGAGAAAAGAGAATTTCAGCCGGCATTTGTATGCAATTTGTACCTGGTGAAATTCCCTCTTCATCACAAGAGTTAAAGTTGCAGGGGCCCTGCCTTCTTTTGTATATGGTCACTCTGGTATAGTGCATGCAACTTTAATTGCTGTGATGAAGAGGGGACTTCACCAGGTACTAATTGCATACAAATGATGCCGGCTGAAATTCCTTTTTCTCTGCAACTGTTAAAGTTACATGAGCCCTGTCCTCCTTTTCATATGGTCAGCCTATTTCATCAGCAAATGCTCCAATTCAAATTCATTTCTTACATATTTGTACATTTGTGGGTCAAGGCCAATGTTTTGGAATTGTAGGCAGCAAGCAAATGCCAGTTTCAATAGCAGCTTAGAGATGCCGTACAGTAAGTTCTAAAAGGAGTTATTCAACCATTTTCGAATAATTTCTTCTCATTTAAACCATTGAAGCTAATGGTTATGGAACATCTCAGGGTGTGGGGGGTGGGTGGGGAATGCTACCTAATTGCCTTTAAGACTGAAATGATAACAGAAATCATGACCGGGTACACCAAATTCTTTTTTCTCTTTCATTACAAAGAATGTCAGAAACACAATATGCCTACCCAAACTTTGCCATTTGAAATAATAATGTCGAAAAAGGCCATTTTTATCACTCTTTGGAGGATGCTGTCAAAAGAGACCAGCCCTGACTGGAAATGAACAGAAAAAGTGTGTAGATGGAGAACGTGCATTTATAAATCACAGCAAGGCAGATATTTTCCAGCTTTCCTCTGGGTATTCCATTCCAGTGTCCTGCATAATATCAAAGCTCTCTTTCAGACAATTGGGGCTGATGGCACGGAAATTAAAATGTTTTAAAATGTGTGTTGTTTCGGCAAGTAACCTGGAAAACCAGTCTAGGAAGTGGAAAACGTTGCAAGCTAGATGTTACTTGGCCTGAGCTGGCACAAATGGAAATGAAAGATGGTAAAACTTTTGCTGAATAGCATGCTTTTCACTCCACAGTTTGGCTGACATTTTCACTCCAGGGAACATCTACAAAGGATGTCCAGCTAACATAATGAAAACTCTGTGCAACCAAACTGCAACAGTTTATTTGTTGTGATCAATGAGCCTCTGTGGGCTCAGATCCAACTATTTCACCTAAGCTGTGTCGTGCATCGTAGCCTTATATATCACAATCTGCTTATGTAATATACATTAGGAAGCAATAAAGAGGCAGAGATTAGAGACCTGGGAAAAGAGAGATGTTTCTTCACATCTTCCTTTTTAGAGACTACAGCATTGTATGATTTTTCATTTCAGTGTTTTTTCATTTGGTTTTTGCATGCATCCACTCCATCACTGACTTCAGGCACTGCCTTCTTGGGTTGATACAGTACCCAACAGTACCCAACTCCCCAGACGATCTCCACCAGTAGCTTCATGTAGCTTTTAAGCAGCATGAGAAACAGGATGGAATCCTGTGAAATCGCACAAGCTAAAGGTCAGAGAACCCACCTACTAGGAAATACCTGACCACCATAAAATGGTGCCTCCCAGTCCCATCCTCGCAAGGTGGCCTAGAAGGATGCTATATAGCCTGTGATATCAAATGCCACTGAGAGGTCTAGGAGAACCAATAAGTATGTACTTATCCTGTTTATTTCCCAGTGTAGATCATCCACCAGGGAGAAGCTTGCCTGTTTACATTATCTAAGTGCTATAGGATATAGCAACAAAGGAGCAGTAACCACACCACTCCTATAAAACAAGACCAGAGCCTCTGTGTGTGGGGGTTATGGGGTAGTGGTGTGCATGCCAAAAAATATTGTTGTTTATCGTTATCATCATTTCGGACCAAAAAAAAATTGTCTTCATTCATATCGTAGGTGAACCACATCGTCTTCACGATAATTATCATGAAAAAACAATATTTTTTGCAGCCCTATTTTTAAAGAAAAAAATGCCTATAACTTCTGTATTTTAAAAGTTAGAGGCTTGAAACTTGGTCACAGTGCTTATGGGGTATGCCTAAGTATGTGTATGAAATTTGAGATCGATCCCTCCAACCCTCGATTTTATATGAATTTTTTAAAGATCGTTTCCATTCTGACAGGTCTGAATGAACGCACGTAGAGAGCTGTCATTCTGATCTGTCAGAACTGAAACGATCTTTAAAAAATTCATATAAAATCGAGGGTTGAAGGGATCGATCTCAAATTTCATACACATACTTAGGCGTACCCCATAAGCACTGTGACCAAGTTTCAAGCCTCTAACTTTTAAAATACAGAAGTTATAGGTATATTTATAGGGCAGTCTGATAAAACGATAAAATCGCCTGAAAATTATCATCTCCGATGATTATCATAGGTTTTTGTATCATATCGTCATTGTTAAACACATGCATGATAACAACCTGATCGTATCATTATCGTAAATTTTAACGATACGATACAAATCCCTATTATGGGGGGATACATTGCTATTATTTCAAATCCCTTATCAAAACCAAATTGCATACATTGAAAATGTAAAGTAACATGGGGCATGTCTACACCATCCATTTATCCTGGGGTCAGCTTGAGGTCATCCCTGTGCATCCAAATGATGCACAGGTGATCTCGGGGTCAACCAGGGATGACCATTCACCATCCCGGGGATAAAATGGACAACTTTTATCTTAATTTTTCCCATGGTCCCGGGACAACCCTGAGGACTGTGGGCAGTGTGGCGTGGGCTCCTGGGTCCTTCCTCCTCCCCGCAAGTAGTGGGATTCTTTAAACAGGCACAGAACTGCACAGGGTGAATCTGTACCCATTGGTGGTGGTGAGCAATTTCACCATCCCCAGGATGGCTACCGGTGCTTTTGTTTTAAGGGTATTTGTACCTACTTTTTCAGAGGATCGGGACTGCGCAATTGCGTGACCAGCTCCTCCTTCCAAAAAATCTCCCCACTCCACGCTGGACATCTCTCTTTCCACCTGGGACATTGCGTTGGCGTTTGGATGCTGGGGGAGGATCCCGGAAGCTAGAAAACCCAAGATCCATCCCCCTTTCCCAGAAAGTTCATAGATGTAGATGAGCCCATGGTGACAAAACCATGTTTCGATTTGTGTAGGTAGACTCATTAGGAAACCAGGATTGGCTATACTGATGGTGTGTGTAAAATCAGTGTGTGGGTCTGCCACCAGCGTTGTTTCCATTGCACGTGCATGCTGGTGCAGGTGTGTGAGCTTTCTACGAAGGGATGAAACCAGCACCTGGTATCGAAGGGCAGTTGCTGGTGCTCCATTGCTCCATCAGGTCCCACCAGCAGCGACATTTGCCTTAGTCCTCCCAGAACACACTGAGGTCTGCAAGCCTCTGGTTTTTTTTCTTTTTAATTTGGGCACACCAGGGTAATCTGGGAATTTTAAATGGCATCTCCCATTTAAATGGGAGCACAACTTGGAGTACCACTCTTATTGCCAGGCAAGCTGAAAGAGCCATGCAAAAGCCTCTTCGCCCCTCTCCCAGCATCCCGAAATCTGGAGCAGGCCTTGTTGGTGAGCCAAATGCTGGACCTTCGAAGGGGCTGGGTATTATTTGCAAGGTTAAGAAACATGCCAGGAAGCTGATCCATATGGACAGAGGAGTGGTGGGTGACTTGTGGCCCTCCAGATGTTTTGGCCTAAATCTCCCATCAGCCCTAGCCAGCATAGCCAATGGTGAAGATCGCTGGAGAAAGGTTTTGTGGCTTCCCAGCCCAGCGATAACTGTGGCAGCCAATGTGTCATTCAAATGTGGTGTCATTGCTGCCGAACTCTGGTTCTCATGGGTCTTGTCAATATGCTCTTTATATACTCTGTCGTGGCTGCGCAGTTACGCCCCATTGTGCCACATCGTGCTATTCCCTGCAAAGCTGCACTTTTTTAAAGTGCTGTTTTACCACAACTTTTTACATTGCTCCTATGTCAGCGCGGCTGTTTGTTTGTCCATCCATGGTGGCTTCAGTTCAGATTAAGAGAGTGGGCATAGTTAGGGGTGGATTCCAGTGCAGGGTAGGGGTGGGAATGCAGGGCAGGAGGCGGGCTTGACAAGCCTAATAGCCACCATGGCAATTATTTATGATGTCTAACGCATAAATTCAATGAACTACAGACTTTTGAAGCTACAGTGTTTTACAGAGTTGCCAGAAGAAGAAGAAAAGGATTTCACTGTTTTCAGTCCCTAGATGTTTGCTGCCTGTTACCACCATCTGATAACAGTGCTGTGAATTTTCATGGTTGAATAGCCTCCACATACTCCTGCCATGCACGTCTATCGATGCCGCTTCACAGCAGCGATGCTGTGGGGTTTCAGGGGAATCAATAGGCTAAGCAGTGGTGCATAGACGCCCCTCCACTATGTCTTGCGCATAGCAACTGCCTTTGCATAGAACCAATGTTTCTGGACTTGAGATAAGAGGTGGTCCTGCATTACAGTCCCACAGCATTTCTTAAACAGGAAAATAAGGGCCTGGGAGGAGAAGATCCTCCATCTACAATTGAAAGACGCTCCTGATTTATTTCATTCCTTTCTTCTTCTTTCACCATGTTTGTGGCTTTGGAGTACAAGAGAATGATGGTAGCCTGGAAGAATTCTTTAACGACTCTTGCATTCACTGTGGATGACTACATGATGCAGGCATCTTAATCTCACGCCATTAAACTCTTTACAGAGAGCTACGCCACCAAGCATATGTAAGATAGACTTGAAACAGTGCCACAATATGATTTCTTTACAAGGTTTAGAGCCCTTTTTCCCTCTACATTTTATTGGGGCCATATTGTTTTATCTCTTGCCTGTAAACTCTAACAATTGTGAAAAACCATTGTGCAGGCTTCGGGGTTACTTCCTCTCCCTGACTGCTGCACCCAAAATTCATCTCATATCTTTTCACCAGCTGAGATCGTAAGTGCAGATGGGATGTGGAATTACTGACGAAAGAAACATGTGCCGTGCGGTACTCATCTGGTTTTTTTTAGCATGTTTCTTTTTCAAAACCCCTTTCCTAGAAGACAGAGTTTTGGTTTGTTTTTAGGGTGTATTTCCCCCCCCCCCATGGGAATTTGAATGTTTCTTAGTTGGGTCCATCTTTCTGGGTTTTCTTTGTCTTCTGTTTCAGACATTGAGGAATTGGTAAATTGCTTAACGAGTTTATGTGGAGCCATTTTGGAGGGGTGAGTCAATATATCCAAAGCTGAGAATACATATTTCCTTTCTAAGGCCAGTGCAGGTAGTGCTGAGCTGTAAGTTAGGGTGACCAGATGCCCGGATTTGTCCGGACATGCCCAGGAAATGGAGAGCAAATCCGCATCCGGGCGGAAAAACTGTTTTGGGGGGCCAAATCCGGAAATTTAGCCCCCCAAAAGGGAGACCAGATGGCCCTGGGGCGAGCCGGGCCAACCGGGCAGCGGCGGGGACAACCCGGGGCAGCGGGGGTCACGCGGCGGTGGCGGGAGGCTGGCGGCGGAAGGCACTTACTGGGGCGTCCGCTTCCCTCCGGTGCTCGGAATCTACTGAGAAACAGGATTCGTGGCCTGTCCCTCAGTAGTACGCTGGGTGATGACGTCATCACCCGGCACGCTACTGAGAGACAGGCCAGGAAGCCTGTTTCTCAGTAGATTCCGAGCACCGGAGGGAAGCGGACGCCCCAGCCGGTAAGGAGCGCGGGGGCGGGCGGCGAGGGGGCGGCACAGCGTGGGTGGGGGGGGCGGCACGGGTGGGGGGGCGGCGTGGTGTGGGGGGCGCGCGGGAGGGGCGCGCGAGGCATGCAGGCGGGGGGGCAGCGCAGGTCGGGGCAGCGTGGGCGCGCGGTGGGGGGGTTGTTTTGGGTGGGTGGTGGGGTGGCAGGGGGGTGGGTCCGGGTTTTGGATCCTCAAAATCTGGTCACCCTACTGTAAGTTCTCAGTGTTGCAGTACTGTCGAATCTGAAAGGAGGGCTGGGGGTACCAACCATAAAGCAAATTTTGGGAAGCAGGAGGCAGAAGGCTAAATGGGGGGGGGATCACTGCTTACCACAGGAGCTCCTGCAGGAGCTCCCAGCTTGCAACTTTAATTGTTTTCCTCTCCGAAGCCCCCAGAAACAATGTTTTGTAATTATGGTTAAGAGCAGGTAGGCACATTTCCTATTCCTTTCTTTGGCTTACATCCAATGTAGGTAGGGGTGCCGGAGAAATTTGAAATGGATTAAAATGAATTCAGATTTCTCTAAATTTGACCTATGGTTTCTGTGGCAAGCCAGGCTCTTCAAGTCATCCGGAGTTCTGTGGACATTTGAACAGTTTTTGACTTTCCTGAAGCGTATGAAAATTTGTTGGGAAGTATGAAAGTTACTGGAAAACATGGCAATGCATACGCCATGCTGAAAAAAAAAATACCCCTCTATACTTTTTAAACCCCTCCCCAAAGTTTAATACACCCCTGATCTCTTTACAGCCTCCATGTTAGGCTGACCATATGAAAAGGAGGACAAGGCTCATGTAACTTTAACAGTTGTAGAGAAAAGGGAATTTCAGCCAGGGTCATTTGTATGCAATTAGTTCCTGGTGAAATTCCCTCTTCATCACAAGAGTTAAAGTTGCAGGCTCCATACTAGAGTGACCATATACAAAAGAAGGCAGGGCCCCTGCAACTACAGCTGTTGTGATGAAGAGGGAATTCCACCAGGAACTAATTGCATACAAATGACACTGGCTGAAATTCCCTTTTCTCTACAACTGTTAAAGTTACATGAGCCCTGTCCTCCTTTTCATATGGTTTGCCTACACATAGCAATGTGGAAAAACATGGCTGCCCTTCTGGTTATAGGTTGCAAATGCTCCTGCCTGCTTGAAGTGGCTGGGAAATTTTCTGGTGTTTGTTTTTAAGGTCAAAGAATAATATTACCTGTTCTACCTTTCCTGGTAAGCTCGCGTTTGCTTCAAAACAATGTACACTTTGCTGTGCTCTCCCTTGCGAGAGGCCGACAATGCTTGTAATTTGTTGACTTCAACAGATTGCTGTCCTTTAAACCGAAAAAAAATACTTTGCTGACAAAGCAAAAAAATGACTCTGTTGACACCTACAGAGCTGCACGTTTTTATACAACATGAGACTATGTTCAGGTGAACTCCATATGCCATCACTTGTCACTTAAGATGCACTCAACCTCAATTTTGACTAGAAAACAAATATTCTCCACTCTAAAACAGAAAGTGCACTTACGTAAGCATTCCACGTTATCGAAATCCCCTTTCGTTATGATTCATACGTATACAATGTGCTTAATTGTTGCACTTTCAGGACAGCATTAATATTGCTTTATCAAAGTTTATTAAAAGCAGACCTGCTGTAGAGATTCGGAGGCAACCATTGTGAAATGATTTATAATAGATTCTCCAGTCCAGTGGAATAGGCCTTGTAAAAGTCGTTCTATTGCCGAAGAAACAAGTACACAGCCTTTTCACGTTATTGTCGCAAGAGCTGTTACTATGGCAAGAAATATTGAGTGGATGAAGTCATGACATCCTCCAAAAGGCATCAGTAATGGAGCTTAATAATGTGTTGAAAAGACCCAAATTAGAAAAGCATCATTTTGTGCTGGATAACAATATATTCTGAAAAATGGAATGTAAAGATAGTTGCGGTCTGAACAATACCTTGGCATAGCCTCCTACGTTAGTAGGCATCATCTGTTTATTATGAAAAAAACACAAGCAAAGGGGAGGTTGTATGTGAGTATGCACCAGAACTCTGCCCCTCTCCACGGTGTTAGGCCACTTTTGGACATTCTTGTAAAACTGCCAAGAGCAGAAGTGTTGGCAATCCATACAACCACTCGGCAATACTTTTCGTAATATCCGACGCAGCAGCTCATTGTCACGGGAGCAGAAGTTTCTCAGCAGCAATTAAATGTTGCCTAAATCGAAATGCGCTCGAGACATGCTCGGGCAAAATATCTAGAAGGATTTGGAAGGCAGCTCAAAGATTGCTAATATTAATTGGTGCAATGTTTTGGACAGGCCAGTCGCAGGTTTTGCACACTTGCTTCATAGATGAGGTAGCTCCTTCTGGGCTCATGGAAAAGTACTGCTTATGTAAATTGGCACTTCCAGTTGGGTGGTTCACATGTGAATGGCCCAGTCACTGCTAGCTCCAGGTTTTGGAGAACACTTGGGCACGGCACCTTCAATGAGTCCCCTCCCTCAGTGAATCTATCTTCACAGAGCCATTGTCACCAGCTCCTATTTTTCCTCATCCTCTTTCTCACCTTTGCTTCTGCTTGCTTACTCGACAGGTAGAGAGCCAGGGAGCAAGTAGGCCATGGCATCTACTGCTCCTTCTTCTCATCACAACAGTCATCTGGGCCAGAGTGAGAGAGGCAGGTGAACAAGAAAATGTCAATGGTGAAGAGGAGGAGCAACTCCAAGAGGCTCTGTTGAGCGTGCCCCTGCTGAGATGTGGCCCTCGGCAGGTGCCCGATGATCTCGACCCTTGACACTAGCCCTGAGTTCATTGGTGGTTGCTTCTTTGATTGAACATCTCCTTGAGGGCTCTTTGGAATTGAACTAGCAAGGTGTAAATCTGAAACATAAACAAATTACATAGGAATTGTTGCTGAGAATCAAATGAATGAGGCTTCGGATGTGCCTGCAGCTGCCCCGTCTGATGAGACACTGAGCTGCAGGTGGAAGCAGTGAATTTTTTTTGGCCCTGGGCTGACTCCCAAGCTGACCATTGGATCCTCCTGAACAGCAAGCCGTGTAAGAGGGATCCCAGTATTTGTTGTCTTTTATAACAAGCTCTTTCTGAGCTCTGGTGTCTTTCTGTATCACTGGTAGTTTGTTGGTCCTGATTTCTGGCTTGTTCCTTGACCCTGCTTCCTTGTTTGTCTTTTGGATCTGATTTAATCTTCAGCCCTGGGTTGGTCCTGGCTCTTGAGCCACCTCAGACTGCTGCCCCTGGCCCAGTCCTGACAATACATTGGCTAGCTGGAGGCATTGCTTCATACGGACATCATCTCCATGTAAGCCCAGTGGTGGTCTCAATAAAGGTAATCACATGAAGGGCCTGACTCACTTATAAGGTGGTCATAGGTTGCCAGTGTGATTTTCAAGGCAAATGTGGACGGTCCTGCTTGAGCAAACCATCTGCATGAAATTTCAGGAGAATGTTGATAAGCCTCATCATATTTCTCAAGGGGTTTCAGATGTCTTCATGTGAATAGAGGTGGCATGCCACATCTGCTACATTAGTTAGTATTCCTCAATAAGAAGTACAAGGGTCTTTCTCTTTTGATGCATACATCATTTTAGGTCCAGTTCTCTGTCAGAACCACCACATGTGAAGGTATAGCAAGTGCTATAAAAGAAATCAGCAGTATCATTGACTGGATCTCTCCTACTTTTCTTTTGTGAAACTTGCAAAGGAGGCAACAATTGGGGAGTTTTCATAGTTCTCTTTCCCTCAGTTTTATATTTACAAAAGGAGAGAGGGAAGATCTAGGGAGATGTAAAATAATGTTCTTCACAGACACCCCCCCCCCCCAACACCCAACATAATAGCATAGATCAAGTGATGGCAATGTGCAAAATATTTGGCAATTGTGAACAATGGAAGACCTCAGCAGAGTCCTAAATCTTTATAGTTGTCATGTAAGATGGCAGAGCTCAGTACTTTTCTATCATCTGTTTATGTTCCCCTCCTCATTCCAACTTTAACAACAGAGGCAATATTTGCCTCTGGATTTTGATTTGTTTTAAAACTAATTTGCTGACTCATGATCATACCAGTGAGAGCTGTCATGAATTAAAGGATGAGGCTGTTAATACTAAGCTTGTTAAATCAAGTTGCATGTTGGTCATCAAAAGTGACATGAGGTCCCAATGGCACTCTATTTGGCGAGACACCATAATTCAGCAGTGGAATCCATGCTTTTCAGATCAATAGTCCTGGCTTCAGTCCTTGCAACAGTAATGGTGACTGGCTTTTTCTTCCACAGTCAGCATGCTCTGTAATTAGTAGGGTTGAGGCTAGCTCAGCTTTTATTCTGAGCCTGTCACTGGCTGGATGAAACTGAGAAGGCATGGTGGCTCCCATCACCACTTCCCTCATGAATGTTGAAGTGTGGCAGAAAGGAACAAATTGTGTCATATAAATGATCTTGTAGGGCTTACCCCTTAGCTTCGATGGAAGAATGGTTCAGAAAAATACAGTAGCTTGGATTCTGAAATAAGTTAATTTAAGGAAGTTTATGGAAGGAACACTTCCCATTTCTTCCCCCCTGCAGCTCACACAAATCTCTCTGGGGATTGGGGTCCCTCTTGAACAATGAGGGATGGGAAAGAGAGGGTGCAGGATCTTAATGCTTTCTATCTAGGAGGATCCAATAGCCAGCCTGGGTGGGCGGAGCCAGTCCAGGATCCAAGCTAACACCTTTATTTGCATGTTTCTTATTTCCTAACGCTAGAGGACTGCTGGAATATGCCCCTGATAGCTTCTGAGATTCCACAAGGGATGGCCCTCTCATATGCCAAGCTAAGCATTAGGTTCAGACTGCAAAAGAACAAATCAGGTACTGGTGGTGGCCTCCTGACCCCATTCCACAATGCCCCTCCCATTCTAGACTTGCCAACATCCAAGACTTTTTTGGAAGTCTTCAAGGACTCGGTTCTAAGTTGCAAAAGGCAGGGAATTGAACTGAATGAAACTTTGATCTGAGCTTTTGGAGTTTTGTTTCACTCTTGTTACCATCCCTAGGCTATAAATCTAAATTAGGCATGGCATTATCCATATCTTTGGCCCTTGCGTGGCCGTTTTTTTTAAAAAAATACATAGCAGGGGTGGCAGGAACAGGGTTGGAACTGAGGTGGGTTAAAGCTATTCTCTCCCATACCAAAGAAGAAAATTGCCACACGACTAAACAATGTTAATAATGTCATGTCTTATTTGGCCCTGAAATAATGTGCTTAGATGAGCCCAAATGTGAACTTTTCCTCCTGACCTATCATGCTCACCCCCTTCACCCCCTTTTTTAAATGAAAACTTCCATCTGTTCTGTGAAGTACAGCTGTGTGGATTGCCCATGATGGAATCACAAGATGGCCTCAGATTCCACCTGTCTTAGGAGCTGGCTGCTACAGATGTGAGATGCCGTTCAGCAAAGCCCTGGAGTTCATGAACTCTCCCGACACACCTGTGTTGATTAACATTTTCACATGAAGAACGTGTGGAATCTGTGGTTTTGAATGAGATTGGGTGGATCTTGGCAGCTTTGAAATATTAGGTATTTACAGTAATGCAAAATATGAGCCTTGGCAACTTTTGAGAGGCTGAGTAATTCTTCAAACTGAAATTCAGATGTCCAAAGGGACCAGTTGCTGTGCTACTAAGGAGGACAGGGAAAGAGTTTCTCTACTGGAAGGGGCTCCTCAGCTGCAAAATGTGTCCATTCTATCCAAGCACATTCTTCCCTTGGTCTTCTGGGATCTATGTCTGGATTTACTAGATGCTGACATCTATGTTCTCTGCCTTTACATTTGTGAATCTTCAGAGCTTAATCATGAGGTGAAACTCAGCGTGAACTTTAGGACTGTTTGAATCAGGATCAGTCTTCTAATTTGGTGTGGGTGGGGGAATTTGGTACTATTGAAATGCTTGTATGTGTAGTAAACATTAAAGAGAGGTTTTGAGGTACTTAACATGAGCAAAATAAGGCATGGTCATGACTACCCATTCATGGAAGTTTGTGAGTCCTTTTGAGATCAACCTCCTGCATGTCTCCTGCATCTTTCCCCAGTAATCCTATTCTAAAAAAAAAAAATTCTTCTGAAATATCTCAGGATTTCCTACTGTGTGCAGCCAAAGTTGTGTTATAATGCATGCACTAGAGGGTGCTGTACCATTCAAGGCTATGAGCATGGAGATGAGGGGAAGTTTTCAGTTATAGACCACATGGTCACCCCTCCCCACCTGTGTAATGCAGTCCAATATAATTGCGCAAGAAAAGCAGAAAGCTCAAAGCCCAGGCAAGGCAATGTGATTTCCCCTTAATCAAAAGAAGCCCTTTGACACTGCTAAAGTCAAAGCAATCAAGAGATCTTACATGCCAGCATTCAAAAGCTGGAGTAAATACAGTAGGAGTAAATTAATATTTGTGATCTTCATTTTTAGAAGCAAAAATAGCACTTGCAAAGTCAGCTTCTTCTTTCAAGAGCTGTAGCCCCAATCTTAGCAGAGCCTCTGCTGGACTTAGGCCTTGGAGGGAAATTAAGTTCTCTTTCTCTCTCAACTGCAAAAATAGTGCTGTGGACTGTGTGGGCTTTTGCAGAACTGTTCTCACTCTACTCTGTGTACATACCAGGATAGTAATATTATATTATTATTAATTCAATTTATACCCCACTTATCTACAGAATGCCATAGGTGGTAGGTATGTGTATCGTATCGTTAAAATGTCCGATAACGATATGATAAGGTCGGTATTGGACATCTGATTAACGATAACGATACGATAGAAAAACCTCCGATAAATATCCGATCTGAAAATTTTCAGTCCAATTATATCGGATTATCGGACTGCCATATGAATAAACCTCTAACTTCTGTATTTTAAAAGTTAGAGGCTTGAAACTTGGTCACAGTGCTTATGGGGTATGCCTAAGTATGTGTATGAAATTTGAGATCGATCCCTGACAGGTCAGAATGACAGCTCGCCACGTGCGTTCATTCAGATCTGTCAAAAAGTTGCAGGATCTTTAATAAATTCATATAAAATTGAGGGTTCGAGGGATCCATCTCAAATTTCATATACGTACTTAGGCATACCCCATAAGCATTGTGACCAAGTGTCAAGCCTGTAACTTTGAAAATACAGAAGTTATAGGCATTTTTTTCTTTAAAAAAAATCAGCTTTATAGGGCACAATGGGGCTGCAAATTAAATATTGGATTTCCGATAATTATTGTGAAGACAATACGATTAACCTACGATATTATCAGAGATGATAATTTTTTTAGCCCGAAATTCTGATAATGACAAAATACGATATTTTTGGGCGTGCACATCCCTAATAGGTGGCATATAATGGTCAGCAATAAGATTCTAAAATGTGAAGGCCTGCTGGACAGCCTGTTTAAAGACATTCAAAAGACATCTGCATCCATTGAAAGGAAGCAAGGTGGTGTTAGATCTACCTAAAATGTATTAGGATGGAATCCCACTGCACATTGAGCACTGCTTTTATGCTAAATGTGGAGCTGTGAGCTCCAGAAATCATCAGGGGTCCCAGATCTCACAGGTAAACTTCATCTGGAAAGGAGATTTAATTAATGAGATTTACTGAATACATCTGCTTCCCTGTAGGCCACCCATCAGTTTACTGGAGAAATGGTAAACTAGCTAGATTTGCATTTCTTTCATAAGAAAAGAAATTGCTTTGATTGCTGTATTAATGACATTTCAACACCATTCTTATGCCATTTTTAAATCATTTATGACCTTCTCTGTCCATTTATAATATTTTCTGAATAATACTGTTATTAGGGATGTGCACTGGATCGGACCCGATCCACGATCCGAGTCCGGTCCAGTGGGAAATCGGATAAATTATCCGATTTCCGATCCCGCAGCTGGATCGGCCGATCCAATCCGAACCGGTCCGAAAAAGCTCCGAACCGGTTCGGCGGATCGGCGGATCGGCGGGCGCCCACTGGCGCCCACCGCCGCTTCCATTGGCGGGCGCCAGCGGGCGCCCGCCGATGAAAGTGGACAGCGGGGGGGGGGAGGAGGGGGGCACTTACCTTCTCGGCCCGGTGGCTCCCGTCCGGCGCCGGCGCCTACTACTACTAGCAGGCTCCGCGGCCTGCTCTAGGGTGGCGCGCCGGGTGATGTCATCACCCGGCGCGCTACTCTAGAGCAGGCCGCGGAGCCTGCTGGTAGTAGTAGGCGCCGGCGCCGGACGGGAGCCACCGGGCCGGGAAGGTAAGGAGGGGGTGCGTGGAGGGGAGGAGGGGGTGCGTGGAGGGGAGGAGGGGGCGCGCGGAGGGGGGAGGGGGGCCCTTACCTTTCCGGCCCGGCGGCTCCCGTCCGGCGCCGGCGCCTACTATTCCCAGCAGGCTCCGCGGCCTGCTCTAGGATGGCGCGCCGGGTGATGTCATCACCCGGCGCGCTACTCTAGAGCAGGCCGCGGAGCCTGCTGGAAGTAGTAGGCGCCGGCGCCGGACGGGAGCCGCCGGGCCGGAAAGGTAAGGAGGGGGTGCGTGGAGGGGAGGAGGGGGCGCGCGGAGGGGGGAGGGGGGCCCTTACCTTTCCGGCCCGGCGGCTCCCGTCCGGCGCCGGCGCCTACTATTCCCAGCAGGCTCCGCGGCCTGCTCTAGGATGGCGCGCCGGGTGATGTCATCACCCGGCGCGCTACTCTAGAGCAGGCCGCGGAGCCTGCTGGAAGTAGTAGGCGCCGGCGCCGGACGGGAGCCGCCGGGCCGGAAAGGTAAGGAGGGGGTGCGTGGAGGGGAGGAGGGGGCGCGCGGAGGGGGGAGGGGGGCCCTTACCTTTCCGGCCCGGCGGCTCCCGTCCGGCGCCGGCGCCTACTATTCCCAGCAGGCTCCGCGGCCTGCTCTAGGATGGCGCGCCGGGTGATGTCATCACCCGGCGCACTACTCTAGAGCAGGCCGCGGAGCCTGCTGGAAGTAGTAGGCACCGGCGCCGGACGGGAGCCGCCGGGCCGGAAAGGTAAGGAGGGGGTGCGTGGAGGGGAGGAGGGGGCGCGCGGAGGGGGGAGGGGGGAGGGGGGCCCTTACCTGCCCGGCCCGGCGGCTCCCGTCCGGCGCCGGCGCCTACTACTACCAGCAGGCTCCGCGGCCTGCTCCAGGGTGGCGCGCCGGGTGATGTCATCACCCGGCGCGCTACTCGAGAGTAGGCCGCGGAGCCCACTGGTAGTAGCCGCCGGCGCCGGACGTGCCGAGAAGGTAAGTGGCGGGGAAGGGGGCTTACCCCCCCCCCCGGAGCCGTCCGCTTCTATCCGCTGGCGCCCGCGGGCGCCAGCGGATGGAAGCAGGCGGCCCCAGGGGGGGTAGGGAGCGCGGGGGAGGGGGTTTACCTGCCGGGGCCGTCCACAGCGGACAGCCCCGGGGGGGGGGAGGGAGTTAGGCCCCCCCTTACCCACCCGCCGCCATTTTTTCCTCATAGACTTGCATTGCAATGCAAGTCTATGGGGAAAAAAATGGCGGCCGATCCAAAAATTTCCGATTTTTGGATCGGGATCGGACTCGATCCGGTCCGGGGGGCCTCCGATTTTGTCCGAACCGGTCCGGGACAAAATTGGAGGTCCCGATCCGGGTCCCGATCCGATCCGGGGGGTCCGTGCACACCCCTAACTGTTATTACTAGTTACCAGTAATACCAGTAATTGTCAAGTTACTAATAATATTTTCTGTACAAAGATATTGTTTTCAGTCATTGGGAATCAATGAAATAACGGATTTGTTTCAGGCCCTTTCTAAACCGGAGGGGTGTAGAGAGCTCAGGACAGGGAAGTAGTTGCTTCCAGGATCGGCGTACCCAATACACATCAGAAGTGTGATGTCCCGTGTTCCTTACAGGCCGTTGCACGTCATACCAGCCATTTTTTTCTTTTCCGATCCGAGGAGAACACATGAGCGCTCCTCTGCACAAGTAAGGTTTTTTTTAAAAAAACAAAACATGCATGCATGGGCCCCCACCCTCTCCCTGCCCTTCCGGGGGTGGCAAAACTGGTGCCACCCCCTTCTCTGCTGGGCACAAAGCCACACAGTGCAGCTCCATGCCCAGTTTGCAGCTGCACTTACTCATGAGTAAGTGCAGTTGTGCCCAGGATGGGTGGGCTCATTCTTCCACGGTCCCTGGGACTTCCCAGGACCATGGAAGCATTGGGATTTTTGAGGTGTCTGTAAACCTGGAAAAATCCCGGGCCCGCCCCCACCCTCGGGACTCCCTGTGCGTCATTTGGAGCAGCTGGGGGCCAACCGGGGCAAAAAGCCTGGCGTGGAAAGGGCCTCATAAAATCTTGAGCCTGTGGTCTTTTATGCTGGTCATGCATTACCCCCTGACCCACTGAGAGCATCATCTCAGGGGAGGTTTAATGCACATTTGCCGTGACTTTGATCCACTTTTTCAGGGCTGGACTCGCTCAGGGCGAGAGAACAGCACGACAGGGACGACGTCATGCCAGTCCAGCACTGAAAAAGTGGATCAAAGTCACGGCAGATGTGCATTAAACCTCCCGTGTAATTACGCTGCGAGTTTCAAAGATGCAAATGCAAACCCAAATTGGAACACCAAATTAACACCAAATTGGAACACGGCCACAGCAGCCACATGAGGCCACCATTGATGTCTGATGCGGTCACCATTAATTTATATGGCATGTGACTGCACCTGTTATCGCCATGCATATACGAATTGTGGTTGCACATCTGCACCCGATCACCACTGAAGTCCACTTTGGGTTGGGAGCTACTGCTGTGGAGCTTGAATCTGGAATAGATCCAACATAGGTGGGTGGGTCATGCACCTGGCAAGTCATTGGAAATGTTAGCTTGGCTGCAGTGATGTATCTACAGACCTGGATCTCTATCAAGCAAGAGCATTGCACTGTTAGGTGTGTCTAGGTTCTATGTTTCAAAGCTAATGAAAGGAGCCTGGCTCCTCTGTGCCATTCTGAATAAACATGACCATGTGAGAAGTTAGAGCTGTCAAAATGTATTATTATTATTATTATTATTATTATTATTATTATATTTGCATCCTGCCTTTTGCCCAGTGTTGGACCTCAAGGCAGCTTTACAAAATTAAAACATATACAGTTAAAAGCTATAAATAAGAGATATACAAAAGTTAAAAATATAAAATGTAGTTCAATTAGAGTAAGTCGTTCTTTGTTTTCTTCTTGGGGAACGGGATGCTTTCAACGATTGTTGCTGCACTTAAACTATTTTGGTGGGGTGAGGAATCAAAAGCTTATTTTATTAAAATAATGACACTCTATTTATAGGTGCAATTATACACACATGCACACATAAAGGGATTAAAGCTATTCCACAGTGGAGGACATGATCACAACTGGATCGGTTCCTTAGCATAAACCTAACCAGAGTAGCAAAATGACTGAATGTATAGTAATGCAGAGGCTGATGTTCAGACATGTAATGAAAATAAGCTAAGGGGAAAAGAACAGAATGCAGAGACCCAGAATGCTCTCTTATAAGCTTACCTGCATTGCTGATTTTTACAGGGTGGGGAATGAATTTTTCCAGGCACATTTTTCAAATGTACACCATGTTTATGAACTCCAGAGTTTTTGGGTCCCCAACTCGTATTGTAACCCTCAGAAATGTAGGGCCTTTGACCACAGATTGCATTCAAGCCTGGGAGGTGCAAATTAGGTAAATTCTGGTCAAACGTGAACTGAAAATAATTTCTTACATAACCCTGCTGAGCTCTAAATACAATACAAGGTGAAAGAACATGAAGGTTATAGTGAGTGACTCTGTGGTGGTGGGAGAAAGGCATCTTCCTCTTTCATGTGATGTTCTATAAATGGTAATCTTTGCACTTTGGGGGTTGGGACACCATATCCCTTCTCTCCTCCCATTTTTGTGGGTTGGACTGGAAGCCATCTTCTCGCCCCTCTTCCCTTTGATTCAGACAAATATGTCAACCCACAACTTCATCTAGAATCTAATATGAGGGTGGAGGGGGATGTTTGTAGGATGAGAAGAGGAAATGTGACCTGTCCTGTCCACAGTGGGTTGTGGTGGTGATGGTGATGGTGGCAGCTTTCTCGTTAGAGGAGAGTGGAACTTCCTTGCTTTACTTTTCTGAGCGGGATGCTGTATGCCAAGGAATTTGATGTAGAGAGGTCCTCGTTCTCAAAGCTCCACAGGACCCTTTGTCTGGATATGATGGAAGGGCATTCTACTCATGCTCAGGAACACTCAGTTCAAGAATTTTTTCAAAGAAAATGCCCAGTTGAATAATAATAATAATAATAATAATAATAATAATAATAATAATAATAGTAGTATTTATTTGTTACCCACCTCTCCCTCTGGATCGAGGCAGGGAACAACATTAAATATAAAATACATAAAACGGATTAAAAGCATATAAAACTAATACATTATTAATGCGTATTATTGATGTGCATTATTGAGAGAGAGAGAGAGGGAGAGGGAGAGAGAGGGTGGGGGGGAGAGAGAACATACAGATGCAATGTGAAACAGGGTGGGAGAAGGGAAAGAGGAGGAATCCCAAAGATTTATTCAGAGAGAATGAGAGAAAGAATAGTTTACTGAGGAAGTGTGTGTGTGTATACTAGATTCACTAGGGCTGTATGAGAGAAAACAAGCAAGCTGCACAAATGGCAACCCTCAGCCCTGGAACATATGACCTGGTAGAAATAGAGGAAGCTTCTTCTGAGCATATGCAGATTCTATTTCGTTCCCAGTGTTAACCTGCCCTGGAGAAACTGAGATAAAATTTCAGACCTTGAAAGTCTCTCCCAAAGACCGTCGGTAACAGCAGTATCCCATTCCCACATCAAGTTCTTTAAAAACAAACAACATGCAAAGCAAAAGCTGTTCAATAAAAGCAAGCAAGAAAAAAAAGTTAAAAAGAAAAAGAAAGAAAACAAGGAGAAACCTCTGGATGCTACTCTCTGCTAAAAGAAGATTCTTCAGAATTTCTCCAGACCACCTTAAGAATGTGGAGAAAAGTGCCTCTCCCCATTTTACAACCATGGGAATGGGACTGAGAATGTGGGGAGAAGCTCTGATTATCCTTTTAAAAAAAAAAAAAAAAAACCCTGTCCTTTTCTTCCCTTCTTGCTCCTCCCACACTGCCAAATAGTAATGTCCATGTTCTAATTATACTGCAAACTATTAAAATACGATGCAATAAAGTATCAGCTGTCATTTATATGCAAAATGCTGCTTTTATCATTTTTTATCTTTGAAATTATCCTGACCTGGTAGGCGTTTCAGTGTGAAACAGTGCTCTTAAACACGTTATTTCCCTTTCATAGTTGCTGATATCATGGAATGTATATGAAATCCCATTCCTATTCAATGAAATCTAAGACTTGTAAAAGTTTGGAAGCCGTATAGAAGTCCTACTAAAATGGATTCACTTTTAAAAAAGAGGAGCCCTGAGCCTTTGGAAAATCATGTGCTATACTGGCTTAGTGAGCCAGTATATCTTTCCCATCATTAATATTTTAACCTAAATCAGAGGCAGGCACACTTGCATCCTCCAGATGTTATGGAGTAATAGTCCTATAAACCCTGACTAGCATGGCCAATGGTCAGGGTTTCTGGGAGTCATAGTCCAAAATATCTGGAAGGTACCAAGTTGCCTATCTGGATTATCTAGATATTCCAGAATATACCAATGTTTATTTATTTATTTTATTACATTTGTATACCGCCCCATAGCCGAAGCTCTCTGGGCGGTTTGCATAAGATGAAAGCAATTAAAAACAATATACCAAAATTAAAACAGCAAAAACATACAATATACACACAATATACACATATATTTAAAACCACTATAATAACTTTAAAAAACTTTAAGCCTAAAAACAAAACAAACCCAGGCTCATTGGATATTACTGAATGCCTGAGAGAAGAGGAAAGTCTTGACTTGGCACCAAAAAGATAACAATGTTGGCACCAGGCGGGCCTCGTCAGGGATATTGTTCCACAATTGGGGGGCCACCACAGAGAAGGCCCTCTCCCTTGTTGCCGACCTTGTTTCCTGGATACACTGAGGATCATCAGATGGGGAGGGGGAAATCACACTTCACCCCCCTCTACAAGATTCGATTTGACGCCCGGTTCCCCGATTATGCGCATCTTCTCACAATCGTTTTTACGCCTAATCCCTATACATGGGAGGTGTTGAAGCGCATTACGGGCTGTATGAAAGGCATTTTAAAGTTTTTGACATGCTGAGAATCACATGCAAATGTTGCTGAAAGTAATGCGCTTTGTCCCAGAGAAACTCCCCAAACTGGTTCCCTCCCTTTATTCTCATCGCCCACCAGAATCTCCCGCCTTTGGTTTCCTAGGTTATCTAAAAGGAATGAGCTGATTAACATGTTCTGCTACCTGTCTTCCCCCCTCCTTCGACCGATTGCCATGACCTCCTCAGGAGTAAATGGGAATGTGCCTCGCGCGCGCGCGCACACACACACACACCAAAACCGACAGGGGGATGCTGCTTCATTCCTTCCCCCTCCACTTCCCAGTGAGCTCAACAATTGTAAAACATACACACACACACACACACACACACAACTCAGCTCAGGAACCCAGCAAGAAGCGAGGGGAAGTTATATCTGCTGATGGCTAATTATGCACACATCCGCACATCCTTTCTACCCCCTTTCCTTCTCATAAAACCACCTCCATCTGGCCCCGTGTCTCCATGTTAAAAATTAGGGATGTGCACTGACCCCCCGGATCGGATCGGATAGCGGATCGGAATCGGACCTGGGGGGTCGGATCGGATCAGATCGGATCGGAGGCTGGTCGGATCGGATCGGACCAGATGTCCGATCTGGATCGGACGCCATTTTGAATGCTTTTTCTCATAGCCAAGTATTGTTTTACAAAAACGCCTATAACTTTTTCATTTTTAAAGATAGAAGGATGAAACTTGGGCACATTGTAGACTGGTTAGGGATAGTTATCTGTGAGAAATTTCAGAAAGATTGGTGCATGCGTTTTGTGGCAATTAATTTTTTAATAAATACCCAGGAATGCTTATAACTTTGTCATTTTTAAAGTTACAAACATGAAACTTTGCCACATTGTAGGAGGTACCTTGGGACCTATGTGTGTGAAATTTCAGAAACATAGGTGCTTGTCTTGTGTGGCAATTAATTTTAGAAAAATGGGTAGTAGTGGGGTAAATACAGTTACGCCTCCCATTTTTTTATTTTTTAAGATACAAACAGGAAACCTGGGCACATTACAGGTACCACTTGCCTTGATATGTGAGTGAAATTTCAGAAACATTGGAGCTTGCCTTGTGTGGCAATTAATTTTTGAAACAATGAGGAAAGAAACACCTATAACTTTGTCCTTTTTAAAGTTACACACATGAAACTTTGCCACATTGTAGGTGGTACCTTGGGACCTATGTGTGTGAAATTTCAGAAACATAGGTGCTTGCCTTGTGCGGCAATTAATTTTAGAAAAATGGGTAGTAGTGGGGTAAATACAGTTATGCCTCCCATTTTTTTAGTTTTGAAGATACAAACAGGAAACTTGGGCACATTACAGGGAACACTTCACTTGATATGTGTGTAAAATTTCAGAAACATTGGTGCTTGCCTGGTGTGGCAATTAATTTTTGAAACAATGAGGGATTCATTGGACAGCACTTGCCCATAGGGATTCATTGGAGAGTACTTGTCCATAGGGAATCATTGGAAAGCACTTTCCCATAGGGAATCATTGCATTGCACTTTCCCACTGAGAAATGCAGTTATGCCTCCCACATTTTTATTTTTGAAGATACAAACAGGAAACTTGGGCACATTGTAGACTGGTTAGGGATAGTTATCTGTGAGAAATTTCAGAAAGATTGGTGCATGCATTTTGTGGCAATTAATTTTTTAATAAATACGCAGGAATGCCTATAACTTTGTCATTTTTAAAGTTACACACATGAAACTTTGCCACATTGTAGGAGGTACCTTGGGACCTATGTGTGTGAAATTTCAAAAACGTAGGTGCTTGCCTTGTATGGCAATTAATTTTAGAAAAATGGGTAGTAGTGGGGTAAATACAGTTACGCCTCCCATTTTTTTATTTTTTAAGATACAAACAGGAAACATGGGCACATTACAGGGAACACTTCACTTGATATGTGTGTAAAATTTCAGAAACATTGGAGCTTGCCTTGTGTGGCAATTAATTTTTGAAACAATGAGGAAAGAAACGCCTATAACCTTTTTATTTTAAAAGTTAGAAGTCTGAACATTGCTCACTTTGTAGATGGGTTAGGGGTAGATATGTGTCAGAAATTTCAGAATGATAGGTCCAGGCATTTGATGGCTATGGAATTTTTAGATAAAATGTTTCAAAAAAATTTCCACAGAGGCCCGGTCTTCCCCTCTTCCCCCTCCCGCTTCCCGCGAAGAAAAGGAAACACTCTCTCGTCTCGATCCCTTTGATCCTGTTGCTAGTATCCATTACAGGGCTCGTGTCTGCTTTCACTTTTTACTCAAGCAGAACGGCTGAGCCTAGCTGAGTTTTGCAGCCATGCGTGCAAGGAAGGATCTCTCTCATCTCGATCCCTTTGATCCTGTTGCTAGTATCCATTACAGGGCTCGTGTCTGCTTTCACTTTTTACTCAAGCAGAACGGCTGAACCTAGCTCAGTTTTGCAGCCATGCGTGCAAGGAAGGATCACTCTCTCCCGATCTCTTTGATCCTTTGTTCCTCCCCTTCTCCTCCCCCTCGCCGGCGTTGTGTGTGCGCCCCGCCGGTGCCCTCGCGTGCGGGCCGGTTCCTGGGCAGCAGAGGCTCTGCCTGGCTGCTGTGAGGCTCCTGAAGGGCTTGCCTAATGCGGGCTGTTGTGCTCCGCTGGGCCGCGGGGGTAGGTTGATGATGAAGAGGATGATGGGGAGGGCGTTCAATGGCCCCTCCGCTCACCAACTGACAGCGCGTGCTCCACTCCAGACACCCGGCCTCGGCAGCCAGGAGGATACGCTGCCAAGCCCGCCGCCACCGCCCGCGCGCGCACACACACCACCCGTCCATTATCATTTGGGCAGCCCTAATTAAGGAGCGCTCAAAAAATGGCAAAACCCCCTCTCCTTTTTTCTTAATTCCTTGCAGCTCCCACGATTTAACCCTTTCCTATCAGCTACAATTAATTAATAGTAGGATGACCAGTACCAGGAGACTGGTGTGTACAAATGTTTTTTGTTTTTAGGCTTGAGATCATAAAGAGGCAAATATTCTACCTACCGTATTGGAAGCAGTATGTATTATTACTTTTTTTAAAAATGTAATTAGTAGGATGACCATATGAAAAGGAATACAGGGCTTTAACAGCGGAATAGAAAAGGGAATTTCAGCAGGTGTCATTTGTATCCATGCGGCACCTGGTGAAATTCCCTCTTCATCACAAAAGTTAAAATTGCAGGAGCTCTGCTCTCTTTTGTATCTGGTCACTCTAGTATAGCTCCTGCAGCTTTAACTGTCATATGGTCACCCTTGTTTCCCAACATACTGCTTCCAATACTGTAGGTAGAATATTTGCCTCTTTATGATCTCAAGCCTAAAAAAAAAAAAACATTTGTACACACCAGTCTCCTGGTACTGGTCATCCTACTATTAATTAATTGTAGCTGATAGGAAAGGGTTAAATCGTGGGAGCTGCAAGGAATTAAGAAAAAAGGAGAGGGGGTTTTGCCATTTTTTGAGCGCTCCTTAATTAGGGCTGCCCAAATGATAATGGACGGGTGGTGTGTGTGCGCGCGCGGGCGGCGGCGGCGGGCTTGGCAGCGTATCCTCCTGGCTGCCGAGGCCGGGTGTCTGGAGCGGAGCACGCGCTGTCAGTTGGTGAGCGGAGGGGCCATTGAACGCCCTCCCCATCATCCTCTTCATCATCAACCTACCCCCGCGGCCCAGCGGAGCACAACAGCCCGCATTAGGCAAGCCCTTCAGGAGCCTCACAGCAGCCAGGCAGAGCCTCTGCTGCCCAGGAACCGGCCCGCACGCGAGGGCACCGGCGGGGCGCACACACAACGCCGGCGAGGGGGAGGAGAAGGGGAGGAACAAAGGATCAAAGAGATCGAGAGAGAGTGATCCTTCCTTGCACGCATGGCTGCAAAACTGAGCTAGGTTCAGCCGTTCTGCTTGAGTAAAAAGTGAAAGCAGACACGAGCCCTGTAATGGATACTAGCAACAGGATCAAAGGGATCGAGATGAGAGAGATCCTTCCTTGCACGCATGGCTGCAAAACTCAGCTAGGCTCAGCCGTTCTGCTTGAGTAAAAAGTGAAAGCAGACACGAGCCCTGTAATGGATACTAGCAACAGGATCAAAGGGATCGAGACGAGAGAGTGTTTCCTTTTCTTCGCGGGAAGCGGGAGGGGGAAGAGGGGAAGACCGGGCCTCTGTGGAAATTTTTTTGAAACATTTTATCTAAAAATTCCATAGCCATCAAATGCCTGGACCTATCATTCTGAAATTTCTGACACATATCTACCCCTAACCCATCTACAAAGTGAGCAATGTTCAGACTTCTAACTTTTAAAATAAAAAGGTTATAGGCGTTTCTTTCCTCATTGTTTCAAAAATTAATTGCCACACAAGGCAAGCTCCAATGTTTCTGAAATTTTACACACATATCAAGTGAAGTGTTCCCTGTAATGTGCCCATGTTTCCTGTTTGTATCTTAAAAAATAAAAAAATGGGAGGCGTAACTGTATTTACCCCACTACTACCCATTTTTCTAAAATTAATTGCCATACAAGGCAAGTACCTACGTTTTTGAAATTTCACACACATAGGTCCCAAGGTACCTCCTACAATGTGGCAAAGTTTCATGTGTGTAACTTTAAAAATGACAAAGTTATAGGCATTCCTGCGTATTTATTAAAAAATTAATTGCCACAAAATGCATGCACCAATCTTTCTGAAATTTCTCACAGATAACTATCCCTAACCAGTCTACAATGTGCCCAAGTTTCCTGTTTGTATCTTCAAAAATAAAAATGTGGGAGGCATAACTGCATTTCTCAGTGGGAAAGTGCAATGCAATGATTCCCTATGGGAAAGTGCTTTCCAATGATTCCCTATGGACAAGTACTCTCCAATGAATCCCTATGGGCAAGTGCTGTCCAATGAATCCCTCATTGTTTCAAAAATTAATTGCCACACCAGGCAAGCACCAATGTTTCTGAAATTTTACACACATATCAAGTGAAGTGTTCCCTGTAATGTGCCCAAGTTTCCTGTTTGTATCTTCAAAACTAAAAAAATGGGAGGCATAACTGTATTTACCCCACTACTACCCATTTTTCTAAAATTAATTGCCGCACAAGGCAAGCACCTATGTTTCTGAAATTTCACACACATAGGTCCCAAGGTACCACCTACAATGTGGCAAAGTTTCATGTGTGTAACTTTAAAAAGGACAAAGTTATAGGTGTTTCTTTCCTCATTGTTTCAAAAATTAATTGCCACACAAGGCAAGCTCCAATGTTTCTGAAATTTCACTCACATATCAAGGCAAGTGGTACCTGTAATGTGCCCAGGTTTCCTGTTTGTATCTTAAAAAATAAAAAAATGGGAGGCGTAACTGTATTTACCCCACTACTACCCATTTTTCTAAAATTAATTGCCACACAAGGCAAGCACCTATGTTTCTGAAATTTCACACACATAGGTCCCAAGGTACCTCCTACAATGTGGCACAGTTTCATGTTTGTAACTTTAAAAATGACAAAGTTATAAGCATTCCTGGGTATTTATTAAAAAATTAATTGCCACAAAACGCATGCACCAATCTTTCTGAAATTTCTCACAGATAACTATCCCTAACCAGTCTACAATATGCCCAAGTTTCATCCTTATATCTTTAAAACTGAAAAAGTTATAGGCGTTTTTGTAAAACAATACTTGGCTATGGGAAAAAGCATTCAAAATGGCGTCCGATCCGGATCGGACCTCGTCGGATCGGATCGGATCGGAGGTTGGTCGGATCGGATCGGATTTTCCCGATTTTGGGTCGGATCGGATTCGGATCGTGGATCGGATCCGATCCGATGCACACCCCTATTAAAAATATTTCATCAGGGTACTTCAAAGAAACTTTATTTGTGATTCACGTTGGGTCACCTCTTCTTGGAGCTTCCATCCAGAGAGACAGTGTACAAGGAGGAAGTTGCCAGGAGGAGAGAGGAAATGAAACTAAACCAAAAAGTGGGAGGTTTTCCCAGCGAAGGGGCAGTTCTATGCATGAGATCACGACCACAGTCCAACCCCCTGATTGTTAATGCGCCTCCTCAGAAAGTTGTTTACATGGACATAAGGTGCTGTTACTCCCACCGTAAATTAAAACTCGCTAATTAATGCGCATTTGAAAATGCAAATAATCGGAGAGAAAACGCGCCTGGGCCCCTGATTTACGCTCCGCTCTTGTAGAGGTAAATTTCTTAATGCGCCTTGAAAGAGCTTTAAATCGCTCTTGTAGAGGCACCCTTCCTTACTGTCACTTTGCCTCCTGCTTCTGTCCTACAATTGTGACGAGCAGATC
This sequence comes from Anniella stebbinsi, assembly GCA_029215795.1. NCBI lineage: Eukaryota > Metazoa > Chordata > Lepidosauria > Squamata > Anniellidae > Anniella > Anniella stebbinsi. Next base: position 107,739,627 of record JARDYH010000002.1, on the reverse strand, counting down.
TTCCTATTTCTTCATGTGGGGAAGAAATAGGAAGCAAGTAACAGCCAAGTGGCCCATTCAGTGGGCATTTTTATCACACAGCTTTTCCTGCACACAGCAGGAAAAGGCAGGAAGTTTCGTTATAGCCTGAAATAATTGTATTTTCTAGGTCTTATTTTGTGATGGAAAAAAGAGCAGGAGGCGCAGGAGACATGCCGGAGGTTCACTGCATTGTCAAACTCTCCCACGAAGAATCGTGAGTGGCCAATCGAAAGCGTGCAATAAAACACTCGTTTGAAGAAGCTAATTGATTGATCAGTGATCATTAGAAAGTCTTATTTGCACACCATTGCTAGGAATGGAGAAACATTCACTTTTCGTGCCCATGGTGGCTCTTGATCCTGGTTGGAGGTGGCTGACTGTGTCTGGGGAGGAGGACGTGGGGAGGGGCCATCAATCTCCTGGACTCAGTTGGACACTCACAACAACCTTAAGGGAGACCTGTAATTTGTATGTCCTGTACACGTGCTAGGGAGCCCAATCATGTCGTTTTTATCTGTTTCCAGGAACAAAATGGCATCAGTCATTAGGCAGGTGGCAACAACTTCACCCTAAATATTTACAAACCCTGTGTGAATATAGGGATGTAGATGCACACAGCAACATGTGTCTAATGTTTGTAAGAATGTTTAGTACTAAATCTCCAGTTGTGCGTCGAACCATTTCCACAGGGAGGCAAGTCTCCCATTTCATTGACAATGCAAGCAGCTGTACACTTGAAAGGACTGAGGTGGGTTTATTTGAGAAGTCGAAATGGGGATGGGGAAAACATGACATATAATTAGAGGAGCCAGTTTATTGTACGGCTCAGGTAATCCAGCATCCTCTGCAGGCATGAATCCATTGAGTCAGATTAAATAAAAGGGAAAGGGGGGGGGATGCCCTTGGCGACTACTCTTCAAACAAAGGGTGGCTTTTGTGAAAACCATAAATGTTTAAATATGTTACTAATTCCAGAATAAAATGTATGTCTTTTAAAGCAGGCTTCTCCTTGTAAACCTGTTTGCAAGAGCCTTGAGCGGCTTTTATACGCACCTTTTTATTATTATTTCAGAAATGGCTTTTCTTTACAACATTCTCAGGTGCTCCTAGACCCTGGCATGATAAGGAAGCTTTTCAAAAGTCACTTCCATCTCCTAATCCTTCTGACTATACAAACCAAATATTGATCTATTTAGTAAACTAACCTGTAGTAGTAAAGACTGTAAAAAGAGTGTTTATTCTGCGTTGGAGGCCCCTGACAGATGCTGAATGGTGGGATTATGATGTCACAGCCATAATTACACTATAAACATGGGAAACACAGGGAAATAAAACATGAAAGGAAACTTTTGAGACCAGTTGCCAGGCAACCAAAATATGTAATTTAAAACCTTTGAAGCGTGTTGTGGCTCCCCCACCCCTTTAAAGGTTTTTGCAGATGTCCTTATTTTATAGGCAATTCTTGGTTTCAGTTTCTATTTATTGTTCTGACTGTCTAGAAAGACATGGGTATGGATCTGCAGATATAGAGCTCAATGAGCTGGTTTTGCGTCAGACTGCATTTCGCACAGGGTTTAACTGAGTTCAAACAGCGCATAGGAAGTCACTAGGTGGCCTTGGGCTTTTAATTCTGCATTTGCCATAACGCTGTTGTGAAAAGCCGTTCAGTCACATTTGTACAGTACTTTGCACTCAAAGCAGACCTCTCTGAAGTATGTGTACATTATCAGGAACGAGATCAAAATGGTAAAATGGTAACAGACAAATTGGTTGATGTGTTTCTTCCAATGTAAATTGAGGCTCATTTGGCATTCAAAGGGAAACCCTATGCTACACTTTTTTTTGTGATCCCAGATGCTTTTGTAGATGGAAAGCATCAGTAAAATTATCGGCTCTCCTTCTGTAAAGCCTATTTGGACGAATTCTCCCTTGTGCAGCCATCTGTCCTATAACACACCATATCCGATGTTGTTTCCTGTGCTGCTCTGGTCATATATGTGGAAATATATGGAATCAAATGGAGATCAATCAAATGGAGATCGATCAAATGGAGATCAATCAAATGGAAAGCACACCAGCCAGTTTGGTGACTCCAGTTTGGTTAGGGGTGAGAACAACTGACTTGGAGACTTCCCGTATGCTCTTTGTGCTTCGCTCAGAAATTATTAGAATAATAAAATGGCGACAGAGGAATTGGTTGGTAAACCCAGTCTCCCAGAGTGCCTGTGATGGTGTTTTGACTTTGTAATGGTGAAATGTGGGTATTAGAAATAGTAGCCAAGGCACTTGACTAGAGTGCATGTCATTAGAGGAGAAGGCATGTTGGCCTCTTTCAGAATCAGGGAAGAAGTGAAGCCTGACCTCCTAGGGCATTTATACACACTGCCCTTATTGGCAATGGCAGTAGGAAACAAGCCATGTGATAGTACTGGTACTGAACATCTAGGGATCACTCACAAGCATCAGGGGGAGGAAGAGAAGAAGGGTCCACTTACCCGAGGCAGTATCCAAGCAACCAGTAACCAATAGGTGAAAGGTGTAATCTAAGGTTTAGGTTCAAACCTCATCCCTTGATGTCCTCTCATACTTTGTGGAGTTCTGAATACATTGTTTGTCCATTCATGCAGGTCCATTTTCCATGTTACTACAGCCTTGGGAAGCTCCCAGTGCCCAGTAGGATCCACCATCAATGTCTAACTTGGCTCCCGTTTAATTTATTTTCCTGGAACTGAGCTCTCGGGAGCCACCATTTAAACTTCCCACAGTACCTTGATATAGTGGAGAAGTTCACGTGATCTCACATTAAAGGACTAAGGATGCACAGATTTTGTTTAATCTGTTCTGTTGGTATTTCATGGATTGTCTGGCATTTTTCATTCCATCATCCACTCACAGATGGAATCGTATTTTTTCAGATTTGGAAAAGTAGGCAAAGAAATCGACTGCAACAGTCATAACTTTTGGCAGCATGTAACATTTTGCATATTTTTCTTCGTTCGGAGTACACTCAATGAGCAGAGCTCACACAGTTAAGGCTGAAGAGACACCAGCGATGTATAAAACAGTGTGTGTGTGTTTTAAATAACATATATATTTGCGCATTTTCGAATAACTTTCATGCTTTTGTATGACAGCACTGTGCACAGTTCCAGAAATTTAAAACAAAGGGTTTGCATGTCTGTGCAACTCAGACATTTGCTGCGGAATCCACAGATCTGATTCATAGAAATCTACAGTCATTTGAATTTGTTTCAGATTTCTCCAACATCTCTAGTTGTGGGCATATGGTTTAGCTTTGCCCTGGTGGGCACTTTGCACATCTGGAATGCATTGGAAGGGGCTCTACACACATAGACATCGTGTACATGAGGAAGCCTAGACCAATCAGGTTTCCCCCTTTTGTGGTGGAGCTCTACATGTGTACATTGTGTAGAGATATTGTGAGAAGTCCCATATTGTCACCTCAGTGGGGAAACCACACCTTTAGTTCTAAATAAAGTCATGCTTCTCAAATTAATGCTTCCTTGGGGGCATTGTGGTAGGCTGACCAGATAAAATCCAGGTCAGGCTCATGTAACTTTAACAGTTGTAGAGCAAAGGGAATTTCAGCCAGTGACATTTGTATGCAGTTAGTTCCTGGTGAAATTCCCTCTTCATCACAACAGTTAAAGGTGCAGGCACTATACTAGAGTGACTATATACAAAAGAAGGCAGGGCCCCTGCACCTTTAACTGTTGTGATGAAGAGGGAATATCACCAGGAACTAATTGCATACAACTGACACTGGCTGAAACTCCCTTTGCTCTACAACTGTTAAAGTTACATGAGCCCTGACCTGGATTTTATCTGGTCAGCCTACATTGTGGGAAATTAAAATGGCTGCCCAGCACTAGTTGAAGGAGTACTTCTGCTTCTGGGCAAGCTTGCTGTGGGTGGAACAGGTGTAGGGGGTGGAAGTGGTGTAGGGGGTGGCCCACTAGGGGGCAACATACCAAGAACTCCCTCAAGTTGTAACTACAGGGTTGGTTCAGAAGCTGGCCACCTTATGGTAAACTATATTGTGTCATTCATCCCTTTAAGTAGGGTGACCATATGAAAAGGAGGACAGGGCTTGTGTAGAAAAGGGAATTTCAGCAGGTGTCATTTGTATGCATGCAGCACCTGGTGAAATTCCCCCTTCATCACAACAGTTAAAGCTGCAGGAGCTCTGCATTTGTGAGCAGATACAAAAGAGGGTAGGGTTCCTGCAGCTTTAACTGTTGTGATGAAGAGGGAATTTCACCAGGATCTGCATGCATACAAATGAAATTCCCTTTTCTATGCAACTCTTAAAGATACACGAGCCCTGGCCTCCTTTTCATATGGTCCCCCTACTTTACAACACTCATCCTAGAGCTGATACTTCATTATTTGCCCTATGCTTGGACTTGGTAACCTTCATTATCAAGACCTCAGCAATTCCTACTGGTGAGGAAGGTTGCTTTCTCCTTATCTATGCACACCTTTATTTATGCTTCGGAGAACATGGAAGCAGAACCACCCAATTTCAGTTGAAGCTAGGAGGCCTCACCTAACGAAACCCAGGAGATAATTGCCAGGTAGACAGAAAGACAATTTACAATCTGTTGCTACAAATTATAATTTGATGGTGAATAAATCACAGTGGCAGCTATCTATAAACAAACACTTGTGAGCCTAATGCAGCAGCCTTTCACAATGTTTCTACCCCATGAAATGATGACTGCAGATGACTAGCAAGATAAATCTCCAGTGAAAGAAGAACATTCTATGCTTGAGTCAGAACAATAGTCCTGAACATTTAAATTAGGGATGTACAAGAATTCTGTTTTTGTTCTCAAACCTGAATAAGAATGCGAGTAGGAGCGCTCTTCCTCAAGAAACGTTTGCAAATCCCTGAATTTGCAATTGTCTTAAAAGGATTTTTTTTTTAAGTGCACCATTTTCCTGTTCAAACAAGCTCAAAAATAGCTCAAAACCCAAAACTGGAGTAAGCTGAAACTAGTTTCAAAGTGATTTTTGGAGAATTTAGGTGAGCTCAAAATTGATTTGTTCTCCCGTCCTTAGTTAAAATGGTCTGTTCTGGGTGTTCCCTGTTCCTGTTCTTCATGAATGTGCAGTCAAGAACAGGTATCAGTTTGCTGAGATGTTCTCACTCGGGATTTATTTGTGTGTGTGTGTTTTAAAATAGATTTGCCTGATTTGTAAATCACAGACCTGAATGCAATTTGTGGTTGGAAATGTGAACAGCTTGCAGTGGGTTGTGTGAATATCTTTGAAAATGCATTCGACAGCATGCACACATTTGAAACATGTGGAAATAAAACTGCTTACATTTCTACAAGGCACACTAAAATATGTACAAATTTCTGTGCAAGAGAAAATAAACTTGTATGGAACTGGGGCAGAACAAGCTTGGTGGTAGAAAAATGAGAAACTTGTTGAGATCAAGTTTGACAGATTTGCCCATCCTTAGTTTTCTGTGCCTGAAAGCTGGCTGACTGAAATGTTGTTATTAAAAGGACACAACTACAACTACCTCCTCCCTGTCCTCCTCATCACTCATAAGAAGAGCCATACTGGATTAGATCAAGGGTCCATCCAGTCCAGCATTCCATTAATACAGTGTCCAACCAGATGTTGATTAGGAACCACAAGCAGGATATGAGTGCAACGGCACCTTCCCATCCATGTTCCCCAGCAACTTGTGTACATAGGCTTACTGTCTCTGCTACTGGAGATAGCACATGGCCATCAGGACTAGTAGCTATTGATAAACTTCTCTCCCAGGAATTTATCTAATCCCCTTTTAAAGCCACCTAAACTGATGCCATCATTACATCTTGTGGTAGCAAATTCCAGTGTAAAGCCCCAAGGGAGGAAGTCTTGGCTAAGGGTGCCTCTACAAGAGCGATTTTAAGCTCTTTCAAGGCGCATTACAGATTTTACCTCTACAAGAGCGGAACGCGAATCGGGAGTTGAGGCGCTTTTTATCTCCGATTATGCGCATTATTGAATGCGCATTAAATAGCGACTTAAAATTTACAGCGGGAGTTAAAGCGCCTGATGGCCATGTAAACATGCGATTCTCCGCAGGTAAACAACTTTAAAGGGCATTTCATACAGCCCGTAATGCGCTTCACCGCCTCTCGTGAATAGGTATTAGGAGTAAATGCGCTTATCCGTAAATGTGCATAATTGGGCAACCGGGTGTCAAAGTGAAATCTTGTAGAGGGGACCTAAGTCCAGGAAGCCCCTAGCAGCTGGGGAGGCTGCAAAGCACATGAGAATGGGACCTCAGTTGAAAAAGAAAGAGCACACACACACACACACACATGCTGCAGCTGCCTTGCTACAGTAAGGCAGACCCTTAAGCACTGCATACTAAGAAATTTCTACGAGGTTCTCACTATTTCTGTGAAGAAAGTAGAAAAGCAGCCACCTCTTTTTCAGGGAAGCGAAGAAGTGGCAAAAGTCCAAGTAGGGATTCAGCACAGCACTATCTACTGGCAATCTATTATTATTATTATTATTATTATTATTATTATTATGGCAAGACAAAAGTCAGAGGTTCAGCTAAAACAGAATGGCAATTCTGTGAGATGGCTAAAATAGATTTGCAGTCATTCCCAACTTGGTGTTTTCCAGATGTTTTGGACTACAACTCCCAGTATTCATGGCCATTTACCATGCTGGCTGAGGCTGATGGGAGTTGAATTCCAAAACATCTGGAGGGCACCAGGTTGAAGGAGACGATTAAGGCTGTTAGCCCTCTAGAGGTAGGAATGTGTAAACCACTCCAGTTACTTTTACAGGTATTTCTGCTTTACCAAGGAGCAAGGCTGTATGCTTGGGACATTTGTTTTCTAAAATTTATCTGAACATGTATCTAATTTTCAAAATACTCCACATCCTAGCATGGATGAACATTCTGGTCACCAAACCTAAAAAAAAAAAGTTGGAAAAAGTACAGAAAAGGGCAACTAAAATGACTGAGGGGCTGGAGCATCTCCCCTGTGAGGGATGGGAACAACAGCTCGGATTGTTGAGTTAGGAAAAAAGGAGGGTAAGGGGAGACATGATAGAGGTGTACAAAATCACACATAGTGTAGAGAATGTGGATAAGGATACATTTTTCTTCCTCTCCCATAGTACTAGAACCCAGGGTCATCCCATGAAGCTGATTGGACAGACAAAAGGAAGTATTTATTCACACAGTACATAGTTAATTCTGGAATTCACTACCACAAGATGTAGTGATAGCGCTACCAGCCTGGATGGCTTTAAAAAGGGGTTGGATAAATTCCTGGAGGGAAAGGCCTAGAGGGAGGCCATTCCAGTGGCGTGGACCCTAAATAGGATGCATGTGGCTTGGATTTGATGTTCTGCCTTGATTGCTAATTTTATGAGATTTGAAATCCAACATTCTAACTAATTGTGATGACTGGCTAGCAGGATTCGCAGAAGCAGCATCTGAGGAGAATGTAGCGTTTATACAGGGATACCTTTTAAATTTTTAGGCTGACCATATGAAAAGGAGGACAGGGTTCATGTAACTTTAACAGTTGTAGAGAAAAGGGAATTTCAGCCAGTGTCATTTGTATGCAATTAGTTCCTGATGATATTCCCTCTTCATCACAACTGTTAAAGTTGCAGGCACTATACTAGAGTGACCATATACAAAAGAAGGCAGGGCCCCTGCAACTTTAACTGTTGTGATGAAGAGGGAATATCACCAGGAACTAATTGCATACAAATGACACTGGCTGAAATTCCTTTTTCTCTACAACAGTTAAAGTTACATGACACCTGTCCTCCAGCCTATATAAATATTCATTAAACAAAAAACCTACGGTTTACAAAAACAAGGTTAAGGCTCCACAGTTTCCAACCAAGCACCAAAAAACAGAGAAATTGGGAGTTAAGGCTCCCAAGCCTTAACGCCACATCCTCCCTAAGGAGGCAGAAAGTGCAAGTGAAATTGTCATTCTCCCAAAGCAGATAAACCATGAGGACAGGATGGAGAATATGATATGCAGAGGTGACTGTGGGGTTATGGAAAACTGATAACGAACAACTTAGGGCCACCTACTTCTCTTTTTTTGTTTAGAGCAGCCCTTCCCCAACCTGGTGCCCTCCAAAGGTGTTGGACTACAACTCCCATCATTGCAAGTCAGTATGTCCCATGGTCAGGAATGCTGGGACTTGTCATCTCAAACACCTGGAGGGCAACAAGATGGGGAATGCTGTTCCATACCCTTACCAAATACAGGGTCTCAAACACATCTCTCAAACACATCTCGCATATAGCAGCACGCTTGATAACAAAAGGGGAACTATTCATTACAGATCTAGAACCAGAGCATGTGCCAGGCACCTCCAACTTTTGATCAATATTCTGCCCTTCAAAGAACCAATGTTTTTTTTCTTAAAAATGTATTTAAACAAAATATACTGTTCATTCCCCACAATCCCTCCACAATACATCATCTCATCAAAGCGACAGAGGAGCAGAAGAGGTTTAGTTTGGCTGTCTTGAACACCTTTCAGATAAGATTAGTTTGCAATCCTATACCTCTTGGGAGTAAGCCCTAGTGAATTCAGTGGCACTGGCTTCTGAGAAGACAAGTATAGGAGTCAACCTTCTCCAGCTTGGTGCTCTCCAGATGTGCTGCACTTTAACCCTCATGTTATGTGTTATGGGGAAGACAAAAATAATTTCATACTTAATTTTAAAATAATACTGATACATGAAAGTATTAGGTGGTAGCTCTGCCTTTGATCTCACACTGCTGAACAAGTAAGAGAAATCCTTTATCTGATATTCAAGAAACAGACATCCTATGCCATGTGTTGAAAACTAATGTTGACGTCTGAAGGGCTATCTGGATTACCGTATGTATTCAAGATCCATTCATTGTTGTTTCATTTGGTTTCTACAGTTTATTATTTAAAATGATGCAGCTCTTTTGTAGTTCCTTGATTGATTACAGTGCTGGAAAACATCATACTTTAGTACAGATGTGGGCAGAAAATAGATCTATCCTGATGTTTTGGACACCAACTCGCGGCATTCCTGACAACTGCCCATGCTGATAGGGGCTTTTACAAGTTGAATTCTAAAACATCTGGAGATCTACATTCTGCCTTCCCTTCTTCTTGAACAACATTTGCCAACCTGGTGCCTGTCAGATGTGTTGGGTTGCAACTCTCAACATAAGGAGATGCTCTAAGAAATGAGAAGTAGCTGGTCCTAAGTTGTTCATCATCATTTCCCACAACCCCACAGTCACCTCTGCATATCAAATTGCATATCTAGATTTTTGAGATGACAAGTCCCAGCATTCCTGACCATGGGACATACTGACTTGCAATGATGGGAGTTGTAGTCCAACACCTTTGGAGGGCACCAGGTTGGGGAAGGGCTGCTCTAAACAAAAAAAGAGAAGTAGGTGGCCCTAAGTTGTTCGTTATCAGTTTTCCACAACCCCACAGTCACCTCTGCATATCATATTCTCCATCCTGTCCTCATGGTTTATCTGCTTTGGGAGAATGAGAATTTCACTTGCACTTTCTGCCTCCTTAGGGAGGATGTGGCGTTAAGGCTTGGGAGCCTTAACTCCCAATTTCTCTGTTTTTTGGTGCTTGGTTGGAAACTGTGGAGCCTTAACCTTGTTTTTGTAAACCGTAGGTTTTTTGTTTAATGAATTTCATGGCTTGTGTAACGGATGACTGGATATTATACAGTTGACAAGCAGCCAGCATCAGCTAGGATGTTACACCATTTTGACATCCAATATAAAATCAAAGCTAGTGATATGTGTTGCACCCACTTTTCAAAATAATAAATGAACCCCAGAAGTTATGCTCTCTCACTTGAAATCTGAGGGGTCTCATTGGAATTTTTCAATAGCCAATGTCCAGAAATAAAAGCTTTCTATGACTGACTCATGAAAAGAAGCATTTCATGTTTTATGTCTGTATTTGGAGAGAACCTGAAAAAAAATTCTACTGGACTAAAAACTCCCCAATTTATTCTGGAAGCACACAAGATGATACAGGAAAATATCCTAAATTAGAATAAGTTACAGTTTACTATATTAATTATTTTAGCTCATTTTATGCTACATGCTTTTTCTTCCTGTTTGCATCTTAAAGTAGCAGATTGTGATCAAGTTTGTGGTCAAGTTTCAAGCCTGCATGGGCTGCATTTCCATCCATAGATATTTACTTAAAAGACCCATTGAATTTCCTTGGTTCTTTAAAAGCAACGTATTTGCTTTTAGATTTGCCACTCTCAGCACTCTGTGCGTGCTATGTATGCCTGCTCTGTCTACCCTATTGTTCCCTGCAAGGCCCAGCCAGGGAAGGTCAGTAAATTAAACCAAGGGATGAAGGATGGGATTCCATCAAGTTCAGCTGAGAGCATTTCCTGTAGGACATGGACCTAACAGGAACAGTGAGGTCAGGTTTCTGGCAGACCCATATAAGCAACTTTATGGCCTGATAGTTCTCTGTTCGGTAGCCTGCAGAAGCCTCATAAAGCAATGGGCATATGAACACAGTTATTATGGTCTGCCACTTTGTCTTTAGTAGTCTGAGGTCCAGACCTCTTCAGAAGGGGGAATAGTGTCATGTTATAGGGTGGCCACATGGAAAGGAGGACAAGCCATCCAAAATGGTGGCCAGCACATCTTGTGATACTAAATTCTATAGTTAACCAGAACTGTACACAGTATTCTAAGTGTGGTCACACCATAGATTTGTATAAAGGCAGTATGAGACTGGCAGTTTTATTCTCAATTACTTTTCTTATAATGCCTAACATGGAGTTTGCTGTCTTTACAGCTGCCACACACTGGGTTGACGTTTTCACTGAGCTGTCAATCACATTCCCAAGTTTTTTTTTTTCTTGTTTAGTCACTGCAGGCTCAGATCCCATCAGTGTATATGTGATGTTGGGATGCTTTGCTCCAGTGTGCATGCTTACGTAGAACTTTTGTTGCCATTTTGATGCCCATTTTCACACTATGGAGAGATTCTTTTGGAGCTCTTGGTAATCTCACTTCATTTTAAAAACCCTAAATATTTTGAGGTCAGCAGCAAATTTGGCCATCTCACTGCTCACTCCTATTTGCATGTTGTGAAGAAAGTGGATAGGGAGGCAGTTTCTCCCTTTCTCATAATATTAGAATGAGGGTGGAAGTGAGCAGTGACGTAGCCACGTTTGGTGATGATACCAAATTATTTAGTCTTGCTAAAACAATGGAGGATTGTGAGGAGCTCCATAAAGATCTCTGCATACTGAGAGAATGGCCATGAAAAGGGCAAATGCTGTTCAATGTAAGCAAGTGTAAAGTGATGCAAATTGGGGGATCACAATTTCACAAATACACTAACAGGATCTGAGCTAATTAGCGGTGACTGACCAAGAAAGAGTTTGGAGCAGGGGAGGTGGACAACTTCATGAAAATGTTGATCCGGCCGCTGTGAAAAAGGCAACCTCCGTGTAAGGCGTAATTAGGAAAATAATCCTAATTCTTGAAGACTAATATGAAAAATAGTAGGTTCTCAGATTTGCACTTGATGTATGTGGATTCTTTAATCTTACTATAGTAAAAATAACATATTTTAGTTTTAGATTCATGACTGTATTAGCAGTAAGTTAATTGTGAGTGTATTGCATCATTTGTGACAGCTTTATTCATACATAGTTTATGGTATGTAATAAGTAAAGAACAAACCTAAGGAGGCCTTTCTGTGTGTATATATGAAAGAGGCAGGCACACAGACATAGATAGTGGGCCAGGCCTAAATTTCCTGCCTAATCTATCTTACAGGGTTGTTGTGAGGGTAAAAGTAGCACATGCCATACACCCAAACATTACCAAACATTTGTTTTACATTTCTGTGAAAGTGAGCAGGAGAAGAAACTCACTAGATGGTTTTGAGCCAGTCATAGACTCTTAGCCTAACCTACCTCATGGATTTTTGTGGGGGGAGATATGGCACTTGAAAGAATGATCAGTCTAGGGCTTTCCCCTTCCTCCTTACTAGAGAAGCTTCTTTGCAACTGATCAACTAAATGGAGTCTGAACATCCTCTTATATCACTACATCTGACCCAGTACCAAGAATAGCCATGTGGGTGTTTAGAAATATTGCTCAATTTAATTTTTAATCTATCCAAGTTTGGATTTTTATTTTTATTTTTTTGCTCTAAAATAGCCTGTGGTCAATGAATCCTATATTAAGCCTGTCAAAGATGTTGGTACTGAAGATAACAATACACAATAGTTTTGTTCAATCTGATCAAAAAATATTAGAAAAGCTAAGAGAATTCAGAATGTCACTGACTCTTCTACCCTACAGGGTTGTTGTGCTGATAAAATGGAGGAGGATTATGTAAGCCACCTTAGGTTCCTTGCAAAGGAAAAAAAGGCAGGATATAAATGTAACATTAATAAACGTATTACTACTTCTACTAATTATTATTATTATTAATTATAATAACAATGAAGGAATAAAAATTCTTTAAAAATCAAATACATAGATTTAAAAAAAAAAAAGAAAAAGAGGGGAGAACTTAACCTCTTATCTTACAAAAAGCCTTGGTCCCTAAATACACAGAGCTCTCAAAGAGAAGTACAGCCAAATCCAAACACTCCTTCAAGCTAGTGGAATGGGAATGAGACTCATTGCACTCAGTGGAACTAACTTCTGAGTAGACATGCCTTGGATTGAATTGATATGAAAATTAATGATCAGCAGCCATAATCAAATGAACATACACACATGCAAAGCATGCAAGCAAGTTGTTAATTGTAGAGTTATAGTGCTGTAAAGGAGAGGGAATTCTCACTCACATCTCTCCCTCTCCGCCTTCTAAGGTTCCAGACTGTTTTTTTTTAAATAAAGGCTACAATTTTCTACACACTTACCTGGGAGTAAGACCATTGCATTCAGTCAATGGAACTTACTTCTGAGAAGAGACTACAGCACTGTCTTTGCTAGAGAAAGCAGCCATTGTAGCTGACGCAGGAGGGAGGGGGGGGAGACTCTACTGAGCGTGTGCCATAATAAAAATGGCCACTGGATTTCTTAAAGAGGCACAGCTTTAATTTAATAAAATCCACTTAAGCGAATTTTTTAAAAAGAAAAGCAGTTCCACCTACACTACAATGGGAGGAAGTAGACCGTGCCATTGGATTAATCAAAAAGGCTCCCTGAAGGTAAGGACAGCTGCGCAAAAATGGTTTCAAGCCCTGAGTTCAATTTTCAGTTTTGGATTAAGGGGATTCTTTAATCTTTTTACTTTAAACTGTTCTCCTTCCCTCAGTCTTTCACCAATCTTCTTGAAATTTTTCAGGTAATGTAAAACAAACATTTCTTTCTGGCACCTGTAAATGTCAGAGAGATTGGTGAAACATTTTCGATTTTATGGCTGTTAGAATGACCCCTCCCCAATTATCATGGTGGAACGTGTTTTTTACTGACCGCCCTTAATCCAATCCAGACGGAGAGGCGGGTAAGAAATAAATCGTTATTATTATTATTATTATTATTATTATTAACAAGGGAGGCAGTGCCGTGCCTCCCTTAATAATCATGGCATATGGGATGCCTTTGGTTTGGAGCGGTTTGATTAGGGTGACCAGATAAAATCCAGGTCAGGGCTCATGTAACTTTAACAGTTGTAGAGAAAAGGGAATTTCAGCCAGTGTCATTTGTATGCAATTAGTTCCTGGTGAAATTCCCTCTTCATCACAACAGTTAAAGTTGCAGGGGCCCTGCCTTCTTTTGTATATGGTCACTCTAGTATAGTGCCTGCAACTTTAACTGTTGTGATGAAGAAGGAATATCACCAGGAACTAATTGCAAACAAATGACCCTGGCTGAAATTCCCTTTGCTCTACAACCGTTAAAGTTACATGAGCCCTGACCTGGATTTTATCTGGTCAGACTAGGTTTGACAAGTACAGTGCATCAAGCTAAATAGCTGTTGTGACCTGGTGGGTCCCCACCTGTCTCCTTGCCCAGTTGACACACTGCTTCTATCCCCTCACTCTTCCTTCCCCACTTCTCTCCATTTTGTCTTATTTAAATTATGTATCCATGACATAATGTGGTTATCAGGAGCATAATTTCTTTTAGATAGATACGTACTGCCAAGACATCTTTTTTCTTTTGTTTTGTCTTTCAAAATGTCAAGTATCCTCACTGTTTATTTCTTCTCGTTCTAAATCTTAAAGATTATGGGAAATTACAAAAACAAAACAAACAAACCCTACCAATGATAAACACATTGTTCCTGATAGAAGTGTTATGTGCCTTCGTATTACTTATCAGGGTTCCCCATCAAAGTGCTAACTGCTTGCTATTGGGCCATTGGGCTGTTATCCAAAAGACTGGACTATATTATGCATCGTTGTGTGAATTTGGCTTAATCCTCCACCACATCTTGCACAACAAATCCGTATATTTGTTCCCCACCCTGCAGATAGCTGTTCATATAAACCTGTTGCTTTATTTGGGGACACTTCCTAAAAGCTGTAGATATGCAGTTTTACATTGAATTAAAAACCACTACTGTTCAAACCTCTCACTGAATGCCAAAACACAACATATGTCTTGTATTGGAGGCGTGTGTGGGTGTATGTATGTATGTTATGTGGAGAGAGAGAGGGGTGGGTGGGAGGTGGGAATTATTTGTGCTGCCAGTGAGCACCTAACAAACCAACGCTCAGAGCAGAATGAGGTAGTATTAAATCAATTTAAGAGTGATGTGCCTACTGTAATAACATTTGACAATAGTTTTTATTTCTCTTGTCATGACATGTTCCCCAGTGTGCCAAATGAAAGGCGCCTTTGGGCAACATTTGCAAGTGACATAAGCCTGACTTTTCTCTAGTAAAAAAATGCAAGTAAAGTGGAATTTGGAAATTTCCTCACTTAGTTCATGATGGATCATGTCTTTCTGCAAATTGTCGCTGGCATTTTTTATTTCAGTTAAAGCATTGTATTGATGTAAAGACATTTTCCAGACTGCCTTTCTTCTTAAAGTTAGGTTACTGACACAAATATTTTATTTTGGGATATATCAGATGTGCCAGTAGCAAACTCAGTTCATTTAGTATGGATCTTTAGGTAGCAGTAAAGTATGGGAGATATCAGGAAACCTAGGGCAGAAGTGCACAGGAATATTAGGAGAAGAAATCCCTGAAAAGGTGGGACCCCAAAACCAACTCAATGAAGCTCAGTGGGCAAGTAATGCTAACTGATTGATGCAGGAATGGAAAACTGGGGAGGAGCAGAAATATAATGGAGTATCAGGGAAAAGGGTATGGTTTACTGGAATTCTGAAAAGGAGCCCTTCCCATTGTAACATTTTGTTGCAGAACCTATTCATCCCATTTATGATGCATCTGTATATTTTATGCATATAGGGCCTTTCTAAATAAACTGCTCAAAGAGGCTAACAGATGGAAGGCAATGGAGTAAGAAATAAGAGCTAGCACAATTCAGTTCCTATGAGCTAGGAAATCCGTAGTTCAAACTTAGGCCATGTCTATGTTATGCTTTTTTTCCCAGGGTCATCCCTGTGCATCCAAATAGCACACGGGGATCCCAGGGGCAGGCACGGATGACCCCTCCATTTTCCCAGGATAACTGGTTCCCAAGTTATTCCAATTTCCCCTGCAGTCCCGAGACCATCCCAAGAACTGTCACTCCCACCTCCTCATGAGTAGCACAGCCTTCAAAGTGGGCACAGAGCCGCACAGGGTGGCTTCGTGCCCACCGAAGTTGGGGGACAGCAATTTGGGGTGCTTTTTTCTTTACTTCCTTCTTGCTTAAACACTCCTCTGAACTTTGCAATCAAGTTCTTCAATTGAAAAAAGGTATAAAATACATATTTTGGGGGAAATTGTGTATTCCATTTGGAAAATTGCTTGCATGTGTGTATTAGGCAAAAATGCATATGAAATATGTGTATTTGAAGAAATGTGCATAAAAATGATTGTGAAATTTTATTCAGTTTTTTTTTTGTTGAAAAAAAGAAACCCTCAGTGTTTAAGGTGGACTGAATTTAAGAGTGGTGAAATTCTCAAAGTTCAAAATGAACCAAACTTAAATTTGGGAAACTGAGAAACTTAGAATGACTGAAATTGACAGATCCATCCATCCTTAATTCTGAGACTGTAAAGATAGTCTTTCAGGTTGTGTCCCCTTTCAAAAAACCTTTGGCTGGGCCCTTCCATGTAAAGATTCCATGGCCAGCTGAAACATTCTTCTTTCTAAGGCATTTGCTGGCTCTTGATGTGTTGTATTGACTTTTAATCCCACTAGGTTTGACATCCTAGTATTTTGTCAATGGGTTTGGATTTTTAAATCATCATGTCACTTTGAGCCATCCTAAAAACAGAGCTGAAAAATGCAGCTTGCACCTTTCATACATAAAAGGGTTGCAAAGAAAATCTGCTAAGAATGCCTTGCATGTTTCAATTTCAAGACTAAATTGCAATTATGGTTTGGGGAGCTCTGCCGGGGCCCGTTCTACAAGCTTGCCAGACTGCCCGAGACTTTGCTGAGTCTAGGGAG
Source organism: Anniella stebbinsi (assembly GCA_029215795.1). Taxonomy (NCBI): domain Eukaryota; kingdom Metazoa; phylum Chordata; class Lepidosauria; order Squamata; family Anniellidae; genus Anniella; species Anniella stebbinsi. The sequence goes on along the minus strand of JARDYH010000002.1, from coordinate 107,722,990 downwards.
GCTGCGCGATCCTCTCAAGCCCTCAGCAAAGCACACTTTCCAGGGCTTCCAGAAAGTGTGTAATTCCCCTGACCATGCCATTAGTGTGGCTGGGGGAATTGCTCATTTTCCAGAGGCCGTGGAAAGCATGCTTTGCTGTCCACCACCCATGCCAATAGCCATTAGAGTGGATAGTAAAATTGTGTGATTTCCCCAGTTATGGAGAAATTGTGTGTTTCTCCCCCCCCCCCCCACACACACACACTGATGGAAGCCTTACAAGCCATGTTAAGGCCCCCATTGGCAGTGGGGAGCAAAACCCATGATTTCCCCAAGGTTGGGGAAATTGCATATTTTCTCCCTCCACACTAGTGGCGTTAGAGTGGAGGGAGAAAATACACAATCTCCCCAGCCTCGGGAAAATTGCATATTTTCCCCTGCTGCATTAATGGCAGCTGCTATTAAAACAGTGGGGAAAACCCAGACATTAGGATGAACCCATGCTAGAGTGCTTTTGATGGCTTGGGTGCCAGGTGGGTCACCCAGGGCCTGTGAGGGCTGGATTCAGGGGCATCCGCTGTTCTCTTGGGCCCAGACAGATATCCACAACAATGCTAACTGCAATTTCCTTCTGCTTTATCAAGGGCCAATATAAGTCACTGACTGGCCTTGTTGCAGAAAGGTCAATGCATTTATTATTGCCTATTCTCTGCTTGCTCAATATCCTGGAGCACTTGGAGATAGGGATGTCATGGGCGTCTGATATAGGGGTAGAATCCAACAGACTCTCCTGAACTCATCGCACTGGACTGGGGCCTGCAGACTGCTCATTGCGTTCCATGAGCTGCTGGTCAGCCCAGCAATGGCCTGGTGATTGCTGCATGGCTGCCCATCCCCTTAGCGAGCAGCATTTTGCTTGATAATGGGGGGGTCATTATTCTGCGTAAAAGGTCTTTCACACAAATGGCAGCTGGAAAGCTAGCATACCAGGGTTAAAGGCATGAATGGTCCAGTCCTTGAAACATTCTTTGGGAAAAATGCACAGAGATATGCCCGGATTTTCATCCAGAAAAAAAAGGTTGCAATCTGGTAAGGACTCAAATTGGAATGAGCATTGAGATGGAATTCAGAGAGCTCAAATTTTGCTGATTTGCACATCCCTAGCAGCATGCTTGACCCACTTTGAATTCCCATGCATTCAGGCTATGATCACCCTCTTAATATGATCATCCCACATGTGTGGCTCCCATTACCAGGATAATCATGTGGTTGTGTCCATAACCACATGAAAATATTTATGTAGCTCCTTGCAAACAGAAGGAAAAACTCTACTGTGTTGTCCTGGAACTTGTGATGACTCATTGGCTCATGTTCTCTTACTGCAAACCACACACATGTCACCCAGACAGGATACGACGAAAGGGAAGGAATGGTAAAAAAACAGAAGTTCAAGAAATTCCTCTTCAGCCAACATGGCATTTCCAAAGATTGAGAATTTGTTATGACTTTCTAAATTGTGCCTAAATGTCTCATGTGTACTATCTAGGTGAGTGGTAATTGCCTTTTCTCTTCTGGAAACACTTTCCTAGATAAAATATTTCTTACCAGAAACTGCTCCTCTATCATGTATGTTCCATAATTGAGGGATATGCTGAAATATCCCTGCAAACAATTCTCCATGCCATTGACAGATGATGAAAAGGAGAGGGGTGGGATTTCACCAATTTCACCAAGTGTTGGGACAAGTTTTCAGTAAACTTATCTCCAGTCATCTTGTGCTGCCAATGGCATCCAATAGTTGGTAGCTGCCATTTTTATTTTGTACATGATGCCCTTGGAACAATGTTACATTTTCATGTTGCATTGTCCTTAGAGGCATTATGGACAAAATAATAATAACTGTGACCTCCCTTTTATTTTACCCATTATGCTTCTGAATGATGCAATCATTGGTTGATGGCCACCATTTTTTGGGGGGAAATGTCATATGATGATGTAGCTTGCCTTATAGAGCACAATGGGAGAAATAAAATGGTGATCATCAGGAGCAGCACTGCCATGGTCACTGTGAAATAGGCGGCAGTGGTGGCAACAAGAAGTGGTGGCAGGGAGGTTGTGGGAGTCCCAGGGAGGTGGAGTCTGGCCTCCCAGACTCTGTGCAATGAGTCACCACCCTTAAGAAACTCCATTTGCCAAGCCTCCATGCAACTGTTAAAGTTGCAGGGGCCCTGCCTTCTTTTGTATATGGTCACTCTAGTATAGTGCATGCAACTGTTGTAATGAAGAGGGGATTTCACCAGGAATGAATTGCATACAAATGACGCCGGCTGAAATTCCCCTTTCCCTACAACTGTTAAAGTTGCATGAGCCCTGTCCTCCTTTTCATATGGTCAGCCTAGTTATTGTCAGAAAGCTGGAGGAGAATGAAATTGTCGGTGCAGGTAGATCCTCTCTGGGAACAGATCTGCAGTTATTACAGACTCCCAAGAGAAAATGCATTTAATACGCTCTTAAAATTGCATGTTGTTACTATGTGTAATTAAGGTTAATCCTTGTTTTAGATGTCAGCTCAAGTTTACAGTACTACATTTTCTTGTTTCAGCTAAGAAAGCTGTGCAGTTGAAGACTCCTGTGTCTTAGGGGCATTCACACTGCTTTTTAGATGGCTCGTGCCTCTGCGTATGTTCGTTTCGTGGTTTATTATAACTCAGGGTCTCTAAAGCAGTCAGCAAATCATGCCACGTATTTGGGATTGACAGTTTATGGAATGTAAAGGTTGATGGTTTCTCTTATGCTCAGCAAATCTCTTGTGCATTACGCTAGAGTAGTTTTCATCTCCTGTTCTTTGCTGCCACTTCAAAGGGTGGCTTGGTTGATCTCGGCAGCCCAGTGGTGTGCTCTTTTTAAACTGGGAGAGAATGCTATATGGAAATGAAGCTACGTCATGATACAGTGTGGTTCCCAGGGGAATTCTTGGGAGAAAACATGGCTTCCCTCATTGGTTAACAGGGGCAGCCATCTTTCCCCCAAGAATGGGCATGACATAGCGTTGTTCCCATAGGCTAGGCTGACCATATGAAAAGGAGGACAGGGCTCATGTAACTTTAACAGTTGTAGAGAAAAGGGAATTTCAGCCAGTGTCATTTGTATGCAATTAGTTCCTGGTGAAATTCCCTCTTCATCACAACAGTTAAAGTTGCAGGGGCCCTGCCTTCTTTTGTATATGGTCACTCTGGTATAGTGCCTGCAAGTTTAACTGTTGTGATGAAGAGGGGATTTCACCAGGAACTAATTGCATACAAATGCCACTGGCTGAAATTCCCTTTTCTCTACAACTCTTAAAGTTACATGAGCCCTGACCTGGATTTTATCTGGTCAGCCTAACCATAGACCATTCTGTCCCAAACTACCAACGGGATGCCACTGGGCTCTGAAAGGCAGTCAATCTTTGTTGAGTGTGTGTGTGCGGGGGTTTGAAAACACAACTTTGAGAAATTTTTCTTCAAGGCAAGATCACGCCCTTCCAAATATTCTTCAAATTTTGCCCAACCCTCTGAACATTGCTAAGATTCCCCACTGCATTTGTGGGCTTAGTACAGGGGTAGGAAAGATGTTTCAGGTAAGGAGCCAAATTGCTCCTCACTAGGCCCACTGAGAGCCCACTGAGAGCATGACCACACCCACTGATATAATCACCCTATTTTTCCTGTTTCCATGCTGAGAGGGGCACACAATTCCACACCTCTGTCAGCACGGAGAAAGGGACTCAGCCAGCATGGGGGGGGGGAGTGGCTCCTCCCGCTGCCAGCTGAGCTCCAGCTTCACACACCATTCATCATCCCCTGGGGTGTCACACAGTGTGCAAAAAGGCTCAGCTGGTTTTCGGAGGAGCTCCTCCTGCCAGTGCTGGCCAGAACCACCCATCAGCCACATCCCCAATTGGGATGGGGAGCAGTGGACAGGGGAATCTCTATTGTTATTCCTGATCATATTTTAGAGATAACAGCAGGGATTCCTTGGGGAGGGGGGAGTCCCACCCCTGGAGGAATCTAAGGAGGCTCTACAGGCCAGATAAGGAACATGCATGGACTGGATTAGGCCTGCAGGCAGAAGGTTACCCATCCTGAATTAGTATATAATGATGTGTGACTGCTGCCAAAAACAATAGCTACACATTGGTTCCACTCCCTGTCCTCCCATGTCATGTCTAGTAGAGCTTACATTTTTGTGTGATGCCAAAACAGTCTGCATTTTTCCATTCGCCTCTCGAGCCCATCAACAGCAACCAGTGACATCGTCACATGAGATAAGTTTCCCTAGATGTTGCCGAGGAAAATGCCTTTCCCTGCATCAGCCATACATTTGGGATAGGAACTAATTTAGCCTTCCCTTTTCCTAAACCCTTTCATCTCCTGCTTGCCATATGCTTGCTGCAAAATAGTCTCCAATTGCACTGAAGAAGTATGATGTGCTCTATTGGAAACTCTTTTGTTCTTTCATTCTCCGATCACAGGTCCCACTAAAACCCATGAGGCTGGATTTTTTTCAACTGAAATGCATTTGTGTGAACATTCATAGTTCCTTAGAGAAAGGATACATTATTTATAGAGCTATGATATACTTGCCATCAAAAACACCCTTGTGGTTGAAAATAGTCAAAAGTGATGCCCATGAGAAGACCTTGGAATGTTTTTCTTCAACCTAAGAGAAAGCCATCAGTCTTGAATTAACTTATTCATAGTCAGAGACTTGGCAAGAGAATATACCATGCCCTTGGAGGTAATTCATGAATAATGTAAAGGGGGGGGAGCGATACTATAAAATAATGCAATTGTAAAGCCATAAATTGGCACAAATTCCTATTTCTCATATTGACTGACCAACTATTATGTTAAGGGTTACAGCAATGATGCAGACAATGTTAGATTCATGTAGGGGAGTGAATATTTTACATGAAAAATATGCTATCCCATTTAAAAAAAAAATTGGAGAAATTTTTGAGAACTTAACTGTAAAACGGACCAGAGACTGTTTCCACTCTGTTGGAGTCATCTGTAACATCTGAAGTCCTCTGTAGGGATCATGTTTTTTTTTTTTTAGATATCTTAAGAGGAATGCAGCTTAAACTAGTGCTCCTTAGTGTAGACTTCCCCAATCTGGTGCTCTCCAGATGTTTTGGACTTCAAATCCCATCACTTTCAGCCAGCATGTCAAGTGGCCAGGAATTCTGGGAGTTGTAGTCCAAAACATCTGGAGGGCACCAGGTTCAAAAAGGCCTTCCCAGTGCCTTGGTTGGCAACTAATTCTTAACAGGGCCTATATTTTGAATGGAGTAAGGGCTGAAGAGCCAACAAGATTGGCTTCACCTCCTGGTTCAATCCTGAGTCCTGCACAGATCAAGATGCAGGCAAAGGGCTCTTTTAGCAACCCAAAGAGGCTTTGACAGGCTGTACCTCTGTGTGTTACCTCTCCATTAAACACAAGCTAAAACTGGCCCATCATCTCTGCTTCGAACAGGATTACCTTGCTTTCTCTGGAGAACAAATGCTGTTGAACCAATTGGTAACAGTGACCACGGTGCTCTCAGATTCAACATATATTTAAATGAGAAACTGCCCAGGAAGTCCAACACAGTCACATTTGACTTCAAAAGAGGAAACTTCTCTGAAATGAGGGAACTGGTGAAAAGGAAGATGAAAGGGGGTTAAATCCCTTCAAAATGCGTGGAAGTTACTCAAAACCACAATAACAGAAGCTCATCTAAAATGTATACTACAGGTTCATAAAAGGTAGCACCAGGTTCAAGAGGTTACGTGCATGGTCAACTAGCAGTGTCAAGGCAGCTATTATAAAAAAAAGGGCTTCCTTCAAAAAATGGAAGTCTTGCCCAAGTGAGGAAAATAAAGGGGAGCACAAGCTTGCACAAAGGTGATGCAAGCAGAGATGCAAAACAGCATTTGGAAGAGCATATTGCTAACGTTATCAAGGCTAACAATAAAGAACACTTGAAATATATCAGAAGCAGGAAACCAGCTAGGGAAGCAGTTGGATCACTGGATGGCAATGGAGTTAAGGGAGTACTAAAGGAGGACAGGGAGACTGCAGAGAAGCTGAATGAATTCTTTACATCGGTGTTCACTGCACAGATATAGGACAGATACCAGTGCCTGAACTGATGTTTCCAGGAAGGGTGTCTGAGGAACTGAGGCAAATAGTGGTGACAAAATATAAAGTTCTCAACCTTATTGACAAATTAAAAGCAAATAAATCACCAGGCCCGGATGGTATCCATCCTAGAATTCTTGAAGAACTCAAATATGAAATTGCTGATCTTCTAACCAGAACATGTCCCTAAGCTCTGCCTCTGTACCAGAGGACTGGAGGATGGCCAATCTAACACCAATTTTTAAAACGGAACCCAGAGGGATCTGGGAAATTACAGGCCGGTTAGTTTGATGTCTGTTCCAAGTAAATTGATTGAAAGCATTATTAAGACAACATTAGTAAGCATAGAAAGACAAGTCCTTCAGAAAAATAATCAACATGGCTTCCACAAAGGTATGTTTTGTCTCCCTAACCTTTTAGAGTTATTTGAGAGTGTGAATAAACATATAGACAGGAGTGATCTGGTGGACATTGTTTACTTGGATTTCCTTTTGATAAAGTCCCTCACCAAAAACTCCTGAGCAAACTTAGCAGTCATGGAATAAAAGGAGAGGTCCTCTTATGGATCAGTTACTGGTTAAAGAACAGAAAGCAGAGAGTAGGAATAAATGGTAAATTCTCCCAATGGAAGGAAGTAAACAGTGGGGTCCCACAGGGATCTGTATTGGGACCAATTCTTGTCAACATGTTCATGAATGATCTGGAATTAGAAGTTGTCAGGTTTGCTGATGACACCAAATTATTTAAGGCAGTTAAAACAAACAGGGATTGTGAAGAGCTTCAAAAGGATCCCTTCAAGCTGGGAGAGTGAGCATCCAAATGGCTGATATGGTTCAATGTAAGCAAGTGTAAAGTGATGCATGTTGGGGCAAAAAAACAAAACAAGAAAAAGACACCCAACTTCAACTATAATCTGATGGGATCTGAATTGACATTGACCGACCAAGAAAGCAATCTTGGGGTTGTAGTGGACAGCTCCATGAAAATGTTAACCCAGTGTGCAGCTGCTGTAAAGAAGGCAAACTCCATGTTAGGCATTATTAGAAAAGGAATTCAGAATAAACTGCCAGTAACATACTGCCTTTTATACAAATACATGGTGAAGCCACACTTTGATTTCTGTGTTCAGTTCTGGTCACCACACCTTAAAAAAAACAGCTTGGAAAAAAAAGAGGCTAAATGGAAACCTGATAGAGGTGTACAAAATTATGCATGGTGTGGAGAATGTGAATAGGGAGACATTTTCTCTCTCTCCCATATTACTAGAACCTAGGGTCATCCCATGAAGCTGATTGGTGGTGGTGGTGGTGGGGAGAGATTCAGGACAGATAAAAGGAAGTACTTCTTCATATAGTGCATAGTTAAATTATGGAATTCACTACCACAAGATGTGGTGATGACCACCAGCTTGGATGGATTTAAAAGGGGGCTGGAAAAATTCCTGGAGGAGAAGGCTATCAATGGCTACCAGTCATGATAGCTGTGTGCTACCTCCAGTTTCTAATGCAGTAAGCCTATATAAACCAGATCCTGGGGAACATGGATGGGAGGGTGCTGTTGCACTCGTGGTCCTGCTTGTTGGCCCCTGGTCGACAGCTGGTTGGCCACTGTGTGAACAGAGTGCTGGACTAGATGGTCCCTTGTTCTGATCCAGCATGGCTCTGCTTATGTTCTCATTTTAACTCCATTGTATACAACTTTACATCCTTCTTCCACAAAGAACCCACTCATATCTCCTGTAATTTGAACATTGAGGGGGTGGGGTTTGGGTAGCCACTATGGCATCACAAAGCCCTGTAAGTAAGAACTACCCATTGAACAAAACTGCTGCTCTACAAATTCTGAAAGCATTGTCTAGCCTCCACCATTAACAATCCTCTCCTGGTAAAAATGTTTTCCCCCAGTATAGATTTGGGTTGCTTTAAATGTCAACTGCTTTGATGACCACCTCATTTGATTGAGAATGTGCTTTTGTTAGCCCTACCAAATGATGAAAAACACTTGGTAGGCACACAACTAATGTCCCTCCGTTGATGGAAGGCCATCCATCCATCAATGAAGGGACACTACTTTCATGCTTACCAAGTGTTTTTGTGAATCCCCTTCTCTTCTGCAACCCTCCTATATGTTGGTGGACTTTCTGGAGGAGTGTTGGGGGAGTGCAAAAGGGCTGCAGGTGGAGCAGTAAAATTACAGACTTTTGTCCCCTCCGTATTCTGTTGATGGATGCCTTTTGCTCTCAGAGGGTGAACATGTCCAGACGACACACTAAGCCACAGTGGTTAAACATTTTAAGCTAAACATTATGGCTTAGCACATTGTGTGAACCATTCCTAACCATGGTGGCTACATCACCATGGTTTAAACATGCTCACTAACCATTTGCTGCAAAAGGATTAGCAGCCTAACTATGGCTTAGTGTGCCATCTGAACAGGTCCGGATACTAGTTGGAAACCATCCCCTGAGACCTTACATTTCTCCATCTTTCTGTGCTAAACATAACATTCAGCTCAGAGGCCTTAGATATCGACTGAGTACTCCAACAGTGTTGCCATTGCAATGCTGCTCCTGCTCAGGGGTATAGTGTTATATTTTGAAGTGCAGACATTCATCATGAAAGTCTCCATATGCACATCTGTATGGAAAGTCCCAAATTGCAGGCAGCGGTAGTGATCCACATCAACAAATCAGTTCTAGGAGTGATGGGTTCCTAATTGTACATTCAAGAACGAGCCATCCTCAAACACTGTACATTACAACAAGGAACAATATATATTGCTGTGGGGGGGGGATCATTTCCCCCCAGCTACTGTAAGGACGGCAGCTAAGCTCAGAGGGAACAGGGAAGTCCAAGGAGGTGGCAGATGACAACAGCATCCCTGCTAATAAAAGGTGCTGGGCTTCATCCCTGTGAGCCCTGGTTCCACTACCCCACTGCTTCTGCCCATGCACGAAGCCTGAAACCCTGTGAGAGGAAACAGACACCAGTGAAACTGCTCTGTCCTTAACCCCTAGCAAATAACATAACAAAATAGGCTTAAGGAAAATGACGCATGTAACAAATACAACATTTTTTAAAAAAAAAAATACAAATTCTGTTATTTCACGCAAAGTTTAAAAGAATGGATTAACGACCCAGTGATATATCACACGGACATAATTGCAACAATCAAAAAAACTGTAAAATACACAGTACATTGGGATATATGTTTGAAGAGCTTTTTTGATTTGGAAATCAATTATGCAAATATGGACATGTGATATGTTTCAAACTTTGTGTGAAATAGCAGTATTTATATTTAAATGTTGTGTTATTTTTTACACTCGTCATTTACCATGCAGGAGGAGCCTATTCTGTAGCTCTTCTCTTTGACAGTTTCCAGAGTGTTGCTGCTGGCAAATGCACTTCTCAGAAAAGCTAACTCATTTTTTTTAGTAAGTTAGACTTACTTCATATTATACTGATAAAATTACCACAGCTCTTGAATCCTTTCCTTCTCTTCTGCCATCATACTTCAATGTTTTCAGCTGAGGATCATTATGAGACATGACTCAGAGTGTATTTTTCTACTGAGAAGATATTCATCTTTTGATGGAATCTTTAATAGAACATAAACTGAAGAGGAAAATGTACCTTGACACTGCTTGTATAAATGATTAAAATCCCTGGATTTGGATGGCTTTTGGAATGTGACCTCTGTGGCAGTAAGAGCTGTATGAAATGTTTTTGTAATATGGCAAATGAAGAGTAAGTAATTGTAACGCTGTCATAACTTATGACTCAGGCTTTGAATGTTAGGGCATGTTCAGGTCTAATTTAATTCACTTTTAATGAGAGAGGGATTAGTTGATCTAAATAAAAGGAGGCCAATTCACAATTGTTGAAAGTGACAATTTGAGTCAGTTATACTTTACCTGTTTTCACATGTGTCTGTTCATGCACTAGGATATTCAACAAAGGCCCTTCTCTGGATGTCCCTATCACCTGAGGTACTGCAGTTGTCCAGCAGGAAAGGGGCCTTTTTGATGGTGGCACTTCAATTATGGAATACATTCCCCAGGGACTCCCATGCGGTGCCTGTATTGACATCATTTCAGCACAAGCAAACACTGCCTCCTTCAGGCTTATTAATTGTTTAATCTATTTTATCTCTGGAGATGGTTTTTAGGCTACTCTTTAGATTCTTTTGCTTTTAATATGTTATTTGCTTATTTTAATGGTTTTCATTGCATCTTGATTCTTTGTAAACCACCTTGAGATGTGGTAGGAAGGCTGTCATAAGGATATCTCAAACAAGCAATCCAGAAGCATGGACCCAGCTGACAACACAAACCATAATTGCTGTGTCACCACAGCTAGTTGGCTTGGCTCCATCTGCTTTATACAGTGGTATGGTAAATATTTTTTTGCAGGGTAGATATTTCCCCTTCTTTCCTTCCTTCCTTCCTTCCCTTGAAACAGTTACTGTCTCTGGATGTAGCAAACTACTTCATTCAGTTCCCCTATTCAGTCAAAATTATGCACAGAAGCAATGAATATGTTCTTAGTGACTGTAAATGCAAAGCCACTTGACGTACACAAAGATGCATATTTCAAGCAAGGCTAAACAAAACCGACTCCTCTGTTGTCTTGTTCATTTTTGTTCGCTTTTGCCAGTTCTGAAAACCATGCTTCATTTTTGTTGTGCTTTATAAGATGACCTTCCTCTACCCACCCCTGGAAATTGGTATTCATTAGTTTAAAATGGGTGTGTGGAAATTCACTTCAAAGCGCAGTTCAGCGCATTTCCATTTTTGTTTGTAACCTTTTTTTTTTTTTAGTTCATTCGAGTGGGAAAACTCTGCATTTCAAATGGGAAGAGTGTGCATTTCTTTGTGCATTTTCCAAAGGTTCATTTTAAAGTGCATATTTTTTAAAAGAAAAAATGCAGTTTTTAACCATCATTTCAAATTTGGGAATGTGAAAACAATTTAAACACACACATATACACACTCCCATTCTTGTTCAGGATTGCAAATGGAAAATTCAGATGATTTTCAAACTGAAACAAATTTCTCACATATTTCTGCTTTAAGAAGCACTATTTAGAGAACTACAACAAGCTATGAGCCTTTGATTTGATCTGTAGATTCAGGAAAGAGTATGAGGCTTCAGTTCCTCATTGGCTTCTTGAACATTCAACACATTTTATGACAAAGCTATGGCCTTGTTTAACTTCTGGATTCCCATCTTCCTGCAAGCTTTAAAAAATTTGCCCTAGTGAAACCTGTCATGATCGATTACAAATGCATGTAAACTATGGCTAAGTTGGTAGAGATGGGAAGTTCACATTGCTTTGCTAAAAACAACAACCCCAAACCCCCCAAACAAACCAACTTTATAATGGTGCTGGGCCAAATCCTACCTCTTATATTTGGTAATTTTCTTTCTCCCTGAGAAAGAGGAAGTGTTTTTTCAGCATCTTTCACAAGGGGGAGAAAAATTCAGACAGGGTTTCCACATACCCTTTTTAGGTGTAGCTGGTTGCTGAGGGGGCTTCTTCCTATTTTTTTTAGTTTTTCAAATAAACACTCCCTTCCCTCAGAATTTGGAGGAGCCCAGCAGTTCTTAGTGAATGCCTATTGGAGACCATGTGACTTCTCCCTCTCCAATAAGCACTCAGGAAGAACTCCTGGGCTTGTGAAAATACTGGGCATGTTTTTTTGAAAAAGAAAGAAAGAAAGAAGACCCCTCCACAACTGGCTACATTTAAAAAGTTATGTCGAATCCCTGTACCCTCCCCAAGGATAAAATTCTATGAAATTCTCACCTCTCCCAGCCTCTTTCGCCCATGTTTTCATTCCCCCCCATCCCCCACAACTGCTGAAAATGGAATGGTCAAATTATTTTTGCCCAGCACTACTTTATAGTCATGCTTCAAATTGGTTTTCAAAAAGAACCCTAGACAAGAAAGAGTATGCAGTCCCCAAGACTGCCTAATGTGGTTTAAAGTGAACACATTCGGTAGTTTTGCTGAAGACGTTCAGAGCCCTGCCACACAACACCATATGGCCTTGGTTTGGAACCTCTCACAGATGATCAGGATCTGTTTTCTTTTACTTGTTCAAGGTGTCTAAAAATATACTTCAACACAAAAGGCAGTCTTGCTTCCCATGACAAAGACAAGTGTTAATTAATGGGTTTGGCAAGTGTTCTCTCTCAGACACTAAAATGAGAGGCTATTCACGCTTGGAGAAATGTGAACAGGATCCTTCAGCAGCCTCCTGTGATTAGGGATGTACAGATTAAAAAAAAGTGTTCTGTCTGCAGATTAACAGATGCCTTTCATTCTGCCATCTACTCATTGATGGACTCAGATGTTTTTCCAGTTTCCCAAATTTGCGCAAATTCGCAGTTGCACAAATTCACAGTTGTGAAAATGTGTGAACCCCCCCTTCCAAATATGCAAAGCCCCTTCCAAATGCACATTTTCATGCATCAGCCCATGAGGGAAATGCATATTTTTGTCTGGTGCTTTTTAAATTTTATGTATTTTTCTATTATTAAACTTGCATAAAATCCAGAAATTTAAAATAAAAACAAACAAACAAACAAACGTCCTCAAGTCCATGGATTCCCTGTGACTCAAGAAAAGCCAGTCCACTGCAGAATCCATGGGTTGGATTCATAGAAATCCAAAATCATTTGATGTTTTGCAGATTTCTCCAACATTCATACCTGTGATGTAACTGTTGCTGGCCAATACCACTTTAGACTGCAGGTGGAGCATGAATCTTAGAATGCTCCCCCCACATTTTTTTTTAAAAAATAAAACCTTGCTGCACATACAAACCTAACATGTCAGGGAAATACCTTGGCTAGCAATACGGGTGGGGGAGATTTTTTTTTTCCACTTTGCATTTTAATACGAACTGACCTAATGTTGTAGTTCTGAGTCATCGTGTGAATTAAAACTCAGTTGTCCATCAAAATGTACATATTTTAAAATGGAGTTCACCAATAAACAAAAAAGATATGCATACACAAATGTGTGTATCAGGGAAAATTGCCCCCCCCCCAATGCATCTGCAACCTTTGAAAACAAACAAACAAAAAATTATCAACATTCAGGATGAACTGAACTTGAGCTTGAAAAAATTCTCAAAGTTTGAGACAAACCAAACTTAAGATTGGAAAAATTAGAAACCCAAAACGACAGAGTCATCTATCCCTACCTAGGGTGTTCTTTGTGCTGTGTTTGTTTATTGTGTCTGGGGAACATAGAAAGCTGCCTTATACTGCATCAGACCATGGGTCCATCTAGCTTAGCATTGTTTACACTGACTGACAGCAGAGTCTCTCCGCGGTTTCAGGAAGGGTTTTTTCCTGCCCTACCATGAGATGTCGGGGATCGAAACTGGCACCTTCTGCATGCAAAGCCAATGCTCTACCACTGAGCAAGGCATAGCTGAAGAACCCTCTTCTGCTGTTGCTGCTACACCACCAAATCCCATGGGAAATAGGGATGTCAGAAGAATCTGTTTGGGGGTGGAGTTTGTGCATTTTTTGCTGACTCAGCCCCCCAGGCCCTGTTCTGTCTTCTACCAGCTAGCCCAACTCAGGATGCAAATGAGTCAGGCCAGCTGGCGGATTTTTCAGATAATAATAATAATAATAATAATAATAATAATTTATTTCTTACCCGCCTCTCCATTTGGATCGGATACTGCACAAATAACCATTTGTGTTAAAATGCAGTGTTAAATAACACAATCTGCGAAACTGTAAGTGGCTGTAATTGGTGTAATTACACCATTTCTAGCTACAATTTTGCATAACGTGCTATTTACGGCCACATTTTGTTAGGCTGACCAGACCCCCTGGGGTTTCCCGGTCCTAACCGGGAAAAATGGGCCAATACGGGCCGACCGGGCCCCAGGGGGCAACCTCCGGGAAACAGTCAGCTCGTTCTCCTCCCGCGAGAGCGAGAGTTGATGCAAAAGCCCAGCAAAAAAGCCCCTGACTGCGGCTGCGCAGCAGCAGCAGCAGCAGCAGCAGCAGCGAACACGAGGGAGAGTGGTGACCAGCTCTGGTGTGTGCGCTCTGCTTGCTGCCATTCTGGGACCTTCCCTGCCTAGCCTGGTGAAGCAGCAGTCGGCTCCCTGCCTCCTGAGGCACCCCTGCGCCTTGGCAGCATGTAAGCGAGCCCTATGTTCCCCGGGGTGAGGTGGGGGGGCTATGAAAGCAGGGAGTTGCACGGGCGGCGGGCGGGCGGGAATTCCTTCAGCCCTGGGCTGCAAAGGCCGAAGCCCTGGGCACGCGCAAGGCGAGAGAGAGCCCGTCTTGCAGGACACATCGAGGAGGGAGAGCAAAGGCAAGGGAAGTGGTGGGCATGAAATGCTCCTTCTCCAGTCTCTCCTTCTCTGCTCCTTCCCACCCGGTGTTGGGTGGAGGCGGCGGCGGCGGCGCTTGGCTTGCGCCCGCCCCGGCAGCGCAACCCTTTATCCAGCCGCCCATGGCACGCACGTGGCTTCCCCAGCCTGTTCCCCCACCCGGGTCTCCAGCCACCGCAGCCACCACACTCACTGGAACGGCAGCTTGATTGATTCCTTTTATTTGGCTTGCTCCTGTGAATGCTCTTTTTCTGGTCTCCGTGCACGTGGCTTGGCTGCCCCAGGCAGCTGCTCCCTCCTGCCCAGTTTTGTTGTGTGTTGAGGATGTGGATCATGTCCCATGCATTTAATTTTGCTTTATAAATAAATAAATGGTCTTATAAACTGTGAGTCCAGGGAGCAAAAAATAAAATAAAAAGATAAATAAAAGAAGGAAGGAAGAGAGAGAGAGGAACAGGGAGAAAGAGAAAAGATTGGTTGATGAGAAAAAGTAGAAAAAATAGGACTCTTAATACCATCTCTCCGATGTGAAAGTGAATGTTTTAGTTATAAGATCCATGAATGTACATTTTAAAACAGACTTTGCTTTCTCCCCCCCCCCCCTTTACATAAAGCAGCAGATAAGAAGTGGGTACAGAGAAAGTAATGTTTTTGAAGATGTACATCCATGCATCTTATAACTAAAGCATTCCATTTCAAGCAGATAGGTGTTTTTTAAAAATCCTAGTTTTTCTCTGTGTTCAAATTCAGAAAAACAAGGGTTAAAGGGATGTGATTTCTTCCACTCTTGCCCTTTTGGAATTCCAGGAGGACTGGGTATTCCAGTGCAAAATTCCCAGAAAATCTACAAACTGGTCTGTCTTACCGCAGATCAATGGATTTTCTGTGCTGGTTCATTTCCTACCTCACAGGGTTGTTGTTGTGAGGATAAAATGGAGAGGAGGAGGATTATGTATGCCACCTTTAATTCCTTCAACCTTACTGAGCTTTAACCTTTTGCATGCTGCGATCCTGATCTGGTTGGGGATACTAGATTTATATGGAAAGTTCAGTGTGTAAATCACACAAGTTGAAATCGTTATTGGTAAAAGAAGTTGGAATTACATAAAGAATGACGTTAAAGCATATAAGACAATGATATTTTCATTTGCATGGTTTGGTGGCTTTTATGTGGCAGATTCTGTTCAGAGTCAGACCCTAGATTTAGCTCTTGTCCTCTCTTTTTTTCAGCAGTAGTGGAAAGCTTCAGTTTACTGTAGGCTGATCTTATGGAAAGGACGACAGGGTTCCTGTATGTTTAACAGTAGTATTGTAGTATTGTCACTTGTATGCATGCAGCACCTGGTGAAATCCCTTCATCACAACAGTTCAAGCTGCAGGAGCCTTGTCCTCATTTGTATCTGTACACACCAGGCATGGCTCTTGCAGCTTTAACTGTTGTGATGAGGAAGGAATTTTACCAGGTGCTACATGCATACAAGTGACACCTGATAAAATTCTAGACATGTTGCCTGAAAGCAATTTCACGTATATATCACAATGTATATACTGTTGATGTAGGGTGACCAGATAAAATCCAGGTCAGGGCTGATGTCACTTTAACAGTTGTAGAGAAAAGGGAATTTCAGCCAGTGTCATTTGTATGCAATTAGTTCCTGGTGTATTCCCTCCTCATCACAACTGTTAAAGTTGCAGGGGCCCTGCCTTCTTTTGTATATGGTCACTCTAGTATAGAGCCTGCAACTTTAACAGTTGTGATGAGGAGGGAATTTCAACAGGAACTAATTGCATACAAATGACCCTGGCTGAAATTCCCTTTTCTCTACAACTGTTAAAGTGACATGAGCCCTGACCTGGATTTTATCTGGTCAGCCTACATTTTGTGTCAATGGCTATTGCCACAAATTACCTCCCCTCCTCCACAAAAACGTCCTGGATTTCAGGAACTAACCCATGGCTCGACTCACAAATGAGTTGGGGACGTTCAGCTGAGTTGGGTACGTTCTAGAGATCTGTTGGGCCCAAAAAGGGCCAGATTTCTCTGTGACGGACATCCCTAATGGCAAAGCAGGCGATTTTAAAAATACTTTTTAAAAAGCAAAGAACCAGTGGTAAGAAGCCCTCACTCTCAATGGAATTGTAAGTTTCCTCACTTCTCTTCCCTCCCAAATTGTTTGGCCCTATGAAATTGCCCTCCTAAATTCAGGCAAGGCCCTGAAATGGAGACCAGCCCAGCCGGGAGGTGGTTTTTTTTTTTTTTTTGGTATTATTTTCTTTTGTTTTCAACATGGGGAACATTCAAAACTCAGTCCTCTCCCCATCCCCTGTCTAAAGTTGTACAGTGTAGCAATGGATATCTCATGAGAGACTGTGTAGCTTGATTCATAGTAAAAACTTAATACCTAACGACTCGGATTTCCCTCCTCAGTACATATTATTTAAGTGCCATCCTCACACTTTGTCCTTAGATTTGAAAGCTCGCCATGGAACCCCCATTTAAGAAATTTATTTATTTATTTATTTATTTATTAAAAAACAACTTTTTAAAGATTCTCCCCTTCTGAATAACCATAAACAGCTGGATTTGTTAGCAAAACAGATGTTAAAAATACAAGGTCATTGTGAGGAGAAAGGCAATCAGCACATATTACTTTTACAACTCAGCCTTGAGTCATCTGGATAAGGTGGGAAAGAAAGATAAACGATCATCGCCCCGTGCTTGCGTCACTTAACATAAATGTGCATCATCGTCAGGGAATGATCAGATTAGATATGAGAGGGGTCAGTCTTCCCCATGCTTCTGCATGTGGTGTCAGTCCTGTTCCACAATGCTGAGGACTGGAGATGGTGAAACGTGGTGTGTGAGAGGGCCATGACCCTCAATAGATGGTCTGCTGCAGGCAAATATGTAATATACGAACCAGCTCTAAGAGTTTGCTGCTAATAGATTTCCCAAAATAAAGCTTAAAAACTAAGCCGTCACTTAGATGACATCTTAATTATCATTATTTCTTTCTAGTATGATTGTGTCACTGACATGAAGACTTTGGTGTTGAATTTCTACTGGAGGATAAGAAGCAGTATAGTTGTTCTGAAGTGCTAAGGAGGCAGTCCTGTACACATATATCTGGGAGTAACTCCTAAGGCAGTCAGTGGAACTTAGGCCCTTTCTACACCTACGGGTGTAGAGGGAAGGGGCCGATCCTGGACATACCTGCTTCCGGGATTGTCGCCCACTTTCTACACAGCAAGTGCAATGTCCCGGAAGTAAATAGGGACGTTGCGCTTGTAGCGCCAGCCATTTTATCATTTTTGCTATGACGGAGCCAGGAGTGCACTTGCATTCCAATGCAAAAACAAGTTTAAAAACAAACAAACAAAAAAGCCCCGACTCCACTCCTCCCCACCCCCGATGTCCCTAGACTCTCCCCGGCCTAGCTCCTTCCCTCTTCTGACCCCCGCTACTTGCAGGGAGGAGGGAAGAAGCTAGGACTGGCACCCACACCACCTGCAGTCCTCAGGATTGTCGTGGGACCATGGGTAAAATTAGGATAACGGCGGAACCAGTTATCCTGGTACAATGGAGGGGTCGTCCCTCCCTGTTTCTGGGATCCCCTGTGCATCATTCGGATGCACAGGGACGACCCAGGGAAGACCCAGGGAAAAATCCCCGGTGTGGAAAGGGCCTTAGTATGGAGAAGACATGTATAGGATCAAGCTGTTAGAGGATTAAAGAGGTGCATGCCAATGGAAGATACTTAAGGAAAGTACCACAGCTCAGCGGTAGAACACATGTTTTGCATGCAGGAAGTCCCACTTGAAATCCCTTGCATCTCTAGTTTAAAATGTCCAGGTGGGGAAGCAGTTCTGCAGCTAGGGCTGTCCTTTGGGGTCAAAGTCTAAGGCCCTCCAGCCCAGAGAAGGGAAATGACCCCCCCCCCAAATAAAAGTGGCAGGTGATGAGGACATCAGGGTAGCAGAGGCAAACTCAGGGCTGGATTAAGACATGCTGAGGCTCTAAGCCATATCAAGATTCAGAGGCCCATTCCAGAAAAATAAAGAGAAAAGGGGGTATGATATCATAATAGGTGGGATATTGAAAGGGTACCATCCAGCATTAGGAGAGTGCTTGTAGTTAAACAGATAGCCTTCTCTGAATATGTGTATAAAATGACTAATGAAGTAAGATGAACTTCTTTTAAACTGGCTTTAGTTTATTGTCTCCAGTTCTGAATGCCAGACTGGCACACTTTCTCTGTCTAAAGCAACTCTCCTGTAAATCATACCAGACTTAAATCATACCATAACTCAAGTAATATACCAGGCGGTCTAAAGCCAGGGTCTAAAATCACTTAGGTGCACCACTGTGGGGAAGATGGCCCCTGAGCCTCTGCAGAGCTACTTTTCTGATCAGTGTAGATAATACAAGGCCAAATGGACAAATTAGCTGCTCTGCTCTAAGGCAGCTTTCTGTGTTTCTAGGCCTATAAACAGAGTATCTGTTGCTTGAAATGTGTGTGCCAAATAAACATAAATCTTTGTGTTATAAAATCTAATTGTTGGGTACAACAATTTTTATGACTCCCAAGTACGTAGGGGTAATATGTCTAATTCATTGCTTATGCAAATCCATTCTGCTTTGCGACTTGATAATTATTGGGGGAAAGGGGGATGTTGTGAATAGATAGATGTTGTGAATCATCCTCGCTTTCTTTTGGGGATATATTATATTTGGGGTTATGTTTGTTATTTCCAAGCAAATCAGAATGCATACACCAAATTACTGAATCATACCAGTGTGGTTATGTAGGACTCATGGAGCCATGACGAAAGCAGTGACAACAGGAAGGAGCGAACTAGAACACAAAGGATGGAGCACCACAGGAGCAGCTATTGTGATTCAAAACAGCACAGATTATAAATTTGAGGTTTTACGCAAACTACACTGATTCTTATCAGGAATATAAGAATGAGCTGACTACTGTTATAGCCAGGGAGATAAACAAAACACCACCTTATATGAGGGGTCCAGCTTGGGATATATAACGGAGGGTGAATATGGCTTCCTATACAAAACTGACCCTAGAATTCTAGTTTTCTATACTCTGCCAAAAATTCATCAAAGTATCCCCTGCACCAGGCTGGGCCATAGTATCAGCATGCAATTCTGTGTTAGAACTAGGGGTGTGCACTGGATCGGGTCCGATCCACAATCCGGATCCGATCCAGGGGAAATCGGATACAATTATCTGATTTCCAATCACCCCGCTGGAATGTCCGATCCAATCAGATCCGATCCGGAAAGGACCCAATCCAGATTGGAATGGATCGGAGGATTGGCGGGCACCCGCTGGTGCCCACCGGCACTTCCATTGGTGGGTGCCAGCGGGCGTCCGCTGATGGAAGCAGACAGCGGGGGGGGGGGGAGGCTTGGCAGGGCTGTCCGCTTCCGTCAATGGGCACCAGTGGGCGCCCGCCGATGGAAGCGGACAACGGGGGCAGGGGGCTTAACTGCCGGGGTGGCCGCTTCCCTCCGGTGGCGCCACCGGAGGGAAGCGGCTGCCCCGGCAGGTAAGCAGGGGGAGGGGGAGAGGGGAGGGCCCCCCACTTACCTTCCGGGGACGTCCGTTCCCCTCCGCTGATGGCCGCTACTGTGAGCAGGCTTCGCGGCCTGCCCCTAGGTAGCGCGCCAGGTGATGTCATCACCTGGCACGCTACTCAGGGGCAGGCCGCGAAGCCTGCTCGCAGTAGTGGCCAGCGGTGGAGGGGAGCGGACGGCCCCGGCAGGTAAGCAGGGGGAGGGGGCTTACCCCCTGGGGCCGTCTGCTTGCATTTGCTGGCACCCACGGGTGTCAGCGGATGGAAGCGGATGGCCCCAGGAGGTAAGGAGTGCGAGGGAGAGGGCTTACCTGCCAGGGCCATCCACAACGGATGGCCCAGGGAGGTAAGAAGCGCAAGGGGGGAGGAGGGAGTTAGGCTCCCCCTCACCCACCCACTGCCATTTTTCCCCCATAGACTTGCATTAGGAGTAAGCTTTCTTTCCCCCAATGCAAGTCTATGGGGAAAACAAAAATGGCGGCCGATCCAAAAATCGGATCCGGTCCAGGGGGATCTGATCCGCGACAAAATTGGATCTGATCTGGGACAAAATTGGAGGTCCAGATCCGGGTCCCGATCCGATCCGGGGGGGTCCGTGCACACCCCTAGTTAGAACCACTCTCACAGTGTAAGAGATTATTTTCAAAAACCCTTCATACTTCTCATACCTTCTTATATATGTGATTCTTCTGATTTCATAAACAAAATTAAGCCCATCAACATACAAGAGGAATACATCTTGATGACTATGGATGTAAGATCCCTATACACCAATATTAGGGTGACCAGATAAAATCCAGGTCAAGGCTCATGTAACTTAAACAGTTGTAGAGAAAAAGGAATTTCAGGCAGTGTCATTTGTATGCAATTAGTTCCTGGTGATATTCCCTCTTCATCACAACAGTTAAAGTTGCAGGGGCCCTGCTTTATTTTGTATATGGTCACTCTAGTATAGTGCATGCACCTTTTATTCCTCTGTAGGAGGTAGCCTGATGGCACTGTTTATTTTAATTAATTAATTAAAATGAATTATTTTTTTGTAATTAATTAAAAAAAACCTTTCCAACCTAAAGAAGATGACCATGTAATTGGGAAAAAATGCACCACTGTTGAGCATAATAAAGGTAATATTTTACTTTTACTGATTGTATTTTATCAAATGGCCTACTGATCTACTCCTTAAAAAAATTAAGCTGTTACCCATGTTGATAGTAATATAATCAACACATTATTCATCTTAGCATTCATATTATTACAAGTATTACTGTATTAATGTCACCATCGCAGTGAAAACTGTGACTTTCATCCAGGTCTGCAGAAATTTCCTATGAGCTGAGCATGTACGTAAATTCAGACTTTTGTCTCTTGAGGCTGCATAGCGAAGACCATGTACAACTTAAATTATTAGCCACTTGGAAGAACGTATTGTTAGTTTTCAGTGTTCTAGAGGCTCTGCAGTGCAGACAAAAGTGAAATAACTTTTTTAAAAAAATGCAGTGTGCCTTCTGAAAAATCAGATGATATTTAATGGAATGAATGAGCATTATCCATACTAATGGAAAGGAGGCAAGTAACTGACAGCGTCAAGGTATGGATCATTTGAGGAATGCTGCCTTAACATGCATTAATGTTTAATCCCATTTGAAGTTGTGCCGGCACTGAATTATGCTGAGCTAGCATTGGGTATCTCTTTTCTTTTGCTAAACCCTTACATTAATGGAAATAATTCTGCCTTTGTTGAAACATTTCTAATTAAGCCTGATTGGTATATAAGACGATCCTTCAGTATAAAAAAATGAAATCCGAATGCAGGTGATCCAACTGCACCTGCATCCGATTTTTGCACAGATGAGGCAACAATTTACTCCTCAAGCATGGAATACGTCTCCTTGTGCCAGTATGGTTGGACAACATGATCAGAAGTGCTGAGTTGCCAGAAGCTACTTTTTACTGAGATGTAATTAAAAACAGGGTATTCCAAAAGCATTTGAAATCCTACCTTCTGTTTATATTAACCACACGTTTTTCTGCATGCCACCTTGTCTTTGACACTAGCCTTGGGCTTTGCCTTGTGGTGGATACCTTAAAGCCTCGCTTGGGCTTGCTATTTATATACCACTCTTCTGTATGGTATGATGGCCTTATTTCTGAAAAACAAACAAAACTCTACTGATAGACCAGTAGATCCGATTCTGGCGCGTTTTGCTTCATAGAGAATACAGGGCAAGGGATGCAAAATCATCCCTTCTAGCTCCACTTCTGTGATTGAGGAGATTCCACATTTCTGCAAAAAATATCGATGAATGCACATCAGATTAACTTTATTATTTTATGAGGCTCTTTTTGCCTTCCTGTATATACTGCAGCAGCATTTGTTAAATTCTTCCTGGCCCTTTTTAAACCTAAGGGTGTAGAGGGAGGGAGAGGGTGCGATCCCAGACTTACCTGCTTTTGGGATCATCCCCCGGATACAAACAGGAAGCGCGACATCCCTGGACATCGCGCCTGTCATGGGTGCCATTTTTTTTAAAGGTACAGAGAGCAGCAGAATCGTGGTGGAAAAGGTAGGGAACCTTCCATCCCCAGGATGGAATCCCCATCCTGGAGATGGTGGAATTGCTTCCACTCAGATGGGCATGGAGCCACCCCACATGGCTCCATGCCCATTTGACATCCCAGGATGGTGAGAAAACTAGGATATCCCTGGTTTCCGCTATCCTGAGGTTTCCCCAGGGTCATCCCTGGGTCATCCCCGGTTGCCCCCGGGATCCCCTGTGCATCATTAAGATGCACAGGGACGACCCAGGGATGACCCAGGGAAAAATAGCTGGTGCAGACATGACCAAGAGGTCTGTTATTCTAAACAAGTATGTTCCCTTTAATGTTTGACAGTATTTTTCAAACAAGCCATGTGTAAGGATTTTTAAGCATCACTCCCGTTGCTTCATCATGTTAACAAGGAGCTAAATATTACTAAATTGCCCATTCATTTAACCTCTGAGACATGCCTTGATGGAATAAGCTGTTCCATTCCTTCATTGCTCTGCGGATCGAGTCTCTATCAGGCTTCCAGATACAAATCCGGCATACACAGCACAACTCCTATTGAAGGCTATCAGTCTTCTTTGCTCTTTTATTCCCTTCACACTGATTATCAGCTGCACTTAAATAATAATGCATGGTCTTATTCAGTGACAAAGTTTGCTGTATAAGAGTGACTGAATTGTAGGTCAAATTCTTATGCTTTCATAATTCACATAGTGATAGTGTCCCAACGTTTCTTGGTAGTTTTTCCGGCTATTCCGAGGCACTTTAAAGTTCACATTTGCTTCTAGTGATCTTCTAAGGTCTTTACTAATTATATGGAATAGATGAGCATATGCTTTTTGTTTCAGCAAATTATATTGCTTTGCCATTTGCAGACTATCAAAAGGCAGTATGGCCGGCATTCTCAGTATTTATTTTCCTTCGGTGGTAGGTTTCAATTTCACATATCGGCCCAAGGACAATCTTGTCACACTAATTTGTGCAGGAGGGATTGTATAAAGTAGCCCTCTCCTATTTCGTTTATATCTTTTGGAGGACTTCTATATATGCTCTGGTCTGATTCCAAAGAATAAGGGACTTCAGCATCTGAATCACTTTCTTGCACTGGATTATGAAAACAAAATATTATCTTAGTAACCATTGCATAAATTAACAGTCTTGAAATGTTTACTTTTGCACCATGTGTTATTGTTTAGTACTATCTAATTATTGAGAGAAATTGTGTGCTCAGTTGAATTTATATAGATCAGACATCATCATCGTTATTCTTCTTCTTCTTCTTCTTCTTCTTCTTCTTCTCTATTTTCAAGATTCTCGTGAAGCTGATTCTCATTTTCAAACTCATCAAAAGGGCAATTTCTTGATGACTGCTCATATTGCTGTGGAGTTCTTTTACAATTATCAATTCACTTCACAAAGTTCTTAGGCTGCTGATTCAAAGTAATTATTATTCTGATATTCAATACTTGCACTATTGATGGAGGCTTCTTTACTTGCTTCATTTTTCCTGCATTAGTAGGGTGACCAGATGCCCGGATTTGTCCGGACATGCCTGGGAAATGGGGTGCAAATCCGCATCCGGGTGGAAAAACCATTTTGGGGGGGCCAAATCCGTAAATTTAGCCCCCCAAAACGGTGACCAGATGGCAATGGGGCGAGCCGGGCCAACCTGTCCCTCAGTAGCGTGCCGGGTGATGACGTCATCACTCGGTGCGCTGCTGAGAGACAGGCCAGGAAGCCTGTTTCTCAGTAGATTCCAAGCACGGAGGGAAACGGACACTCCAGCAGCAGTAGGTAAGGAGCGCGGAGCGGGGGGGCGGCGTGGGTGCATGGGGCGGGTGGGGGGCGGCGCGGGGGCACGGGGGCACGGGGCAGGTGGGGGGCAGCACGGGTGGTCGCGGCGGGTGGGGGGGCGCGGGGGCGCGGGGCGGGTGGGGGGAGGCACAGGTACGAGCGGCGGGTGGGGTGGTGGTGCGGGTGCGCGGGGCATGTGGGGGGGCGGCACGGGTGCGCGCGGTGGGTGGGTGGGCAGCGTGGGGGCACGGGACACTTACCTGCTGGGGCTTCCCACCGGTCGGAATCTACTGAGAAACAGGCTTCACGGCCTGTCCCTCAGTAGCGCGCCGGGTGATGACGTCATCACTCGGCGCACTGCTGAGAGACAGGCCAGGAAGCCTGTTTCTCAGTAGATTCCGAGCACGGAGGGAAGCGGATGCCCCAGCAGCAGCAGGTAAGGAGCACGGGGCGGGGGGGGGGGCGGGTGCGCGGGGCATTTACCTGCTGGGGCTTCCCTAGGGTGACCAAGGAGGACAGGGCTCCTGTAACTTTTAACAATTGTGTAGAGAAGGGAATTTCAGCTGGTGTCATTTGTATGCATGCAGCACCTGGTGAAATTCCCTCTTCATCACTGTAGTTAAAGCTTCAGGAGCTATACTAGAGTGACCATGGCAGGGCTCCTGCAGCTTTAACTACAGTGATGAAGAGGGAATTTCACCAGGTGCTGCATGTTAAAGATACAGGAGCCCTGTCCTCCTTTTCATATGGTCATCCTACCTTTGGTGGTTATTGGAAGTCCTGTTCCAAGTGCCCTCATACGCTGTGGTGTGGTGCAGGGCTACTTGGGAATGGGACTTTTCAGTAGTAGCCCCATTGTGGAATACTGTCCACAGAGAGGTCTGGCTGACACCTACTTTGCTTGATTTGTTTGTGCCCACCTGCTTCCAGAGTGCAAAGGAAGAGGTGGGTCTCTAGCTGGTGCTAGAAGATAGCAATTCATTTTTTTAATAATGCATTTTGACCCATAGACCTTCATCTCCAATTTGCTTTGAGATAATTGGCATGATGTATTTTTTGTAACAATTGCTGATACTTATTCATCCTTCTTAAATATGTTTTAAGTATGACTGCTTTCTGGATGTTGGTGTGGATTTTTTTTGGTAGGCCCAGTTTCTGAAGGTTTTCTGTAGTGTGTGTGTGTGTGTGTGTTGCTGGTGACTGATGTGATTAACTGAATAATTGTAACCTTTTCCTGCTGCACAGTTCTTTAATTTCCATAGCCATTTTTTCTCTCTTTTCCTATTCCTTTTCTGCAACATTTTTGCCATTAGGTATTGCTAAATCAATGAGGTAGGTGTGTTTTTCTTGTTTATTACTGTAATGTCTGGTCGATAACAAAGTATTGTCTTTTCCCAAAATTGTTCTGTCCCAGCAAGATAACATGTGAGTGCAGAGTGTGGCTTGTCTGAGTGTGTCTGGATCTCCTAGGCTCTAAAAGCGTCTTTCTGGAGAGCACCTGCTGGTTGCATGATCCATGAGGCCAGGTTCTCATGAATGCATAGTTCTTCTTGACAGGAGGGCCTTGCACTTGCTAGAGTAAGCTGAACATATGTGAAGTGGCTGCAATCCTATATTCATTTATCTGGGAGTAAGCTTTATTGAAATCAATGGGACTTGTTTCTGAGGTTTCTTTGGGCAGTTTTCTTTGGGTCCCTGATTGAGATTTCTGTTCTCTGCACACTGAAACAGTGTAAATTCAGGAGATATTTGTCTAGCATTGTGATAATGGGCATCTGTTCTGGCCTTTCTTTGTATTGCTACTGACCATGGTCTTGTTTACATGGCTAATGAACCAGAGATATAATGACACATTGTTAGATTAGTTTCTCATTGATAAATCAGAAGTTGAAACTGCTAAGAAGTGCTAGTGAGAAGTGACAACAACAACAACAACAACCCTTTAGTCCATTTTATTCCATGGCTAATGCTTGCAGGGTAATAGTATTTTATACTCTTTCTTAATGCTAGGTTGCTAGTTTGTTGTACTAGCTTTTTCTGTACTTGTCAACTGCTTCATTTGTTCAGTGGTAGCAGTATGCTGAAGCTGTGAGTATGAATATGAGAAAGGTGATGGGGAAAGAGTGTTAAATGTTAGGAAAGGTGAGACTATGGTCATCCAATGAAGGATTTGCAGTCAGAAAAGATATTTGAGGGAAAGGGAGACTGTTTTAATGGCATGTGGTTAGTGGGTTAAAACACAAGCCCATAGAGGCAGGCAGCAAGAGCGACCAAAGCGGCGGCTGCCACTCTGCTACAACTGGTGCAACTTGCAGAGGCTGCTGGGATAGGACCGGGAGGGAGGAGGGAGGGGAGAGGGGCGGTGGCTGTGTCAGTCAAATGCCAGGTTGACTATTAGTCCACTCAATTCCAGTGCCAACCACCCACAGTTGTGTAGGAATATGTTGTGTGTGGGGTACCCACAAAATAACCAACTGTGAGTTGGCTACTCAACCCACCATTGACTAAAGTGTTGTCCAAAACAAGCCATAGACTTCTGAGACTGGCTAATCTAAAAGCAAGTGTGTTGTTTTTCAAGAACCAAGGAAATTCAGTAGGTCTTACTTTTGAGTAAATATTTATGGTTGGAAATGCAGCCTGTGCAGGCTTGAAACTTGACCACAAACATGATCACAATCTGTTACTTTGAGATCCAAACAGGAAGAAAAAACATGTAGCATAAAATGAGCTATAATAATTAACATAGTAAGCTGTAACTTATTTTAATATAGAATATTTTCCTGTATCATCTTGTGTACTTCCAGAATTAATCAGGGATTTTTAATTCCAGTAGAACAATTTTTCAAGTTGTCTCCAAATACAGACATAAAATATGAAATGCTTCCTTTTCATGAAGCGGTGATAAAAAGCTTTTATTCCTAGACACTGGCTATTGAAAAGTTCAAATGGATATCATCAGAACATAACTTCTGGGGTTCATTTATCAATTTGAAAAGTGGTTTCAACACATAACACTAGCTTTGATTTTATATTGGATGTCAACATGGTGTAAATCCTGGCTGACACTGGCTTGGTTGTCAACTGTATAATATCCAGTCAACTGTTACACAAAGCCATGAAATTCATTAAATAAAAAACCTATGGTTTACAAAACAATGTTAAGGCTCTAGAGCATTCAACCAAGCACCAAAAAGCAGGGAAATTGGGAGTTAAGGCTCACAAGCAGAAAGTGGAGGCAGAAAGTGCAAGTGAACTTCTCATTCTCCCAAAGCAGATAAAGCCTGAGGAGAGGATGGAGAATCGACATTGCCTCATAGCTAATATTATCTGCTGCCCCATAAATTAGGACTCAGAGTCTTAATTATATTATTTGTTACTTGACATTCCTAGAAATAAATAAATAAATAAATAAAACATGCAAAATAGCTTCCACACATACACCTTTAAGACTAGATATAATCAATTTTAAATCATACCTTTGAGAAGATAGCGTTTTACTTAGCATTTGTTAATCAAATCGGTTCATATATTTTTTTCTAGACATCTGTATGTCACGTTTTTTCATGTGTAGACCTTATGCAATATTTTTGCTCTTTAACTGATGAGTGAAAGCGTTAATTACACCTTTGACCTGATAATGTAGCTTCACACCTGTTCAGTCCTCAAATAGTCTGGGAGCCCAAGTGACTGGGCTTTAACTCAGCATTTTCTCTTTGGATACCATCCAGCCAGGTCATCTTGACAGTTATTTTGTGTGCCAGTTACCCAGAATTCATTATGAACCTGCATATGACTTTGTGTGCCTTCACTTTGGTGCAGTTACGTCAAACAAACAATACACCAAAATTATTCTAGGTGGGTTCAATTTTGGTATTGCACTAACAAGAATTAGCAATGGGAAAACCTTTCGATCCATTTTTATTTTTATTATTAATATACTTGTAGCATCAAATCAAAACATAATGTGCACAAAAAACATTTGTTGTTGTGACATGGAACATTGCTAAAGATCTTAATAGCTGAACAGGAAATATTATTTCCTAAACATTTATAGTTTGTAGTATTTTACTCCTAATAGCTTAAAACAGAGAGATCATATTGTAAGTGCCAAGTTCCCACTCAATTGTGAATAGGCTACTCTGCTGACACATACACAGAACTGCTAATATTACCAACTGTCCCATAAATTAGGGCTCCTATTGATTGTGCCCTTGATGATCATACATCTGGATAGTCAGAGCCTTATGAACACACTATGCAGGGTGGGAGGAGCATAAGAACATAAGAAGAGCCATGCTGGATCAGACCAAGGGTCCCTCTAGTCCAGCATTCTGTTCCCACAGTGGCCAACCAGCTGTCGAGCAGGAACCCACAATCAGGACCTGGGTGCAATAGCACCCTCCCACCCATGTTCGCCAGCAACTGGTGTATATAGGCTTACTGCCTCTGATACTGAAGGTAGCACAACAGCCATCAGGACTAGTAGCCATTAATAGCCTTATCCAGGAATTTATCCAGCCCCCTTTTAAAGCCATCCAAATTGGTGACCATCACTACATCTTCTGGTAGTGAATTCCATAGTTTAATTATGTGTTCTGTGAAGAAGTACTGTCCTGAATCTCCCACCAATCAGTTCCATGGGATGACCCTGGGTTCTTCACCTCCTCATTCTCTTGCCCTGGATTTCTTGAAATATAAGCTTTTTTTTTTTGGCCCATTAAGCAAAAGGCTTTTCAGAAGGGGTGGGACGGAGGTGGGGCTCAAGATAGTTGGCATCCTGGTCTCTCCAGTCTCCCCCCCCCCCCGAAACACCCCCTTTCCCCCTCTCTGAGGTTACTTTTCCAATCCTGGGGAACAGTTGGCGTGGTTCTTTCCATGCTGGCTGTGAGGGGAGTCAGATCCCCAACTCCCCTTTCTGAGGTCGGAGAACTTCTCTGACCTTGGAAAGGAGACTCTGAACAATCCTCTGGCCTCTCAGATGCTGTCAGGGGGCATAGGATTGTTGCTTTAATTATCTTATTTGTACGAAACACTCGTATAAAATTAGAACATACAAAAAAGCTTACACGCATACCTTTTAGGCTAGATACGATAAATTCTGAATCATAGATTTGGAAAGATAATTTGCATAATGAAAGCTACGGCTATAAATTTTTCTAGACATCTGTATCTCGAGCTTTTTGATGTGTATACCTAGCACTATAATTTGGCTCATTAATTGTTTAATGAAAAGTTTAAGTACACTTTGGACCTGGAATAATACAGTCTGACATTGCTTCAGTCCTCAAATAACCCTGTAGCCCAGGTGACTGGGCTTTAACTTAGCATTTTCTCTTTGGAAACTATCCAGGTCATCATGACAATGCTTTTTCATACCAGTTAACCCAGAATTCATTGTGAATCAGCTTGCGTCTTTGTGTGTCTTCCCTTCAATACAGTTACTACTTTTTACTTATTTACATTTTAAAATTCTTAATTATTTATCGATAAAAATTTGGCATTTGCATTTCACAAGCGGATGTCCTATACTGTTTTTCCAAAGAGGTAGGTGAGTAATTTTTCAATAGTCTTCCCAGCAAGTCCAATGAAGCAAAAACAGTGAATTCCTAAATCTCCAGGACTTTAAGGCTTAGTTAGAGCTTTACACGAAAATAAGTTGATAGTTTGGGAGTTTTGCCCTGGTCCCTTTTTGCCTTTTGGCCCCACCCATCACTGGAATGCAGCCTCCAAGAACTTCTCCACAACAGAATTCAGCCCTTGGGATGAAAGACATTCTGCACCCTTATGTTAGAGGCTTTTACCCATTATAGGTTTGGGGATGAGGATGTGAAATTGATAATTCCCACAGGTCACTGGTTGGTGCCACTGTTCAAACAGA
The DNA here is from genome assembly GCA_029215795.1 of Anniella stebbinsi. Lineage (NCBI taxonomy): Eukaryota > Metazoa > Chordata > Lepidosauria > Squamata > Anniellidae > Anniella > Anniella stebbinsi. The sequence goes on along the minus strand of JARDYH010000002.1, from coordinate 107,692,655 downwards.
AAGCTGGACTAGATGAACCCTTGGTTTGCTCCAGCATGGCTATAGTTATGTTCTTCTAGGCCCTCCCTGGAAGTCCCTCTCTTCTTTCCCTCTTCAAAATAAAAGGGGGGCCACTCCAAGGTTTCTATTCCTCTTCCCCATTTAACACAAATATGTCCTATGGCATCTTTGTGCTAAATGGGGGGTTAGCTGGAAAGAAAAGGCAGCAACCCTGTTCAGACAACACACTGAGCCATGATGGCTAACTATTTTGAGCTTAACATTATTTATTTATTTATTTATTGCATTTCTATACCACCCAATAGCCGAAGCTCTCTGGGCAGTTTACAAAAATTAAAACCGTGAAAACTATTTAAAAATATAAAACAAACAACAGTATAAAAACATAATATAAAATACAGCCTAGAAGCACAACCAGGGTAAAACCGAGCAGCAATGCAAAAATCTATACAGTTTTAAAATACAGATTTTTTTTAAAGTTAAAAATTAAGCTGATAAGCTGTTAAAATACTGAGAAAATAAAAAAAGTTTTCACCTGGCCTCTAAAATTTATTTATTTATTTATTGATTGATTGATTTATTTATTTTATTCCATTTATATACCACCCCATAGCTGAAGCTCTCTGGGGTATTATGTAGGTGCCAGGCGAACTTCTCTAGGGAGTTCATTCCACAGCTAGGGTGCCACAACAGAGAAGGCCCTTCTCCTGGTAGCCACCTGCCTCACTTCCTTTGGCAGGGGCTCACAGAGAAGTACCCCCGAAGATGATCTTAGGGTCTGGGCAGGAACATATGGGAGGTGGCATGCCATGTGAACCATGACTTAGTAAGTCATGTCAACCATACCTAACCATGGTGGCTACATAACAGTTTAAACACATTCACTAACCATTTGTTGCAAAAGGGTCAGTGACCTAACCATGGCTCAGTGTGTTGTCTGAACAGGCCCAGAGAGACACTGGCTAATAGGGAAATGGAGCTGAAGTTAATCCTCCCCCAGGCTGAGGTTCTTTATGTTGATGGAGAGGAGGAGCAGTGGATATTTGGGAGGCTGGGGAAGGAACCCCAAAGAGGCAATGAAGCTGGAGACAGCCAAGTATCACATATTGGGCAGAATTTACTAGGGATGGGGGAGAAAATCATTTGATTCTAATTTCAAAATCCAATCATCTTTCCAAATTCACACATTATTGTATTTTGCAATTGAGTTCTCAAATAAAAAAATGCTTACCAAAATGTGTATATTAAGGAAAAGTGCAGACAAAATGTATCATATTCGGACAACGGCTTGTAAAAAAAAAATCTGTGTTAGGCTAAACTGTGTGCAAAAATGCATGAATTAGGATAAATGTGGATATAAATAACATACAGATTTTCCATGAATTTTTGTTTTTAAAGAATTCTCAAAGTTCAGGACAAACTGCACTTCAGAGTTCACAGATGTGTGACAAATAATGTCACATCAATTTTAGTTTGATCAATTTTCCCATATCAAATTGACTTTACGGGGAAATCCAGATTTAAAAATTGGAAAGAAAATGTTTTTGTGGTGGATCTGGATAGATAGAATGATTTTTACCAATTATTTTATCAATTATTGAGTGTTGATCATGAGTTTTTGCTTATTTCAGCTTTGTGAGATAAATTTGATTGGCCTGCTACAGCTGAATAGCAGTATTGGAATTGCAACTTTTGTTAGAATCTAGATTCAACCCTGTGGCTTTTACTGCCTCAGAGTCTCATTCACTATTGGAAACACACAATTTATGTTTATAAATACTTCAACTAATAAATATGATACACGGGGTCTTCAGCAGAAACAGAGAATTGGATTGTCCTGTTTTGTCTAATCAATGGACTGCTGTTTTGGCATTGGCATCTGATTGTCCATGGACCTCCGGTTACATTTTATTCAGCAAAAAACTTTTGTTTTGGTCCATTGGATGCCACAACATCTCTTTAATAAAGGTTTGTCTACCTTAGCTAACCGTTGGAGGTGTCATACAATAAAGTCTTTTATTCATATGTTTTGGAAATTCCCAATAGTTGCCTCCATTTGGACGGAAATCATCATATGGATAAACTTTGTATTGGAAAGCTCTTTAATATTTTTTTATTTATGTTCTCATGGTCAGCATAAATTGATTTTTCATGCCCTCTTGACTGCGAAAAGACTAATACTACAATATTGAAATGATAAACGCTCACCACCTATAATGCAATGGATTGAAGACTTTCATTTGAAAGAGTGGTATATAGGCACCATTCACGAATGGGCTTATATTTGGATACTTGGTCCGCCTTTACTGAAGTCTGTGTAATTTACTATTTTTTTCCCATTTTCTTTTTAGAATGTTCAAATATTTGAAATGGAGGCCTTTAAAGTATGTAGCTATATTTGTGTTTATGGTTTGTTTGTTTGTTTTGTTGAAACGTACAATAAAAAAATGATTAAAAACTGTTCAGGACAAACTGAGATTAGGAAAAAAAATAAGAATATGAAAGAAATCAAAAGGGACAGATTTGTTCATCCCTAGAATTTTTCAGCCAGCTCTTTTGCTGTAACCTTCTGGTTCTATCTATGGTAACACCAGTGATCATGTGTAACAGCCACCAATTGGAATTATTTTCAGTTTCTTCCTTTCCAGATATGGACTAACATATTGCTCTTGCCATTTAGCATAGAAGATCTGTTAAGGAAACTGTATCCAGTTCCTTACTGTTCACCAAACACATGTCTTATCCTGCGTTCAGCTTGCCTGACTGTGGGGGGTGGGCAGCATTGTGGGTTTGAAGGGGGAATGAAGAGACGCTCCTCAAGCCCCAGCATTGCTGAGGCTTAGTGGTGCCACCAGCCAGAAGAGGGGCTTTCAGGGCAATATTAGCCTTCGGGGTCCCTTCTTCTGGCCTCTTGGAAGCAATGTTCCCTCCTCCCTCCCTGTATGCAGTGCGGGGTTCAAATTGTTGATCTTTGGAGGGTCAAGCAGGTGTAAGCAGGAAGGTCAATTGGCTTGCTGTGTGTCTTTTTGCCTGCTTCACACTGTAAGTGGGGTGGGAACATCTTAGGTTGATTTGGTGGGTTTTCTTTTGGTGCAGTTGGTCACATTCCCTTAGGGTAGGCTGGTTTGGGCACACTATGTTTGTCTGCATAGGGATGGTGATCATTGTGAGGCATTGATGGTGACAGGTGAAGCCTGAGAGCCTCCCACCCCCAGTGTTTGGTAGGGCTGTGCATGGACCCCCCAATCCATTCTGGATCCCGACCTGTCAGGTCCAGCTCAGGCCCGATCTGACTCGGACTAGATCAGGCCCGATCCAATCCAACTCAGATCCAGATCCGGATCTGGATCCATGCACAGCACTCCCTCTCCCTCTCCCCCTCCCCCCTCTCCCTGCTTACCTGCTGCCTCCTCTGCATTGTCCTGCCGTCGTCCTCCTCACTGTGTGCCACTGCATTTCCTGCTCGCTTCAGGTGATGACGTCACCTGCTGCGACCGGCAAATGCAGTGCTCTAGCCCATTAGAGTGCCACATGTGCCGGTCGTGGAGGGTGATGTCATCACCTGACATGAGCGGGAAATGACGTGGTACACAGCGAGGAGAGAGGATGATGGGGGACGATGTGGAGGAGGCAGCAGGTAAGCAGGAAGAGTGGGGGAGGGAGGGGGATAATGGGAGGGAGTGCTGTGATCAGATCCGAATCATATACGGATCATGGATCTGAACCGGGCCTATCCGGCCCCAATCTGATCTGGTTTGGATCCGGATCCGGGAGGCCTGGATCAGCCTGATCTGATCTGGATTCGGGATCCGTATCCGTATCCGTGCACAGCCCTAGTGTTTGGTGGCTGAGGGAGATGTGGCTGGGGATGTTTCCCCCCTTTTCACAAATGGGGAAATCCTGAGGGGTGCTGATTCTATAATCGACATCTAGTGGGCAAAGAATGTTTCCTCTGATTATGTTGACCGGCTAATGCCAGCATAATGGAGTACCTGCCAAGGAGTCCTCCTTCGCAGATCATATTTAATAAATGTGGCCCTATTTTCAATCCATACAGTTGTTTTGTCTCTTTATTGTCTGTCTCACATCCCTCACTCTCGCAGTTATACTCCTGAGCTTCTTAATTAGATCTAACAAGGGATTAAGAAAATGATGGCCTCTGCAAATTTCCAAGTCATGCAACAATCCCCCAAAATGCCTCTACTATACTGTGTTCCTGCCTTGGCTAAAAATCCTTTATTCACATACTTGGAAGTAAGTCTCCTCAAATTCAATGCTATTTGTTTCTGACTCTACGTATAGAATTTCACTGTAAGTGGCATTTGCATGGTGATAGTCATGTGTTGCCACAGCCTATGTCCGTGTTGATGAGGTGTGGACTAGTCTGACATTTGGAGGGCCAATTAGTTTAAGGGGTTAATATCCATTGGCTGCATTCGGACAACACATTAGTCAATGGTGGGTTGAGTAACCAACTCACAGTTGGTTATTTTGTGGGTACTCCCCACACAAGATATTCCTACACAACTGTGGGTGGTTGGGGCTGGTGTTGAGTGGAGTAATAGTCAACCTGGCATTTGACTGACACAGTCCCCGCCCCTCTCCCCACCCTCCCTCAGTCCTCCCAGTTCTATCCCAGCAGCCTCTGCAAGTTGCGCCAGTTGTAGCAGAGTGGCTGCTGCTGCTTTGGTTGCTCTTGCTGCCTGCCTCTATGGGCTTGTGTTTTAACCCACTCAACACATGCCATTAACACACTCACCCCTCCACACAACACTTTAAACAACTGGCTTCGAGCTAAACAACTTGCAAGCCAGTTGTTTCTCTCAGCTGCTTATTTGGGCGGAATAGCATACCGTCAGTAGTTTGTGGGAGGCGTGTTACCCTCCACACAACACAATAAGAAACACAACTGACAATTCCCCCCCCCCATTTGCTTAATGTGTTGTCCGAATGCAGCCACTGTGTCCTTTTTTTAAGCTTAGGATAACTCTGTGTATCAGGAAACTTGATAGAGATGTATAAAATTATGCTTGGTGTGGAGAAAGTGGATGTGTTCCTCCTCACATCCCCATAATATTAAAACCCAGGGTCATCTAATCAAGCTGAGTAGTGGGAGATTGAGGATGGGTAAAAGGAAGTCTTCTTCACACAGAACATAGTTAAACTGTGGAATTTGCTATGGCAAGATGAAGTGATGGTCACCAACGTGGACAGTTTTAAAATGGGATTAGAAAAAATCATGGAAGATAAGGCTAATAATGACTACTTGTCTTGATGTCTGCATATTATCTACAGTATCTAAGTAGTATGCCCCTGAAGACCAGCTGTTAGGAAATATGAGTGGAAGGATACTAGTAAACTCCTGTCTTGCTTGGGGATTCCCACAGGCCATTCTGGGAACAGATAAGCCTGTCGTTCTTTATCACCTGTTTTATGTATTTGCAAAGAAGATGCAGACCATATTTAATGTATACTACGAGTTGATTAATCTAGCTTTGAGTTGACTAATCTACTAACTTGCAACTCTGGATATGATCTCATTGTAGACATCATCATAAGAGATTGGGTGCCTTGCTCAAGGGCAGTTGGGAAAGCTAAGCTTGGTCTCCCAAGACCCCCCCTCCCCAAAAAAACCCACTTCAATCATTAGTACAACTTTTCCCCACACAATTTCCACAACACCTCAGTTATTTTCTCTGCTGCAGTCATGTTCCTCTTTATCATGGAAACTTTGCTGCAGCTCACAGGCTTCCCAGAGGTGGCATGTTCCTTGTATGTAGAATCAAATCTCATCCTAAAATAGGAAGGAAGGAAAGAGTAGGAGTGAGGGGGTAAGATCTGGTGCCAGTAGATCATGGGCATTGCATGTTGTTGGGCTGCAAGTTCCATTAGCCCCAGCCAGCATAGCCAATAATGATAGGAGTTTAATCCAACAACAACTGGAGGGCTATGCATTCCCCATCCCTGCAGTAGATACATTTGTCACAATGGGGAAAGTGTAGATGTAAAACAAATAAATGGGAAATGATGCTCTGATCACATTCATGTGTATACTTAATGTACTTCAGCGCCCTCTCGTTCCTCCCCCCCCCTTTTCCATACCTCCTTTGTGGCTGGTGCAATTCGCAGCATGTGGCACGCATGCCTATCAAGAGAGCCAAATTCAATTCCAAATCCAAACATAAGCAGTGTTTGGAAGATGGGAAAATTCCTTTGAGGTTCACCCAACTCCAATTTTACCCTAACCCTTAAGGGAAAGCATTTTCTCTTTGAAGCTTCTGTCAGCCCCACTGCATCCTGGGATGGAGGTTTGGGTTGTGCTTTAGGGGCTCGCTGCTCCAATACATTCTCTGCACCTAACCCTTTCATTAAGCTTTTGCATATGCGTGCGTGCAATGCACAGGATGAATCAGTGCAACGTTGTGAAAGCGAGGTGAGATTAAGCACGTGAAAGCTGCAGAACTCAGAGACGTTTTGCTTTGGAACGGCTGGGCTCTAAATTAAAGAAATAGAAATGGTAGCTGTAATTATCCCCGATGCTTCAAAGTTGAATAGGAATGCCGATTTATCATTTTCCTTTAAAACCTCCACATTGTTATGGTTACTGCAAAGCTATTCATTGTGCTGTTTTCTTGTTGACAAGTGCCATAGGCAATAATAAACGTTTGAAGAGACTTAATTTCTCTAGATAAAACATAAAATTCTTATAAACTGCCTGTTAAGTTGGCACATATCAAATAGGGTAACAGAGTACTGGGGAGAGGATAAATATAAGATGGAGGAAAGACTGGCAAAATATCATGCTTTACTACAGGGGTGGGAAACTTGTGTCCCTCCAGCTGTTGCTGGGACTTCCGTCAGGCCTTGCCATCACAGCCAGTGGTGAAGCGCTCCAACAACATCTGGAAAGCTACATGTTTGCTTTATAACAATCTCTTTTTTCCCCCTGGATAACTGCTATTACTGCTGCCATTTAATCGAGTCAACTGAATCCAACATTGCATTGTCTTTAAATAGGGCATTAAAGACTCTATTATTCCAGCAGGACTTCCCTGTTTAGAATCTTATTATTGACCGTGATATGTTGTTTTTATGTTGTATGGTTTTATTGATTGTTTTATCTTTTTAAATTGTTTTTAACATTTTTATGCTACCTATGGTATTTTATTGGTTGTTTTTATCTTGTTTAGATTGTTTTAACTTTGTATGCCACCTAGAGTATTTTGTAGATAGGTGAGGTATAAATTGAATCAATAATAATAATAACAATAACAATAACAATTGTAATCTCTGCTGTGTGTGCCCACAAACCGGCCCTTTGAGTTGGCCATAAAAACAATTTTATTTCACCAGACTTTTGGACATTAGGGGCAGATCTACACCAAGCAGGATATGGCACTTTGAAAACGGTTTGAAAACTGTATATGGAGTGTGTCCTGGGCCCCAACAGTTGTCGCTACTGTTATAAACCATTTTAAAGCAATAGTGTAGATCCTGCCAAGGTTGCAATGTTTGCCATTTGGATGCTGGTTCCTCTATATTCTGCATGTTTTAAGAAACATTGCTGCTAGCTGTGTTGCAGGTCAGAAAGATAGATACAAAGAAAGAAAGAAAGGCAGGAGGTCTCTCGCTCTTGAGGGAGATTTAAAGATGTGCTTAATTAATGCACCCCTGAAGAATATTGAGATTCTTCAATGCTTAGATTGGCTTAGGTTTTGTTTACGAAAGCAGAAATGCACATCTTAGGAGGTAACGGACTGGACCCAATGCATAAGGCGTCCATTCACTTTGAAGAATGTTGTATGCTCCCCCCATCAAGTAAGATCTGCAAGCAGGGCTCTTGTCAGAGTGCTATCACTTTGGGGAGTTAGTTAGGCAGTAAGACGAAGTGGCTTAAACCAGGCATCAGCAACAGCAGCAGTCGGAGGGGCTGCACACCTGCAGGACCACCAGGATGCCACATGGAAGGCTTTTTTTCTGTCCTCAGCCTCCAATGCTTCTGATAGTCACTACCGTTCAGGAGCTACTTGGGAGGGAGTCAAATCCACAAGCCTTGATATCTTCAAGGGAGACACTTTTTCACCCTAGTCCACCATGAGAGCTGGGGAGAGGTCACCCTTTTTCTTGCTTTTTTACTCCCCTCAAACTGGAACAGGATTCACTGTGAGAGGGTGAGTTCTCTTTGGAGGTGCATCTGATATTCTCCCCCTTTCTTTTTCTTATTCTAGTTGGTTGGGGAGCCTTTAGTCTCATGATGACAGCAGGAACGAATAGTGTAGGGCCCAGCCATGGTGATGAGATGGTGGCTTTGGCTCTATGGGGCTGTATCCCCCTGTGCTCCCCCCGGAGTTGTGGGTGCTGTGTGTGTGTGTGTGTGTGCGTGTGTGTGTGTTTGCATGCATAAAGGGGTGGTTGGTGGCTCCAATATTAATGGAGCTGTGAATCTGCTCGTGGTTTTAGTCAGAATCAGTTAGAACTCTAAAGGAGCTATCCAACGTACTGAGCCCCAACACCAAAATAGGTTCAGCACCCTGGATAGCTCCCTTAGTGTCCTGACTGATTATGACTAGAACCAAGAGCAGATTCATAGCCCCACTGACATCAGGGCCATCAGCCACCATTGCATGCATGTACAACTATGTATTTGGGCTCTGGGAGGGCATGATGATACATTTGCTATTCATTCATTTATTCATTTGTTAGTTAGTTAGTGTGTTTGTTTCATTTAAAACTATCATATCCCGTCTCACGGCTTGTCAACAGGTTGCCAAGTGGCTTACAATAAAATGAGTTGGATCCTGGATTTGCCTTCCACGGACAGAAGGGCTTTCCTCACGGAAAATGATTCAGCCTGATTTTTTATTTTTTTTCGGGTCCCCCTAGGGGGTTGGAGGGACTACCATGGGGGAGGGGAAGGAGGGGGAAACCAGTTTCTGCAAGCACAATTGCATACACCTAAATCTGGATCCCACCCAATAAAGCTACCACATGATTAACACACAAAAGGTAAGATTTTTAACAAAGGAAAAAGAAGGCAATGATCAACATCATTGGGACACTGCAAAGTGGTGGTCACATGTTTCAATACCCCCTCCCCCAAACCATTCTCTGCATACAGAAAATAAGCATGTAATGAGAATGCTAAACGAGAACCCTTCCCCCTGTCATTCAGTTGTCCATGTGCAAGGAGTTTGTTTTGTTTTGTTCTGTTCTGTTTATTTGTTACATTTCTATGCTGGCCTTTAGCTGAAGCTCTCTGGGCAGTTCACAACAATCAAAACTGCAAAACACATAATAAAATACAACGTGAAATGTAAGAGCTTAAAACTACAGTATAAAAGTACAACGCAAAATGAAACCTAGCAGCAGTGCAAAGGTTTAAAATACAGCAACCAATTTAAAACAACAGAAACTGAAAGACTAAATCATCTGGTAAAATAAAAAGGTCTTCCCCTCACACTGGAAAGAGATGACATAGGTGTCAGGCAAGCCTCTTTGGGAAGCTCATCCCACAACCTGGGTGCCACAGCAGAAGCCCGATCCCCACCCAGCCGGAATGGCTTGGGAAGGGTTGGATTTTGCGGGCGGGAGGAAGAGACGAAAGAAGACTATATGTCTGCTCACCATGCATATAGTCCAGCGTGGGGGTGAAGCCAAGGCCTATAAAGGCTTGTCCCGGGTGGCTAACCGACCACTTTTTCTTCTGGCCCCTCCCTCCTTCCCTCCCTCCCTATCAACTAGTATGGGATTAGCCAGTTGTCCTCTTTGGGGAGGAGGCTGAGTAGGAATTTTCCCTGGCATTAGCATGCAAAGGTTTCACCTACTCCATACTGGATTTAATCTTTAGATGGAGGATAAATAGGTGAATGCAAATGATAGGTGGATGGTGCGGGAATTTTAAGGGGATGAGAATAGGGATGGCAGCACTCTGGCACCTTTATGGTGGGGGCAAGTCAGAGGCCCTGCTCCTTGGGGACTGTGCAGCTTCTGTGTCAGGATATGGCCTGCCTTTGGAGACCTATTTGACTCATCAACCCAGAGCTGTGCAGCCCTGGGTGTGGATGATGCGGTAGGTCTCACCTAACACTCAAGTGTTGTGGGAATAAGGGGGCCGGTTCTACCGACCCCTGTGCTCAACGAGTGTCTTGCCCTGATTGGCAGGCTAGTTGCCTGAGATTAATAAGTGAGATTCCCGCACGTTCATGCTCAGATCCATGTTAAATAAAGAGGCCCTAGTTTAACCCAAGCTCTGGTGTCCGTGTCTTATTTCGTGTGATTTCTTCTCCGCTTACAAAAGGCCCTTTCCCTGCCTCACTTCCACCTGCCTCACTTCCTTTGGTAGGGCCCCTCGGAGAAGGACTGCTGAAGATGATCTTAGATACCTATGGGAGGAGACAATACTTCAGATAACCTGGCCCCAAGACATTTAGAGCTTTGTGTATTAATACCAGCACTTTGAATTAGGCCTGAAATTGGACTGGAAACCAGTGCAGGCCCCTGTTATGGCAAGAACTGAATTGCTATCTGTTATTGTGGGTACAATGGCTTTACTTGTATTATAAACAATATCAATATTATTGTTACTTCTGCTTTTATATGTTGTTAGTTTTCTTTATCTTTAATTGTGTTCTGCTTAGATTGTTGGCCTCCAGATTAGTGTGTGTATGTGTATGAGGCGTCACTTCCCACCAACAAAAGGCAATCGAGGGCAGCCATTTTGCCCCTTCCTTTCTCCAGCAAACTCCCTGGCTCCTTTTCTTCCAAAACTTCACTTTTGAGATTGTTCAGCCCAGTTACCAGAGCTATATGTTACAGTGGCTGATTGCTACTGCTTGTCAACTGTCATACTGTTAAATACAAGCTGCTACATGCCAGACACTGTCAAAATGTTGGCTGTTGCAGGGTGTGAGAGCTGCCCAGCGTTGACTGCTACTGTAAGTTGTCAGTCTCGAAATATTCACAATCTAGAGACCAGTCCAGAGAATATTTGCCATCAGAATGTTCAGGGATCCATTTTCAAAAGAAGCAGGGAGTAAGATGGGAAGCATATTCACTTCTGCTCTGGTTTGCAGTGGGTGGCTTTGCCTGGAAAATCCCTAACTCCCAGAATCCATCGATTGTTATTATTATTATTATTATTATTATTATTATTATTTACAATATTTATATACTGTTTCATATCTAAATAGATTCCAGAGCAGTGCACATAGGGAGGAACAGTAAAAAGAAAGAAGATTTAAAAAGCAAATTAAAATTGTTCAATTTAAAAGAAAGGGCCAATAAAAACATTGGCTAGTCAGTTGAGGAAGGCTTCTCAAAATCGAGTTGTTTTTCAGGAGGTGCCAGAAGCAGCCCAGTATTGGCACCTGCCTGACCTCCAGGGGCTGGGAGTTCGAAGAGAAGGGGCCACCACACTAAAGGCTCTTCTCCTGGTGATTCAAATCCGGCCATAGGTCCACGTGGAACCACCAGGAGCATGACTTCCAATGACCTCAGTGATGTAGCACTCTCAGGGTTTTGTTTTTCATTTGGCCAGTGTGTGTGTGTGCATGCATGGGTTGGGGGTCCTTAGTCATTGCAAAATACATTTGCACGTGTTGCGCAAAGTTATGAAATCGAAAGGTTGGTCAGTTTTCAAATATTTTCCTAGTCCTGTACATGGTGCTCAGCTACTGTGGAATGCTTGGTGGTGTGCTTATTTTGGTACATTAACAGTGCCACCCTAGGCATGTCTACTGAGAAGTCCCACTGAGTTCAATGGTGCTTACTCCCACAGAGGTATGTATACCGTTGCAACCCAAGGCTAGAAACCTATATGGATCTACACGTCGTCCTCGATGCGCCCTCCCTGTGTCACAAGCCTCTTTGGAGCGCTGCACTTCGTCTAGTGTGGCTCAAGCCTCGGAGGCTCTGCTTGCGCTCTCGCCGCCACTGCCGCCCTTTCATCCCAGCCGGTCCCAGGGAGGGAGGAGGGAGGGTTGTAAACAAAAGCTATCAATTGGAAATCCCTCTCCCAATCGCTGGCTTTTGTTTACAACCCTCCTCCCTCCCTCCCCAGGACCGGCCTGGATGAAAGGGTGGTGGCCGCGGCGGCACGGGCGCGGGCAGAGCCTCTGAGGCTTGAGCCACACTAGGCGGGGTGAAGCGCTCCGAAGCGGCTTGTGGCGCAGGGAGGGCGCATCAAGGACGACGTGTAGATCCTGCCCTGGTATAGGTATAGCATCACTGAACTCAACAGGACTTACTTCTGAGTAGTCGTGGGAATGTGTGCCCAATATGTTCAGTGTCATTCAAAGTTGGCTCTTTTCCCAGCTTGCTTTGGCTTCAAAACGAACACATTTCTCTCTTTTTCCTTAAGGGATAGCACGGCACCTGTGCTAGATATTAATCCAGTTTTAATTTGCTTGCACATATCTCAGTGCACATCAGGAGATAAAAATTGAATTGCCAAACACCGAGTCATCTTCCTTCTGTCTGCATTAGAGGGATTTAATGGGGTCATCTTGACCTTTTAATCGTCATGCTGGCAAGAAGTTGCTCTTCTAGTTATGGTGACAATGCAGCAATTATAAGATCTTTAGAGCGCTCCCAAGGGCCTTGCCGCTGCAGTGGAAATTATATTAACTCCAACAACTTCAGTGGAAATTATGTGAATTAGAGAAATGGTAATTAGGGAGTTAATTAGGGAGTTTTGACTGGGTTGCTTTTCTTATGAATATCAGCAGGAAGCTGTATGTTTATATACTTAGGAAAGAATGTATGTATTATCTACATTTATTAGTTGCCTATGAACCTAGTCCTGTAGGCGACTACTTAGTTTTATGTTTTGTTGCCAGTAGTGACCCAATCCCAGTTTATACAAGGTGCAGGGTAAAGCCAGAGGTCTTGCATTGAAGCAATAGCTTTGTTTAGTTCAAGCTTCTTCACGGCCGCAAATAGCTGAAACGCTCAATTAAGGCAAAGAGTTGGAAAGCGTCATCAAGGTAACCAGTGAAATGTTATGTGTAGTTTCAAAGTGGGGGGGAAGCCATTCAATTAATCAGTGTCACTAGACAGAAATCAAAGCATTGTGCATAATTCAAATCTGTTGAATATGTAAAAAGCAACAAATAACCCCCCCAAAAAAACAAAAACAGCAGAGAATTGCAGTTTTTTCAACCCTTTCTTTTAAATCCCACAAAGAACTTTCAAAAGTTTGTGTTATTCAAATAAAAGAATCAGTGTTCCAAACCATGTTGGATAGTACCTTGGGAGTAATGGCTCCTATGCCGTTGTATGTGAAGGAACCTATCTCTGAAAGCTTCTAGGGTGGTGAGAAATAGTTTCAGGTGTGGTGCATTCTGAAATAGTAACAGAGTAAGGTACGTATGAGAAATTCATTTCGGTTTGGTTCTGAACAGAGTTTGCATCTCCTGGAACTGAATGCAGACCTGAACACCATCCGTGGTCAAAGTCAGTACATTTCTGAGCTTGCAATATGATTTGCGAACAAATATTTGCAGGAAAAAAAATGGATACTTTTAGAAAATGTACACAAACATGCATAAATTATTGGGAGGAAAATGTGTACTTTGAACATCATGGGCAGCATTCAATGGGGCGCTGTGCTGCTACCAATTCTGTTGCAGACGTGGCTCCCACTGTTTGTATAACAGAGATTTAGCACTTCTGTTTCGAGAATGGGGCAGTTCAGTGGAGCTTGCATTAGGAAGCTTCACTGACTTTTCCTAATTCAGAAATGAGCATTTCCACTCATTTTGGGGCTCCTCCAGGGAGCATTAGATCTCCAATTTGCAAACAGTGGATGCCACATGTGCAATGGAATTGGTGCAAGGAATTGGTGCACCCCCACCAACTAAAGTAGTGGGGGTGCAACAGGATCAAAGGGGATGCAGCACCCCATTGGATACTGCCCAATTGCTGCCTACCTTTGTGAAAATGCCCATGGAAAGATGAACTTCTGCACAAAAAGGAAACAGCAACGCTCACAATCTGATATGGACATGAGTCAGAACAGCCTTTGAAGTGGAACTTGGAGAACCTTGACAAGCTTACAGTTTGCTGATTCTCACCTCTCTGTGGGAGAACAGTAGGTGAGGGGTGTGACTATTTAAAATTATCCTGCATTGCAAGATCAAATCATAATCGCAGGAAACAAAGCAAAAGGAAAGAACATCCTTCAAGAAGGATCATTGCCATACTAGTATACGTAATGGAGTTTAATGCTTAGTACAGTTATTTCGGATTACTAATGTAGAGGGCCATTCCAGAATGACTGGGGAAGAGAAGGTGGTCTGACGACAAACTGACCTTAGTTGACCTACTGTATGAGCAGATGCTATACTGAGTAAAAGACATTCAGTGTAGTGACGCATCTAGAAACTCTGGCTCGCTGAGTCAGTTTTTCCAAGCGGACAAAATACCTGACCCAGTTGTACCTGTTCTGTTCAGAATACTAAAGATTTCAAATGGCAAGTAAGGTCCACACGAGCCATCACTTGCAAAAAGTTAATGAGGGTACAAATCTAATTGTGGTGCTCGAGTTTCGTCTTGCTAACTAAATGTTCCCCACCTGATTATCCAAAAAAAACCCAAAAACGTTTTAGTTTAAATTTTGAAGAGTTTTTAATGTGTGTGTGTCGGCTTGTGTGTCGACTAATATTTTCACGTTGCAAATCACTTGGACAGGGGATTTAAAACGTAAGTCTGTGTGCCCATGTTAGAATAAAATTAGTATCTTTTGAAAGAGGTACATTTGGGAATGGGAGTAGACAAACCTTTCATACCTCTGCTTGCAGAGAAACTTCACCCTTCACTAACAGAAAATGAGAGAAATTGCAGCAATGTAAACAGTTTGGCACATTTTGCTTACTCTCTAACCTGGAAACAGTGACACCTAGTGATGCAAGACAGGATAGTTTCAATCCATGAATGACTTAAACAGGTCAGTTTTGTATGTAAATACACACACACACATCTCCCAGACTGTCCTGTTTCTTTTAAGTCATTCATGGATTTAAACTCTGCTCTCTTGCATCACTAAATGTAACTCCGAAGCCTGTCCATTTCTTGTAAAAAACAAAAACAAAGCCCTAACTCCTTTCAGTCTTTCCTGAAAGTACTTCTATGCCCTTCTTACTCAATAACAACTAAGAGTCCTGTTGCAGCTTAAAGACTAATATCTATATCTATTATATATTTATCTATATATATTTTCGGCATAAGATTCATCAAATGCATGAAGCAGAAGTGCCCTCACAATTTGCCTGGCTAGTCCGGCCAAGTGTGACCTGTTGCGGGTGGGGGCTGGGAAGAAGAGGTAGCGTGGAAGCCGCTCATTGGCGGCTTCAAACTGGGCCTGATGTGGAGGGGTAGTAAGAGAATAAATTAGGCTCACCCCTCCCGTCGGCATCTCCTTTTTCACGGCTCCCTCCCTCCCTCCCTGTAGGCAGTGTGGGTTTGTTGGTTGCCTTTAGGGGACCAAGTAGGATTTTTTTGCTAATAAAACACATTTATATATATGAGTTTTTTCACCTACTTCACACTGTAAGACGGGAGTGGGAGTATTCAATAGGTTATTAATTAATTTACGGTCACATCATAAATCTGGCAGGTAGGTGGGGACATCTGGTGGGACAGGGCTAGGAGCATTCACAGGCACTATTCAGGTGATTAGTAATTCCTGAGGGCTCCCAGCTGTGAGTTTCCTGGCCTCAGCTGGTGGGATAAGGATTACTTTTGAGGCCAACCTTTTCTCACCCACCCAGATACATATGGAGCGGGGAGGGGTCGACACCGGAAGGTCTCCCTACCCCGAACGGGGAAGCCTGTGGAGTGGCGAGGGATGGCGCCACTTAACAGGTGGTGAATGGCTCGCCTTATAAAGATAGATGTCCGGTTAGGTTTACCCAAACTGCAGATCTTAAATAAAGTGGCCCTATTTAAATCCACATACTGGACTCTTCTTGTCCCTAGTCTCCATTCCTCGCAAGCAGGAATGGGGGAATGATTCTAGTACAAAATGAGGTGTGAAAACAGTAATTTATTATTTATTTATTTATTTATTTATTGTATTTTTATACCGCCCTATAGCCGAAGCTCTCTGGTCGGTTCACAAAAATTAAAACCATAAAATCATTTTAAAAATATAAAACAAGCCACAATCCAAAAACAACAAATAACATACTCTACCCACTGGTTGTATTTTTCAAGTCCCTGAAATTTTCTTCTGAGAGACTCCTAAAGAAGGCAAGATAAAGTTTAAAGAATCATAAATCAAAACTATGGGTGTGAAGGAATCAAACTACCTAGATAATATCATCTAGAAATCTACTTTGATGTGTTGCTGGATATCACTTCAATGCCTAGCGTACATGGTAAAATGGTTTTTAAACTGTATCACTGGAGACTGCAGGTGTGAGGTGGATGAATCACATGTCTAAGTGCTTTGTCAGGAAACTTCTCCGTTCATTCAAAACCAACATATCAGGGAAAAGTTGCCTTAAGCGCCATTCTTTGATAGAAAAGTAGGCTACAAATCAAATCAGATCAATAAAGGCTAGTCTAGAACCCTTCTTATTAATAGCTAATATTCCATGAATATGGTCAGTTCAGTCATGCAATGCTACACCAACCATCCAAAGAGATACAACTCAGGAACAGTTTTCTCACATGCCCTATGCAGACATTTTAAGCCTCATGTGATTAACCTTGCATAAGGGGGGAGCTGGGATGTGTTAGTTGACCCCACCCTTCTCCAGCATATTCATCCACTTGCCCCGCTGCTCTCCGCTGTGTAAAGGTTTGCAGCAGAGAGTCTATTGTACATGTGTACGCAGATCAGAAACAGCAATAAGGCAGGGTTTGTACTTGCACAAACTGAGCATGTTGAACTGAATGCTCAACACGCAAGGGTCTAACCAACATCCAGGCACACAGGGAAGTTGGGGTTGGAGCTTACATGCATGTTCACATTCCCCTCCCCACTTTGGCCCTACACATCAGCAGGCAAATGCCTGCATAGGGCTTGTTGATTCGGAATTCCATAAATGCAAGAGAGGGCTTCGGGTTCTCTTCTATAAAAGGAAAGGGTCTGCTTTTGTTTTTATTTGACTTAAAATATTTTGAGGAGAAAGCCACAAAGGGATATTTTGCATGAGGAGATTAACTTGGAACTTGTTTTTAGGATGTTTTATTGCTTTTTTTAAAATGTGTACCATGTTTTTAATCAGTTTTATGTATTTTATCATATTTTATATTTACTGCTGTTCCCCGCCTCGATCCAAACAGTGAGGCGGGTAAGAAATAAATTTATTATTATTATTATTATTATTATTATTATTATTATTATTTGTTAATTGTTGGAGGCATTGCATGGATTTTAAGGGAAATTTAGTGCAACCAAAGAGCTGCACCATCATCAGTTGCTACTTTTTTGTTTTTCTTTACAATTTCTTTCTGCATTTTAATTCATTTAAAATTATTTTTAGGCCGCCTACAAAGCAGTGTACGCTATAAAAATCATTTGGAGTAGATACAGTAAAATGTATATCAATAACTACGAACATCAATAAAACATCGATTTGAGACATATATAATTTGAGACAGTATAATTCTTCAGATTCTACATTTGCCCACAGGAAAATTATTCTACATCAAGGATCTATATTTGATAGGGGTCCCGTTCTGTCATTTATTTGGCATAATGGTTTATCTGGCAACTGGCTGTTTTAACTGAAAAACATGATATATTGGGGAAATCCCCCCTTCATATCAGGGGGGTGGGGAGGTTTGTGTGCAATGTAATCAAATCAACTGTGTGTTAAAGTAGAACATACTCTTAATTAGAGCAGGCTCTTTAATCTTTTTTTTTTTCTCCCTGAAAGTTCAAAAACGTCTGTTTAGTGTCTGGTAAACATAAATATAGAGCTGTTGATGAGCATGTACACACCTTAAACGTTTTGTGCTTTTACCCACAAAATGTGCTTTTGAAAATGCATCTCTGAACATATTTGGTTCTGTCTTTGGTGGTACTTGCAAGATTTGTTTTGATTTCTTAACCTGCTGTTACATTTATAAAGTTCTAAAACACTGGAATGTCTTTAACATACTGATTTTTCTTTAACTGAAATTTCATATTAGATCGTGATGAAATAGGGAAAAAAATAAATTCTGCTTTAGCAATGATTTGGTTGTGTTATGCATTGTTTGCCTTAATATTTTTGATTTTTCTTGCCCCACACATTTAAGACCATTATGAGCACAGACTGGTTTAAATAGATGATCACTTCTCTGTTAGTCTCTCTTTTACACTGCTTTATCCAAGTTCAGAGTAGCAGAAATTGGGAACAGGATAGGTTAGCATTCTCTTTTTGTTTGCTTCTTGGAACATGTAGTCAGGGCAGCATTCAGGCCTATATAATCTGGGAATGTCAGGATGAGACCCGGCTTCCCTGATGTGGTCTCAGATTATGAATCAGATTTGGAACCTGAAGTAGAAGACGGCTAGCAAAGATAGGGATCAGGGGAGGAAATTCTCCAAGAGCCTATCTACACACGCAGGATAAAACACTTTGAAAATGTTTTGAAAACTGTATGAGGAGTGTGTCCTGGACCCTAACAGTTCTCAAAACTGTTATAAACCATTTTAAACCATTTTAAAGCAGTAGTGTAGATAGGCTGCAAGACTCTCCAGGAGTCAAGGAGGAATCTTCCCAGGAGCTTATAGAACAAGATGGCCAGACTCAGAGATCATCTTCCCCTTCCGCCCCCACCCCCTGCACTCAGTCTTTGTCAGAGGGTCAAAGTCTGTTGCAGGGTCAAGTGGACAAAATTAAGAGGAGCTGGGAGGTGGCCTGCCAGACTAGCTGCATGACAGAAGTTGCATCATGAGAACCCTCCCTGAGGGAGGAGTCCTGGTAAAAGCCTGTTGGCATGGCAGGAAACTATCCATTTAATCGATAGGCAGCCCCCACCTTGCTATGTTTAGCTAATTAAGCTTAGAGGATAGCTCCTAGCATTCACACCCCCTTCAGGTGTGAAGAGATGTTTTTACTGAATAAAGATTTTGTGGATTGCACAGTAAACTTCTTAGTTGTCTCACATTTGGGATGGAGGGCTTGGAATCATGACACGGACCATAACTTATCCTTCAGTGACAAGGGAGGTGTCTTGGCTATATTCCTGGTCTCAGGAGTAAGTAAGTTATTTATCCTATTTAAGTCATATATATATATATTAAAAAACTAGTTCATATTAGTGGTTTTTGTTTGTTTGTCTATTTTATTTTCTGCTTTTTACAATGCAATGCAATTATATTTTTAAGCCCTGACAACATTTTCAGGGCAAAATGTGGTCAGAGCTTTGTCAGTGCAAAAAAAGAAAGCTGTTTTTAACCCTAAATGTGACTGAACTTTTGTAAGGAGGATGCATAGGGTGGTCACTTATGCATTGCCAAAGAAGAGGAAATGTGTACAACCAGAAAAGAAGACAACAATTTGCTATTTTTACATATGTAAAAGTAGAAATTTACAATACATCTCCCCATAGTGGGGAAGACCATGACCAGGTGAGCTGTGCTAACTAGGTGGTAATTGTGGATGAGCAAGTTCAGGACTCTTGTTCTCTCTCTATAGGTTCTTTGACTTTAAACTAAACTTAGTCTGGTCATCTCTTCAAATAGAGGACACCTTCAGATATAGAACTGTGCTCTGCCAGCTCTCCAAACTAAAGAAATGTCCTCTGTAAAGTTGGATGCCTAGCCAACGTACACCTTGCCTGCAGAGTCAGGAAACATACATTCACCCTGGTCACATTCAGCAGAGTGGAACAAATTACCCTTGCCTGGGCTTTAGAGGCAACTAGAGAATATCTTTCCACAAGGTGGTCTTGGCTTTTATTTTGCTATCCTAGATCTGGAATGCAGCTTGGTGCATAGGGTCTCCTAGGGCGAAAGCTTATGTACACAACCATGGCAACACACCCCTGATTGTAGAAGACCTACCTCCATCATCTTTCAGCCACAATCTTCATAGCCTCTTTCTGAGAAGCAAGTCGAGCGTCTGCATGTGGCATGCTCAGACAGCTGCTGTGCTGGTTTGGATGGCTGGATCTGGGAACCACCACTTTCATTTACCACAGTGCCCCAGAGTGATGCTAAATAAGGGGCCCAACAGAAATCAGTTTGTTGAGGGCTCTCTCAAACCTGAACCTTCTGAGAAGAAACATCTCATTCTAGGTCCCTCCTCCCTTCCTCTCTTACAGAGATAAAAGTAGTCTTCAGCCTCACCTTCATTGCATCTTCAGGAAGTAGATATAGTGTTTTTTCCTTCTTCTTTTTTAACCTCTGAATATTCTCCACATGATTATGGTTTAGTAAATGTGTACATTTTCTTTTATTCAGGGAGGCCTTTGGTATGTAAGCTGCTCTGTTCCTGAAAGGGGTTTTAATTGGTTAATGCTGTTTAATTCTTTTATTGTTGTGTTGTTAAGATTTTTTTAAATCTGGATTTTATTGTTAAGCTGCCATGTGCACCATATTTTTGGGTGGAAAGGCAGGATATGAAATTGATCCATTAAAGGTACAGTCCTATGACTGGCTGGGGAATGCTGGGAGTTTTAAAATGTTTTATTTTCTGTCTAAAATGCATATGATTGCACCCTAAATAAATACATACATACATACATACATATGACTATGTAGAACAAATTGTGCTACATAGGAACATTCTGCAGCAATTTCCATTATCAATCCTTGCAGTACTTTTGGTACCACATCAGTGGCTGAATTTCAGCAAAATGTATCCAGGGCAGATATGTCTGGTTCACATGGTATCTCCTCTGGGTGACTCTATATACAGATAGAGCTTGTATGGAGGAAAATAGCCAAAAATGAGCGTGTGAACCGGGCCATCTATTTGACTCAATCCTCTGAGTTGGCATCACCAGAGGGTTCAGTAACGGCACTGCTGGCAAAGTTAAATAGAACAATAAAGAACAGAAAGAACTGTACTTGTAGTATTCTGTATGCCTAAGGGGAGAATCTCTTAAAATACTCTTGGTAGAAAGCCAACATGCACAGAAGAATTGGCCACGGTTATATCCAAGTTAACTCAAATGCATTCTAGGGCTGGTGAAGATTTCAGTGGAAAATCAATTAGGGCTCACTGCATCCAGCAACTCTTTAAAAAAATAGATATGCATTATTTGATATGCTATTATACATGCCAATACTTGAAACAAATTATTCAAACAAGAACACATTAAATACGGTTTTTGGAACAAAGGTGTACGCACACCCGCACACAGAGATTTTAAGCAGGGCTGGTCTGGCGTGATCTTTTTTCTTCAATTTTGGAAGATCCAGCCGAGGTCTAGAATGTTAAGGTCAGATAAAGCAAGCGAAACAATTTGGCCCTTTCATAGAAATGCCACTTCCCTAATGGGTGTTGTGTGCTGTAACCGGCATACTTGTAAGTTGAGTACCTGAAAATGGTTGATATGAGATGGCTCTCCACAAGCAATAGAGAGCGCAGAGGAATTTCATGCCCTATTCAGAAAATGTATTTGTTTACTCAGCAATTTCTGGTTCCACATATAAATATTCACCCAAAAGGGATGTCCAAGAAACAGGGCAAACAAAGCTCCGTCAATCCATTTCTTTTCTTCCATTGTCCTGCAGTGGTGTCAATAAACAGTAGTAGCAGGATGAAGAAGAAGAAGAAGAAGAAGAAGAAGAAGAAGAAGAAGAAGAAGAAGAAAACCAGAAGTTATCCTATAGGTCCAAAGGCAAAAAAAAATATCCATTTGTGCAGAGTCTGCTTTCAATTTAAGTCCATTTTTGTAATTCAGGATTAAATAAATATTCCCTTCTCCAAAAGGCAGATTTTGAAGACTCCAGATATCTATGTATAAGATAACTGTGGATCTTTTGGACAAAGATGGCCTGGAATCCATGTCACACTGATCTGCCTGTAGTGTTTGCGAGAGCTTTTCATATTGTTGCGTGTGAACTATTTCTCCTGGCCTATCTGTTCTATGATACTAGCCCTACTACTACAATGACAACTGCTACATTTATTCAACTTTCTTTTTTTTGTGAATGAGTTTATAAGCAATGCAAAGAACTGTCAACTGTAGTTCATAGGATAAGACTTCAGTCATTTGGGCTTTGGCGTGTCTTTTGCTCTTCTCCCCCCCTCCCCCCACTCTCTCTCCATATTAAAGCTTAATTAATTAAGGCTTACTGTTGTCCTTGCTTAATTAAAATGTGATTAGATCTTTTAATCACCACCCAAGTCTACCTTTTCTGGATGTTATACATGTATAGTGAGATTCACTAGTCTAATGAGATAGGTCGTCATATGGTGCAAAAACATCAGTTTGCTGTGGAAACAGAGATGGGCAGCTGGCATGTGGCTTTAGAGGTCAGGAGGAACGGACGGGGAAGCCAGTGGATCCAGAGACGGATACACCTGGGAATGGGAGACTGAAGGTTAGGAAGTAACAAATACTGACTGAGGTAGTAGATAAAAGGGACTGTGGTAGATTGATGGACTCTGACATAGGTCAGGATGACTCTTCAGGTGAAGAGCCTGACCTGGCAGGGCATATAAATCTTGTGTGTGCCTGTGAGGATGACTTTAGCAACTCCAGGCACTTGTGGCATCAGTAGAGAGAATACACTTGGTCCTTCAGCAGCAGTAGACTCTGAGAAACCCCCGGAGGACTGTTCCGTGCCTGTGCTGTCAGGGGAGGAGACCAAGCATCCAACGATGACTCCAGATGGTGGAGGCACAGGCTGCCACATGGAAGCAAAGTGTGCATCTCAAGACCCTTAGCAATGGGGCTACTCATGAGCGAAGCCTTCGTCATGACTAAGACTCCTGCAAAAGTGCTGATGACCTGCAACTTAGCCTTGGGTGAAGCTCTGGAAGCTCTGACTATACGGTTTCAGTTGGAACTTCCTAGCAGCTGCAACAATATCTTTCTGCCGGCTCCAGTGCTTTGGACCCTTGCTTTGCTTTGTGACTGGTCCTTTGTGCTGCTGACCTTTGAGATGCTGTTGTGTTGGACTACTAATCTGTATTTTGATCTTGGCCACCCCTCAGATCCTGCTCTTGGGCTTCTCATTTGGCTGGTAATACTGTGCTCTTGAACTGCCCTCTTGCTGGACTTAATAATAATAATAATAATAATAATAATAATAACCTGCCTCTCCCTCTGGATCAAGGTGGAGAACAACGTTAAAAACAAATGGTATAAAATAAAATGATAAAACTATGCTTGACTTTTTGCCTCCTTGTTGACTTGCTATTGGATTTATCCCATAGTTTGGCCCTGGGGCTGAACGTGACCCAGCCATAGGAGGATGGATGGAAGTTCAGTCACGAGACTAGCAGGGTATGATGGGAGTCTCTCCTTCCTGGGTTCCCAAAGTAGGCTTGGGGGGGGGTTGCCAGATGGTCACACTGCTTCCTCTGATCCCAACCTTCAATCATTTGGCAGTTTCCTGTTATTCCCCCATTCTAAAAGTTTAAAATGCTTCTCCTAAGGTTTAGTTACAGCCAGTAAGAACTTTAAGCTACATTATGCTGGGTGGTGGTGGTTGTATAGTGTTTTGTACTTTGGCTCCACCCCATTTGCCCATTTGCATGTGGTCCTGCCTACTACTGGAATATACCCTCCAAGAGCATTTCTAAAATTGGGTTCAACTTTTATCTTTTGACTCATAACCACCCCACCTCATGGTAAGTTGGCTTCCAAAGCAGAGGCAGTAAAATGGTTGAACGTGTGATTTTTGTTAGGCAACCTTTATGCCTCATGACCAGTATGCCTCACCTTGCCATTTTAGTTGTGAAATATAGATGCCGAAAGAGGGATAATGACATCCGGGGGCACTGTAATGCATTGGGAATGGGGACAGAGGAAATATCTCCCATATTACTTGCTATGGTTTTAACAGCTGTGTTTGGACTAGAAACCACAGCGAAGGCTAAGCCACACTATCCGTGTGGTTTTGCATGCAAATCCTTACATGATATTCTTCTTGGTTGCAAGCAGGATTAATTTGGATTTTTGAGATACAAGCTGGTAAAGGGTGATTTGGTGTGCCAGATTCTTATTGGTCAGATCATCCTGAACATGCTTGTGAAACCAGAGCTGTAGACACATGCACTTGGAGATGAGTCAGTCCTGAGAGAGTGCTTTTACTTAAAAACAACACTCAACTTTCATACAGTGCAAAACTGAGGGCCTTAATCCAGGTCTTTGCTATTAGCATTTTAAGTTAGATTTCAGTGTCTTCCTCTTTCAAATGCCTTGAGGTTGCTTGTGACTCATGAGAGAATGTTCAAACCAACGCTGAGTCAAAGGTTCTCAAAGGAAAAGTTTCTGCTCAAAATGCTCCCCCGCAAAAAATATGTTCCCTGAAAGCTTTATAGGGATGGGGCTTAACAGTGGGTGACAGTAGTAACTTTGCTACCACAAGCAATGGAGAAGGTCCTCTTTGCATGTGCCTATTGGAAACCACCATTTACTTCTCTGGATGTAGCATTGTTCCTTGGCCATTACCTGAATGTAGTACTAGGGGGAAAATAGCAGACCATGTCCTATTAAGAGAGGAGTTCCTTGGCATGGTTAATGTTGTCCCACCTCTTTTGACCATAATTAGCTAACTGCACAGTTGGATGCTCATCCTGGCAGCACTCATATTACAAAGCTAACCTACAAGCTACCCATCTTACTGAACAATTAACCATTTCTCCTTTAGAGTCATACTGAACAACAAACACAAGGCCTAAACTATGGATTCCCATCCACCTAGGGTGACCAGATAAAATCCAGGTCAGGGCTCCTGTAACTTTAACAGTTGTAGAGAAAAGGGAATTTCAGCCAGTGTCGTTTGTATGCAAACTGTTAAAGTTGCAGGGGCCCTGCCTTCTTTTGTATATGGTCACTATAGTATAGTGCCTGCACCTTTAACTGTTGTGATGAAGAGGGAATATCACCAGGAACTAATTCAGTTGCAGCCTCAAGTAGTTTTGCCAACCCAAAATGGATCTTTTAGGTCAGTTTAGACTGAATTCTATATAGGTTAGGCAAATAAAAAGGGGGAATCAATCCGTATGTACTGGGAGACAAAGGATAACATAATCTGAAATGTAAACCTTTATGCAGGTTTTATTAGGGATGTATGAGAATTTCATTTGTCAGCATGTCTCATTCACAACCATGAGTGCAAGCAAGAAAACCCATTCTTTGAAAATGTTAGCAATTTCTCACATGTGTGATTACATTCAAAACTTGCACAGATTTCAGAGATGAAGCAGTTCAAAATTGTGCAGTTTTTTGATTTTTTTTAATGTGCAATTTCACACTTTAGTCTTTGGGGAAAGCTGCGCCACTTTGAAAAGTATTCAAACTTTTGCACACTTCTCCTGTTTGGTCATGTTCGATTTGCACAATTTTCTCTTTCGCACCCATTGAACAGCGATCATAGACTCTTGTCTTTGATGCTCAGCGGAACAAAAATCCCTAGGTTTTACAGTCAAGACATCTACAAAATGAATATATAGTGCCTATATGGCCCTGTTGTGTCATATATTTCTCGCGATGCTGCTATTTTCCATATCTAAAATTGCATATTTCAGCATTTCCTGATATGGGGATATAGGAAGTGCCTTATAGTGAGTCAAACTATTGGTCCATCTTGCCCAGTCTCATCACTGACAGGCACCGGTGGATCTCCAGGGTGTCAGGTGGCCCTGCCTGGAAATGCCGGGGACCGATCTTGAGATGCTTTGTTTGCAAAGCATGTAATCTGCCAATGAGCTATGGCCCTGAATATGTGATTAATATATGTGATACATGAAAAAGTCCCACTGCTCTGCTTTGCTTCTCTTGCCACTTGTCAGAAGGACCAATATATGCTAATTACACTTGGAACGTACACCTTTGGAACGCAACCTGAACTTTCTCTTTTGTGCAAACAACGGCTTCCTATTCCCCGTCCATGTCTTCCAATGCTCTACTTGGCTTAATGTAACACTTGATTTTGCCACCCCAGTTGCTGAAATGAATCTGTTTTGGTCACGCATGTTGCTACAGTTCCATATCCAGCTGTAGTCTGCAGTTAAAAACCCATCCCTAACCCCCCCCCCCCACAACCACCACTGCCACCCCTCACACTAGTATGAATTGGGAGTAAGAACTTTGAAGTCGGTGAAATACAACTGTTGTAAACTCGAGCTGGACTGCATTGGCCAGAGCTTGTTTCCGAATCGACATCAGGTATTTCAATGAAGACAGGAATATGACTTGACTCTCCTTGCAGAGAAAGTTCCCGTTTACTTCCTTAGTTACTGAGGGTGATTTTCACAAAGGATGAGTTCCTATGCAAGCATAACTGAAGTGAATGGGAACTTTGCAAAACCTCACCTACTGAATTTCTGGTTGTTGTTTTTCCCAGG
This sequence comes from Anniella stebbinsi, assembly GCA_029215795.1. NCBI lineage: Eukaryota > Metazoa > Chordata > Lepidosauria > Squamata > Anniellidae > Anniella > Anniella stebbinsi. The sequence continues at coordinate 107,666,187 of JARDYH010000002.1, read as the reverse complement.
GGTTAGAATTTAAAAAGAGGAAAGAAAAAAGAAGCAAAGCTGCAGCCGGGAAAATGGGGTAGCAACACAGGCTAGGTAAACAGTTAAAAACGTGGTTCTTCATAGCCTTTTCCGTGGCAGCAGCTAGGCTTTGAAACATCGCTGGAAAATTGACTTAGCCTGACTGTGCTATGTTTCCATCCACTGCAGAGAACGTATCTTTTCAGGCAGGTGTTTAATTTTCACTAGCTGCTTGATTTTTTTCATGCATGATTGCTTTTCTGTGTTTTCTCTTCTCTTTTTTTCAGACTTTCATTTTTAAAAGACTTGTATTGTTTTTTGGGGGGATATATATATATTTTTTTAATCACCTCATTTTAATTGTTACATGCTCTGAGCTGCTTATGGCAGAAAGGCTTTGGCTATCAGAGTCAATGGCTGAATTCAGAAAACACGATAGTCAATGGTGGGGTAATAATCAACTTTACAGTTGTTCATCTAGGGGGTACACCCCACACAACATGGTAAGAAATAATCAACCGTGGTGTAGATTAGGATCAGCACTGAGTTGACTATGGCAGCATTCAGACAACATGATAGTCAATGCAACTGACGATTGTTTCCCCACCCCAGTTGCTTAATGTGTTGTCCGAATTCAGCCAATGAAAAACAACAACCCTGTTTCACTGTGCAGAAAATTTCTGATGAATCCCAATATATTATTGGCAAGGTATTGCAGCCAAGGCAATTGCTTATTTGCAAATGTATATTATGCCGAGCTTCTATGAATACACTTCTTGACCAAAGATCCCAGCATTTTGTAGTGCAGGGACTGGCACCCCTGCCCACCATGGCTGTTTGTGCTGCCCACTCAGTCTTTGCTACCCCTGTTGCCACCGACACTACCACTCATGAAATTCCAGTGAGTCTGCTGGGGGAAAAAATGGACTGGGGGCACACACCTTGTTCCCCAAGGGAATGGAGGTTCCTACAACCTGCTAAACCGCTGTTTGGTAGGCTGCCAGGAGCCAATTTTGCAGAAGGAAATGGTGCATGGGGGTCACATGCTTTGTATCTCTGCTTAATGGGTCCCCTTGCACCCCACTAAACAGCTGCTTGGCATTGCGGGAGTTGGGAGGGTGGAAATAAAGAGACGACACCAGGAAATGGGTTTAAAATTGGGACACTTTTATTAAGATCTGCAAAGGGGATAACTACCTATCCAGGCATCCTGTCAGGCCAAGTCTAGGCCGTAGTCCACATCAGGCAAGCATTCATAGCCTGCGTAGTGGCGCTTGCATTTGCCACACGCCAGCCTTCCTCATTGGGGTAGGGAGGTCTTCCGTGTCACCTCCCCCCGGGCCACATGGATCCGAGTAGGTGAGGAAGGTTGACCCCAAAGGTAACCCTTATCTCCCAGCTAGGCCACAAGGCTCAAGGCTGGGAGCCTCAGGTGTTACCAATCACCACAACAGTGCCTGTGAATGCTCACCAACCCAAAACCCCTGCACAGGATGCCCTAAATATCTGCCTAACCATAAAAGTGACCAGATTTAATTAAGAATGCCAAATCAACCTATTTAATACACCCTGCCTGTCTTACAGTATGGAGTAGGCGAAAAAACCCATGATCAAATTAGACCATGAACAAAACATTCCTACTTGGACCCCTAATGGCGACCAGCGAACTCACACTGTCTACAGGGAGGGACGGAGGGAGCTGCGCAAACCGAAGAGGAGGTGGGAGGGGATGCTCCACCATTATATAGGAGTCAGTCCCCTCCCAGCTGGACTGTGCTTAGGGCATCAGCTGGCCTTAATCCGTCCCTGCAGCAAAGGGTGGGTGCCACATGTTCTATTTCTCTGCAGAACGGGTCTCCCTACAGCCCACTAAACAGCTGTTTGGAAGGCTGTGGAGAGCCTGATTCTGCGGAGAAACAAGGTGCATACTCCCTGAGAGCCCTGTTTCCCAAAAGAATCACTGGTATTCAGCAGGTGTGGCCAATTCCAGTGTTGGTGGCAATGGGGTGCAGCCCCTGAAGGAATCTGGGACAGTCAGCTTATGCATTATATATATATATATATATATATATATATATATATATATACATATATACTTTCTAGTGAATTCTCAAAGCACTTAATGGGAATAATAAAGAACACAATAGATAACAATGAAAGCACAATAAAGTAAACACTGGTCAATGCACAAACATGCACCCAACCCCCCAAAGTTGCCACCTCTGTTGCAGCATTTAAAAAATAGACATTTGGGTTTTCTTATTTTCAAAGCAATTGATTTTTTTAATGTATGTTTCTATGGTCAAAAAGACCTCTAATTTGTGTGTGTGTGTGTGTGTTTAAATATAAATAAAGTGGAGGAGGGAAAAAAGACGGTGTTGTGGAGAGAAGTCATCTCTGGTTTGGGTGCAATCTGGATTTCTTTTATATATAAAAAAATAATTCTCAGAATTTGTAATAAAGATGTTCAGGTATTTAATATTTTCTTCTTTCTTTTCATTAACTGCTTTTAAAGCAATAAAGAAAGAAAGAAGTTAGCAAATAGTTAACCAATTTCATAGGTTTGGGAAAAAAACATGAAGTGCCAGAGCAGGAGGAATCGATATGGGTGTTATCTGCTAGAAAGTTCTCCATCACAGGCCCTGTTGAATTGAATGGCAGCTGCGCAAGAGCTCAGCCATCTGTGCCAATGGGACTCATGGCGGAAAACATCCTGGATGATGGTTTTGCCCAACCTGCATATGCAAAGCCACCATCAACAATGATATCAGTTATAAACAGCCATCTTATAAGTGGGCCAACATCCACTAAGCCCTGCCAGGGTTTTTATTTTTTTTAGACTGTGAAATGGGAAGCAATGCACAAATCACATGAGGTACTGGTTTCCCTCTATTCAGCACTGGTTAGGCTCCATCTTGAGTATTGCATGCAGTTCTGGTCACCACACTTCAAGAAGGATGCAGACAAGCTGGAGCATGTTCAGAGGAGGGCAACGAGGATGATCAGGGGTCTGGAAACAAAGCCCTATGAGGAGAGACTGAAAGAACTGGGCATATTTAGCATGGAGAAGAGAAGACTGAGGGGAGATATGATACTACTCTTTAAATACTTGAAAGGTTGTCACAGAGAGGAGGGCCAGGATCTCTTCTCGATCAACCCAGAGTGCAGGACACGGAATAATGGGCTCAAGTTACAGGAAGACAGATTCCAGCTGGACATCAGGAAAACCTTCCTGACTGTTAGAGCAATACGACAATGGAACCAATTACCTAGGGAGGTCGTGGGCTCTCCCACATTAGAGGCATTCAAGAGGCAGCTGGACAACCATCTGTCAGGGATGCTTTAAGGTAGACTCCTGCACTGAGCAGGGGGTTGGACTCGATGGCCTTACAGGCCCCTCCCAACTCTACTATTCTATGATTCTATGCACAGACTCAAAATGTGATGGGTGCTTTGTGCATTCTGATAGCTGTAGTTCTTTTCAAGAGGCACCGTGTTGCATTGCATTGTAGGGGCTCAGAAGCCCTACAGTTCTACCGAGTACCAATCCATGTCCCCCTATTAGTCTGAGTGATGGGAGTGGGTGGGGGAGGAAGAGGAGGTGGGAGGAGGAGGAGAGGCTCCCATTTGCCTCTTCTGCCATTTCCAACAACCAGGGGAGAGTGTGTTTGGGGGGCTGCATGTGGTGGAGATAACTTTGTGGGTGGAGGAGGACAGTGGAGATGGGGAATCTGGGGCTTCCTCTCTCAGTGCTTGGATTCTGGTTTGAGATGAAGAGGAAGTTTGTGGGTTCTATGACTCTCCTCTCCTTTTGAGAGAGGTTTTTTCAACAACCCCCCCAGCTCTTCTCCAAGCTCAGGCTTGGAGAAGTCCAGTGGCATCTGTAGTAGACATGTTTGACATGCAGAAAGTAAGGCTACAAGGAAACAACCATTGTGCCATGTCCATTTACATGATTCCTGTCTTCACCCAAATTATTAAGTTCTCTTATGCTTCTTTCAGTATGTCAGTAAACTACCTGTATTGATAGGGTGACCATATGAAAAGGAAGACAGGGCTCCTGTATCTTTAACAGTTGCAAAGGACAGGGAAATTCAGCAGGTGTCATTCGTATGCATACCGAACCTGGTGAAATTCCCTCTTCATCACAACAGTTAAAGCTGCAGGAGCTCTGTCCTCTTGACCATGTACAAAAGAGGGCAAGGCTTCTGCAGCTTTAACTTTGTGATGATGAGGAAATTTCACCAGGTTCTGCATATATACAAATGACACCTGCTGAAATCCCCTTTTCTATGAAACTGTTAAAGATACAGGAGCCCTGTCCTCCTTTTCATATGGTCAGCCTATGTATTGAGGTCTGGGTAATATGCACATGTGTGTACAACCAACCAACCAACCAACCAATAAATAAATAAATAGATTAACTGGTTACAAGGCAGAAAAAATAATCCACTCATTTAAATTGAGTACATGTACAATCCTACACACACACACACTCATACACACACACACACACACACACACACACACACACACACACACGTATTGCTCCTTGGGCAAGGATATTTGCTAGCTGTGCTCAACTGCTAGGCAGCCAAATAGATGAAGATCACTTATTCATACTTTGCACTGGCACCAAGCCCCTGAAAGTACATCAAAAGCTTTCAAATACAAATCATTAAGGTGCCGTGCAGGCAACTTCAAACAATGAGCCTGGCTCCAGACAACTCTTGCTTAAACCCTTTTAGTGAAAGAAGCCATTCCTGTGACATCGAGATGATCTTCCATGACTGACATCTTAGAACAACCTAGTGATGTGTCACGCACCTTTTAGTAACGAGATGGATCTGTCCTTTCAACCTGAGACAATTAGCTTCCATGAGAAATTGTTTGCATGGGATTGTTAAAGGATTGGCGTGAAGAAAGGATCGACAATGCTGAAGTATCTCTCAGGTCAAGAAACTGAACTTGTGCCCTCAGCTAATGGCGCCAACTTTACAGGGCAAGCCCTGAAGGTTGTCCACAAGTAAACTAAACCCGAACTTTGCTTAAGTGAAGACTGAGAAGTGAGCTGAAGTTCTTAGTCCTCACATCAGGAACCAGTGGCCCTCCAGTTCTTGATGGACTTCAACTCCCACTAACCTCAGCCAGAATGGCCAATGGTCCAAGATGATGGGAGTTGTAGCCCAACACTACCTTTGAGGGCCGTAGTTTCCTCATACTTGCCATAAATTGGGGATGGGTGGTGATGGAAGACAATTTATATCGAAAGGGATTCCAATTTAGGCTCAAGTCTCCATGTGCAGATCTTCACTAATAACAGGATAACTCTTTGGGGTGGATAGCTCTAGAATAGCCACTAAAATGTCAGCTGAATTGAAATTCAGAATGTTCCTCCTCAGGCATAATATCTGGGGCAGGCTCTAGCTGGCGAACAGGGTTTTGATAAGACTAGTGTCTAATTTGGAGTTGTGGGCGAGAAGAAGGAATACTGTATCAATGACAAAGGTAAATTATCTGTGAACCAGTTCTTATGAGACGTCTTTATATTTGGGTATAAATTCACTCATTTCCCTTGTAATGAACATAATGAGGGTGAAATATGTTGAGCATTCAATACAAAGGTGCACAATTGTATTTGAGCGATAGAACTGGATGCCAGTCTATTTCTATACTGTCACATATGTTTGTATTCATTCATCAGTCTGTTCCATTCTGTTTCTGCAGTGATATGGTTATTATTTTTTAATGTATTTCCCCACTAAATATGAATTTTGCATGCATCTTATCCTTAAATACTCATTTCCCCCTACATTTTAACCTAAAGTATGCATTTTTGTACTTTTTGTGATCGTTTAGATTCTTTGGGTTATGCTTACTGAGCTACTGAGTGAGGCACGGCCACAGGAAAGGAAGGGAGGGCCTTCTCTGTGGTGGCTCTCCAATTGTGGAACGATCTCCCCGAAGAGGCCCGCCTGGCGCCAACATTGTTATCTTTTCGGCGCCAGGTCAAGACTTTCCTCTTCTCTCAGGCATTTGGCAATATCTGAGGAGCCTGGGTTTGTTTTGTTTTGTTTTTGTAGCTTTTTGAAGTGTTGAAGTGGTTTTAAAAGTACAGATTGTTGTATGTTTTTGCTGTTTTAATTTTTGTATATTGTTTTTAATTGTTTTTAATCCTATGTAAACCGCCCAGAGAGCTTCGGCTGTGGGGCGGTATACAAATGTAATAAATAAATAAATAAATAAATAAATATTGACCAGCAGAGGGTGGGATCTTGGTTGTCTGTCTTCCTACTCGTGAATAGACACCTAGAGGCCGAAGGAATCCTGCCTGCTTAAGTAAGGGTAGATGGCGACAATAAAGAGAGAGAGAGAGAGAGAGAGAGAGAGAGAGAGAGAGAGAGGGTCTGGTACTGGACACAGCTGTCATGCAGTCTTGACAGTCATCCTTATCCAGAAACAGAAGAAACAATACAAAACCCCTAAACACATTGTTTACAAAAAGTAATACTTCTTTTAGAGCATACCCTCTAAAAGAAACTACCTGTTTCAGGTTGCAGTATTAAGGACTATCAGTCAACTGGGACGCACAGCTAAACTTTGCAGACAGTACTGAATGTCTTCATCATCAGCACATGCAGTACTTTGGTCTCATTTAACCAATTAAATGGTTAAAAATACTATATTCCTTTAGTCAACTAAGGCTTTCCCAGGCAATTAAGAAAAAAGTATCTATTCCATTTATTGATTTGCTTGACAATGTTAATAATCTTTTCCACATCTAAAAAAAAAAAAAAAAAGTTTTCCGAGCGATGAACAACGGAAAGGAACTGCTCTGGCTCCAAAGCCGGCTCCTCCATGAAGCAGCGTGAGGCATCTGCCTCAGCCACAGATACTTTATGGTATAGTGGCATTTCCTTTTCTCCTTGGAGGAGAAAGCTGCATATGCCACACAACCTGTCTTGGGGTACCTAGAATATCCTGCTGCATCAGATTATCCTGGGGTGAGGACTCATCTTGTCCTTCACCACTGGCAGAAAAATGTCGTGAATCAGCGTTGTCTGGGTGGTGTAATGGAGTTTCCTCTTTGTAGCAGATAAGAATGGAATAAAATTAGCCACATGAGATCTGTACCCTGTAATTTCAACAGAAAATCATTTCAAGTCTTTTCTCCAATCAGAGTCAATTTCGAATAATGAACTTTTTAATCTCCATGGACTTGAGCGAACTGAACATTTGCATGAGCAGAAACAGGCTTCATTCCTCTTTCGCATGTCAGCTTGTTTCTTGAATGCTCTCGGCAGGCTTTCAAATAGAGACTAGTTTCTTTCACACACTGCAGACAATGGAGAAACTGGAAGTGGACTTTGAGAGTCAGTTTAGGTAGATTGCCTTACATAGTTATTAGTTACTAGAATGCATTTTGGGAGAGTTAAGGACAGCTAAAACAATCTTGTTTTAAAATCTTGTTTTAAAAGCATTTATCCATTGTAAAATTAAATAATTTTAACACCTCCCCCCCCCAACACACATTCAGTTTCTCTACTGGAAAGAAATGGGCAAAATCCCCTAAGAAAAAAACAGGGAGGTATTAACCCTCTTTTCTCATTCCCTCCTTTTAGGCCTTCACATTTATTTAATTTACAAATGTATATATAACTCTATATCTAAAAGATTCCTGAGTGGTGAATAATCAAAAGAAAGAAACAAGAATAAAACATATTTCAAATCAAATTATGCCAATAAAACTGTGGCTGGTCCATAAGGGAAGGGCTGTCAAAATGAAAATGTCTTCAACAGACACAGAAAATGTTCCCAGATATAAGACATCTTAGATGAACCAATTTTGATTTCATCCCCTTTCGATTTGGGCATGTTAGTCTTTGGTTCAAGAATATTTTATATTCTATACCTCAAACATATTCTTGCGCACAAAGAAAATAATAATCTTTGCCTTGCAAAGATTAAAAATTGATTATCTCTACCTGCAGGCATAAAATCTGAAGTGGGGCATGATATGAGGAAAGAGTTTGGGTATTGGCTAGGGTAAAAGAAACAAATGGAAAGGAATCTTATTAAGTAGCAGGAGGATTAAACTGAGCAGGAGAAGAGATATCAGGAGTTCATTTGCTTCATTGCATTGACTTTCTCAGTTTCTCTGTGTAACAGTTTAAATTAATGGACCGTTTCAGTTTCAATGTCATGTAAACAAGCTTGTCTTATTTATGCTCTATGCTTGACTACATAAAAGTTTATTGCAGGTAATCTCTAAGCTTTTTGTTGTAACCACTAATTGTACCCAGAAAGCGAATAGGATTAGCTAGGCAAACAGTAGCTTTTTCTATGCAGCATGCTTAGCATTTCAAGTCAAGGGTAGTGTCTTCAAGAAGGTGGTTATGCGAACATTCAGACACAGGTAATGTGTCTGTTCGCTGCATATGGCAGACCAAACCACAGCCTGAAAGGCTAAAGCAAACATGCCATCTTAACAGCGTCAAACAGGAATCTCCCAACACCATTTTCTGAGATCACCCCTCCAAGAAGGATCAGAGTCACTGTTTAACATTCTCTCCCAGTCCCATCTCAGACAGGCTGCTCCATAACCAGGACTGAAGACCGGAATCATCCAGAAATTCATGGAGATCAGAAGCCACCACATGCTTCAGCACCTAACCCAAGAATGGGATATTACAGACTGGATGGAAATTATCCAATAGGATTCAGAGAGGGTTATTTTTTTAAAACTAAGGTCTTACCACTTCCTTGCTTGGGCAAGATGGGCAATTGTGGGACATCTGGGGTTTCCCCCAACTCCTTCTTGGTGTTGTGTGCAGTCTGTGGGTCCCTCAGATTTTTTGCAAAAAATAAATCTCTATTTACTGCTGAAATTTGGCAGCAAATCTCTCTGTTGTCCTCTGCAGTGCTAAGTGTTAAATTTAGTTTGATGGGAAGCTTTGTAACAGCTACGACATGTTAAAGCCATCCAAATCAGCTTTCAAACAAGATAAATTTGACCCTTTGGGCACTCCGTAGTGCTAAAAGTGTCATTTTTTTCACTTGAAAAGACATTTTTCATGCTACTATCAAATTTGGTGGGGAGGTGGGGAGGGGCAGTGCAGGCCACAGTAGGGGTCAGCCACCAGGAGTTGCATGTGGCCCATGAACTGCATGTTGCCCAGCCCTGCTGCAGGCTTATGTTATGTTTCCCCTCCCCCGCTCTCTCTCTCTCAGTCTCCCCATTCTTTCCAGACTGCTGGAGTATCCAAGGGCTGATCCTCCCTGGCTGGTACTTGAGTTTTTCTTTTTGAACAGCCAGTTGAGTAGAGAAAGGTGAATGAATGATGTTCCGGATCTGCTGCTTGTGTTATGCCTGGTTTGCAACCGCATTTGCAATTGCTCCTTGCTCTGCATGAACACGAAACTTGTGTCAATCAAGCAGTGATCGAATGGAAGATCTGCAGAAGTTTCCCCAAATGTTCACAATCTCCCCAAATTTGCCAACAATATTGTCAACAATACTGGGCTAGATGGGCCCATGGTCAGACAGCAATATAAGACAGCTTCTTATGTTCCTCTAATTATGACTCATAGGATTAGGATATGACCCAGGGCAGTGATAGTATTATAAATTGCTAAGACCTTTTTTTTTTTTTTTTTTAAATAATTCCAAGAATCGTAAAACCAAAATATTTGCAAAATTCCAGTAAGTGGGTTGTCTTGAGTTCATACCCTCCTGATTATACTCTCTCTCTTGTCATGTAGACATAACACATAAATTATATTTTTCTCCTTGCTAATTGCCAATAGTACTGCTTTTCTGTTGGCCAGTGTTGAGTTACTGCTCTGTACAGAGAATCTCCCAGTATCTGGATGACTCACAGGACACCACATTCAAATTCTTCTTTCCCCATCTCTATCTCTTTCCCCATTCTGTCTCTCCTTCCCCTCCTCTTTGAAGAGAGTCAAGTATGTCAACACATGTAGGTTTGAGTTGGTTCCAAATCTCTATCTTCTAGCACATGTCACAATTTACCCTTGTCTTATCCACCACATGCTTATTCAGCAGATCTTTCCTAAACTAATAACCCCATTTTCTGAAAGTGAACCTCTAAACAAGTTTTACATTTTGGAGTTATGTCAGATGTTTGAAGCCAGTCTTTCGAGCTTAGGCTTTAGGTGAGAACAGGTGGGAAATAAGTTTTATTAAATTAGATGAAATCTTATTCTGTTCCACTGATGCATTTATGCTTTTGGTCATCTACACTGAATGTTCAGGATGGAGTGAGTTATAAATCGAAATATATATATATATGGAAAGTCGCTCCCCAGCACTTGTGCTATTTGGATCAAATTCTTACAACTTCCTTGAATAAATATTTTCTACATATTTGGCTTTGGTGCTCTTCCTGTAGAAATCAGTTTCTAAGGTTTCAGTGAAGCTGCATTTTTGTATATATATATATATATATATATATATTACACACACACACACACACACACTGTGAAAGTATACAAATATCTTGAGCTGTGCATGAAGTGAGGGAAACCAATGAGATGTTCACTTGAGCAATGTGTTATAAATTCTGAAACAAAGCTCTGAAGTCATGAATCAAACAGGACGTCAAAGAAGGATTTATTCAAAGTAATAAAAGGCACATAGGCAATACCACCTTTTGCCAACAGGATTATGTTATGCAAAATCCTGGTGAATATGAACAGTTTTCTCTTAGGTTGCCCCGCCTGAAAAAAACCTACACTCTTTCCCACGATATCTCCAAGAAGCAACTAAAAGCATTGTCTTCTCTGCATGGGTTTGTAGTTTGTGATGAATGTTTGAAATTAAACCACTTCATGGCCTGGATGATGTGCTCATGGGGCCCTATATCATTACCCAGTAGTGCTCAGGGGCACTACTGGGCTTTCAATCAGGTGGAATCATGTGTAGGCAACAATTGTGTGGCCTCATGTAGTTACCTGCTGGAGTAGAAGTGTAGAACCTCAGGCCCGGGGGCCAAACCTGGCCCACGTGGCATCCCAATTGAGCCCTCTGGGATTCCCCAGATGGCCCCCTTCCCCCTTCTTCCCCCCCCCCCAACCCAACCATCCATCTTTTTTTGTGTGGATTCCCAACCATTGTGCAGTTTTTTCCCCATTCTAAAAGGTTAAAATGCCTCAGGGATGGATGGATTCACCTCTGTCCAGTCTCTGTGGGCACTTGCCAAGACATCATCACCACTTGTCCCCCATGGACCCGCTCACTGAGCCTCCACATACACCTGGACTGACTTGACTGATGAGTGGGTCCTGCAGCCATCCATCCCCATAGCGAGTCACCATTTTGCATAAAAATGGTGGCTTTGGGATTGCCTTAAAAGTAATGTTGTGCAGATGGCGGTTGTAAAGGGCCTGTTTACACAACATTATTGGTATGAATGGAGAGGGATCTGGAAGATCGGATGTGGGAGGACGTCCATTGGACTCAACCCCCATATTGGACACTCATGACATCTCTAAATGTCTCCCCTAAGGCTTTGTTACTGGAAGAAAAGCTTTGAGCTAAAGTATGCTGGTATTTTGGCCCACTCCCTTTTGCCTTCCGTCCCACCTATCACTGAAATGCAGATCCCAAATACTTCTCTGAAATGGAATTTGGCTCTCAGGCTGATTCTGCACCCCATTGCTAGAGTATGTGGGGGCCAAAATGTCACTAGTAATATCAACTGTTAACTCCATAAGGCAGCCATAATTTGCATGAGTCCAGGGGACCTTTTTTCCTCCCATAATGGAACAAAGGAGGGCTTCTGCAGAAAATCTCAAGGCATGGTATGCATGATATAGGAAAAGGCACACCATGAAGTAGTTCAGCCCCAAGCCATTTACCAGGACCTTGAATTGGGGCCATTATTTCAAAATTGAAACACAGTTTGAAAAACAAGCTACTGCGCTATACTATCTCTTCCTACTAAATTAGTGCTATTTGTTACCTGTTCACATTAATGATTCCTCCCATTCAGGAGGAACAAATACAGTCAACGTGACCATCCGCAAAGAGGTAAGGTGATAGTGTTCAGCGCCTCAAACTCTTGGTGGGATTGTGACAGATCTGTCATTTATTTATTTCTTATATGTACGACCCACCTTTTTTTCCTCTTGCAAGGGGCCGAAGGAGGCTTACATAGCCCTCCTCCTCCCCTCCATTTTATCCTCACAACACCCCTGTGAGGTAGGTTAGGCTGAGAATCATTGACTGGCCAGTCACCCAGTGAGCTTAATGGTCAAATAGGGATTAGAAGCTGGATCTCCGGAGTCCCAGTCCAACACTCTAACCACTACACCACGGTGGCTCTACATTGTCATTTTGGGTATGTGCAGCCAAGGTGAGGCTTGACTCTGTGCACATGGGGATAATAATGACCCCTTTGGATGGGTTGTTCATCTTCAGTTTTCCTTGGCTTGTAGAGAACCCGTGGGCTGCCGATTGCCAAATCTGCTTACAATGAATGACTTCCCACCCTGCAGTGTCTTTCTACGTTTGTGATTGTGAGTCAGATTGGAGGCAAGATTAAAAGAATCCCATCAAAACATCCCATACATCCTTGACTGAAAAGAAGAAGAAGAAAAAATTAAATCTTCAGGATTAATCATTCAGCAGGTATGACAAACGCAGAGCTGTCAGGCTGAAATAACATGCCAGAGTTTTAAAAAGAAAGAAGAGGGAGGAAGAAAGGCTGTCCTCCATTCAGTGATCCAAAAGCAACAAAGGATGTGCCAGACAATTTTTATTTTTTCGGTTGTGGGTGCATGGGGGGCGGGGCGGCTGGATGATATGGGTTTCCATCTCACTTTATGGATTTGCTCTGTGTGACAACAATGTTAATATAGCCTTATGGTGGAAAGATTAGCAATACACACAATTAAGAGGTGAAATTGCCAGTGTAGAAGATCTCTCTCTCTCTCCCCTCTGTCATGTACATGTTGCTGCAGATTTTGTACTTAGTTAGGGTATGATTATTTATTTATTTATTATTTTACTTCTAACCCGCCTCTCCATCCAGATCGAGGCGGGGAACAACAATAAATATAAATATAAAACTCATAAAATAGACAAACCATTAAAACACATAAAAACAAATACATTATTAAAAACATCTTAAAATTCAACTGGGCAGGCCTGCCGGAAGACAGCAGTCTTCACGGCTCTCTTAAATTCAAGAAGACTGCTAATTTGTCGAATCTCCTCCGGCAGGCCATTCCACAGTCTGGGAGTGGCAGAAGAGAAGGTCCTCTGGGTAACACTCGCCAGCCTAGTTCTGGCTGGCTGGAGTAAATTCTTCCCAGAGGACCTGAGTGTATGGGGCAGATTATACGGGAGAAAGCGATCCCTCATATAACCTGGACCCAAACCATGTAGGGCTTTAAAGGTAATAACCAACACTTTATACTTCGCCCGGAAACTAATTGGCAGCCAGTGGAGTGATTTTAAGATTGGTGTTATGTGGTCACCCCTAGGTGTATTGGTGACCAATCTGGCTGCCATATTTTGAACTAATTGAAGTTTATGATGATTAAAAATACATTATATGTGTCCCATGTGCAATGTGCCATAAGTGAGAATCATGTTACCTTCATTTCTGTTTTGAAAAAAGCAACTGTCTCTTTCTTCCAGCCATAGTTAGGTTATAGGAGACAAGACTGGGGGGATAAGTTAGAAGGATGTCTGTAAACAGGTGATGGCCATACAATTCTCATCAGAGATGGACAATGGAAACAGGCTTAACTTTCTGAATTGAAAGAGAAAAAAATCCTGATGACTTTTTCTATGTGCCTTTTCCATGCAGTTACATTATGTCCATATTATTCATATTGTTTCACCGTCATTGAGATTGTCATGTTGCTGCCCTAAATAGAATGGAGGAGCCATCAAGACTGGCAGAGCAATGACTTCCCATAGCTTTGCCCATACTGCTGCAATGCCTGCAAATATTGCCACATTGTCGTTTTCTGAAATTCAAATCGTAAACTTGGTCCAATTATCCTGTTCTGAACAGGCCAGATGATCTTCATTCCTTGAAGTTGCACTCTAAGCATCAGTCGCTCAGGCGCATGGTGTGTCCCTTAGTAGTCTTAAAAGGTCCATTTGGAATAAAGTCCGCTGCGAGTTGGATGCATATTTCCAACTGTGTTGCGACAGTGCAAATGTCAAAGACACTTGCATGTATGTGATGTAGCTGTTAAGGACGTTGCGGGCGCCTAACTGAGTCTAGGAATCTGACAGACTCCCCTGCATCCACCTCCCCGGACCCAGTCAGGCACCGTGATGCATTTGCAGACCAGCACTTATAGCGCCCTCGAGGCTCAGCGAGCACTCTGTAGATATCCGCCCTCATCTGGAGCCTCGAATGGGTGCTACAATGGAGGCTCTGAAAATTATAGATTCCCTCCTGTTGTGTAAATGGAGCCTTTGCGGCTGTCATTTCTGCAAGGCGGGAAATGCTTGACAGCTAGTGGGGGTGGCACGGGACTCCTGCCCCTGCCAGCTCTGAAGCCCTTGTGGTCTCTTCTTCCTTGCAAGGGAGGAGAGCCCATGAGGGCTTGGCAGCCAGTGGGGGGCAGGAGTTGCAACCGCCACATCCCAAATGCTTGTTCTTTCCTTGAGAATCCAACTAACGCAGCTCCCAACTGTGGAACTGCACAGCTTCGGAGCTAACACCACATCACAGAAACAAATTAACACAGTCCCTTCCAATTCTGGAGCTGCGCAGCTCCAGAGCTAACAACACATCAGAGAAGCCAATTAATGAAGTTCCGGAGTTAATTAACGCGGGAAGCACATAGACGTCATTCAATGGGAATGCTAAGGAGTGAATGGGGGAAGAGCCAACCCACATCACAGGCACACCAAGGATTTAATGTGCAGGCACAAGGGCACATTGCAGATCAAACACCTGGGAGCCGCTTCAACTAAAAAGAATGGAGTAAAAGGGCTCTCTGATACAGCGTTTTTTCGAGGCGGAAGTGGCTGGTTGGGAGTGCACCGGTCACGATGTCATGTGCTGCAAAGGACCTCACAATGCAGCCAAGTTGAAAGACCCCCCCATGAAAATACCCCCCCCCCCCCAATGAAGAATCCTGTAAACAGGCTCATATCCTCAGCTGAAAAGGGGGTATATTAGCTATAAATGTGAACAATAGACTGGGAAATGAAGTTCATCCCTGATTCAAATCTTGTCTCCCTACTAGGGCAGAGGTCTCCAACATTGCACCCATGGACATTTCTAATGGTACCAAAAAAGGCATCTCCAATGTAGCACCCATGGGCATTTGCAAACTGTTTTCCCATTTTTTTAAAAAAAAATGTACATGGATTTGTATATTTCCGTAGAAATGAATACTAGGGATGTGCACAGATCCAGATTCAGATCGGGGGGTCCTTGCACACCCCCAGGCTTATAACTTTTTTTATTTTAAAAGCTATAAGGTTCAAACTTTGGGACATTGCACATGGAGTGGAGGTACATATGTGTGGGAAATTTCAGAAACATTGGTGCACGCATGTAGTGGCTATGAATTTTTGAAAAATGATCATTTCCATTTTTCAAAAATTCATAGTCACTACACGTGTGCAACAATGTTTCTGAAATTTCCCACACATGTGTACCTCCACTCCATGTGTAATGTCCCAAAGTATAAACTTGATAGCTTTTAAAATAAAAAAGTTATAGCCCTTTCACCCCCATGCAAACCTAAGGCTTCAAAAATCACCTAAAATGGCATCCGGATCGATCCAGATCCAGATCGATCTGGATCCAGATCCAGATCATACAGATCCAGATAGGGACAATCTGGAACTGACAGATCCAGATCGGGGGGTCCTTGCACACCCCTAATGAATACATATGAAATGCATACATCTTCCTAGCAATTATACATTGGCTTCAACAAAAGTAAACCAAATATCCAAATACATATCTATTTCACAACAGAAATTTTATGCCATCCATTCAAATATTGAAAGCGTTCTAGGGTACTGAATCCATTTCATTATAGCAGGTGAGTGTTTGTCCTTCCAGTTTTGCAATATCCATCTTTTCACTGTCAAAAGGGCACAGAGAATCCATTTATGCTGACTATTTGTTAATTTCCAGGTAAATAATTTAAAAGAGTGTGTACGTCAGGGAATATTAACAACTGTTCCAGGACAAAATGTATCCATGTAATAGCCTTCTCCCAAAAAGAAGCAACTATTGGACACTGCCAAAACATACGTTTAAAAGAAGCATTCGCTGTATTGCACTGCTAGGAATTAGCCAAATTAGACAATCCCTTGTTGAAGAGACACTGCAGTGTTCATAGACACGGAACAAAGTTTTTTTTCTGAATAAAATGCAGCTAAAGATCCACAAATGTGACAGGTAGATGAAAAAGTGGCAATCCACTGATTAGGCATTATGTAGTAGGGCCCCCTGCAGTTTCTCAAATTCCCAAATGTGCCCACAGGTCCAAAAAGGTTGGAGACCCCTGAGTTAGGGCATTTAGGCAAGCCATTGTTCTTGGCCTTAGCTCCCCTACCTGCAATATGGGAAAGATGACAATGATGTCCATAATGGCCTGTCTTATAGGAACAACTAACATTATTTATTTCAAACACTTTGGGTAAGAGAGTAATCCCTCTACACCTAGAGAGTGTAGAGCCTGGGCCCATAGGATACTGGGGATTTCTCCCACGGAAGATATAAATAGAGCTACAGCCTCAGAGGGGGAAATCCCCACTTGGATTTTTCTCCTCCTTCTGCACCAACTTCTTCTCCCAAGGTTGGTATTGCAAGACTTCAGAAGAGGGTGGGGAGGGATGAAAGGGGGGGGTGCAGGCTGGGGTGGGGAGAAGAGATGAGACAACATAGAGATTCACCAGCTTCTCAGTTCCTGTCCTCACCCCCAGGAAGGTGAGCAAGCTAGACAGGCTCGGAGAGCCATCGAGCACAAAATATTACCAATGAGGAATTGGAGGCAAAAATGGGGACTGTGTGTTTACCCCTGGGGCCATCTGCATGCAAATCGTGTGCTTTACCGCTGAGCTATGACCCCTCCGAGAGTTCTCCATCTAATGAGCATTTGTCCTGTTGGAATGTGGCCTAAACACATTATATACATGGCTTTTTGCGGTGCAGAATGACAAATAAATTTAAATAATATTAAAAATGATGATATCAATGCTGAGGGTTATTATTATCCAAAGTTTAGATATGGACAGGACTGGATAGGATCTCTATGAGAACAAATTTGGGACAGGAAAGAGGTCCAAGTCTTTCAATCTAGGAGGGAGATGGCAGTTGTCACCTAGTGTTTTGTATTTTCAAACCCACCTAGGAGGTGAACTTGCAGACAAGTATCATCATATGCATGTCGAGAAAATAATCTTCGAGAAGAATTTCAAGCAGTGAAAAATCCTGAAGAATTGGGGTTCTTGCCACTTCTTTGCAGTTTTGCACTTTCCTTGCAGGAAAGCTTTCGGCGAACAGCAACAAAAGAAGGACCAAGTTTTAAGGAACTGAGCGTAAAGTAGATATTCTGTCAAGTGCATTCTTGCCATGATAATGACAGTGACGTCTTCTTTTTTTTCTTTTTCTTTTTTACATTTGATTACAGTCACTCTTTCATTTAGATAATTGTCTACACATGTGCCATCCTACTAAAAAGCAGTTCCATAAATTTCATGGGCAGTTAATCACCACTGTGTTACTGACCATATGAAGCAGATAAATAATATTTTCCTGGTTTGACCAGAATGAGAAAAGGAACACCCTCCATTTGTCCATGCAGTAGAACTGAAAGCTGCCACCATCGGGCTTTTTGGTCATATAAATTGGCTCTTAATCCCTTTCTTTCGCATAGGCTCTCCGTTGTTGACAATTAAAACAGTACCAAAAATCCCTCTGATTGTCTGAAAAATCCTTGTACTCCATGAAAAGAGGGATTTGGGTTTGTTTTTGGAGAGGTGGCAAAAGTCTAGGATTTTTTTGGGGGGGAGGGGGAAATTGGGTGGCCAAGCATAGGGATGTGTGAGGATGTTATTTCATTTTGCTTTTCTTAAGAATGTACCCAAATTTTCAAATTTCTTCACATTCAAGATGGAAAGTAGTTGAGATTTTAATTGTCCAAAATTGGGAGAATCTGAAACTAACATGTTTGTCCATCCAGGCCCAGCGCTTGAGGGCTTTGCTCTCACATGTATGGGTTTGATACCCTGCATATTCAGCCATGCTAGTGATGAATTAGCCATGTTAGTGATGAATTTCTGACAGGCTCCTCATCTTTAACAGCTAAATGGCAGCCAGGAATATCATGGTCCTTTCTATGTACCTATTGAATTTGACCAGTGTAGATGGGTGCAAATTTTGTTTTGGTTCAGTTTTGATGAGAATTTACCAACATTCACAAATTTCTTCATATTTAGGATGGGGGTGAAATCCATCAACTCGAAACAAAAACAAACAAAAATGAATGCAGGATTTCTCCATCCTTAGCTAAGGTTCTTTCACCTTTTTAAGACTTTTTTTTAAAAAATCCTCATCATGGGCATTTGCAGTAGGCAAGAAGGCTCCCTGTGCATCATCTGGCCACATGTTCTGGGAGCTGAGCCAAAAGGATGCCTGTGGGAATCCACATCCACCTCATAGGAAACTAAGGTAAGCCAGTCCGCTCTCACCACATTTCTCAGAACTGCACTGCTCCCCAATTTCCAAGGGCTTTTGTTTAGGGATATATGAGAATTTAGTGTTCCCTCGCAAAACGAGGGAACACGCCCTGTTCGCAACTCTGAATGGAAGCAAGAGCATGTGTCCGCTGAAAATGCTAGTCAATTGGTGAACATGCGCTCGATTGATTTGCACAACTTTTTTTCTATTTGATTTGTGCACATTTCCCCTGTAGAGTGAATCAGCCTCACTTTAGAGCATGGAGGACATCCGTGCCAATTTGGGGGAAATTGCACAACTTCCACGTCTCAACACATTTTTTTTCCCCATTTGTGCAGAGTGAGCAGTGATCACTAATACGAAAGAGAATCAGGCACAAGTCGAGCAGTGAGCTGAATCTGGTAAACTTGGACATCGGTTGTTCACCCATTGCATTTTTTTTAAAAAAAGATCTTACCCACATTCACAAATTGCCCAAAAAATGTTAGCCCAAAAGGTTCAGCCCAATTAAACTCTCAACTCACTTTGGTTTATGTTCTAAAATAGCTATATCTGGGGTTTCCAATATGGTGCCTATCCCTATGGGCACCAATGTGCAAACAGAGACCTCCCAAAGTATTTCCTAGGCTCTCGACCATCCTGATTTTCATTTAATTTCTTAATTATGTTTATTTTTTACTGGGCGGGTATGCTGCAAAACAGTGTTTTTCTCTGGTTTTGTGCTTAGAACCTCAGTCCCCATCTCTACCTTTTCTTTTCTACTCGGAAATGGGTGTTTTGTGACAGGCCTTGGCCACTATGGCAGCCATTTTATGAATGTGCAACATGTGGTCCTGGTCATCATGTGGGGAGGACGATTCAAATCTGCATGTCCTCAATCCTGAGCTGCACTGGAATGTTTTGTGCTCTTGGGGAGGGGGAGAGCATAAATTTGCACCATGTTTTACTCAACAAGAAATCCAATGCAAATATGAGAGGTCAGAATTTCTGTAAGATTTCTTTAAGATTGGAAAATGCCTTGAAGCAGACATTTTCCAGACAGGATGGAATTATGACAGGTAAAGAAACTGACTAACCTGGACAAAGGATTACATCTGGTCCTAGATGGGGTTGCACTCCCCCCGAAAGACAAAGTGCACACTTTGAGTGTGCTCCTGGATTCGGCACTAACGGGGGAAGCAGTAGCAGCCAGGAGTACTTTGTTTTTATCAGTTTAGGGGCACTAACTGGCATACCAGCTAGTTTGTGGAGGAGGAGAATCTTGCATCATTTATTCATGCTATAGGAAAATATGTGCTGCCTTTGAAGAAAGCCAGAAACTCCAACAGGAGAATGTGGCTGCCCAGATATCGGTGAGGGCCAGGCAGTCAGCTCATGTGACACCACCACTGGCTGTCAGTGCATTTCCAAGCTAGGCTGACCAGATAAAATCCAGGTCAGGGCTCATGTAACTTTAACAGTGTAGAGAAAAGGGAATTTCAGCCAGTGTCATTTGTATGCAATTAGTTCCTGGTGATATTCCCTCTTTATCACAACAGTTAAAGGTGCAGGCACTATACTAGAGTGACCATATACAAAAGAAGGCAGGGCCCTTGCAACTTTAACTGTTGTGATGAAGAGGGAATTTCTCCAGGAACTAATTGCATACAAACGACACTGGATGAAATTCCCTTTTCTCTACAACTGTTTAAGTTGCAGGTCTTCAGGAAAGCTGTGATGCCTCACCTGTTTTCACTAGGGATGTGCACTGGATCGGACCTGATCCACGATCCGAGTCCGGTCCAGTGGGAAATCGGATAAATTATCCGATTTCCGATCTGACAGCTGGATCGGCCGATCCAATCCGAACCGGTCCGAAAAGGCTCCGAACCGGTTCGGCGGATCGGCGGATCGGCGGATCGGCGGGCGCCCACTGGCGCCCACCGCCGCTTCCATTGGTGAGCGCCAGCGGGCGCCCGCCGATGAAAGTGGACAGCGGGGGGGGGAGGAGGGGGCGGGAGGAGGGGGGCCCTTAGCTTTCCGGCCCGTCCGCTCCCGTCCGGCGCTGGCGGCTACTTGCAGGGAGGAGGGAAGAAGCCAGGACTGGCACCCACACCACCTGCGGTCCTCAGGATTGTCGTGGGACCATGGGTAAAATCAGGATAACTGGGGAACCAGTTATCCTGGTACAATGGAGGGGTCATCCCTCCCTGTTTCTGGGATCCCCTGTGCATCATTTGGATGCACAGGGACGACCCAGGGAAGACCCAGGGAAAAATCCCCGGTGTGGAAAGGGCCTTAGTATGGCGAAGACATGTATAGGATCATGCTGTTAGAGGATTAAAGAGGTGCATGCCAATGGAAGATACTTAAGGAAAGTACCACAGCTCAGCGGTAGAACACATGTTTTGCATGCAGGAAGTCCCACTTGAAATCCCTTGCATCTCTAGTTTAAAATGTCCAGGTGGGGAAGCAGTTCTGCAGCTAGGGCTGTCCTTTGGGGTCAAAGTCTAAGGCCCTCCAGCCCAGAGAAGGGAAATGACCCCCCCCCCAAATAAAAGTGGCAGGTGATGAGGACATCAGGGTAGCAGAGGCAAACTCAGGGCTGGATTAAGACATGCTGAGGCTCTAAGCCATATCAAGATTCAGAGGCCCATTCCAGAAAAATAAAGAGAAAAGGGGGTATGATATCATAATAGGTGGGATATTGAAAGGGTACCATCCAGCATTAGGAGAGTGCTTGTAGTTAAACAGATAGCCTTCTCTGAATATGTGTATAAAATGACTAATGAAGTAAGATGAACTTCTTTTAAACTGGCTTTAGTTTATTGTCTCCAGTTCTAAATGCCAGACTGGCACACTTTCTCTGTCTAAAGCAACTCTCCTGTAAATCATACCAGACTTTACAACATATTTATGCCAAATCAATTTCATTTTAGCTGTCTTACATCTTAGTTATCTCCTACATATTTAGAGGCCCCTCATAATATCAGTCCCTAAGGCAGGTTACCTGGACCCAAACCATGTAGGGCTTTAAAGGTAATAACCAACACTTTATACTTTGCCTGGAAGCTAATTGGCAGCCAGTGGAGTGATTTTAAGATTGGTGTGATATGGTCACCCCTAGGTGTACTGGTGACCAACCTGGCTGCCATATTTTGAACTACTTGAAGTTCCCGGACTAGGCACAGAGGTAGCCCTAGGCTGACCATATAAAAAGGAGGACAGGGCTCATGTAACTTTAACAGTTGTAGAGAAAAGGGAATTTCAGCTGGTGTCATTTGTATGCAATTAGTCCCTGGTGAAATTCCCTCTTCATCACAACAGTTAAAGGTGCAGGCACTGAACTAGAGTGACCATATACAAAAGAAGGCAGGGCCCCTGCAACTTTAACTGTTGTGATGAAGAGGGAATTTCACCAGGAACTAATTGCATACAAATGACGCAGGCTGAAATTCCCTTTTCTCTACAACTGTTAAAGTTACATGAGCCCTGTCCTCCTTTTCATATGGTCAGCCTAGGTAGCCCAATGTACAGCGCATTGCAGAAGTTGAGCCTCGAAGTTACAATTGCGTGCACTACCGTCTTTAGGTCTTCCAACTCTAGGAAGGGGCGCAGCTGGCGTATCATATAAGGGATGTAGAAGCATGTGTAAAGCATGGTGTGGCAGTTGCAGGGGAAGAAAAAATGTTAGCTGTGTGCTTCATAACTCAAGTAATATACCAGGCAGTCTAAAGCCAGGGTCTAAAATCACTTAGGTGCACCACTGTGGGGAAGATGGCCCCTGAGCCTCTGCAGAGCCACTTTTCCGATCAGTGTAGATAATAGGGATGTGCACTGGATCGGACCCGATCCACGATCCGAGTCCGGTCCAGTGGGAAATCGGATAAATTATCCGATTTCCGATCCGACAGCTGGATTGGCCGATCCAATCCGAACCGGTCCGAAAAGGCTCCGAACCGGTTCGGCGGATCGGCGGATCGGCGGATCGGCGGATCGGCGGATCGGCGGATCGGCGGATCGGCGGATCGGCGGATCGGCGGATCGGCGGGCGCCCACTGGCGCCCACCGCCATTTCCATTGGCGGGCGCCAGCAGGCGCCCGCCAATGAAAGTGGACAGCGGGGGGGGGAGGAGGGGGCGGGAGGAGGGGGGCCCTTACCTTTCTGGCCCGTCCGCTCCCGTCCGGCACCGGTGGCTACTACCAGCGGGCTCCGCGGCCTACTCCAGGGTGGCGCGCCGGGTGATGTCATCACCCGGCGTGCTACTCTAGAGCAGGCCGCGGAGCCCGCTGGTAGTAGCCGCCGGCGCCGGACGGGAGCGGACGGGCCGGGAAGGTAAGCAGGGGGCGCGCGGAGGGGAGGAGGGGGCGCACGGAGGGGAGGAGGGGGGGCCCTTCCCTTCCCTTCCCGGCCCGTCCGCTCCCATCCTGCGCCGGCGGCTACTACCAGTGAGCTCCGCGGCCTGCTCAAGGGTGGCGCGCCGGGTGATGTCATCACCCGGCGCGCTACTCTAGAGCAGGCCGCAGAGCCCGCTGGTAGTAGCCGCCGGCGCCAGACGGGAGCGGACGGGCCGGGAAGGGAAGCAGTGGCGGGGAAGGGGGCTTACCCCCCCCGGAGCTGTCCGCTTCTATCCGCGGGCGCCCGCGGGCACCAGCGGATGGAAGCGGACGGCCCCAGGGGGGGGAGGGAGCGCGGGGGAGGGGGCTTACCTGCCGGGGCCGTCCACAGCGAACGGCCCTGGGGGGGAGGGAGTTAGGCCCCCCCTCACCCACCCGCCGCCATTTTTTCCTCATAGACTTGCATTGCAATGCAAGTCTATGGGGAAAAAAATGGCGGCCGATCCAAAAATTTCCTATTTTTGGATCGGGATCGGACTCGATCCGGTCCGGGGGGCCTCCGATTTTGTCCGAACCGATCCGTGACAAAATTGGAGGTCCCGATCCGGGTCCCGATCCGATCCGGGGGGTCCGTGCACACCCCTAGTTTTCACTGGCCTTCTCATAGTGCCCCAGGCTGCTGACTTTTAATGGTAATATCTGTTTCCATTGATTTTTTTTGTATTGTAATTATTATTATTATTGGGTATTTTTGTATTGATAATTATGAATCTTTTATTGCATACACATTTATTGAATGTTTATTGTACCTGTTTTGTACAGTTTTATCTTCTACGTCCCCTTGAGAGGGCTCTATACTTGAAGGCAGCCTTAAAATAATGTCAAGTAAATAAATATAAACAAATCATTTTAAAGCAACAACCATGCAATGCACCACCTGCAAAGGTCTATGCCCAGTTCATAGAATCTATTAATTTCTACTCACTGTGTGTGCGCATGCTCGCATGCGCATGCTTAATAGTTGTGCTCTGCTAGTATCTAAGTCATACATTACTCCTTATTACTCCCTCATCAGTTCCTGTGCCTGCCCCTCTTTATTCTCCCCCCACCCCATCTTAAGAGCTGCACATCTCTGAAAGACTTCATTGGCATGGACTGCATTGGCATCATTTCAAAGTTTTAAACTGACATGGAATACGTAGAATCAGCAGTTTTATGGCCAAGCCAAGTCCAACTTAGATGCAGTGTCATTCACATTCCTGGCTTTTGCATGGTTTATTATTATTATTATTATTATTTCCTTGAATAAGGATTTATTTATTTATTTACTGCATTTCTATACCGCCCAATCACCGAAGCTCTCTGGGCAGTTTACAAAAATTAAAACTATAAAAACCGTTTAAAATATAAAACAAGAGACAGGATAAGAACGTAATATAAAATACAGTAGAAAAGCACAACCAGGTATGGAGGGATGCTGAGTTGGATCCAGACAATCACACGTGAGAAGTGAGAGGCCCTAACACATGAACCACCTTCACACATGCCACATTCCCAATCTGGCTGGATCCCCTACCCCACCTATGCCTTCTCTCTGGCTGAATTCGGACAACACGATAGTCAATGGTGGGGTAATGATCAACTTTACAGTTGTTCATCTAGGGGGTACTCCCCACACAACATGGTAATAAATAATCAACTGTGGTGTGGATTAGGATCAGTGCTGAGTTGACTATGGCAGCATTTGGACGACACGATAGTCAATACAACTGATGATTGTCCCCCCCCCCCAGTTGCTTATTGTGTCGTCCAAATTCAGCCTCTCTCTCTCTCTCTCTCTCTCTCTCTCTCTCTCTTTGTATATATGGGGTTCACAACTTGCATAACATCATGTCTTAGTTGGCCCTGAGCTCTTTTGCATACTTGGCATAACAGTTAATCCAGCCCTGATGTGTAGAAACGATCTGTTGAATTTACTTGATGAGATATATGAGCAGAGCCAATGGAAGATGAGGCAGTTTGACTTTAAACAACAATGGATGTAATGAACTTACATTTATTTCAATTAAGAGAAAATATTTCTGCTCCTGGCACTCAGCTCTGCACTGGATCATGGTGGTCTTGATGTTGTTGTAGTCAGTGCTTTTGGCATCCTTTTGTGCCTGATGGTTATTATCTGTGTATTTCATTAGAATTAAGCCCACTCAGCCAATTATGACATGTCTGCTGAGTTTTAAAAATGCAACTCTAAGCCCGTGTACTTTCCTTTAAGCCTTTTTTCCTAGAAGCAAAACAACATTACAAAGATTTACATGGTGGTTGCATCACCCAAAGACATGGGTGCTAAAAAGCAAGGCATCTGCAATGTATCCTTCTGTGTATGGGCTGGAAATCAAAGTTGACTGTATATCAGTTTGCAGGATTAAGGAATGCCAAGTTCTAGAGAGTAGCTTTCATCACAAAGGTATGGAAGAACTGATTTATGCGTTAAACTCAGCACAAGAAGTCCTTGGTTATGGAGGGCATAGAAGGATCAATTGTGAATGGTGTATATATCACTTAAATGGCCAGATTCCCCTGTAATAAATATGGAAGTGGCAAAGAGCAAAAGATCAGGTTCCCCTTTTTGATGTACTGTGGGAATGTTAAATGAAATGCTCGTTAAACATAATATGTTTGTGCATCATTCATTTTGTTGATAGCACATTTCTGCCTATTCGACACTTGGCACTTTAAATATCTATGTTTGGGAGGTGTAGATCAGCTCTAAGATCTGCTGATCTGTTAATATTTCTGTGCTGATGCAGTTTTAACTCTTTCCTCTCCAATAATGTAACCCATGTACTTTCTGATAACTAATGTACAGTTTTGAATGCTGAAAGTTGATTTGTTCTTGGCTGTATGCATAGTTGAGTACAAAATACAGATGCATCCCATCAAACAATGTGTGCTTAATATGCATTAAGTGCTTATTGCTTTAACAACTGTGCCTGGGTGGGGCTTAATGTCAGCATCACCCAGAAAATTACAATGTTTTAAATATAATTTTAAAAATTAAACCTAAGATGCTTGCAATTGCTGATCCTTGATTCTACTCATTTAACAGTAACAGTAAGCAAAATGCTATCTCTATACTGTTGCAAGCATATCTTTTTCTTCACAGGTGCATTTTCATTTTATTTGTAAAGAAATCTAAATGGTTTGTGGACAAATTTTAAATAAACTCTCTATATTTAAGGGGAAAAAACCTGGCTATCCCATCTTTGCTTGATTTCTGGAGTTTTATCCGTCTTTCCTGATTTGTTACACATATGTGTCTACTAATACACATGGACTTGGATGCATAGAAATGGTGCCCTCCTTGAATTATAATGGGAGAAAAGGCTGGGGCAATTCATGAAATCCATATGAAACCAATCCCAGACTCCACCTCCATTTTAGCAGTACCTAAAAGGACTATCTCATGCGGTAAATGGGAATCGGGCACTAGAGATATGAAAACTCTAGTGGGGGTGGGGAATGGACATCCCACGCATAAAAAAATCAGAAAAGAACTACTCCCCCCACAAAAAAATCCCAAAAATGTCTGTGGGGAAATCAAGTTTGCTTTTAAAAAAACCACCTGGTTTTCTCTCTCTCTCTCTGTCTCTGTGGTGATGGTGGTTTCTAGGCCTTTACATCTCTGCAGGTCACCTCTCTCATACTTGAATTTTAGCATTGAAATGGTCTTGATTAGGTCTGGGAAACCTGAGGCCATATCTACTCTCCTTGGGTCCAACCCAATCCTCTAGGATTCCCCAAAAGACCATGCCCCCTTCCTCCAACAACCGATCTGTTGGGGGGTTTCCCATCTTTTGTGAAGTTTTTACCACATTCTAAAAGGTTGAAATGCTATTCCTCTGCCAAGGAATAGCTACTGGCAGTAAGAGCTTTAAGTTGAAATATACTGGGGTTTCCCCCCCCTCCATTTTTTACCCTTCACCTTTTGCTTTCTACCCTGCCCCTTTTGCCTTCACCAGAATATGGTCCCCAAAGAGCTTTTCCAAAACTGAACTCGGTCGAAGGGCTGAAAATGGTTCCCCACCCGGGAATTAAATATTATTTTTCTCTTTTTTTCTTTAGAACAAATAACACTTAGCATTGATATGGTGTTCAAAGTGTTTCAAATATATTATTTAGCTGTAGTTTTTGCCACAAGCCTGCAAGGTTGGTCAGTTTTGGTATCCCCATATTCGGAAGGCAATGGGAAGTGCTTAGACTTAGAGAAAGTGGCTTGCCTCAATTCACCCAGAGGGTTTATGGGAGACATGAAATTTTCACCAGGAATATCCTGTTTTGTAGGTTTTTCTCTTAGGGTGCAATTTTATGATGCAGGTTTAGACAGAAAAGAAGAAGGAAAAAATCCAACTCCCATCCTGAGAATTGTAGGACTTTTTTTTCCCTGTGGAAACATGCATGGGATTGCACCCTGAGCCACTGAGCTGCACCAATTGGCAGTTATCAATGCCTTTTCTGCTCCTCAAGCTCTTTCACTGGTGTGGCCTGTTCAGACAACACACTAAACCCTGGTTAAGCCGCTAACCCTTTTGCAGCAAATGGTTAGTGAGCGTGTTTAAACCGTGGTTAGGTAGCCACCGGAGTTAGGAATAGTTCACATGACACACTAAGCCATCAAAATGTTTAACTACAGTGGCTTAGTGTGTCGTCTGAACAGGGTCTTCGTGGGCTAGCCATCCAATCTGATCATGATTAAGACAACGCTCCTCCGTCTTCTCTGTGGTGCTCAGTCCTTTGTGCCCTGTGATTATTGCATCA
Organism: Anniella stebbinsi; assembly: GCA_029215795.1. Classification (NCBI taxonomy): domain Eukaryota; kingdom Metazoa; phylum Chordata; class Lepidosauria; order Squamata; family Anniellidae; genus Anniella; species Anniella stebbinsi. The sequence continues at coordinate 107,638,360 of JARDYH010000002.1, read as the reverse complement.
TCATTATGCACACCAGATGCCAGATAGCCTGCTGCTTCTGCTGCTTGCTATTGTTTGTTATGGGCTCTGTAAACCCAGCAGGATTGCTTCAGCCAATCCCCCATGCCAAAATGAAACCATATAAAATGAAAGAGCTCCTCCTATTAGCCAGTGCCGAAGAATGAATTCTTGCTGAATTAGCCCTTCCTCGGGAATGTGGCTTCTTCACATCGCAGGCTTCCTCGCTGTGGACTATCGCCAGAGCAAGCGCTCTTCGCAAAGTGGCAAGCTCAGAGCTCTCCGGGGTGATGTTTATTGCTCCATAGAAAGCACTGGGCATATTTTGACAGTCCAGATTTCTTTGCTTCCAACTGCTCCCCCCCCCCCAGCCCTAAAGAATGGAAAACACCTTCATTGTAGCCAAATGACATGTCAACCGTTTGATCCAAAGGAAACTCAGCAAGAATTTGTGGCTTGCACCCAAAGCAAAAGGCTGGGCTCCAATTCCCATGTTTCTTCCAGGAACAGGTAGATGGCTTTCTCTCCAATCAGATAATCTCGCTTTTTTAAAAACTGTTTCATGGTTTGTCTTTGGCTTGGAAGAGGATCAGAGAAGAACTCGCTTTTTGACTCTTGTGGTTGGATGGAAGACTGCATGGAATGCCACGCCAGTGAAAACTGAAAGGGCCATTTAAAGATTGGCTCCATTACGCCTGCCAAAGCACTCTGTTCAGTTTTAAAAGTTGTTCTCTGTGCACACAGAAGCCCATTTTCTGTACAGCGGGAACAACTCAAGTCCTGAGTCTAGTCTGGCCTTGGAAAGGATGTATGCAGCTCAATCTTCCCCATGCTTAGTTGGCGTTTACTGACATTCAATGTGATATACTTCCAAGAATGGATAGAAGTAGCTCAACTACTATTATTTTTCATACTGGTAATTCTGATACTGGCAGGTTGTCCAGTGGTTTATAAATGGCAATTATTTGGTTGCCCTGTGTTCAAAGCTATTACCAATCCAGATGACTAGTCCCTGCTCCTACCAAACATACTGCTTTTAATTTCAGCACATGAAAAAAAGCAAAGTTTTCACCATTTTTACCATAAGTAAAACTCCAAACTCTCTACTACAGTCCTACCTTTATTAAGTCAACCGAAAGATCACATAAACACATTTTTAGATATTCATATTTCTTGATCAGGCAAGACAATGGCTGAATTCGGACGACACAATAAGCAACTGGGGGGGGGGGGGAACAATCATCAGTTGTATTGACTATCATCATCCGAATGCTGCCATAGTCAACTCAGTGCCACACCACAGTTGATTATTTATTACCATGTTGTGTGGGGAGTACCCCCTAGATGAACAACTGTAAAGTTGATTATTACCCCATCATTGACTATCGTGTTGTCTGAATTCAGCCATTAGTGTCTTTTAATGAGCATTTTAGTACACTCGTTTCTGCCAACTCACGGATGTTCGCAGGTCATTCTGATGATACCGTCAGTCTCCTGTGTATCTCCCACTCCATTTCCCGGTTTTAGCACTAAAAATAAAACCTCAGAAAACCCCACTCTTCTGGGAAATATCAATATTTGATGGGGTTTCCTGCTATGTGCAGGCAAAATTGCAACTTAAAATGCCCACTAGGGGGTGCTGTCCCATTCAACTGCATTGAGACTGCACAAACCACATGGTCTCTGCTCTCTTCCTCGTGTAATTACAGTTCGAAGCAGAAGAGAAACAGGAAGCAGAGCCATGGTGAGGGAAAATGACCCCCCCCCCATCTGAAGGAGTTTATTATAAAAAGCAGGTGTGGGGTGGGGGAATAAAGTGTGTGTGGGGGAACCTGACTTGATGGTGAAATGAATAATGAATAGAAGGTGTATGAGAAAAGAGCCCCATTAAGAAGAACCAAACATTGAAGGGAGAGCCATGCACTCCTCCCTGGTCAGATACTGTGTGTGGGTCAGAATGTGGAAAGGGAACCTGAATTGTTGGCTCCAGAGGACAGGAAGGTGGGGCAGAACCAGGATCCAGGGGCCAGCCCAGTTCCACTTGGGGAATACTGAGGAAGCTGTAATTCAAACAAAGAAACTACACTGTTTCTTCCCACAGCCTTCATTTTAGCCTCCTTCATATGTTACTCCCATGAAGCTAGCATCACATGAGTCCTGTCATGTCAGGCCCCACCTCTGGCATCAGGCATGCTTAGGCTGACCATATGAAAAGGAGGACAGGGCTCATGTAACTTTAACAGTTGCAGAGAAAAGGGAATTTCAGCTGGCGTCATTTGTATGCAATTAGTACCTGGTGAAATCCCATCTTCATCACGACAATTAAAGTTGCAGGCACTATACTAGAGTGGCCAGATACACAAGAGGGCAGGGCCCCTGCAGCTTTCACTGTTGTAATGAAGAGGGAATTTCACCAGGTACGAATTGCATACAAATGACACTGGCTGAAATTGCCTTTTCTCTACAACTGTTAAAGTTACATGAGCCCTGTCCTCCTTTTCATATGGTCAGCCTAGGCATGCTGCCTCTAGACATCCACACGTTTAGGCTTTTTCTTTGCAGACGGCCATCTGAAATTTGGTTAATTTGCATTAAAATGCTAACTGAACACATTTCTTTCCCACCCCAAGTCTAGAGGCAGGGCCAAATGTTAGATGTGGGGCCAGGAGCCTGGTCCCACCTCCACTGAGCACTTGATGCCCCCTTCACAAGAGTAACATGCAGTGGGGGCTTTGAACTAGGCTTGTTTCCTCTCTCTCATCTGAATGGTAAAATGATGTCTTCCTTAATTACAACATTTCAAATATATAAATATATATTTTTTAAAAAATCCACATTATAATTACAAAAATCAATAAGCAGGGATCAAATTGGATATATATATATATATATATATATATATAATCTTCTGCCTAATTCATTTACACAAATGCAATCTGTAATAACCACCATAAATATAGAATATTGCTCCATTGTGACTAGGATTTCCAGCACTGTGGGCTATACTGTCTATTTATCTGGTGTATTTTTTTTTAAAGTGTCATGTATGCTGGGCAATTAATTCAAAATAGTGCATTCTAATACATAATATGGAAAATTTTCCAACTTTTCATTGGTATCCCTAAATTTTAAATACCCTGTTCGTTTAGACTTCTCCTTGCTACCATCACTTCTAACTGCTGCCAGTGCATGTTTGTGTATGTGTGTGTGTTATTTTTCTGCCAGAATGTTCCTTAAAATAAAGCTACATCATGATGTGGCATCATCCAATGCCATTCTGGGGAATTAAAAATGGTGGATGGCAACCATAAGGAGCTCCATTCGCTCCCTGTCCCTCACTGTTTAAATCTGCTCCACCTCATGAAAACACCTGAAATGCCCTCTGACTTTTGTGGCCTGTGAATAGACGTGCAAAAGTGTGGAAATGCATTCTCACTCTATACTGTGTCTAATTATCTAAATTAGCCTCCACCAACCTGGTGCTCTGCAGACGTTTTTGACTTCAGTTCTCAGAAGCCCTAGCCAGTGTAGCCAATGAACAGGAATGCTAGGAGCTGTAGTCTAAAAGATCTAGAAGTAGGGATGTGCACTGGATCGGACCCGATCCACGATCCGAGTCCGGTCCAGTGGGAAATCGGATAAATTATCCGATTTCCGATCCCGCAGCTGGATCGGCCGATCCAATCCGAACCGGTCCGAAAAGGCTCCGAACCGGTTCGGCGGATCGGCGGATCGGCGGGCGCCCACTGGCGCCCACCGCCGCTTCCATTGGCGGGCGCCAGCGGGCACCCGCCGATGAAAGTGGACAGCGGGGGGGGAGGAGGGGGGCGCTTACCTTCTCGGCCCGTCCGCTCCCGTCCGGCACTAGCAGCTACTACCAGCGGGCTCCGCGGCCTGCTCCAGGGTGGCGCGCCGGGTGATGTCATCACCCGGCGCGCTACTCTAGAGCAGGCCGTGGAGCCCGCTGGTAGTAGCCGCCGGCGCCGGATGGGAGCGGACGGGCCGAGAAGGTAAGCAGGGGGTGCGTGGAGGGGAGGAGGGGGCGCGCGGAGGGGGGAGGGGGGCCCTTACCTTCCCGGCCCGGCCGCTCCCGTCCGGCGCCGGCGACTACTACTACCAGCAGGCTCCGTGGCCTGCTCTAGGGTGGCGCGCCGGGTGATGTCATCACTCGGCGCGCTACTCTAGAGCAGGCCGCGGAGCCTGCTGGTGGTAGCCGCCGGCGCCGGACGGGAGCGGACGGGCCGAGAAGGTAAGCAGGGGGTGCGTGGAGGGGAGGAGGGGGCGCGCGGAGGGGGGGAGGGGGCCCTTACCTTGCCGGCCCGGCCGCTCCCGTCTGGCGCCGGCGACTACTACCAGCAGGCTCCGCGGCCTACTCCAGGGTGGCGCGCCGGGTGATGTCATCACCCGGTGCGCTACTCGAGAGTAGGCCGCGGAGCCCGCTGGTAGTAGCCGCCGGCGCCGGACGGGAGCGGACGGGCCGAGAAGGTAAGCAGTGGTGGGGAAGGGGGCTTACCCTCCCCGGAGCCGTCTGCTTCTATCCGCTGGCGCCCGCGGGCGCCAGCGGATGGAAGCGGACGGCCCCAGGGGGGGTAGGGAGCACGGGGGAGGGGGCTTACCTGCCGGGGCCGTCCACAGCTCCGAACCGGTTCGGCGGATCGGCGGATCGGCGGGCGCCCACTGGCGCCCACCGCCGCTTCCATTGGCGGGCGCCAGCGGGCGCCCGCCGATGAAAGTGGACAGCGGGGGGGGGAGGAGGGGGGCACTTACCTTCTCGGCCCGATGGCTCCCGTCCGGCGCCGGCGCCTACTACTACTAGCAGGCTCCGCGGCCTGCTCTAGGGTGGCGCGCCGGGTGATGTCATCACCCGGCGCGCTACTCTAGAGCAGGCCGCGGAGCCTGCTGGTAGTAGTAGGCGCCGGCGCCGGACGGGAGCCACCGGGCCGGGAAGGTAAGGAGGGGGTGCGTGGAGGGGAGGAGGGGGCGCGCGGAGGGGGGAGGGGGGCCCTTACCTTTCCGGCCCGGCGGCTCCCGTCCGGCGCCGGCGCCTACTACTCCCAGCAGGCTCCGCGGCCTGCTCTAGGATGGCGCGCCGGGTGATGTCATCACCCGGCGCGCTACTCTAGAGCAGGCCGCGGAGCCTGCTGGAAGTAGTAGGCGCCGGCGCCGGACGGGAGCCGCCGGGCCGGAAAGGTAAGGAAGGGGTGCGTGGAGGGGAGGAGGGGGCGCGCGGAGGGGGGAGGGGGGAGGGGGGCCCTTACCTGCCCGGCCCGGCGGCTCCCGTCCGGCGCCGGCGCCTACTACTCCCAGCAGGCTCCGCGGCCTGCTCTAGGATGGCGCGCCGGGTGATGTCATCACCCGGCGCGCTACTCTAGAGCAGGCCGCGGAGCCTGCTGGAAGTAGTAGGCGCCGGCGCCGGACGGGAGCCGCCGGGCCGGAAAGGTAAGGAGGGGGTGCGTGGAGGGGAGGAGGGGGCGCGCGGAGGGGGGAGGGGGGGAGGGGGGCCCTTACCTGCCCGGCCCGGCGGCTCCCGTCCGGCGCCGGCGCCTACTAGTACCAGCAGGCTCCGCGGCCTGCTCTAGGATGGCGCGCCGGGTGATGTCATCACCCGGCGCGCTACTCTAGAGTAGGCCGCGGAGCCTGCTGGACGTAGTAGGCGCCGGCGCCGGACGGGAGCCGCCGGGCCGGAAAGGTAAGGAGGGGGTGCGTGGAGGGGAGGAGGGGGCGCGCGGAGGGGGGAGGGGGGAGGGGGGGCCCTTACCTGCCCGGCCCGGCGGCTCCCGTCCAGCGCCGGCGCCTACTACTACCAGCAGGCTCCGCGGCCTGCTCCAGGGTGGCGCGCCGGGTGATGTCATCACCCGGCGCGCTACTCGAGAGTAGGCCGCGGAGCCCGCTGGTAGTAGCCGCCGGCGCCGGACGGGCCGAGAAGGTAAGTGGCGGGGAAGGGGGCTTACCCCCCCCCCGGAGCCGTCCGCTTCTATCCGCTGGCGCCCGCGGGCGCCAGCGGATGGAAGCGGGCGGCCCCAGGGGGGGTAGGGAGCGCGGGGGAGGGGGTTTACCTGCCGGGGCCGTCCACAGCGGACGGCCCCGGGGGGGGGAGGGAGTTAGGCCCCCCTTACCCACCCGCCGCCATTTTTTCCTCATAGACTTGCATTGCAATGCAAGTCTATGGGGGAAAAAATGGCGGCCGATCCAAAAATTTACGATTTTTGGGTCGGGATCGGACTCGATCCGGTCCGGGGGGCCTCCGATTTTGTCCGAACCGGTCCGGGACAAAATTGGAGGTCCCGATCCGGGTCCCGATCCGATCCGGGGGGTCCGTGCACACCCCTAAAAATTACCCCATGTTTTCCTTTATCAAATTTTCTTTAGGTCACCTATTTACAGTGCATTTCAGGGCTGCTTACGAACTAAATCACATTGCTACTGCTACATACCAAAAACAACAAACGGTTCAATGTTAAGAGTAGCCTTTTTAGCTTTGTAAGGGAATATACTGTTTAGAGGGAGGGTGTGTGTGTGTGTATGTGTGTGTGTGTGTCTGTTTTACTCCTAAGCTACACACATGCTGATGCCTCTTCACCAATTGTGTTTTTAATGCAAATAGAAATCTAAAACAGAGATGAGCCAAAATTACTCCCACTTTTACTTTTTTTATTTTTTTGCACGTATCAGACTTCCAGCCCTCTTCAGAGGAACCCAACTGCAAATATTTGCACTAAATTCCATCCATCCTGTTCCACACTTGTGGTCAGTAACATTCATCGCCGGGCCGGAAAGGTAAGGGCCCCCCTCCCCCCTCCGCGCGCCCCCTCCTCCCCTCCACGCACCCCCTCCTTACCTTCCCGGCCCGGTGGCTCCCGTCCGGCGCCGGCGCCTACTACTACCAGCAGGCTCCGCGGCCTGCTCTAGAGTAGCGCGCCGGGTGATGACATCACCCGGCGCGCCATCCTAGAGCAGGCCGCGGAGCCTGCTGGGAGTAGTAGGCGCCGGCGCCGGACGGGAGCCGCCGGGCCGGAAAGGTAAGGGCCCCCCTCCCCCCTCCGCGCGCCCCCCTCCTCCCCTCCACGCACCCCCTCCTTACCTTCCCGGCCCGGTGGCTCCCGTCCGGCGCCGGCGCCTACTACTACCAGCAGGCTCCGCGGCCTGCTCTAGAGTAGCGCGCCGGGTGATGACATCACCCGGCGCGCCACCCTAGAGCAGGCCGCGGAGCCTGCTAGTAGTAGTAGGCGCCGGCGCCGGACGGGAGCCATCGGGCCGAGAAGGTAAGTGCCCCCCTCCTCTCCCCCCGCTGTCCACTTTCATCGGCGGGCGCCCGCTGGCGCCCGCCAATGGAAGCGGCGGTGGGCGCCAGTGGGCGCCCGCCGTTCCGCCGATCCGCCGAACCGGTTCGGAGCTTTTTCGGACCGGTTCGGATTGGATCGGCCGATCCAGCTGCGGGATCGGAAATCGGATAATTTATCCGATTTCCCACTGGACCGGACTCGGATCGTGGATCGGGTCCGATCCAGTGCACATCCCTAGTAATTTTTCCCCATTTCCCCATTGTTCATGGAGTACTGCCATCTAGTGCTCAAAGCCTCTTCTACATCTGTCGGCATAACTTTCCATGTAATGTAATATGCAGAGCTTTATTCCCTGAATGTTTCCTCATAGCCAGTGACACTTTAAGAACTTGTGTTTGCTATGCAACAAGAGTGATGCATGATGTCATTCAAATGCAATGCTCTACAAAGGACCACTGAAGATGTAACATTTCCCAGGTGTATGTTGAAGGCAGCCTTCCCCAGCCTGGGTGCCCTCCAGCCATTGGCCATGCAGGCTGGGAATGATGAGAGGTTTACTCTAGCATATTTTGAAGGCACCAAGGGGCTGTCTATGTGTGCAGTGGCTGCAGATCTGTGCTGCATCAGTTAGACAATGCAGGTGCAGCTTTGCAATGACCCTGGGGCTTTCCTGAGAAGCTGTGGTTTGAAAAGGTCAGGGATTTACCCTAACTTTTTCAATCAGAGTGACATCAGTGCTGTGCTTCTGCTGTCTGCCATTGCTCCAGGGTCAATTCGAGGGCAGTGCCTTCCACCAGAAAGAGGGGGGTCCGCCCTGTAGCTGGATTGCTGCCCAGACACTCCACACTCCCTCCTCGGCATGGAGATTACCCAACGCCACACCGTGAGAGGGAGGTGCCACCGACCCAATGCTATGAAGACAGCCCCCAAGTTGAGAAAAATGGATGCAATCCAAAGATTGATTTCATGTAGGTTGGGGGAGACTAGGGATGTCTGAGACATTCATTTCAGTTCATTTTTGATCAGGATTTTACCAAGTTCGGACCCTCTAGACTGAACATGGACTTGGACAAAATCTGTGGGTGAGGTTTGTACAGTTCCAAGACTGCAATGTGATTTCCGGACCAAAAAGCGTGCAAGAGAGAAGGTCCAACAGCATGAGCAATCTCAAAAATATGCATATTTTGTAAAATGCCACATTTTTTTTAATGCACACAATTGATGTGTACACTACATTTGGGGAAAATACACTCAGAAATATGCATGCATTTTCATGCTAAAAGAAACTAGTGTCAAGATGGGATTCAGGGAACGTTGGCGCCCTTGAGTTTTGCTGATTCACACACCCCTAGGCCCAGAAGATCAGAGGAAGAAAAGGAGGGGGGAAGGGAACGTGGGGGAGGGAAGCTAAAATGGATAGCATGATGGAAGGAAAGCCTCTGCAAGCTCAAGTCTTTGTCAAGGAGGAGAAAAAGCAGGAAGAGGAAGCTGAAACAAATGAAATGATGAAGTTATGGGACATTGATTATTATACATCCACTTAAATGAAATGATGCCGTTTAGGCTGGAACAAATGGAAAGATGGAAGGGTGGAAGCCCTCTCCTCCCCCAGCAACCTCCTGGGCAGGGAGGAAGAGGTGGGTAGGGGAAAGGAATGGCAGAAAGAGAGAGACAAAAGGGGAGTCCCTGCATACTTTTGTCTCTGGCCCCACCAACTACCAGTATGTGTCCCCTCATACATTACCCCCAAAGGAATACATCCCTCAAAAGAAAAAAAAAATGTTTCCTCTTGTCCTGCTGTAGATGCTACTAAATCTTACTTAAAAGATGCTCCATTAGAACATCCATAGAGATTGTGAAGGAAGTTAAAGTTATTTTTATAGGCCTAGTTAAATTTCTTTGTCTTTTTAATTGTTTTGCATATTAGTTAATAACATGAATTGGATACTTCATATCTACATCAAGGGTGGATGTAGCAGAGTTACTAATAGCTCCATCACACCTATTTTTCCCCTGGTTTGCCTCCACATATTTTAACTCTGATGCATAAGCGCGTCAAGCTTATGGTCCCTTTCACCTGAATATGCTACTCTTTCATTTTTTCGCTTGTTTGCTCTTCCATTCCATTCCATTCCATTCCACTCCACCCCTTCACTTTCTCCCTCCAGTTCATTGGTTGCTCCTCCCTCCACTCCCGGAACAAGACATATACAAGCAGGTCCTGTCAGATGAGCACTTCAACCAGACCGCCTTTCTGCCGGGCAAAAATGGAATGACCCTTTAGTCTGGCTCTTTGGGGGCATCGAGGGAGTACAATCCTGTCTCTGCAGAGATTCAGGCGTTGTATGATTTAAAATAAAGGCTTTCGAGTCTGGGATGCAAGGTTTGGGTTTTATATTGAGGCTTGGAGTTGGCTGCTTTGTATGAAGACGGGGATCATATTTTAGACCAGTATCTGCCACTTCTGAAGCAAATAAGGTTGGGGTTTTTTTTTTTTTTGCCTTGGGTCTAGCTATCTGACCAGGAAATCTTGGGAGTGTCTCCTGAGGGCTCTTGCATAGCTTTTGACAATGGTTAAATCCAGCTGAGTTCCATCCTTTTCCTGCAAATAGGATCTCAAGATGTGTCTTAATTTTGCTTAGCTGAGCTCTTTTCCCCCCTCCAGATAATTTCTCAAGTCTGCGATAAATTCTCTTGATTACAACCATTATGACCTGTGCCTCACCATACCCCTTTTGACTCCACTTTCAATCTGATGAGTCAAGGTGTTAAAATCCAGCCTGCCTTTTCTCTGAGGGTGGCCCAACTATCTTAAAATCTTCCCTTTGGTTTCATTCCACTCCCATAGATAACTGCCTGTTGTCCAATGGATTTGTATCTCTCTCTCTCATCTTTTCCTGGGATTGGGCCTCCTCCAATGGTTCCATTTTGTCAGCATATTGCTTCTGTTTTGCCCTTCTTCTTGGTTACAGCATTAAGCTCTGTAATCTGGTCTTTCACTTTCAGTAACGTGGGCAGTCCTTGGCCCTTGAACTCCCTCTACTGAGCACTATTCAAAGGCTATACTGCATGCCTGAGTAAAGCAAAGCAGCTCTTGGTTGCAAAATAGGCTCAGAGCTCAGAGGGTAAGGTGCAATTAGGGCTAGATTTTGGAGGCAAAGCCTGGGCCCCCACAGTCCCCCCCATGACCACCCAGAGAATCATAGGTAATTGGGATAACAGAAACAAAGTCCCATTTTATTCCTGTAGTCATTATGGTGCTTTGATTTAAGTGGGTTCAGAAGACAAATCTGAACATGAACAAAATATTTTTTTAACCATGGTTGGTAAACAGTTGTTGTTGTTGTTGGTCTAACATATCAGGAATGCAGAAAGAGTTGTAAAACATGGAATAGTGGTTAGGGGGCAGGTAGGAATGTTGGGGAAATTTGCAATGGAGTCAAATGAGTTTGTGTTTCTATAAATCTGAACCATGAATTCTGTAGTAGACTGGCATTTTTCTGAGTTTCATGGATCCCGCGAACTTGCAGACAGTTTTGTTTTAAAAATTTCCATAATGTTATGCAAATTTAGTCATACAAAAATACAAAAAAGACCCACTAACCAAAAATGTGTATTTTCTCCCATAGGCTAAGACATAAAAAAATGTGGATTTGGAGGAGATTAGCACATTTTTTTCATTTCTCCTCTGTTTTGGGGGAGATTTGCACAAATATGCACTAGCGCTAATGTACATTTGTACACATGTGCAAGTTTACATTAGCACACATGTCAATTAGCACAAGTAGAACAAATTCTCCTACAAATAATCCAATTCAGTCAATGAATGGATGACAAAATGAAAGACCCCAGACGATCTACCAAGACGGCATGGAATTAACAAAAAAATTGTACATCCCTAGGGGCAAGGATGAAGGAAAATATTCGTTGTGAACTTCACATGTGAAGTAATATACTTGGCCATCTAAAACCATTCAATCTAGAATCTAAAATTATTTAGCTGCACCACTTCTCACAAAATGTTATATGCCAGTTCAGGGAGATATGATTGAATCAAATATATGTTTGTCCAAAACCATTGTGTCACAGAACGCCTATTCAATTGCCTTGGAGTTTGCCTCTTTCCCCTCTTTTCCCAAGGTTCCACTTTTTTATTTATAAGCAACAGTAACAGTAAACAGGAGGAGAAGGAAAACACACACACACACACCTCTCAAAACAGGCCAATGAAGAATGAGCATATTCATTGGCTACAGAAAACTGATTGACTGTTCGGTGGGGAGGGTGGAATGGGGGGTGGTGGAATGGAGTATCCTGGAAAAGGCATTACCGGGAGCTTCTCTACATTTTTTTTTTTAAAAAATTGCTGCTTTACTTGGGCTTTCTGCTTCTGCTTTCTTCCTGGGATTATGATCAGCGCCACTACATGAGCAGACTGCCTGTGGTTTGAACTGAATACTTCCTGCTCCAGTCACTTCAATGAAACAGTGCCATCTAGTGACAGAATTATAGTGCAATGCCAATTTTACACAGAGCAGATTTTGCATTTTTTTTTTTTTAAAAAAAATAGCTGATTCTCTCCCTGCTTTTTAAAAGGAGGATAAAGGGGAAGAAGTGCAGGAAATGTCCTTGAGGTTGATAACATTATCTAAAGGACCCACAAACTTCCATGAGCATCCAATAAATTGCTCATGTAGAAATGTTCTGGTTGGTGGAAAAATTCCACTTTTCAACATTTTGTTGCTAGTCCCACTTGCTTCATTCTAATAACTCCAGAATAGTCTACCTGGATGGAAGTACTATCAGATAGAACAAGTCTGCTTGATGACATGCCTAGGCTAAACCTTGTGGAGACGATAATACCAATCAAACATAACATGCTGTTGCAAAGGTTTGGCTGGCTAATTGTTTATTACATTTGCATCGTACTGAACAAACCATGTTGCACACCATATTATTATTATTATTATTATTATTATTATTATAATAAGCTCTCTGGGCGGTTTACAAAAATTAAAAAGATTGAGCATTAAAAAGACAATATACAAAATTTTAAACCATAAAACAGCTGTCATTTAAACTCTTTAAAACATTTTAACTGTTAAACCTGTCCACAATGTCAATCAAAACCTCAACTTGAGCTATTGAAATGCCTGGGAGAAAATAAAAGTTTTGACCTGGCGCCGAAAAGATAACAGTGTTGGCGCCAGGCGGGCCTCATCGGGGAGATCATTCCATAATTGAGGGGCCACCACAGAGAAGGCCCTCTCCCTTTTTGCCATCCTCCGAGCTTCCCTCAGAGTAGGCACCCGGAGGAGGACCTCTGATGTTGAGCGTAGTGTACGGGTAGGTTCATGTCAGGAAAGACGTTCCATCAGGTATTGTGGTCCCAAACCATGTAAGGCTTTATAGGTTAAAACCAGCACCTTGAATCGGGCTCGGAAACATACAGGCAGCCAATGCAAATGGGCCAGAATCTATCTTATATGTTCGAATCTTCTGGTCCCTGTTACCAATCTGGCCGCTGCATTCTGCACAAGCTGCAGCTTCCGAACCGTCTTCAAAGGCAACCCCACATAGAGTGCATTGCAGTAATCTAACTTGGAGGTTACCAGAGCATAGACAACTGAAGCCAGGTTATCCCTGTCCAGATAGGGACGTAGCTGGGCCACCAGCCGAAGTTGGTAGAAGGCACTCCTTGCCACTGAGGCTACCTGAGCCTCAAGTGACAGAGACGGTTCTAGGAGAACCCCCAAGTTACAAACCTGCTCCTTCAGGGGGAGTGCAACCCCATCCAGCACAGGTTGAATACCCTCCATCTGGTCAGAGGAACCCCCCACTAATAGCACCTCAGTCTTGTCTGGATTAAGTTTCAGTTTATTAGCCCTCATCCAGTCCATTGTTGCAGCCAAGCACTGGTTCAACACATCCACAGCCTCACCTGATGAAGATGAAAAGGAGAAGTAGAGTTGCGTGTCATCAGCGTACTGATGACAACGCACTCCAAAACTTCGGATGACCGCACCCAACGGTTTCATGTAGATGTTGAACAGCATGGGGGACAAAACTGACCCCTGTAGAACCCCATACTGGAGAATCCACGGGGCCGAGCAATGTCTCCCCAGCACCACCTTCTGGAGCCGACCTGTCAAGTAGGAGTGGAACCACTGCAATGCAGTGCCTCCCACTCCCAACTCAGCCAGTCGTGCCAGAAGGATACCATGGTCGATGGTATCGAAAGCCGCTGAGAGTTCAAGGAGAATCAACAGAGTCACACTCCCCCTGTCTCTCTCCCGACATAGGTCATACAGGGTGACCAAGGCTGTTTCTGTGCCAAAACCAGGCCTGAAACCCGACTGAAATGGATCCAGATAATCAGTCTCATCCAAGAGTGCCTGGAGCTGGCCCGCAACCACCCGCTCAAGGACCTTGCCCAGGAATGGAACGTTTGCCACCGGCCTAAAATTATTAAGATTTTTAAGTTAAAAGTTAAAGTTATTAAGATTTTCCACCATATGGAAAGAGAGGTAACTCTCTCTCTCTCTGGATCATTAGCCAAACTGACCTGGGAGATGCTGGGTGGGGTGGGGAATCTTCCTCCTAATTTTCAATATGTTAACCCTAGTTAAAGTGCGCTGCAAAGGTGTATGTCATTTTCTCAGGTACATGTGAATCAATACATTTCACATTTCATTTGCAGAGTATTCTGCTGAAAAGAATATTTATTTATTTATTTATTTATATGTGTGATGCTGCAACTGGCAGTCTTTGGGATGATTACTCACTGAGCATTAGATCCTTGAGTCCCTCATTTAAATTGGTTGTTTAGCAGTGGGCATAGACACAATAATTGATATTTGTCTGCCCCTGCTCCTGTTGCTCTCTGATGGCTCGCCTCATTTTTTTTGGGAGGGGGAATTAATGGCTTTCACTTCCCTCTGAGGGCATGCCAAGGCTCGTCTTAATGGCAAGGACTGGTTTTGGGCCTCACTGGAAGTACTCCATTCCTCAGTAGAGCACGATTTGTTCCTTTTTTTTGCGACTGACAGAAAAGATGAGTCACAACTTCTATATAGCAGACATCTGAGGGATATATAGGTTGTTGGGTTTTGCTAGAGTTGATGTCTATGTAACTAACTCTGGGGTGAAGTGGTATTGTCTGTCGAGCGAAAGCCATTGTACTGGTATGTTGTTTGCTTTCACAAGGTCTGTAGCAGTCAAATAACTTGGAACTCAACGAGGCCTTGGCCACCTATCAAAGTTGCTGAATCACTAAGTTTCCTTGACATTGTATGCAATGTTGTATTGTTTCAGAGAGGTACTGGCTGCTATTGTGAAATGGCCCTGGTGGTATAAAATACACACCCTAGGAGTGGCAGGAGGATAAGTGCAGTGACTCACCAACCACAACAAAGCTTTACCTGTCACTCAAAGCATACCTGCCAAGATGCAAAGGATGTGAACTTAATGGGGACATGAGAACCATTACAGCCATAAACAAAAATTGCATGGACTGCTCAAAAGGCGTACAGGTTAGAAGAGACCAAAAGTTAATGTCTAATTTGGATGACAACAATGTGGATTTATATGAGTAGTTTTAAATAGCTGGAACGGCCAGGTACATTCAATGATACTTGAATAGCTTTAATAGTGATGTTTTATAATGTTTCTTTCCTTCTCCTTCACATGTTATAGAAGGGGATTAGGTCTATGGCTGTTCTTGCATAATTCCGATATATCATAAATTGCTTGCTTTTTAGTTTGCTGGGGATGATTGAGGGCTAGATCTGCAAAGGGGCAGTTTGCCAACAGTGTGCAGCGGTTTCCAAACAGGTGCATATGTGGTAAATTAGACACTGGCATGATTTTTACATATGGCAGTCCACATGGGTGTGTGCTGTGGCCTCTGCATGTAGATCCATGTGATGAATGCCAGAGAGGTAGCGAGAGAAATCAAATGAAAGTGGCTTGCCCTTTCCTTTCCGGTGCTTCTGAGTCATATGAATGTATGATGAATTCTAGAAGAATTTCTAAGCTGCTGGGCCTGATTTCATGTGCAGATTTGGCATGTGGTCATCAGGTTTTCATCATAATTTAGGCTGGGTTTTCTCACAAAATATCTGGGATGGTCAAGGATTTCGTTGAGTCTGCATTTTCAAGTGAACTGACCTGATCCACACTTCCTGGGCTAATATGTAGATTGAAACACTGTTATGAATCCGTTTGGATTTAAGCAATGCAGCTCTCAGATCACAAAATTTACCAAACTGGGTACAAAATCTGCATTTTAGGTTAAAATGACTTCCAGTGCATATCTTAAGATAAAATGTGCACAAAAATGCATATGTTAGGGTAAAAATGCATAGGAATAAATATTAAGGTGAAAATATAAGAGGAACAGAGCATTTTCTCATTTTCTTTCTTATACAAGCAATGTTGCCGAAATTCACCTTTCTGTCTTATAATGCCTGGCTCATATATGAAGATAGTATTATGGCGCCAGATGTTCAAGCCTAGAGAAAATGCTCAGTCTATAAATGGTCATGAGGTTGTTTAGTCCCCTGAAGTCTTGAGCTTGACAAGCAGCCCCCTTGAACTTTGGAAACCCAAAGGGGTTGATGTCAAAATTTCCCATCCCTCAGGCAATTCCTTCCTTCCCTTCCTCTCACTCTCCAAGGCTCTGATTCTCAAGCATCCACGGCTTCCATTTCCCTCCTCAGGCCAGCCTGAAGAGGGGAGCCTTTCAGTGGAGGCTGGTGGCGGGGCTATGAATCCACTCCTGGTTTCAGTCAGAACCAGTCAGAACACTAAAAGAGCTATCCGAGGTGCTGAATCCATTTTGAGGATAGGATTCAGCACTTTGGACAGCTCCTGTACAGCAGATCCACTGCCCCACTGAAATAGGAGCTACCAGCCTCCATCGGAGCCTTTTAGGGTGTGGGACAATACGACTTCCCTTTCTTCTCTACATTTTCTACTGCTGAACATGGAGCAGAGAGACACCCTCTGCTCCATGTTGAACAGTAGAAAATAAAATAGAACATTAGGTTGCAAGTAAATGTGAGTCCACCTGAGGCTTGGGGCTGTGCTTGCTCCAAATGGATCCCCATTTTATGATTATGATTCAATTATTCAAACAGCCCTGCTCCTTCCTCACTGTCTTCTTCACATGTATCTCCAAAACTCCCTTCCCACATTCCCACATCCCCATTTATCTTTGCTACTTTTCTGGGAGCAGTTGAGTGGAGGAAGAGAGGGAAGTCTCACCCCCCCCACTTCCTCTCTAGCGCTGTGCACACTGGAGCACTGGGAAATGTAGTTTTCAAAGTAAGAATGAATGCTATAATTCTCAGTGCTCTTGGCACCTAGTACGCGGCTCTAGCAGCATGCCTCAAGTCAGAGGAAATGACAGAGAGAGAGAGAGAGAGAGAGAGAGAGAGAGAGAGAGACCTTGTTTAGCAAACCATGCCTGAAAGAGAGAGAGAAAAAGAGAGAGAAAGGCCAGATATGCATGATCATTTAAGCCATGGCACTTTCTGCGGTGTGTGCTGATGCGTGCCAGGCTGCTTTTGAATACACAAGCACAAACTCCAGCTTGTTGTGTCATCCAAGCCCAGCAAGGGTGGGTTGTTGGAAAGGTTAACAAAACAACCCAGAAGCCATGGGTTGTTTTAGGCGGTTTGCTAACCACACCAACAGCCCACCCTCACTGGGTTGGATGATACAAGCTGCAGTCAGGGCTTGAATATTCAAACTGCCTGCCTGATGCAAACCGATGCATGTTCACCTGGGAGTAAGCTCTATTGAACACAGTGGGACCTATTTCTGAATAAATATGTCTAGGATTACATTGTCAATTTGTTTCTGGAATAAATGGAATTGGCATGTCCAAATTAAATAAATGTCAGTGTCAATTCAGACACTCACACGCTGGAGTTTTAGTACGCCTAAGAATGGAGACGACAAAGAGTCTGTCCAATCCCGACTCGAGATGTTTTGCGTTTGGCCGATGCACAATCTTTTTGTCATTGTCTTCCCACGCCATACATGCACAAACAAACAAACAAAAAAACCCGTGCAACTCAGGCCCTCGCTGATGGGAACATACAATCTCTTTTTTATTTACTCAGTGTAGAATCAAAGTTTGGTTCGTGTTTATTTTAGAGAAGAAAGCATGAAACCTGAATCGTACTCCTCTATTAGTCACATACTGAAATAATATTTAGAATACATCAGCCAATGCCAGGGGGAAAACAGTACCACTCAGCCAAGAAAACAAAAGAAAACAAAATCAAATCAAATCAAATGTGTTTTCAATCATAATGTCTTCTAGGTTTTGTTTCCCCATCTTTCTTCTCATCGCTTTGGTACATTGCCTTCAAACCCTGCAATTTAGCGGTGATATCTGTGTGTGATTTAGGGGAGTTGGGTGGTGGTGTTGGGAGCACCTGAGCAAAGTTTATTTAAGAGAGAGAGAGAGAGAGAAATGCGGAGGTAGGAGTGTTGTTTGGCTCCAAGGTAAAGAGAAGAGGCCTTCATAGATTTCGAGTGTCTTCTCAGCATGCAACTCTGATGACACGCAACCCTACTTCTTCTTTTTTTTTCATCTAACCCAGGTGAGGTGGTAAGAATGCTGTCTCAGTACTTGACCATGGTAATGGACTGGAAGCTCAGTCAAGACGAGACAGTATTCAAAGATTGGTCCTCTGTCCAGATGTGTGGTGTTCAGTGTATTCTGAAAGGGGTCACACTCACCCTAAAATAGATGCTCTCCAATTCTCATAATCCCCAGTCATCATGGCCAATTGTCAGGGGTTAAGGGAGTTACAATCCAAAACACCTGGAGCACACCCATGGGTAATGACAATACTTAACCCAGTATACCTCATTTCTTTGTATAGACTAGGAATGCAAGAGGTTGTAACACATCTTTGAAGGAGACGGGGAAACGCTTGCTTTTTTTATTGCCCACAGTTTCTCTCCCTCCCCCATCTGTACAGTGTGGGGCAGCTTGCTCCTGAACACTGTCCTCCTCCTGAGTGGCCACTGTCCTCTTGCCAAATGTATACAGGCTGTAAGAGCTATAATTGTAGTCTTGTCGGCTTGCATGCTTCACATCCCATCTCAGCATGTCCCCCGTTTACCCATGTTTTTGAAAGAGTCGTCTGCCACCTGGTTAGAATGATTGTCTTGGCTTCACAACACTTACTTCTTGTTCTGAAACGTGACTGGCAGGATTCCAGTCCAAGCGCTGTCATCAAAGAATGCAATTTCAAGATCCGAGTAAAGACCAAGTAAGCTGTGCAGTGCACTAAATATGGCACCTCTTCATTATTTGAAATGAAGGCATGTTATTGAAAAGGTACTATGAGGCTCATGGAGTCCAGTCTCCTCCTCTGACAGTTCAATCCTTGACCTTTAGACAAACCTACTCAAAAGTAAGTACCAGTGGGTTCAACGGAGCTTACTCCCAGGTAAGTGGCGATCAGATTGGAGCCTCTGAGAAGCCAAGGGTGCCTTTACAAGAGTGATTCAAAGCTCTTTCAAGGCACGTTAAAAAATTTACCTCTACAAGAGCGGAGCGCAAATTGGGGGTCGAGGCGCTTTTTCTGTCCGATTATGCGCATTATTGAATGCACGTTAAATAGCGAGTTTTAATTTATCGTGGGAGTTGAAGCGCCTTATGACCATGTGAACAAGCGATTCTCCGCATTTAAACACTTTAAAGCGCGTTTCATACAACCGGTAATGCGCTTCACCGCCTCCTGTGTATAGGGATTAGGCGTAAAAGCAAATGCGAGAAGATGCACATAATCGGACAACCGGGCGTCAAACCGAATTCTTGTAGAGGGGACCCAAGTGTGTACTTGAGCATCACTGATGAATGCCCCTCTAAAAGCCTTTCAGTATTTCAGTAGGAAGCATATGGTACAGTGCTCCTGGGGCTGTATCAATTCAATCAATAGTCTGAGGGAGTCCATGAAAGAGGTGTGCATGGATTATTTGTCACAACATATCCCTTCCAAGTACGGATGGAATAATCTGTCAGTTTTGGTTTCTCTCACTTTCTCATTTTTCCCAACCTTAAGTACAGTCCGTTCCAGACTTTGAGAATAGTCATAACAAAATTTGTATGGAAATTCATATATGTTTTTGTATGCATTTTTCCCAACGCATGCATTTTTTTAATATGGAATTTTGACTAAACTGCACATTTTTGGAAGCAATTTTCCTAATCAAAAGCAATTTGAATGTTATTTTCACTAAGCTTGTGTCAAATTTCCCTAATATATGGATTTTGGATCACATTGGAGAACTCCATTGCAAAACTCAGAGAAATGCAAAGGTTGTAGGACAATTGAGTTTTGGTTTAGGTATTGGTACAAAAGTGTGAAATTAAATAAATTCACATTAAAATGTGAAGAAATGCCTCCACAATCCCTAGGTTGCTATGCATTTTTTTCACTCTGTAGCCTCCCCAGCTGCCCAATCCTTCCTCATCTGAAAAAAGTTACCTTATTTATTTATGTACTGCATTTTTATACCGCCCAATAGCCAAAGCTCTCTGGGCGGTTTACAAAAATTTAAACCATAAAAACTATTCAAAACATAAAACAATGACAGTATAAAACATAATTTAAAATGCAGTATAAAAGCACAACCAGGATAAAAAACCAGGCAGCCAAGCAGAAATTGATAGGGTTTAAAATGCAAATTTAAACAGCAAGGTTAAAAATCAAATTGAAGAAATGTTAAAACACTGTGAAAATAAAAAGGTCTTCACCTGGCATCTAAAGCAGTATAATGGAGATGCCAGGCGAACTTCTCTGGGGAGCTCATTCCACAGCCTGGGTGCCACAGCAGAGAAGGCCCTCCTCCTAGTAGCCACCTTTGGCAGGGGCTCATGGAGAAGGACTCCCTGAGGATTATCTTAGGGTCCAGGAAGCTACATATGGCAGGAGGTGTTCCTTCAGATAACCTGGCCCCAAGCCGTTTTAAAATAACACCCAATCCAAACAACTACTTACAGGCCAAAAGCCTTCTTGATTAAAGTGGTATTTTCCTGCTGGCAGAAGGACAGCAGAGAGAGTAAGGATGGGCGAACTTGCCTGCTCTCACCCTGCTGGCCGCCTGACCTTGTTTGGCATAAGGGGTGAACTGCCAGGCACTCTGCAGGTGCACAGTGAGCAGTGCACAGTGCCTTGCTTATTCACAAGCTGCCATTTTGTGGAAAATGGCTGGTAAGCAGTTTATGGAAATCACCATTTTGCACAAAATGGTGGCCATAAATAGCACAATTCACACAAAATTTATGTAAAAATCCCATGCAACATTTACACAAAAGATAATGGGAGCATTTATGCCTGCAATTATGTGTAAATGGGCCTTTTTGCAGCTGCCATTTTTCACAAATGGTGATTTTCATAAATCACTTACCTGTGCTTTCCCACAAAATGGCAGATTGCAGGTAAGCTGGGGTCCCCAAGCTTGCCTGGCTCATGCAGAGTTGGCCAAGCATAGGGGTCCAACAGACTGGTGTTTGGGAGGCCAAGCTGGTGATCACTCAACGAGCTCGATCCTGAACCCAGATTTCTGTGACTTCCCTAAGAGAGAGAACCTAGCCTACTTTGAGATGGCAATCCACAGCCTGGGAACAGCCACCAAAAAGCCCCCCTGTCAGGTTGTCATCAAACACCTCTCTGAAGGCAGCAGTTTTGAAAGGATAAGGAAGAAAGAAATGTGAAAAGGACCAGTCATGGTTGGGATAAAGAACTGTATTAGGATTTGGGCTCATTGAGGAGGGGAAATATTTCAGGAATTCATAACCTACCCTGGAGATTCTATGAAGTCCCTGGATCTCAGTGGGGAATAGTTGCTGGACGTATTCAATGGAAGGTCAAGGCTACAATCCTGTACATCCAGGGTGTTGGACCTCTTTCAGCCAGAGGAACAAATTTAGTTTTGGAGAAGCTCTTGGGCCATATTTCTGTAGTGGGTGGAGCCAAAGGCAAAGGAAGGTACAGGAAAAACAACAACAGCCCAGACATATCAGAAATACCAGCATATTTTAGCTTCAAGATTTTGCTTCCTGTCATTTCAACCATTAGAATGGGGGAGGGGGGAATGGTACAATGGTGGTTCAGGAAAAGGGGGCATGGGCATCTTGGGAACTGTGGAGGGCCAAATTTGGACCACAATCAGGTCAGATTTGTCCCATAGACCTGAGGTTCAATATCCCTGCTATACACACTTGCCTGGGAATAAGTCCCATTGACCAACAGGGCTTACTTCTGAGTAGGGGTGATTAAGATTGAGCTACACAGTGCTTAATGTCTGGCTGGATCATGTTGAAGTTTACAGTTCAACGTTTTGCTGCATTTTCCTGCAAGACGTTTCCTCTGTCTTGCCAGCAGTCATCTGTAAGACCCGCTGCTGTAGGGGTGAACTGTATGTTAGTTGAACTTAGTTGAAACCAATGGGAATTAACATGTTTTTAATAATGTATTTGTTTTTATCTGTTTTAACGGTTTATCTATTTTATTGTTTTATATTTATATTTGGTGTTGTTCCCCGCCTCGATCTAGATGGAGAGGCGGGTTAGAAATGAAATAAATAAAATAAATAAATAAAAATAAATAAAGTGATGACTGACTTGCCCCAAGGACTTCAATAGGATTTATGCTCAACTAACTTGGTCTTGATTAAGGATGGTGCAGGTGCCTGACTGGGGCCGGGAGTCTAATGGACTCCCATGTGCTGGTCCCCCACCCCGACCGTGCTCACTAAGCTGCGGCCACTTACTCAGTCTTGATTTGATGGCAGCAGCCTGGTCTGTGAGCATCCAGTGGCATCTAGCCCAGTCCTTGAGCATCCGGCAGCCTGGTCCATGAGCATCTGGTGGAGTCACCAGGGCTTTTTTCTCCTGCCCCACATGCACGACTGCCACTACAGTAGCCAGAATGGGAAGAGGACAAGGGAGCATCCCTTCTCCTCTTCCCATGCCAGCTACCATGGTGCCAGTGGGGCAGGAGGGGGGACGATAGGGACTTCCCCCGACAGCTGCCCCGTCCCCTAACCGAGCCGCCAATATCCACATATTGGTGGTTCGGTTACTTCCACAATCCCCAAGTTGCATAAATGGCCACCTTATAGCAGCGATGTACATAACGTTAAAAGTGTGAAGGGCCCCTCTGTTCATTCAAATGGAAAAAAGTGTGCATTTCGAATATAAACACTGCATATCTTCAGTCAAGATGCATATGCATATATCAGTCAAGGTATATGCATATATCTTCCGTCAACACTGCATATGCTTCAGTCAAGTGTATACTTTTGAACTTGTTGAACTTAGTTGAAACCAATGGGAATTAACATAAAAGTGTACACTTTTCAAAAGTGTACACTTGACTGAAGCATGAAAATCCACATCTTTAATTTAAAAATGTGGATTTCATAATACATTTTTCTGAATGTGATAACAAGTTTGGGGAAAAGTGCAAACCTCTTCTGAAAGATGTGTTCACATTGTGTTCAAGTTCAAGATTGGGAATGGGGCACGTTCGGACGATTGGCAAACTGAAACAAAATGCTTGTACATCCCTAGCATGTTATGCAAGAAAGTTTCCCTCGAATTTAAATAAACTAAGGCAGGGAGGGATAAGAAATCAGAGTACATTAGAATATATTTTATCTTTAAAGAAATTGACTCTTCATTGAAGAAATGATCAATTAAAACACCACCTTTTCCTCCACTGGGTCCCAGTAACCAAAGCAAACACAGGCATCGAGTAATGAATTTCAGAAATCCATTACCTCGGAAAGAGAATCAGGTGGTTCCTTTGATGAGAAGTGAAAATCAGCCCAAATCAAGCATGCCTGTACACAGCTCATTGCTGAGCTGGGCTGAGCACTTGCTTGCTTTGCTCTAGGCACATTCAAATGTGTAACCTGGTTTGACAAGTTGCACTGGATGAACGCCAGGCTAACAAATCTACATCTCTTTCTCTACCTAATATAAGCAGACTTTTGCACAACCATATCTCTCATTAAATGGGATGTTTCTTTATTGTCATGCTCCTCTTCCTCCCAGTATGGTCTAAGCCATCTTCGATTTTCCAGAGAGTGGCTTGGGAGTAAGAGGTGTAGTTCACCACAGAAATGTATCTCCTCACAGATGGTCAGATGTCATCTAGCAGTAAGGGCTTCCCAGTGGTGGAACATGTGCACTTCGGGAGAACCAGTATGGTGTAGTGGTTAGAGTGTTGGCCTGGGAGTCGGGAGATCTGGGTTCTAGTCTCCATTCACCCTTGGAAGCCCACTAGGTGACTTTGGGCCAGTCACAGATTCTCAGCCAACTTACCTCACAGGGTTGTTGTTGCGAGGATAAAATGGAGAGGAGGAGGATTATGTATGCTGCCTTGAGTTCCTTGGAGGAAAAAAAAGGCAGGATATCAATGCAATAAATACAACATTGTGTTCAAAATTAGGAATGTGCTGAAAAAAATCTTCCATTTTTTTGTTGTCCATTCTCATTCAATTAGATAAATGGCTTTCGAAAAGAAACGAAATGGAGAAGATTTTTTTGTTTGAGAAATTGTCATGGGTTGGGTTTAGATTTTTGTGCTTACCTTACTCGTGAGGTAGCTGAGGAGTGTGTGTGAGTGTCCTGCCTTTCATTGTACAATCATCTCTCTGGCAGCCTATAGCCTCCTCAACTCCCCACACTTCAATTAAACCCCAGGGAATATCATCATGAGGTACTTCCTCCTATGAGGCTTTTTTTTGGATGAGGAAGTGCAGGCAGAAAAGCAGCTAAAAGGCTGCAGGGCAATAGCAAAATGTGTAATAGAAAGAAAAAAATCCTTTGCAATGATTAGGTAATGTCAAAAACATCAGCAAAATAAATTCAAAATAAATTATAAAACACCCTGACAAAGAAAGAGAGAAATGAAACCCTCTATCATGGGGTTCAGGAAATTAGAGGACAGATTTTGCCACAGCACTAGCTCCACACCTTTCCTGGAGCTACACACTACACTGTCACCCTCACACCTGCATTGTGGAGGATGCAAAATGGGGGCCAGGCTTTCAACACAGCTTAAGTTGGTACCACTTGCAGTGGTGACACAAAAGCCCTTAGGAAAAGGGCACGAAGGTGTGCGGCAAATCTTTCCAATGGGAAGCCCTACCTGTGAGAAACTGTCAGAGAATTTCTCTTCCCCCTGGCAAAATTCAGGGAAACTGTTCTTCCATTTCCTCTGACCACAAATAGGATAGAGAATGTTGAGGTCAGTTGTACACAACTCTATTCAAAATTGAATGGACCAATATCATAAAAGTGTGGATCTCTCTCTCTCTCTCCAAATGTTGAATATAATTTTCTTTTCCTTAAGTGGGAAACTATGGGATGTTTACCACTCCTTGATTGAAATTTGATGGAGCTGCCGAGGTCAGATAAATTGCTCCAGGAGTTGGATCTGTCCTGGAGGCTACCACTTCCCTCCTAGTCCAGGAACCTATATACACACGAGTTTTTTGATGTTTTATAAGGGTTATGAAAACTCTTTGGGCCACATGACGCACTCCCTATAACGTTGTATATCTGAGGTTTTTTAAAACTCACTTCAGTTATATACAACGGTTTCACTTTTAATAAATCGTTTTAAGTAAAATAATGTGTCCTTCCTTACCGTTTGAGATTCCTGGGGGCAGTGCTTCCATTACTGGTGCCCAAATGCTTAGCAGTTGATTGGTGGGGAAGAAAAAGGAAGTGGACCAGTGAACTACAACACCCACAATTCTTAGCCCTATACTCGCTAGGAATGACAGAGGAACTAAGAAGGAAGTGTGTAACTGAACTACAACCCCCACAATGCCTTGCCCTAAATTCATTGAAAAACGAAAGAGAAAGAGACAGGGCAGAATAGCGTGTGACCACACACACCGCTTTAAAGATGGAAGACTGTTCTCCTGTAACGTGAGTACTCAGTAATGTGGCCTAAGACGTTTTAGAACGCACCTATTTGGAACGTTTTAAAATACTTTTTAAAACGTTCCAAAGGACTGTGTGGATTCCCCCCAGGAGTCCTCAATCTTTTTGGGTCAGTGCAAAGATGTGGAATTTTGAGGGAGTGTTGTGGTCACTTTGACAAAATGGCTACCTTTGGGGGCATGCTCCTTCATAAAATGGCTGCCATAGTGGGCATGTTCTGTCACAAAACACTCATTTCCTTGAAGGCAAACAGATAGGACTAAGAGAAAAGCTACTTGTCCAAGAACCTAAGTCCAAGGCAAAGTCTGATCACTGTAAGTTACCCCAAACCACTCTTTTGAACCACAATAATTATGGTGCAGCACTTTGCAGCATGGCAACCTCCCAGGTAATATCATCATCATCATCATCATCAATCATCATCATCTTAGGAAATCTTAAGAAATCTTAACAAATAAAATTAAAATCAGGAGGGGCAAGGAGCCAGGTGGGCCCTAAGAGAGGAATCCATGGGCACCATGTAATTATCTGTCTGTCTGTCTGTCTGTCTCTCTCTCTCTCTCTCTCTCTCATTACTTAGGATCTATAGCACATAAAGGATCATCAGACGGGGTGGGAGGATCACGTTTCCTTACCGCGGACTCTCTTTCTAGTTCTCTTCTGAGTTTGAAATGAGCACTTTTCATGAAGAAGAGACCAGTGACCACGTGGCCTTTAGATTTCAATGGGGACAGCACCCTCTAGTGGACATTTTATAGCACAAACTCAGAAGAGACAGATTAAAAGGGATTATTTTGTGACTCTAAAACTGAGAAAAGGAATGGGAGATGTGCAGGAGACGGACGTCATCGTCAAAAGGACCCACTAACATCCGTGAGTGGCCAGTGACGAGCATGCCATAAAATGCTCAGCTGATGATGCTAATAGTGAATGTCATTGCCAGAGAAGAAAGATGTGCATGTGTGTTCATCACTTGATCAGTTAGTGATGATCATTAATTAGTGATTTGCATGCATGAAAACTGCCATCACTGGTTAAAAAAAAAATACACCATCATTAGCCTTTTCTCACAGTGGTCCCTTTTAAACCAGTGGAACTCAAGTTAGTGACGACTAATTTATTTTATTGATTTCAGTGGGGCTTATTACAATGGATATTCCCTGGATTGGGTCCAGGAGGTTTCAGTGGACACAATTCTTATTACACAGTTCCAAGGCCTCAAATTGCAGATCATGGAGGTGATGTACCTGCATAAATAAGGCAACGCTAAGTGATTTCAAAATTATAACTAGAATGGGGACAAAACTACTATATTTTTTTTTGGTTTTTTTAAAAAGTTTTTTTTTTACTGTTTTTATGGCTCTTTTGAAAATTTAACTAAATTGTTCTTCAGCAGAGACATACTCTCCAGAACTGTGCAATTGGCGAACAACATAAATTTGTGGTTAGAACCTTTCTGGCTGCGTTGCCGCCCAAGTGTAAAGCTGTGCTGCATTATGTATGTATTTTCGACTGGAGCCCTTTTAAAAGTTCGGTGAATGTGCAAGTTCCCATTGTGGCTCACCTAAGCAATTGCAATTCAAAGCAGTCCTCTTGAAATATGGTGTATGCAGATTTGTCAAACCTGTCTCTTTGTTTCTGCTTTTTACTTCTTTTCCCCAATATGGGTGCTGCTTGTTCAAAATGTTGAAAAAGTGGATATGAACTAGGGATGTGAAAGAAATTCATTGAGCTCACAATTGTTTGCAAGCGCCCAATTTGCATCTCCCAGCACCAAATGTGTACCCAAACAAAATTTGTATGGTGTGGTGCCTCATAGGCCATGTTACACCATGCAATTATCCTGGGATCAGCTCAGGAGTGTCCTTGTGTGTCCATATGATGCACAGAGGAGACCAGGGGCAACCAGGGTTAGGCAGAGACTTTCCCCAGGATAAATGAGGCCTCGTTATCCTGATTTTCCCAACAGTCTCAGGAAGATCCCGAGCTCCGCGGGGGTGTGGGTGCCCATCCAGGCTTCTTCCCACTTCTTTGTGAGTAAACTCACTTTCCAAACAGGCATGGAACTGTTTGGGGGGGGGGCTCTGTGCCCTTTGGGGTGGGGGGGCAGTAATTTTGCCATCCCTGGGATGGGTGGGGTGGGCGCATCACTTGACGCACTACTCAGGAGCAGGCTGCGAAGCCCGCTTGCAGTAGCGGCCAGCGGCGGACGGGAGTGGACATCCCCCGAAGGTAAGCAGGGGGAGGGGGAGGGGAGGGGGGGAGGGGGGGAGGGGGCCCCGCACGTGCACCGCTTACCTTCGGGGGACGTCTGCTCCCATCCGCCGCTGGCTGCTACTGCGAGTGGGCTTCACGGCCTGCCCATAGGTAGTGTGCCAGGTGATCATCACCAGTAGCTGCCAGCAGCGGACGGAAGCAGAGAGCCATGGAAGGTAAGCAGGGGGAAGGGGAGGGGGAGGGGGCTTACCCCCCTGGGGCCGTCCGCTTCCATCCGCTGGCACCCGCGGGCGCCAGCGGATGGAAGCAGACGGCCCGGGGGGGGGTAAGGAGCGCGGGGGAGGGGGCTTACCTGCCGGGGCCGTCCACAGCGGACGGCCCCAGGGGGGAGGGAGTTAGGCCCCCCTCACCCACCCGCCACCATTTTTTCCTCATAGACTTGCATTGGGGGAAAGCTTTCTTTCTCCCAATGCAAGTCTATGGGGGAAAAAATGGCGGCCGATCCAAAAATCGGAAGTTCCGATTTTTGGATCGGGATCAGACCCAATCCGGTTTGGGAGGCCTCCAATTTTGTCCGATCCAATCCGGGACAAAATTGAAGGTCCCGATCCGGGTCCCTATCCGATCCGGGGGGATCCATGCACACCCCTAATTCACATCTGAATCCTTCTTGTCTGTTCTATGCACGTTGTTCTCCGCAATTGGCTTAGCTATGCCTCATGTTCCCCATCTAAGAATGCAGTCCTGTCTCTGAGCAGTTTGATGCTGATCTAAATCATTGTTGTGAGCCATGTGCCCAATTAGTTTAATTGAGCATCCACTTGCACATCAAACTGCCACTATTTTGAGTTTGGATTTAGCAATGAATCTTACTGCACAGTTGAGATGTTTATCTACAACAATTAATATGTGCCTTTCACAACCAGAGTGAGAAATTCCATGTAGTTGCGGCATCCCTGGGTACCTACTTATTTACTTACTTATGGCACTTGTATACCAACCAATTAACCAAGTCCTCTCGGCAGTTCACAATGCTTTAAAATCAATGCAATACCATCAAATAAGCTACAAACAATACATACTTTATCTGAAGTGAACACAGAAATCAGCATAAAACCACATGTGCATGTTCGCTAGGCTGACCATATGAAAAGGAGGACAGGGCTCATGTAACTTTAACAGTTGTAGAGAAAAGGGAATTTCAGCCAGTGTCATTTGTATGCAATTAGTTCCTGGTGAAATTCCCTCTTCATCACAACAGTTAAAGTTGCAGGAACTATACTAGAGTGACCATATACAAAAGAAGGCAGGGACCCTGCAACTTTAACTGTTGTGACGAAGAGGGAATTTCACCAGGAACTAATTGCATACAGATGACACTGGCTCGAATTCCCTTTTCTCTACAACTGTTAAAGTTACATGAGCCCTGTCCTCCTTTTCATATGGTCAGCCTGATGTTGGCTATGCCTGCCTCTTTCTTTTTTTTAGGAATTATTTGGTGCAAAATTGCAGGAAACAAATTATGGACAGAGAAAATTGGTTGTGCTTATGGGCCCATTGGCATCAGTGGGTCCATTTTGTCACGATTGGCTTAAGTTCCATTAATTTAAATGGATCTTAAATATACCTTTTTTGGGTTGGAGCTGTTGGCCATGCTTTAAGAACACAGTCTGAAATTGAAACTTCCTGATAACCCAAATGATCTGGAGGAAAGGGATGAATCAGATTCGGAGACTAGCCTCAACCATTGCATCCCAAGACCAGCTTTGGGGAAACGTTAGAACTTAATGTTGCATGACACAGTCAAGGGAGCTCATTATGCAACCTTCTTGTAAGAATCACTCCTGGTTCATCTCCTTTTATAACGAGTGGGCATGAAAGTAAAATGGGTTGCCATGGCAAAGTAGATGGTGGAACTAACAGTGCCTTTCAAAACCACCCTGATTTACTATGGTCTTCCTGATGTGTTTGGAGAGGCAAACATTTTCTACAAAGTTGGCAAGACCGGTGGGTGCCAGATGATAATTGATACAGGGCCTGGAGGCAGCAGCCCAAGCCAGGACTTACTCTTGTTAATCACTGGGGCTGTGTAAAGGCCAGATGCAGAGTGCAATTAAGCCAGACGATTGCAAAGGAGGAAGCGCGTCACGTGGTGGAAAGGTATTTTCTTCTTGGCAGGCCACACCGACACTGGAGGCAGCTTGGGAAGCTGTCATGCTGTCACATCAAGCACATTCCTGTGTGTAGGCGGGTTGAAAAATAAGCTGGATACAGCAAAACAAACAAAGGAACAATACCTGCGAGGGAGAGAGGAGGCCAGCTTAGAGGAGCAGGAGAACGGAGAGGTGAAGCTTTTCTGAGACTGTGTCACAGCAGTGGGATGGTTGAGTGCCTGACTGTTTGCCCAGTGGGGAAGCAAAACCAAACCAAACCAAACAAAAACAACAACACGTCCCTGTTTGTAGAAAACTAGCATGTAAGGGATGAGGGTTCAGCGTAGTTTTCTCCCTGATGTGCGATTTTTCTATACAATGCATGCAGGGAGCTTTCTTCCCAGGGGAATATTGACACATGCAAGCCCTCATCTACAGTCAAATCTGACCAGCCATAGATGTATTTTACCACGTGATTCTGCTGATCATATATATATTGGCCCAGAGAGTTAAACCAAACGGTGAGGAGCCCTCACTCAATGTGATAAAGTGCATGCTTTGCAGGCAGGAGGTCCCACCAGGTTCGATCCCAGGTTGGCTCAGATAGGCAAAATGCCTGGGAGAGCCATCACCAATCAATGTCGACAAGACTGGGCTGGATGGACCCATGGTCTGATTCAGTATAAGGCAGCTTCCTATGTTCCTCAAATATTAAAAGAGGATGTCAAACAGAAAAGAAAAGAAGAGGCAAGCAGTAGTTCAGCTTTTCAGATCTTACTGAATAAGCTTAGCAGTACAATAAGTATTTCCGTGGCTGGGATGTGAAAGAGATGCTATTTAAGAATGAGGGTCAATTGCTTTGCTGTGTACATGCAAGCCTGTAGATGTGTGTTAAATGAATTATGTCCACATATAAAGCAGGACTGTTCAAGGTCTTTCGGTCCAAGAGCCAACAAACTTCCATTTTGGCGAAGCTCTTGGAGGGCACATTTCAAGCAGTGTCTGGAGCTGAAGGCCAAAAGGGGATGGGCAAAAAAGGTTCAGGGCCAAAAATGCCAACGTAGCGTTGCTTAGAGCTCTTTCTGTCATTAAGCCTTCGGAGGAGCAGTTCAACCATTTAGAATGAGGCAAACCATCCACAAAAGCTGAGAAACCACCATATGATCCATAGCTGAATGGCAGGGAAGGAGGACAGGGAAGGAGGCACGGGCAATTTCGCAATGGCGGAAGGCTGGGTTTGGCCCTTGGGCCTGAAGTTCTGCACCTCTGATTTAAAGAGATGGACATACAGGTGCAAGTCCATCACTTGACAAGATCCCATCCCTCGATGCATTTTAGGTGAATTGGGGAACTGTCTCCATTTAGAAAAATATTGCACTTCAACTTGACGAAAGCCCTATTCCTATGTAGGGATGGGAGAACTAGGTATGCCCAAGCTCACTGAGATTTATTATTATTATTATTATTATTATTATTATTATTATTATTATTTACATTTCTATACCGCCCCATAGATTAAATCATTAAAAATTGATATACAAAATTTAAAACCATCAAATACTTCAAATACATGAATAAATACACTTCACAAACAGCTATCTCTTGCTGCTGATGGGGGCAACAGTACGCAGCCTTTCCTAATTGGACTACTTTTCAGTGCTCAGTCCGCCTCATTTCCATTTTCATTAGTGACCTGTTTTTCTTTTCGTTGGACTGGGGAAAGTGTGCATTCCCCCCCTCCCCCCGCCCATGGACTAAATTGTGAAAATGCATATCTTCGGAAAAAATCTGCCTTCAAAAGTAAGTATACTGCTTTGAAAAAAATACATTTTTTGTGTGATCAAAAGCTCAAGAATGTGCGAGGTTTTTTTTTTTTTTAATGTGCTTCCTTTCACCTTTGTGTTTGGGATTATGAGGCAAGTTTTGATGATTTGCAAACTGAAACAAAAGACTCATAAATCCCTATTCATGTGCTCAAACAATGCTTGTGGGCATAATATTAGAAGTATGGGGTGATGTGCTACCCACAGCCTGAAAATCCACATCTCCAACAGCTCCACCCCTGATCTTCCCATGTTTAGCAGTAAGATCTGAACAGGTTTCTAAGTTTGTTTAGCTGAACGTGTTTAGAATCGATCCTCCCTGTCATGAGGAACCCTGCATTGGTATTCCTGGTAGGGGTGTGCACGCCAAAAAATATCGTCATTTATTGTTATCGTCAGTTCGGACCAAAACAATTATCGTCTTCATTCATATCGTAGGTGAACTGTATCGTCTTCACGATAATTATCGTGAAAAACTGATATTTTTTGCAGCCCTATTTTTAAAGAAAAAAATGCCTATAACTTCTGTATTTTAAAAGTTAGAGGCTTGAAACTTTGTCACAGTGCTTATGGGGTATAACTAAGTATATGTATGAAATTTGAGATCTATCCCTCCAACCCTCGATTTTATATGATTTTTTAAAAGATCATTTCTGTTCTGACAGGTCTGAATGAACACACGTGGCGAGCTGTCATTCTGATCTGTCAGAACTGAAACGATCTTTAAAAAATTCATATAAAATCGAGGGTTGGAGGGATCGATCTCAAATTTGGCACATATGTGTAGAACATAGGGTGGATCTACGCTGCTGTTTTAAAGTGCTTTAATGTGCTTTATAACAGTAGTGACAATTGTTTTGGAGTATGTCCTGGGCCCCAACAGTTGTCACTACTGTTATAAAGCACTTTAAAGCACTTTAAAACAGCAGTGTAGATCCTGCCATAGACATTGGGATTGGGGCCAGTGCACACAACCCTGTGTCTCCTCCACACTTTATGTCCAAATACACACATGAGTAGAGTCATAGAAAAGCTTTCTTCAATCTGTCATAGCGGAGAGGCACATTCAAAGCATTAACAAATGCTGTAGTCAATAAGAGATGAGCATCATTTGATGAACTGGCACCCACCCTCTGGAAAACCCTCCCTCATGCGGTTCGGGAGGCGGAAAATGTAATATCTTTGAAACACCTCCTAAAAACATATCTTTTAGACAAGCCTTTCCTGCACTGTAACTTATTCTGGTTTTATGTGACTTTTAAAGTTTTAAAGTTTTAATCTGGATTGTTATATTATGGGTTTCAATGTAAACTACCCAGAGAGCCTTGGCTGTTGGGCAGTATAAATATGTAATAAATAAATAAATAAACCATAATTACATTAGATGGAGATATTTCTATAAGGTTTAGACTGGAAATGAAAGAACTTGTAGTTCATGAAGATGCCAAATACTTGTTGACGCATATCAAGAAACATTTGGGAGAAATTTGGTGGTGAAAGTGAATGCTATAATAGTCAATCAAGTGGATCCCCATTACAATAAATGGAGAGAGACAAGCTTGTGACAGAAGCTCTGGACTATCAAAAACTATTTATATCCCAAGCCTGCATGAACAGCAGAACAACTAGAACCTTGTTCACATGAATATCAGATGTTATGGTACACCTCTTCCTAGGCTGTGACATTTCAGACAATTTTACTTCCTCATCTGCTATTTGTGCGATTGAAGCCTCAGAATAGCCTCAGCAAAAGGGGATAAGATGATGTTCACAAATGATTTTCTTCTTAATATTAAAAAGCACACATACTGACACTGGTTCCCCAAGGATTGCTGCAAAAGAAATGTAAGTGTCAAACAAATGGATCACATTTGGGCAATCTAAATTGTAGGCATGATCTGGATCAGGAACACAGTGGGGACAAACCACCTACTCTGGTTCCAATTCAGATCAGTTCTTCTGTATTGTAGAGTAAAAATAATAATGAAATAGAGACATGACTGCTAGCTACATTTCTAAATTAATGCGTAGTTTGGCCCTGATTGTTTACTTATCCAAAAAGTATTGGCCGTAATAGGCTTCAATTGCCCGTACCTTCCTGATTGGCTAGGATCATCCATGAAATTAGGAGATCTTGATTGGCTAAAATAACCCATGTGATTAGTGAAGAAGTGTTGTTTTCAGTCCAAATCAGGTTTGTTTGCTTATGAGGATGTTGACACACAGTTAGATCTGGTTAGGTACATGGCATTGTGGCATTTATGGAGGATTGCCCCAAGATTTTAGAACCCTGGAAAATCAGGTGTCTGAAATCTCAGGGGGAGCCTCCATGGATAGAGGAAGCCATCCATTTTATGCAGTTGCCTTCTACATGTAGATGGTGACAAGAATGGTGCTTGTATGTACGGAGAATGACTAAAAGGGCTATTATCACTTTCACTTCGGGATCCTTGATTGTCTGGAATCACTTTATGAAGGAGAACGAAAAGTCACACCAAAGAGGGCAAATGGTCCCAGCACATCAGTAGCTCAGGGAAACAACTACTACTCTCCCTCCCCAAGTAGTAAACTATTCTCAGAGATGTAGGGCCTTTTCAACATGAAAGCCAAAATGGATGAATCTTCATCACTGCCCAATTAAGACAGTGAACGAATGAATGAAAAAAATCAAACACTTTAATACATGACTGTTTTAATTCAAAACGAAGCTCTGCAATTGTTTGATGCTGTAGCTTGTTGCTGCCTTTCTGTCCTTTTCTTCTTCTATGGATATATATATATATATATATATATATTGCCATCAACTGGATGAATACAGAGAGAGAGAGGGAGAGAGAGAGAGAGAGAGAGAGAGTTTCAAGACATATTACATATTTTGATACTACCCGCAGATGCCCTTTTTACAACACACAATAAAGGAGGTGTTCATATTAAGTTCAGCTGAACTCATACTTAGGCCATCTGGTTCAATTTCCATTTTGGTTCTCTTGGCCTTCATACTACACATTGACCATACGTCATAGGGAGTTCGCTCATAGACATTTTAGTGATTTTTGTTACTAGGGCTGTGCCAAATATTTATGGTGTTTGCTTTTTCACTTGAAAAAGTTACCATTGAAGGAAGGATGAAAATGTTAACAACCCACCTGTATCCTATTCTTCAGTAGATAGTTCCACACCTGTTTGCTGCCATTGTTCTCCCAATCTGTTGCTACTCAGGGAGGTAGAGTCAACTCTTCCTTATTGCTGAAGAAATTAGGTAGAATTAAGGCTGGCAAACTAGCAGTGTTTGAGATTGCCAGATTGGCCAGATCTACACCGAGCAGGATATTGCAGTATGAAAGCAGTATATAAAAGGCAGGAGCCACACTACTGCTTTGTAGCAGTATTGAAGTGCACTGACAACTGTTGGGGGCCATTGACACATACCATATACCACTATATCCTGCTTGGTGTAGCTCTGGCCATTGTCTCATGTCCAATTCCCATTCCCATTTGCGATTGCTGCTCGCTCTGTGCAAATGGGAAACTTGTGCCAATTGAATTGTGATCAAATGGAAGCTTTGTACAAGTTCCCCCAAAAGTCTTCTTTGCACAACTTTCCCCTGTAGACTAAAGCAGGGGTGATTCACTCTATGGAGGAAACTTGCACAAATTCAGAAATTTGTGCAAATCAAAATGGGAATTGGGAATGAGATAAATGTGAGCACATGATCAGTAATTTAGAAATATTTTCAATGGACACATGCTTGCACTCATATTTGGAGCTTTGAACAGGGCATGCTTGTACGTTCTCCAAGCAAAACTAAAATTCTTATATTTCCCTCGGTGGACTCTCCCTAGCAATGGGATGTGATCATCTGAATGTGCATCTAAGTGTGGATGTTGTCTCCTTGCACTGCATTGCTGTTGGTGCATTGCATATTAACATGTGCATCACAATGGAAGAATATATCAACTGGGTTTCCTCTTCTGCTTCATCACCCCCTTTGTCAATAGTTGTACATCCTATATCAAAGGGATGTGAATAATTTCCAGTGGGGGCATTTCTTGCGTGTGTATGTGTGTGTGAAAATGTTCAAGAAGTATCACTCTATTCTTTACTTGTGTCAAACAGGAGTTTGGCTTTTAACTGTAATAATGTTAATGACATGGAAAAGTTGGTTATTGTGGCTTCCTTTTAGACACCCATGCTTATGATATGATGGCATCTGCTTCATTTCAATCATCTAATTGGTCTCAATTATATATGGTCACAGTCCGTAATTAGTGTAAAATGGAAGTGAGGTCCATGTTTGGAAATGCAGTAGTTTTGTGGCAGCTGTGACAAAATAGCATCAGACTGGAAACAATTTTCTCTCTTTATTTTTGTTTTTGTTTATTTTAATATATAGCCTGCTTTTGAGCCAAAATGGCTCCCAAAACATCTTGGCAATGAATGGTGATCGCAATATACAATCCACAGTGTTCTGCTTCCAAACCTGGGAAATTTCTATAGTTAGCATTGATTCTTTTAAGCTTGGGGAAATCCTTCTGGTACCCAGTAATAGTGGCAGCTGATATGGAAAGTGGTGCTATTGAGTGGGTCATTAGGAATGATTTGCTAAGCTTTGATGAGCAATAATTAATTTTGTTGAATGCTGTGCCAGTCAAAGAAGATTATGCCATTCAGAAGACGGACGCTCAAGGATTTTGTTTGTTCCAAATTTCGATGTGAACTGACCTGATCAGCACCTCCAAAAACAATGGGCAGTTTAGAATACAGTGATACAGTTCTTGATTAAAACAAACACACATCAAAATCTATATCTATATCTGTGTGTGTGTGTGTGTGTGTGTGTTTAGGAATATGCATGTTGTGAGAAAATGCACTCTCTCTCTATATATATGCATTAAAATACAAATTTTCATGCTGACTTTTTAAAAAAAAAATATCACAGATTAATGCAGAAGTGGGTGGAACATATTTATAAATGAACACATTTGAAATGGAGACAGACTGGAATAGACTGGTCTGTCCATCCCTAATTCAGAGTAGCTCAGAATTATGTACAAAATGTATGCTCCACAATCTTTTCATTGGAATCACCAATATCAGTCTCCTAAAAATCCTATGTTCTACTGGGCTCACCACCAGTATGTTGGAAAGGAGGGAGAAGCAGCATTTTCTTTTCTTCCCCCCTCCCCTCTCTTTTTTTTTCTTCCTGTTCCTTTTTTCCTGCCTGTAGTGTGTTTCTCTCCCATTGGGGAGAGGGAAATGAATGATGCAAACTCCAGGGCTAGTTTAGTTTTTCCTTTCATTCTGGTGGTGTGGGAGAGGCTCACGTCACAGCTTCTCCCATGCCATCCAAGGAACACCTACTTTTTGTGATATTTGTTGAGTTTTGAAGTTCCAGCTGTCCTCAGGCTCACAGGGGAGGCTTGAGAGGTCTGGTTTTCTTCTCCAATGGCAGAATTCCCCCTTCACCCTTGGAACAAGATATCAGAAAATCCAATGCTCCCTGGGTCATCCTCCCAGGGGCCATAGGGATCATAAAGGCACTAGTAACTTCAAAATTGGATAACTGCAATGTACTCTATCTGGGGCTGCCCTGAAGAATGCTCCAGAACCTGGAGCTAGTGTGGAATGCAGCAGCTTGGCTGTTGAGAGAAACTGCCACTTTTCAGCATGCAACTCCTTCACTGAGGAAACTGCACTAGCTGCCTTTTCCCTACTGGGCCAGGTTTAAGGTTTTGGTATTAGTTATAAAGCCCTAAACAACTTGGGATGAGGATACTTGAGAGAGCTCCTTCTCCCTTACCAACCTGCCCGGTCACTGAGGTCATCGGAGGGCATGCACCTGATGGTTCTACATGGACCTATGGCCCGATTGGAATCCACCCGGAGAAGAGCCTTCAGTGTGGTGGCACCCTCCCTGCCTCTTGAAGTCACACAGGTGCAAACACTGTGTTGTTTCTGGTGCCTCCTGAAAACATCTTTATTTCAGGACACCTTCCTTTATTGACCAGTCATGGCTTTTAATTTTTATTGTTATTCTGTTGTTGCTGTTGCTGCTGCTGTTGTTGTTATGTTGTTGTTGTTGTTGTTGTGTTGTTGTTGTTGTTGTTGTTGTTTTAATTTTTTAAAACATGGAGTTGTATTCTTTTATCTTCTTATCTTTTATTGTTCACCACTCCACTCTGGAATCTGTCAAGATGTGGAATGGTATATAAATGTAGTAAATAAATAAATAAATAAATAAGGACTGCAGCATAAGTGAATTTGCAGTTGTACTTTGTTGAATCTGCTATCTTACAATGCCTACTAGTTTGGCTTATTTATGAACCTGTGATAAAAGTATTCAGTTAACAACTCAGACAAGTGTGTACCTATGTATGACAGTATGACAGGGATGGACAATATGTGGCCCCTCCAAATGTTTTGGACTATAACTCCTATGATCCCTCACCATTGGCTATGCTGGCTAGGGTTGCTGGGAGTTGTAGGACAAAACATCCGGAGGGCCACAAGATGCCCATCCCTGGTAGTCTATATATTTGTATATTTGCTAAGAAATCTCTCTCTCAAACAAACTGAGGTATAAGGAAACTGTGCCTAATTTTAGTAAATTCTTTTGAACTCATTACATTAAGCTATTTTCAGCTTTGATGTAATAATAATCTCCCTTATCGTTATAATTGTCAGGCATCTGAGTCAAGCGTAGGATACTTTTCTTACAAAGTAAGTGTGATAAGGATAATCAGATATAAAATGTCTAATTCACATTCAGTAGGACTTCTAATTCTTCTGGAATGCAAAAGATCAATATATGCTTTCTTGCTTGGTTACTTTCCCTTTTAGGCAAGGCCTTGCCCCTCACCACTCCTGAGTCATGGTTTTTAGAGGAAACTCCTTGTCAGCTATAGAATCAGTGAATCAACCTTTCCTATAAACAGTGCATTTTTTCTAAACCTGTTTTTGCCATGTACCACCTTGCCTCACAAAAAAAGTCAACCATTTCAGATTAATCCTCGTGGCTTTGCTCATGCCAGTATAACAGGAAAGAGCTCTCTTTTCATTCCCAGGTAAGGTGAGGTCATGGTGGAAGATAGGCAACAAAACTTTTCTCAAGGGAGGAATCTTGAGTTGTCACCAAATTTTGCCTGAAGCAAATTGTGGATGCTCCTCAACACATTTTGATACAACTGGTGGAATTTCTCTGGTGGGGAAGGGGTTGAGTATGGAAGTTGTTATGGAATTTCACCTGAAGTAGGGTGACCATAATTTGGAAACCAAAAAAGAGGGCACCCCAACATGATCAATCCCCAAGGGGATGTGCCCACCCCAACATGGCATTAATCACGTCTGATTTTGCAGCTCACAATTAAGACAAAATTGTTCTACATAATATCTTAATGTTAAATTCACTGTAATAAAGAACAAGTAAGATATTCAATGTATCTGAAATTAACTTAACTCACTCCTGCTTTTGTAGTTTTGCTGTACTTTGAAGCTTTTGCTATACTCTGTGTGATACAGTCTCCCCTTCCCTCAAATATATTTTCTGACTGAAAATTCTTCACTGGATGACCATAATCTCACATTTCCTAACATTTAACACTCTTTCCCCATCATTGTTCTCATATCCATTCTAAATCAGGATCCATACTCACAGATTCAGCACACTGCTACCACTGAAAAAATGAATCAGTTGACAAGCGCAGAAAAATCTAGTACAACGAACTAGCAACCTAGCATTCAGAAAGAGTATAAAATACTATTATCTAGGGGTGTGCACGGACCCCCCGAATCGGATCGGGACCCGGATCGAGACCTCCAATTTTGTCACGGATCGGTTCGGACAAAATCGGAGGCCCCCGGACCGGATCGAGTACGATCCCGATCCAAAAATCGGAAATTTTTGGATCGGCCGCCATTTTTTCCCCCATAGACTTGCATTGCAATGCAAGTCTATGAGGAAAAAATGGCGGCGGGTGGGTGAGGGGGGGCCTAACTCCCTCCCCCACCGGGGCCGTCCGCTGTGGATGGCCCCGGCAGGTAAGCCCCCTCCCCCGCGCTCCCTACCCCCCCTGGGGCCGTCCGCTTCCATCCGCTGGCGCCCGCGGGCGCCAGCGGATAGAAGCGGACGGCTCCGGGGGGGGTAAGCCCCCTTCCCCGCCACTGCTTACCTTTTAGGGCCGTTCGCTCCCATCCGGCGCCAGTGGCTACCGCCAGCCGGCTTTGCGGCTTGCTCTCGAGTAGCGCGGCGGGCGCCGGATGGAAGCGGACGGGCCGGAAAGGTAAGGGCCCCCCTCCCCCCCTCCGCGCGCCCCCTCCTTCCCTCCACGCACCCCCTGCTTACCTTCCCGGCCCGTCCGCTCCCGTCCGGCGCCGGCGGCTACTACCAGCGGGCTCCGCGGCCTGCTCTAGAGTAGCGCGCCGGGTGATGACATCACCCGGCGCGCCACCCTGGAGTAGGCCGCGGAGCCCGCTGGTAGTAGCCGCCGGCGCCGGACGGGAGCGGACGGGCCGGGAAGGTAAGGGCCCCCCTCCTCCCCTCCGTGCGCCCCCTCCTCCCCTCCGCGTGCCCCCTGCTTACCTTCCCAGCCTGTCCGCTCCCGTTCGGCGCCGGTGGCTACTACCAGCGTGCTCCGCGGCCTGCTCTAGAGAAGCGCGCCGGGTGATGACATCACCCGGCGCGCCACCCTGGAGCAGGCCGCGGAGCCCGCTGGTAGTAGCTGCCGGCGCCGGATGGGAGCGGACGGGCCGGAAAGGTAAGCGCCCCTCTCCTCCCCCCCGCTGTCCACTTTCATTGGCAGGCGCCCGCTGGCGCCCGCCAATGGAAGTGGCGGTGGGCGCCAGTGGGCGCCCGCCGATCCGCCGATCCGCCGAACCGGTTTGGAGCCTTTTCGGACCGGTTCGGATTGGATCGGCCGATCCAGCTGTCGGATCGGAAATCGGATAATTTATCCGATTTCCCACTGGACCGGACTCGGATCGTGGATCGGGTCCGATCCAGTGCACATCCCTACTATTATCCTCCAAAAATTAGCCATGGAACAAAATGGACGAAAGGCTTGTTGCAGTGACTTCTCACTAGCACCTCATAGATTGTTTCAACTTCTGGTTTATAATGAGAAACTAATCTAAAAATTTGTCATTATACCTCTGGTTCATTAGCCATGTAAACAAGACCTTAGAGCCTATCTACACAGTACCTTGGAACGTTTTAAATAGTATTTTGAAATATTCCAAGTAGGTGCTTTCTGAAACATCTTAGGCCACATTAAGGAGTACTCACGTTACAGGAAAAGAATTCTTCAGTCTTCAAAGCGGTGTGTGCGGTCTCACACCCTTCTGTCCATCTCTTTCTCTTTCATTTTTACAATGAGTTTAGGGCAAGGCATTGTGGATGCTATAGTTCAGTCACCCACTTCCTCCTTAGTTCCCCTTTCATTCCCTAGCTTTCAATTAGTATAGTGCTAAGCATTGTGGGTGTTGTAGTTCACTTGCTCACTTCCTCCTTAGCCCCTCTTTCTTCCCCACCAATCAACGGCTAAGCATTTGGGTGCTGGTAAATGAAGCACTGCCCCCACAAATCACAAACGGTAAGTAAAGACACATTATTTTACTTAAAACAATTTATTAAAAGTAAAAACCATTGCATATAGCTGAAGTGAGTTTAAACAAACCTCTGGTATACAATAGGGTGACCAGATAAAATCCAGGTCAGGGCTCATGTAACTTTAACAGTTGTAGAGAAAAGGGAATTTCAGCCAGTGTCATTTGTATGCAATTAGTTCCTGGTGAAATTCCCTCTTCATCACAACAG
Organism: Anniella stebbinsi; assembly: GCA_029215795.1. Taxonomy (NCBI): domain Eukaryota; kingdom Metazoa; phylum Chordata; class Lepidosauria; order Squamata; family Anniellidae; genus Anniella; species Anniella stebbinsi. Next base: position 107,597,083 of record JARDYH010000002.1, on the reverse strand, counting down.
TTAAAGTTGCAGGGGCCCTGCCTTCTTTTGTATATGGTCATTCTAGTATAGTGCATGCACCTTTAACTGTTGTAATGAAGAGGGAATAACACCAGGAACTAATTGCATACAAATGACACTGGCTGAAATTCCCTTTTCTCTACAACTGTTAAAGTTATATGAGCCCTGACCTGGATTTTATCTGGTCAGCCTAATACAACATTTAAGGGAGTGCATCATGTGGCCCAAAGAGTTTTTGTAACCCTTATAAAATGTTACAAAGCTAGTGTGTAGATCGGCTCATAGTCAGTAGTGATACAAAGGAAGGCCAGAATGGATGCCCATTATCACAGTGCTAGGCAAGAATCTTTCCCTTCTTTCAGCCAAATATCTCTTGAATTTACAATACTTCACTGTGCAGAGAACAGCAATCCCAATCAGACGGTGGCTCAATTCGAACAACACGCTGAGCAACGGTTGTTGAATTACCTACTGACGGTTGTTGAAAAAGGTGGTGATCTACAGACAACATGCTGCAGCAGGCGCTGCAAGGAATCGGCAACCACCCCGGTTGCAAATTGCCTACTCGGCTCTGACTGACAGCTCGGCTGCCATGTTCCCTGCTTACCAAACTCCGTTAGTCCTCCAGCAGGTATCCCAGAAGGCACTGTGGCCGAAAACCATGGGCGCCGCCATTGAAGCCGATGCAGGACACACCTCCCAAACCCCATTGGCTGCCTCAGTCAGTGGGCAGAACTCAGCAGCCTTGGGCAAAGAGGCAGCCAGGAGGAACGGCAGCACCAATACAACATTCGCACCCCACGCCCACCACTGCAATTCCAACATTGGCACCCACACCCCAGCCCCCAACCCCCCCACCTCCCTCCTAGAGCATCTTCCGCACACACAGGAAAGAAGGCAAGAGTGGGGTGGCGTAGAAAACTTTATTCAGCAGGGAGACCAGACATGGGCAATAAGGCACATGGGCACCACTATGCCAGGGCAGAACCTACGGAAAGGACAGTTGCCCCCGGGAAGGGAGGAGGCGGCTGGAAGACACAGCGGTGAAGAGGGGACGGCCGAGGCCACACCCCCAGGGAGCCAAGCACGGAACATGCCAAGGGGATGAGGTGGAGAGGGGCGGCATGCCAGGGAGAGATGCCAGTCCAGAGATGAAACTCCACAGCCGACACTCACAGGGGGTGGGGGTAGCACAGCCAGATCCTGGCACTGATGCTGTACCGCACCCGGGACGCCTTTGCTTGGGCGCGACGCTCCCCAACGGGATTCTTGGGACCCGGCAAAGGCTCGCTGTCCAGTCATGTTGGGGACGCGGCTCTCGGGTCACCGCGTCCCCTGCCCTCATCCTTCTGGGTGATGCGAGGGTGGAGGTGGCGGTGCAGTGGGGGTCTGCTTCGGGTGGGTTGTCGTTCTCCCTGTTGGACGGGGGGAAGCCCCTTGCTCCAGGGTGCCTGGGGTTTTTGGTTATTCCGTCTCCCCCTCCCCCCCTTTGCCGTAGTGCCCTTCTGGTGCGCTTCCCTGTCTGTTTGGGTAGATGACTGGGCACCCTGCGTGAGTGCTTGCAGGAGCTGGCCCCTTGTTGAGCTCCGTGCCGGCTGCCTGGTGGGGGAGGCAGGCATCCTGGTTGCTATGGCGGTGATGCCGGGGATCTGTTGTGAGAGTGCTTGAGCGGCCGCCTGCTTTCTGCCTCTCTTGCCGCTCCACTCTCTGATCTTCCTTGCTCAACAACTCACGACCGTTGCTTCAACAACGCACCAATTCGGACGACACGTTTGTCAATTGACAATTCCCCCAACAACTTGCAAGTGAGTTGTTCCTCTCAGTTGTTACTTTAACAACTGTGGGTTGTTGCTCCGTTGTGTGGCTGAATTCGGACAACACATTTAACAACTCAACGGGTTGTTGTTTCAACAACCCACAGTTGTTAAACGTGTTGTCCGAATGGAGCCAGTGTAAAGCTCGGCCCAAAGAAAACTGCCCAAAGAAAACTCAGAAAGAAGTCCCATTGATTTCAATAAAGTTGACTCCCAGATAAATGGATATAGGATTGCATATATTAACTCTGAAGATTAACTGGAAACACCTCCTGACCATTTCTATTTGTATACCAATGGTACCTAGAGAGGTATTCTTGGTGGCTGCCACACAATCCAGAAAGTTGATAGCATCAGAGCCTGAGCATCTTTCTGGAAGTTGAAAGACATTTTAAAAATATCTGATTGACTTTCAGCCTGCAGAATAGCTGTTAGCTGGGATTTTAATTGTTCAAGGCACATTGGGACTTAATGGATTTATGTGTGTGTGTGTATGTTTTGTTTTATGTTGTTTTAAATGCAATCACCATCTCAAGAGTTTATTTTTGAGCATCTAAGATTAAAAGATGTAGTCTTTTATCTTTTATTCTCACCTTGCAAAATAGATTACAAATCTTAGACTCGTGTGCATGTATCAACTCATTCATTTGCTACTTTAGATTGCAATCTGAATGTACTCACTGGAGAACAAGTTCCATTGAAGTCAATGGTTCTTACTTTGGATCAGACATATATAGGATTACACTGTTAATAAGTTAGTTCTTTCTTGTGTCAGCCCATCCTGCAATAAAGTAATTAGCCTTAAATGATGGTGCTTACAAGACCATTAGTATTTTTATTGCTGTTCATGATAAATCTTCACTGTGATAGAATTTAAGCAAGTTGAACAGTGCAATGCTAGACATGTCTACTCAAAAGTAAGTTCCATTGACTGCAATAGGGCTTGCTCCCAGGTAAGTGGGCATAGGTTTGCAGCCTAAACTGACTTTGCAATTCTAAAGTGCTAACATAAACATAATTACAAACACAAAACAGGAACAATGATAGAGGAGGGGAAAAGTTATTAGGAAGGGGAGATTTTTGAAATTGTGGAGGAACTTGTCAGTCACAAACAAGATGAACATAGTTTGCAAAGATAATCCATGCAAATAATATTTCAACGAAGCCCAGAAGGCATTCAGTGTATGTATTGTGTCTTACAAGAAATGCAACACAGAAATATCCGTCCCAATATGAAAATATGAGCAAATATGAAAACTTTACAGGCTTCTCTTTCTTTGCTATAATAAGAAGCTCCAAGTTTAAACTTTGGACTTGTATTTCTAAATCTTCATCACATAAAAATACAGAGAGTCTCAGCTATAGGAAGTAAAGAAATTATGTCAATCAATCAATCAATCAATCAATCAATCACAGGAGTCTGTCCTTCCAAGTAAAGTCAGGAGTCCTGCTGGACACATCCAAGCACTTCAGTGCCTCTAAAGTAATGTTTTCATTTGTTTCTTTGTAAATACGTTAACTGCCTTTTAAGACCCACTTATCAGTGCTTCAGATAAATCTAATGAAAGTCAATGCAAGTAGAAAAAGTTTGCCCCAAGATAGTACAAAAAGTGGATTAAGTAAACTGGACAGTTGGTTACCCTAACCTGAAGCAAAAAAATTAGGTGAATTTGGAGTGCCATGTTTGGCAAAAGGAAGCCATTTCATGGAGACAGAACTAATTTCTTGAAAATTTATCAGGGTTTCTACAGACACGCTTTCAGGAATGACAGCCTGCTCTGCTCTTGCAAGGTATAGCTGTTCGTAAGTTTTGCTATCCTTTAAATAGCAATGCTATATAGCTGACCCTGTGACAAGAGGATCTCGGTGTCTGCTCAGTACTCAGCTATTGTTCAGGTGCTAACTGTAGATAGGCAATTTCATGCCCCCTGCGTTCCCTCTGTTCTATGGTTATTTTAAAACAGGCTTTGGACTGGACAGCCTTTCAAACAGAGGATATCTTGAAAGAAAGGACTGTCCTCTGATAGCCCTTTAAAGAGAGGTCTGTCCTCTGGAAAGTAGGCCACCCTAGGAGGAAGTTTGATTGAAAGTTTCCTCCTTGGGAATCTAAGGAGTTTTGAAGGCGGCAACATGGGTTTCAATGAAACCAGTGCCATTTCCAGGGGGTGCAAGGGAGTTCTGCTTGTGAACTATCCCCAAAAACATATTTGCCATCTTAGTTTTCCTCAGTCAGTGTTTTTTTTTTTTTTAAAAATCTGCCTTCAGAGAACCCTTTTTATACTCTGCTGAATAATCCTTGGCTAACTATCATGAAAGTACTGCAGTTTGCAGAGGAATCCAACAATATGGAAGGCCTTCTATGACACAGGCTCAGAATGGTATGTGGACCTCCAAACCTCTTGGGCATCCACAATTATTTAAGGCTCCATACACAGTAACAAAGCTAGGCCTCTGGCCTATACTGATATATTACAGCCTCACAGAGATCATGCAAAGTATTTAACCATAGCAAACAGGTGAAATTGCAGTGTTTCTCTGATGTTTTCTCCTCACCTTCATGTGAACAATTCTGAGGACAGCTTCACACATAGGCTGAATTCAGACAACACGATAGTCAATGGTGGGGTAATAATCAACTTTACAGTTGTTCATCTAGGGGGTACTCCCCACACAACATGGTAATAAATAATCAACTGTGGTGTGGATTAGGATCAGCGCTGAGTTGACTATGGCAGCATTCAGATGACGCGATAGTCAATACAACTGACGATTGTTTTCCCCGCCCCAGTTGCTTATTGTGTCGTCCGAATTCAGCCATATTCTACAAAAGAGAGACACCAAGGCAATTTCTGGTTTTTACACTTCTGGGATAATGTATAAAGGGGAGATTAACAAATATACCTCCCACACCACCCTCCCAGGGAACCACGTAAACTCTTGAGACAAGTATAATCTCCACATCTTTCCCTGTGGCATATAACCATGTTGCCCATTTACATGTTCCCCATCAGCACCAAACACAGCCATGAGAATTACATGTGTGCATGCTTCTCAGTGTTTTCCATACCATGTGAAATGTCTGGAGACATTTTTCGATGAGAACTGAGTACATTCATGATTGCTAGTGATTCTGCAGTCTAAAACCATTTCATCTTCGAAACAAAACAGACATCTGATGATTTACTTTGAGGCATGCCAGGCCTGACCATTGTGAGACCTGGCGCTATCGATGTGCAGTTTCATAATTTGATGAATTTTAAAGGAGTAAAGGAAGCAAACTTGTAGTTGCATCTGTTTCTGTTTCTGTTCAGCCACCCACTCTTCAATATATGGACGTGTGGGACTTGTTCATTTCTTCCCTTCTCTATAGCTTAAGCCATTTGGTCGCTAATGCGTGTATCCCAGGATTTCTCAATTTTAAAGACTGTTATCATAATCCAGATTTTTCTATGTCCCAAAACACAAATAGAAATACGGTTGCTTTCAAACTGTTCCAAACATGTGTACTGAGACTACAGATTGTGGGAAAAATCACAGAAGATTTTCAGGGGTATTAATGCACCCGAGTCTCCTTTTATTTCCCCATTGGGCTCAATGGGAAAAGAGACCACCTACAGGCTGAATCCCTACATCTGCAAGGCCTGGAACTCTTAAACATTGTTTGGCTTACATGACTTGCAAAGGGGGTTTAGCACCCAGATGTTTAAAATAATACAATCAAAGGAAACCATTTCTGTCTATAAAAACAATATTGAAAGCACAACACCCCAACGCTAGAGGAAGTCAGTTTATGACTTGTTCAAACCATCACTGGTGCTGTGCCCATCTCACCATCTCATGGGAATGTACAAACATGTGCTAAGGTTAATGTTTCTTTAACAGAGACATGTCCTTTGAAGTCTGTGCCATGCTGCACACTCCTGATTCAGGAGTGTGCAGCACATCTAAATAGGAAGCAACCCTACGATGCTGCTAATTTGGTTTGTGAAATCAGACAGTCCTATACGTACCAGAATAAACTATAATGTGTGTGACAATGTGTGCACTGAAGCCTTTTTGAGTTGTTCCCTTACACTTTCAGTAAAGACATGAAGTGGGTGCCACCATGCCCTGTTGTCCTTAACACAACGTTTCTGTACCCCGTTGGCTCCATACCTTTGTATGGATACATCCCATTGTGTGGAATGCTTACAGACGTACAACGGTACATGCCGAGCATCCCTTTCCAGATGGTCCAGTCCATTTGCAATGGCATGTGTTCCTGCCTCTACCATGTGTTTAGTGCACATGTGGAGGGACAATTGAAGTAGACCAGCGGGCGCTGTAAAATCAAGAACTTTTGAATGTGGTGCTCTTGTGTGGTGGTATACTGTGCTATTTAATCAAGTGCAGGCTTGGTTTTTAAGAAATACAGGCATCATTTGCTAGCACGTTTAGAAGGAGTGGCACTCCCTAGCTTGTTTTATGTGAGAAGAGGGCTGCTGTTGCTGACCATCCCTTAAAGTAGCCTTCTCCAACCACAGCTCCCATCATCCTGCCTTAGGCTGATCAGAGTTGTAGCCAAAACCATTTGGAAGGATTCAGGCTGGGGAAGAGTGTCTTGGAGCAACACTGGAGAATGTGTGGCCCTCAGGATGCAGTTGGACTGCAATTCCCATCAGCCAGCATAGTCGGTGGTGAGGAATGATGAGAGTTGTGATCCTACAACATTTGCAGGTCCACACATTCCCCATCCCCACTACCTGAGAGGATGCAGTTCAGGGAACAGGTTGAGTCGGCTGGTTTGGCTCACGCAGCCTGGCAAATCAAGGGTAGCAGGCATGGACGTACCTGCCTAAGGCAACTGTGTCTCCCCCACTGGCAGCAGTTCCAGACAGCAACAGAAGCACCCTGCCCACCTACACATCTTCTGCCAGTGCAGGATTAACTAACTGCCAATGGTGCTGAGGAGGCATTCTTTGGACTCCTTTGGCTGTCAAAGGGAGCTGCTTCTGCTTCCCTTTTTTGCCTACTTTGCACTGTCTCATTGTTCTTTTGCAATAATTAGTTTCATACTTAGCCTTATTTATTAATTAAAATTTTCCTGACCCACCCTAGAGCAATAGACCTCAGGGAGGGTTATAAGAGTCAAAACATTTCAGCACAAAAACGCAATCCATAATATTCATCAGCAATATAAAATTGGCATTAAAAAGCCAAGAAACCAGATAAAACCCAAGCGACAGTCAAGGAGATCTCAGAGCTTTGGTAAATACCTAATCTTACCTTGGCCCTAAAATGAAGCCAGCTTTGATGCCAGCTAAGCCTCAAAGGGGAGAAGCATTCCATAACTGGGATGCCATAGCTGAGAAGTCTCCCTCTCGCATGTCAATATAACATATAGCTCCCAACAGTGGGGTGCAAAGGAGATCCCCCTAAGCAGGAAATCAATAATAATAATAATAATAATAATAATAATAATAATAATAATAATAAATTTATTTATAACCCGCCTCTCCCTCTGGATCGAGGCAGGGAACAACAATAAATATAAACACAAGAACCACAAAATAGATAAAATATTTAAACAAATAAAAACTAATACATCGTTAAAAACATCTTAAAATTCAACTGGGTAGGCCTGCCGGAAGAGATCAGTCTTCACTGCTCTCTTAAATTCATGAAGACTGCTAATTTGTCGAATCTCCTCCGGCAGGCCATTCCACAGTCTGGGAGTGGCAGAAGACAAGATCCTCTGGGTAACGCTTATCAGCCTGGGTTTGGCTGAAGAGAAGGTCCTCTGGGTAACACTCATCAGCCTGGTTGAGATGCTTCCTCTATTGAGATCCCAAGCCATTTAGACTGTAAACATCTTCACTAGTAACACCTTGACCTGGGGCATATTTGGGAGCCAGAAAACTTTCTTTCGAAGATGTGATTTCTTTAAGCTTTCCCTGACAGCAGTCTAGCTGCTGCATTTTGCGCAAGCTGCAGTTTCCATGTCATCCTCAAGAGCAGCCCCACTAAGGCCATGTCTACACCATGGACCCCTCCATTTTCTCAGGATAACTGGTTCCTTAGTTACCCCAATTTTCTCCGTGGTCCCAGGACCATCCCGAGGACTGCGGGCAGTGTGGGTGGCACTCCTGGCTCGTCCAGCCTCCTAGCGAGTAGTGGGGCTCTGGAAATGGGCACGGAGCTGTGCAGGGAAGCCTGTCCCCATCGGAGGTGGTGGGGGAGCGGGTTTTAACTTACTTTTGTTGGTGGAGTGCAGTTGTGCTCTGTCTCCGACAATTGTTTTAAAAATGGCACCAGTGATGTCCCTCTTGCCTTGCGGGACGTCACACTGGTAAGTGTATGCAGGGGGGTGATCCCAGAAGCAGGATCCTCCCTCCTGCATCCCTGAAAGCCTGCAGGTGTGGAAAGGGTCACTGCAGATTTGAGGGAAGGAAAGATGTTTATGAGTAAGGTGACCAGATAAAATCCAGGTCAGGGCTCATGTAACTTTAACAGTTGTAGAGAAAAGGGTATTTCAGCCAGTGTCATTTGTGTGCAATTAGTTCCTGGTGAAATTCCCTCTTCATCACAACAGTTAAAGGTGCAGGCACTATACTAGAGTGACCAGATACAAAAGAAGGCAGGGCCCCTGCAACTTTAACTGTTGAGATGAAGAGGGAGTTTCACCAGGAACTAATTGCATACAAATGACACTGGCTGAAATACCCTTTCTTCTACAACTGTTAAAGTTACATGAGCCCTGACCTGGATTTTATCTGGTCACCCTATTTATGAGAGAAGGAAAACATTGGTGAAAGAGAGATATTGGCAAGAGAGTCAACTGAGCATTGGTAAAATCATCTTGATTGGAATGGTGAAGGAAATATTCCCCAAACCATGGCTTACTGTCATGAGGGGGCTAGAGTAAGTAACCGTGGCTACCTGATAGACCCATGAAGCTTATTACCTCAGAGGCTGATGACGATGAGAGGTCAATGCATCTTTCTAGAACGAAGTCCAGATGTAGCACTGATCCACTGATTGGCATCAAGGTTGAGGGGGGATCACCTTCCCAAAGTGAGTAGCAGGAGGTGTCATCTCCTAGCTTTCACCTTGGAAGCAGGTATATCTGCACTGAGTTAGGCTAGGATGGCTTTGACTCATTAAGCATGTTGAAGATTGGACATGTTCATTAATGATGTTGTGGCCCCATAAATGTGTCGTGTCTTCATTCTGAAGGTGTGGGAGCCAAAACTGTATTAAAACAAAGGGATGGGAATGACTTGTGAAATGACGACAAGGAGCTTGCTGTGCCCTGTTGACTGGCATTTCTGTCAGCCCTGGCCTATCCAGGGGTTTCACATTGCCTGTGTTAACCACAGAGGTTGATGTTGCATGCTTATTTTATTTATTTTTATTATAGAATTCAGAAACTGCTCTACATTGAGAGATGTAGGGAAGGGACAGTGGTAGATAGGAAAGCGACAGTGGTGCATACGGAAGGCCCTAGATTCAATCCCCGACTTCTCCAGGCAGAGCTAGGAAAGACTCCTGCCTGAAACCCAGGAGAGACACTGCTGCCAGTCAGTGTCTACAATACTGGGTCTGACTAGGTATAAGGCAGCTTCCTATGTCCCTAGATTGGAGCAGTGCACAATAAACACACAAACATGCCGGATGCAATTGTGACAGTAAAAAACAAACAGATCAATAGAACAGTGGCTGGAATTCATGCAACAGTCAGGCAATGCAAGCCTAGGCTGACCATCTGAAAAGGAGGACAGGGCTCATGTAACTTTAACAGTTGTAGGGAAAGGGGAATTTCAGCCGGCGTCATTTGTATGCAATTCATTCCTGGTGAAATCCCCTCTTCATTACAACAGTTAAAGCTGCAGGGACCTTGCCTTCTTTTGTATCTGGTCACTCTAGTATAGTGCCTGCAACTTTAACGGTTGTGATGAAGAGAGGATTTCACCAGGTACGAATTGCATACAAATGACGCCGGCTGAAATTCCCTTTTCTCTGCAACTGTTAAAGTTACATGAGCCCTGTCCTCCTTTACATATGGTCAGCCTAGGCATGCCTGAAAAGTTCTCTGCAAATGCCAGAAAGAAAGTAACATTGGCACATGCCCAATCACAGTTGGAAGGGCATTCCACAGAGTGGGAGACTCCACACTAAAAGCCTTCTTTCTGCCCCATAAGAGAGCAATGAAGGTTGAGCATTCCATGGCAGATCACAAGGCAAGGTCCCAATCTCAGAACTTGGCCCTTTCTACACCACGGAATTTTCCCGGGGTCATCTCTGGGTTGTCCCTGCAGTTCCAAATGATGTACAGGGGATCCTGGGGGCAACCGGGGATGACCCAGGGACGACCCCAGGAAAAACCCAGGATAGCAGAAACTGGGGATATCCCGGTTTTCCTGCCAACCCAGGACATGAAAGGGCATGGAGCTGTGCATGGTGGCTCTGTGCCCATGGGGGGGGAAGCAATTCCATCATCCCCAGGATGACAGATGTGTGTGTGTGGGGGGGGTTCCCCTTATCTTTTCCGCTGCGCTCCTTGCTCTGCTCTTTTTATTTATTTATTTATTTAAAAAATGGTGCCAACGACAAGCGCTATGTCCCTGTTCTCTTCCTGGACTTTGCACTTCCTGCTTGGATGGCCAGGGTCCAGGAGAATCGCGGAAGCTGGTAAATCTGCGATCCTCCCCCTTCCCTCCCTGTATACACTTAGGTATAGAAAGGGCCTTAGAGTCGCTGCTATGAGGATGGAACTCTACATGATTCCATGTAGGTTCAGATCTCTTGGCTTCCTGCTTTGTATTCATGTTCACAACCCTGTAGGAGAGTGAGATACCTTCAGTTTCTTCTGCTCTGCCTCCACCACTTCAACCCTCCCTTTCTGCCTCTCTGCCTGCTGCAGCCAAGCACCCTGCTTTTGGCAACCCTGACCCAGTGTGACTTTTCTGGGCACAGGTGTGTTTTATGACAGGTGTGGGCTGGCTGGATGCAGGCAGGTTCCTCAGCCAGCCTTGTTCATCTGCACTTCTGAGATGATTAACATGCAGTCAACAAGTTGATGACTAGGGAAAAAAATGAATTGACACACAAGCACCTTTTTGGTTTCAGCCCTTTGATGAAACTCGGTTGCATAACACAGCTAATTATGGATGCAATTTACAACCCGGTTTCATGAGTGCTACCATATTTAATAGCTTCTCATTTCCCTTGACAAGTTAATTCTTCTTGAATGTACCCATTACATTTTTTTTTATTTTCCCCCTCCACTGGCTTCAATTAGACACCTGCTCAGTGTATTCAACTCATCATGCACCTGTCTGTGCTATTAATCACCTGTTTAAAAACTGTCAGAAGTGTCATCTCAGTAAAACACCTGTAGAAACAGAAGCCACATACTCTACCTTACCTGTCTCTGAGCACTCACATTCCATGGTAGCTTACTTGGCTAGGTCCTCCAGCCCTGAGGATTCTCAACAATGACTACAATCAATGGAACTAATGGGAGCTTCCACAGCACTTTAAGAGCTCACCTTCTGGTTCATTTCAGAAGAAACTCATCTGCCTTTGCAGGGCTGGTTCACACATTCCTTTTAAGCAGGTGGTTTGTCCTGTTTTTACGCTCACCATCCAAAATCCTATGTGTGCCATATGGAGCATAACCCCCCATCCAAACTTTTCACCTTGAATGTAATGGAGCAGTTGCTTTCCATATGCATTTAAATAGGGTGACCATATGGAACGGAGGACAGGGCTCCTGTATCTTTAACAGTTGCATAGAAAAGGGAATTTCAGCAGGTGTCATTCGTATGCATGTGGCACCTGGTGAAGTCCCCTCTTCATCACAACAGTTAAAGCTGCAGGAGCTAAAGTAGAATGATCAGATACAAAAGAGGGCAGGGCTCCTGCAGTGTTAACTGTTGTGATGCAGAGAGAATTTCACTAGGTGTTGCATGCATACAAATGTCACCTGCAGAAATTTTCTCAGCAACAATATACTGTTCCCTGTTGTACCACAAAGTATTTTGGGATTTCTGGCAGGTCCGGAATGGGCAATTAAGACCCATTAGCTTTATAAAAGAGCTGCTTCCAGTGGAGATGAGAATTGCTACAACTGGTGATATGGATCAACACAGCTGCCTGCATTTTTGGACTCTCCTTGGGGCAGGGAAGTAGGGGTGGCGGCTGTGGGGTCTGTCACTTCAAAATTTACCACTACACCACTATTCAGGAACTCACGACATTTCTCTGAGGAGTTTCATGTCCCTAATTGTCCTTCTCAGCATGCTCTTAAGAACAGATATTCTATTATGCACACCACCACTCCTGTTAGCTCAGTGGCTCAGGAAGCGGGATCGTGACCAGGGAAATGGCTTTGGGGGAAACCTGAAGCGATGGCCTCCTTGAAAAGCACGTATCTCTTTTGCTTTGATGTAGCATCAGCTTTCATGCCTCTAAGTATGCAAAGAAATGGGAACCATGCAGGGAGCCATTTGACTGCTTTGCATGCAAAGCCCTGCATATTGCAATTCCTGAGCATAATCAATGCAATAGGCCACTATGACAGGCATTGTGGAAAAGGTGACAGTGGGCACCATCACACCTACTTCCTCCCCCTGGTTTGCATCCACAGTTTCCCCCTCCATTTCCTTAGCGAGTCGAGTGCTGGGCACTTTCATGTCTGTGCGTTGTTGCGCTCAGGTATCCTTTCACCTGTATCACTACCATGCCGGTGAAATCTCCTGCCCTGCCCCCTATGGTCTCCTTCCCCCTGCAGTTAACTTTTTATATTTTTATATCTATATTTTTCTGCAGAAATACAGTAGTATGACAGCTTGAAACTGCGCAATTACAGTAAAACAACACACTGTGCTTTCCCCTAAGATCATATTAAACAAGATAAGTGAAGAGAAAGTATTACAATTAGGTTTTGGAGAAGTTTGTGGTCAATGCTGGCATGGCAAGGAAAAGCTGACATTGTTCTGGTCAGGAAACCTAGACATGCCTACTCAGGAGTAAGAACCACAGGGTTGAATGGGACTGAGTCCAGGGCATGCTCCCTTTTCCGTGGGGTGTTCGAGTAACCTCTTTTCCTCCCCCTTCACGGTTGAGCAGTTGACCTACCCCACTCTCCTCTTTTGTCAGTGAGACCACTATTTGACACACATGCCCCCAACAAAAAATGGGATGATTCGATATAGTGTAAGGACAGCAATACATGGGAAGGAGGTGCGGCTTTATTACGCAGGGAGGGGGGAAACAGTCTTTCCCTGCTCCAAAATAAGATGGAAAATGGAGGGGAAGAGGCAGGATGAGCCCAGGAGAGGGAAGACATCATGTGAGTACAGTGCTGCAAAAACACATACCAGGCATGGCAAGAGCGCAAAATCACTGGTGTGATGGAGCTCCGAGTCTGTGACTAGCGAAAAGTGGCTTTCATGGCTGAGTGGGGACTAGGGCCAGATCTGCACCAAGCAGGATAAAACACTTTGAAAATGTTTTAAAAACTGTATATGGAGTATATCATGGCCCCCAACAGTTGTCAAAACTATTAGAAACCGTTTTAAAGCACAAGTGTAGATCCTGCCTAGAACCCGCATCTCCGGACTCCCAGTCCAACACTCTAACCCTTACACCACACTGCTCTCGCCCCTTCAGCCTTATTCAGTGATTTTAGCTTTTCCTCCCTACTAGGGGAAAAGTAGGAAAGTGCTTATTTTCTCTTACCCATCCCACCCCAACGCCAACTGTACATTAGCTAACTTGTAAAGCAGGGAGGGCTTTTGCCCTGAAAAACAGTCTATCAATATTTTAAATAATAAATAAATAAATAAACAGACAACCTTTTTAGCAATGGGGGGGCTGCTTTGGCTTCTGGGGAAGTCTTTGAATTGGGCACGCAAGTGGGCAGCACTAATGGCGAGTGAGGCAGTGCTAGATGAGACCAGGGGAGACTTCCATTCATTCACAGTCACCCATTCACTCTCTCTTAGGGTGGCCATGTTTCCTCTTTTACAGAGGATGATCCTCCATTTGAAGGGCTACCAGAGAACTCTCCTTTATTTTGAAAGCAGTCTCTATTTCAAGGGCTGCCTGGTCCAAGTCCAGTTTAAAGAAGGCACAACTTGGACCTTAAAAGTTGTCCATCAACAGTCACAGTCTAGCACACCATGGTGAGATGTACTGTATTTCTATTTAAAGTATAATAATTATTTCTAAATTTCCATATATACATATTAATTAACATGTGCTATTTTTATGCAAACCAGTGTTCCATTATAACCTCTTCTTTTGCTGATGCATTTCCTTTGTAGGGTGGGGATTTATTAGTGACCAACTTCTCTCTCTCTCTCTCTCTCTCTCACACACACACACACACACACACACGTTCAGAAGCAGAATCACCAAGCAATCCTGATCCTGATTACTTGGGGTAGAGGCTTTCATCTCATAACCAATGATCCTAAACCAGGATTGCTGGGCAGGGGTAAGGCTTTCCAGTGATCTAGATACAGATGATTGCTAATACTAGCAGGAAAACAGTGATCTTGCATGTAGGGATCACTGGGAGGGGGGGGTGAGGTTAAACCTTCTTTCCCTAGTGTTCCTGGACAGTTGGACAATGAAAAATAGGGATGGAACTGTCTCAGGCCCTGTGGCTGAGGGAAGCAAGGGAAATAAGGGCTGAGGGGACCAAGAGGAACATGATGTTTAGCAGCTATTATACTGATTACTCAGGTCATATTTATTTATTTATTTTATTTATTACATTTGTATACCGCCCCATAGCCAAAGCTCTCTGGGCTTAATAGGATTAAAAACAATTAAAAACAATATACAAAAATTAAAACAGCAAAAACATACAACATATACACAATCTATACATTTAAAAACCACATCAACACTTCAAAAACTACAAAAACAAAACAAAACAAAACAAACCCAGGCTCCTCAGATATTGCCAAATGCCTGAGAGAAGAGGAAAGTCTTGACCTGGTGCCGAAAAGATAACAATGTTGGCGCCAGGCGGGCCCCGTCGGGGAGATCGTTCCACAATTGGGGAGCCACCACAGAGAAGGCCCTCTCTCTTGTTGCAGAACTGCCAACCATATAAGCCAGAAACGCCCCCATAAACTAGGTGGCTCCATTGGTCTCCAGGGACAAACCTTCTGAATAGGCCCTGCACCCCAGTGGATTCTGATGGATGCCTCAAACTCTCCAGGCAATTATTTGTTCATGACAAAGGGAGCCATTCAACCTCCTTCCCAACTCCAGGTCATCTCTCTCTATTGAATAAAACACCAGTTTAGGTGTATGTCCAGCAACATGAGTGGGATCACAAAACAATGAGGATGATCTCCTAGTTGTCATTGCAGCCATGACATCCTAATGCGCACCTGAGAAAGACATGTCTGCATGGATGCTCACCCAAGAAAATAAACCTTAGGGCTCCCAACAGCACACGAGAGATCATCTCTATCACCTCAGGAAGGGTGACTGTTGAGCAGCAGTATAGGCAGTACAGGTCCCCAACCTTTTTGGGTCAGTGGGCACATGTGGAAAGTTGAGAGACTGTTGTGGTTACTCTCACAAAATGGCTGCCATTGGGTGGGGGTATGCTCATTCATAAAATTAAAATCACCTCACCAACAGAGGTGTCCAGAGGACAACAACACCAAGATAACCCCTGTCATGTCATGGGCTCCCAACATTAGGTACAGGCCCTCAAAGTCAGAAGATTGCCAGACAGTATGCTTAGAGAGGGTGATGGTACCATGACAGACCATGACAATCCTTGCTCCCTGCCCAATGGGTCTATACTGCTGGGCAACTAAAGAACTTCAATGTTACAAGGGAGCTATAAGGTACTGCCTTAAGAATGCATTATCCACAGGAGAAACCTGGTGCTTTCAAGTATACCTAATCAATTCTAGGAAATGTGGAAACCACAGTTATATTTCCCTAGAGCATATTTGTTTATAATAGCTTCTAAGCTGTATTGTCCCAAAGAAAGGTGCAGTAGCAGATCTTGCCAAACCTCATGTCCCGCTATAGTTAATTTGTTTGTTCCTTCTGTTTTTTTTTATTTTAAGAAAACAATTATAAGAGAGAGCGAGAGCGCTTATTGTTTCCTGCTTAAATTGAACTGACTCAGCGAAGGTGGCCCCAGTCCTAAGGGCTGGGCATGGCAACTTGTGTTATGTCTGAGTTGAGACAACGTTTTCAGAATTGTTTTTAATGGGTGGGAGTGGAAGTGCAGGTAGGGGTGAACATTTATTTGTTTTTATTTACTTACTGATACCTGTTTGGGGATAAAGAGTCAAGGCAGGTTACATCCTGCCTTTGAGGAGTTAAGTTTTAATGAAAGGTAGAACTATTTTGATCCCACCCCCTCCCACCCCTTGTCCTCGCTGTATGAATCTGGACACCAGGGAGCCTGTTCTACCTCCCCTTTTTAACAGACATTTACTTAGGGTGACCAGATAAAATCCAGGTCAGGGCTCATGTAACTTTAACAGTTGTAGAGAAAAGGGAATTTCAGCTAGAGTCATTTGTATGCAATTAGTTCCTGGTGAAATTCCCTCTTAATCACAACAGTTAAAGGTGCAAGCACTATACTAGAGTGACCATATACAAAATGAGGCAGGGCCCCTGCAACTTTAACAGTTGTGATGGAGAGGGAATTTCACCAGGAACTAATTGCATACAAATGACACTGGCTGAAATTCCCTTTTCTCTACAACTGTTAAAGTTACATGAGCCCTGACCTGGATTTTATCTGTCAGCTTACATTTACTAGAACTTCACAAAATACAACATCAAGTAAGAAATAAATTCATTCTGAAATAAACAAACCATTTTACAACAAACTTATTTCCCAGTGAGTGATTTTCTCTCACACCTGGCAATACCCCAATTCTAAAACCACAACAAATAAACAAACAAACAAACAAACAAACCAAAAAGCAGTCTGATTGAAGGGGGCGGGGGCTGTATTTCTTCCAATGATCAGCTGTTAAGGTTTTGGCAGTCATAAATAAACTAATAACCATTTAGGCTTCTTTCCTTAAAAAAAGAAAGTAATTATGGAGTCAAACCAGCTAGCTCCACCCTGTCCTTAGCCACCAATGGGTTTGCCTGGCTGTGAACATTGGGTATTTTAGAATTGTAGCCTCTGAGTTCTAGTCATTCAGCAGGCTCTTTATCCAGTATGTTCTTTATCTAGCATGTATCTGCTGGTGCTTGCAGCCTTTGACGAGTTCACTTTGTGGCTCTCAACCTGAAGCTCAGGACAAACTAACTGTGCGACCACACAAGATGCACAAAGTCCATATTTTGTCATGCAGGTGGTTCACCATTTCAGAAGAGCCCCATTCATGCTATTTTGGGATGCCATGACTGGCTGAAATTCAGAAGCCTTTGTGGTGGAGTGATGGTGAACCGAACATGGCAATTTGACTATGTAAAAAAACCCATCCCGCATGCTATCAACATAAATTTGGACAAATACCGTGTCCTGTGAAATGGCTCTGAATTCAGAATGGGGGACTCTTTCCTGTATTGTGGTCATACGACTACATAAAAAGCCATTCGCAGAATTAGCCACTGCAGGTAGTTTTATTATTACTATGGCTTATCCATTTCTACTAAGCATCTACATTTGTTTTTGAGTGTGCAGTGTGTAGCCATTACTTGAGGGTAGGTATGGGCAGGAGCACCATTTCAATTTTTCAGTGTGTATGTGAGATATACCAGTAAGGGGAGAAAAGATACATAGGACCCCCCCCCCCCAAAAAAAAAGATCTTTAAAATATTCAGGATTAAATACCACCCTCCCATCACTGTATATGATGGGCATTCCTCACAGCTGTATTTTTTTTAACCTCGTCAGAGCTATAGTGATGTTATCAGCACAGGTTAAAAACAACAACAACAAAAACAACAACAACAAAACAAATACCCCCTTGTTGTTGTTGTTGTTTTTTGAAGTAAAGGAAATTTGTGCCTTAGGTATGCGTAGTGGGTACATCGTGGGCCTATTTGATTGTTTGGGTGAATGTGTGTGGGCTCAAAGTGGGGAGGGCGGGCACACACAAGTCCCGCCTACACTATCCCCCCCCCCACTCCTTGCTTCCAATCTTCATGGATTCAGTGCAATGCTCTGATGGGGACTCCAATCATATTTATTGTTTACTATCATATTTATATCCCACCCATGCCTCTTGCAAGGAACCCAAGGTGGCACACATAGTCTTTGTCCTCTCCATTTTATCCTCTCAACAACTCCGTGAGGTATGTCAGGGTGAAAGTCAGTGACTGGCCCAAAGTCACCCAGTGAGCTTCATGGCTGAATGGGAACAAGAACCCAGATCTCCAAATCCCAGTCCAACACTTTAACCATTACATCACACTGACTCTTAGCTGAACATGTTTAGAGCCTCTCCACAATCAGCATCCCTCTGATATCTGCCAAAAAACTGAATAGGGCTAGTGCATAGAAACAATGTAGTTGGAAACACAAGAGGGGGACCCAGGCTGAAATTGCTCTCCTGGCAAAGGATAGCTTCAGTGAGTTATTCAAGTTCATGCAGGGGCATGCAGTGGTGCCATGATTCCTACTCTGCTGATCTTTATTTACTTCACAGATTGATCAAGAGCTGTCTCCTGAAAGTTATTGTGAGGTAGTTTCAGCCATGTCAGTAACATTCAAATGATTGTTGAAACAGTGATGAGCCCAGAAAGCAAGGAAGATTGAGAAACATTGGATTGTGACCGATCTACTAATTTGGAACCATTTGCAACTTTAGCACCATTTCTACTGAAGCTGGAACAAGCTTTATTTTATTTCATTTTATTTTAGGAATTTTGCTAAGGTGGCTAGAGAGAAAATGAAGATAAGAGTCCTAATGCATTTCAAATTTTATTGAAGTTCAGCTTCAGAGGTAGTGAAGTAGCTGCTTTATTGCTGATTATACAAATTGATTGAGTCATTTGATATTGATGTCATCCATTTGAATGTGCAAACCCGAATTTAATCAGGGAAATAACCGGTTTGCAATCTGAAACTGAGAGTTTCTATAATGATAAGTCATTGCGGAATGATAAGTCATTGTGGTTTCTCCCAACATGCATGATTTTTAGCAAGGAAGAATGCCAATTTTAATTTCAAAATTGGGAATTGTAATTGCAAATACAGAGCCCTGTATTGCGGGAAAGGCTCTTTCTTCAAGGTAAGCAGTTCAGTGACTTGAAGGCGAGTTCTGTTTTACAATGCTGCTTAACTAGGAAATTAGAATTGATCTCTGTGAAACGATGTGGATAAGACACTTTTAAAGATTATTTTGCACATTAAATAATTGAAATCAGGATATTTATCCCAGATTTTTCTGCACTTGTCAACTGCTTCATTTTTTCAGTGGTAGCAGTGTGCTGAATATCATGGAGGAAAGCATGGGTTGTCTAAGTCACATCATCAGTGAAGTTGGGGATGTCCTATAATAATTAAACTCATGACTAGCCTTTAGAGCCTTCACATATTACCAATTTCCTCCCTGAAAGACACTTCTTAATTAGTTGAGCAATTCCCATATGTGAATGTTCTTTGGACTCACTCTATGCTTGCCTAAAATGGTTCATGTAATGTGGAATCCCAGCATGTGTATGCATAGGCTGACCATCTGAAAAGGAGGACAGGGCTCCTGTAACTTTAACAGTTGTAGAGAAAAGGGAATTTCAGCCAGTGTCATTTGTATGCAATCAGTTCCTGGTGAAATTCCCTCTTCATCACAACAGTTAAAGTTGCAGGGGCCCTGCCTTCTTTTGTATATGGTCACTCTAGTATTGTGCTTGCAACTTTAACTGTTCTGATGAAGAGGGAATTTCACCAGGAACTGATTGCATACAAATGACACTGGCTGAAATTCCCTTTTCTCTACAACTGTTAAAGTTACAGGAGCCCTGTCCTCCTTTTCAGATGGTCAGCCTATGTATGCACATAAATTATACAGGCTAAAAGGCCATTTTATTTTAAAAGGGCCTTGGTAGCATAAGTTCATCTGGGTCAGCACCAGTCATTTTATTTCACATTGTTTCCCATTCCTTTGTAACTCCACCAGGGAACAGCACTATGGAAAAGTCTATAGCTTATACAAATAGTGGGCTTTCCACTAGGAACACATTAAGATTTTGTTCAGTCTCATTTCAAATACAGAGAATACAGATCAGAACACAGTTACCTTTCTGATTTCTCCATTCTTTGAATGCTGTGATGCAGTTCTCAGCTCAAGGAACATATCAAAATGTACATCAAAAGGCATACTTTATAATAATTATATATATATATATATATATATATATATATATATATAATTTCCTGAGAAAATGCATTCAAAATATGGATTGAAATACAAATGTTTATGCAGGATGTATAGATAGATAGATAGATAGATAGATAGGTAGATAGATAGATAGATAGATGATAGATATGGAAACAAGATGGAACGAGCATATGAATGAACACATGCAAAACTGACATGGACCAGAAATAAACTGATATCTCCATCTCTACATTTCACATCCCCTTGCCTGTCTTCTAACATGTACCATATAATCCACCTCACACTCTCAGGTCCTCTGGGAAGAATTTACTACAGTCGACCAAGACTAGGTTGACAACCGTTACCCAGAGGACCTTCTCTTCTGCCGCTCCCGGTCTGTGGAAGGATCTGCCGGGAGAGATCTGCCAACTCACCAGTCTTGTAGAATTTAGGAGAGTTATAAAGACTGATCTCTTCCAGCAGGCCTACCCAGACGAATTTTAAGACTTCGTTGATTTTAATGATGTATTAATTTTTATATGCTTTTAATCAGTTTTATGTATTTCATATTGTCTGTATGATGTTGTTCCCCACCTCGATCCGGGAGGGAGAGGCAGGTATGAAATAAATAAATATATTCTTATTCTAATTCTTATTATTTCCTTACATAAAGAAAGCAAGTACAGATAGGGGAGGGCCCATAGCTCAGTGAAAGAAGACATACTTTGCACATAAAATTTAATTTGTTCCATATCCAGTTAACACGGACTTGAGTAGAAGGGTTAGATAAGACTCCTGTCTACCGTGGAGAACTACTACCAGTCAAAGGGGACAATACTGCCCCAGATGGATATACTGAGCCAGATTGATCTGCTCAGTATATCACGGTTTCATATGTTTATCAATTCATATATTTGGGGGGATATGTTTCATACTGCCTTCTATATTGGGGAACAACCCTATGAATGTTTAGATAGAAGAAAGACCTGTAATTCCTAGCATCCCCCAGTCTAAACATAAATAGGATTGTGCCCTCAATCTCTTTATGGGAGGGTCGCTGTGATGGGACCATGGGGGTGGGGAAACATAAGAGATGGTGGGGTTATGAAAGATCCAAATCAGAGAAAGGTCATGGGATTTGGGGCTGGGAGATATGCAGAACAATATCTGATTTGAAGTATCCATAGATCCTGATTTTGAGAAACCTGAAGCAAAAGTATTACTTTTGGCTGAGTAGTTCAGCCTGAGGAAATAGGACCGGAGTATCGCTAATTTTGCACAGAGCACACATAAATTAGGATCAAACACTGCTACTGACAGTAGAGAGAGGAGCACTCAGAAGAAGCAAAGTCTGTGAGTAGCCCCTAAAGAGGAGGAGGATGTGATGGGTAATGTCTTGGGAGCTCCAGGAAGACTGGAAGAATGCCTTCCCCCATTATTTGTCTGACGTCTGCAGTGAAGTCAGACTAAACTTTTGATCCAAGTATTTGAGGCCCTTGCCTAGGTACCAGAGTTATTTGTTCCTTGGACCGGAAACAAAAAAACAAAACATTAAAACTCACCCAGGTTTTCATGTTTAAAAGGTTTACTAGCCCAAACATCCTCTTAGAAAGATCTACCCTCTGTCAATAATTAGATTTAAAGTCAATGTTTTATTTGTTTATTTATTTATTTATTTATTTACAAGAATATATATATATATATATATATATTCTTGTGGGTTTGGTTGATTTTGTTTTGGAATAAAATCTTTAATTAAAAAAGAGAAAGAACTAAAGAGAGATTATGGCTGCATTTTATAAATGATTCAACATCCATGCATCTTAGCATGCTTTGAATCGTTTCAGGCCAGTGATGGAGTTGTGACATTCTTCTCTCTTGCAATGGTTCCCATCCGTGGTTCCCATTAGTGGTTCAATGGAATTGAAGTATTTGCAGTAGAAAGGTTAGGGGAGCCTTCTCAATCTGGTACCTTCCAGATGGTTTGGACAACAGCTTTCAACATTCATGACCTTGATAGCTGAGGTGGAAATTAGCCCTATTCCTGATGATGTTTAGACAGGGAGTGAAAACATTCTTGTTCTGTTATTTATTTATTTATTTATTCCATCTTTATACTGCCCATCAGCCGAAGCTCTCTGGGCAGTGCACAGTTAAAAACCATAAGAACAATAACATAAATTTAAATTTTAACATAATTCTTTTTAATGTTTCTTCTTCTTCTTCTTCTTCTTCTTCTTCTTCTTCTTCTTCTTCATAAACCACTTTGGGTACTTGGTAGGAGCAAAATAATAAAATGGGTCAAATCCCCATTCAACCTTGAAGTTCACTGGGTGACCTTCGATTAGTGACTATTTCTCAATCTAACCAACCTAATGGAGATGTTGTGAACATGAAATGGTGGTGGCGGTGGCGAGGATCCATGTACCCTGTCCTGAGTTCATTGGAAAAAGGGCGGGGATAAAAATGGAATTAACTAAATTTAATTAGACAATTTGAATGCTATTCTGTCATCAGCCATATATGCCTAAAAGCCCCATTGGCTTCTATGGAGCTCCTCGGGCAAGTAACTGGGGACTGGACTGAAGACAACGCAATGGGGAATTCTCTGGCACAAGTCCCACTGAAATGAATGGGAGCAGTGCAAAGAGGCTGTTGAAGAGAACTTCCCAATGGCTTCTGGATTTAATAGTCTTAAATTGTAGTTAAGTATTTTCAGCCTTTGAGATGGGATGGATCAGGAATTCAAATACATGCTTGTGTGGATACATGGGACTGAATAGTGATAAATCTCAGCTTTTCCCTTTAGGCATACCGGTAATTGCATTTAGAGCATGTGATGGAATCTATGACAAAATAAAATTCCTTATAATTTTGTGACTCGAGGGAAAACCTGAGTTCAGAGAAGCACTATGTGGCTGTGAAATGCTCGTTTGACCAAATCCTCCTCCTCCTTCTTCAACATCGTAATGTAGAAGGGAACCCTTTTACAACGTATGGGCCTAGAACACTTCTTTCAGTTTTTCAAATAACTCTTGCTGTCACATTGCTTAGGAGGGATGTAGGTTTGATGTTTATGGCAATGAAACTACAACGAAGGAATACTTTGGTAGCTAACGTATTTTGGGGTGTGCAATTTTCCCTTGTAATTCTCCAGTTGTGCACTCACCTGTGTCTACTTCCTTCCCACACAGAGTGTGAAGAAGGGGAGGAAGGGGGGGGGGAGGAAAGCCTTGCGTGCAAGGCACTGAGGAGTAAGCAGATGTTGGCAACGTCACTCCTGAGGGTTTCCCTTACTTGGCTACTTGTCTCCATAGTAACTGCCAACCACAACCTGCAAACAGTTACCTAAACTCTATGATGCATGCCAGTAGAACTCCCACACAGGGAATCCTTATTTATATTTCTGTTGCTAGGCAATCCCGTCCGGCTGTAATCTGGTCTGGATGGGTGTGTGTGTGTGCGTCCGTGTGTGACTTTTGCTCTCACAAAGAGCAAAGGCATGCCATGAGTCATGAATGGCTTAACTATCTTTTCTGATTTTTTTTTTTTTTTTGGTATGAACGGAAGAACAATTCCATAAACAGAGGGATCAACATAGCATTACAAAGCAAATATGAAAAAGGAGAAAAGGTATCAGGCATTCTCTTATCCGTGCAGTCATTTGATCAATGAAAAAATGTGTCTTCTGGTCTTACCTTTTTTCCAAGGAAAACTAAAGTGGTGTCAAACTCAGGTAAAAACTATCTAAAGGTGCCCAAAGTGGAAGCACATTCAAACAAGGAACCAAAGAGGCATCCAGCCAATTCAATAGGACTCGGATGTGCAGTACAGATAAGTGAATCAGCAAAGCATGAGTTTGCCAAGGTTCTCCATTCTTCAAAAGTGTGCATTTTTCAATATCCCTAATTTCATTGCAGAAGGGGCAGTGTCTCCAGATGTTCATTGTAAATACAGAAGGCTTCTTATGTGTGTAGATTTCTGTTGCTGAACTCGGGCATGCCATGGATCTCTTTCAGAGACACCTGTTAAAGGAAAGTATCATAGTAGCTTGTAGTTTGAGAATTATTACTATTTTTTTCAGCTGACCAAAAGGATATACAATATTTGTAAAATGTTTCTTCCTAATCTGTGCTGAGCTAATTCTGTGTATTCTCCCACAATAAATGAGCTGACCATTCTGTACCATTTAATCTTGAGTACTACATCCAGTTCTGGGCAACACACTTCAACAAGGATGCAGCCAAGCTGGATGGGGTTCAGAGGAGGGCAACGAAGATGATCGGGGTCTGGGAAAAAGGCCTATGAGAGAGACTGAAAGAACTGGGCATGCTCGGCCTTGAGAAGATAAGACTGAGGGGACACATGATAGCACTCTTCAAATACTTGAAAGGTTGTCACAGAGAGGAGAGCCAAGGTCTCATCTCGATCATCCCAGAGTGCAGGACATAGAATAATGGGCTCAAGTTACAGGAAGCCAGATTCTGGCTGGACATCAGGAAAATCTTCCTGACTGTTAGAGCAGTAGAACAATGGAACCAATGACCTAGGGAGGTAATGGGCTCTCCCACACTAGAAGCATTCAAGGTGAAGCTGGACAGCCATCTGTCAGGTATGCTTTAAAGTGGATTCCTGCATTGAACAGGGGGTTGGACCCAATGGCCTTATTGGCCCCTTCCAACTCAACTATTCTATGATTCTATTATCTTTTTTGTTCTTGCTGGGTTTTTTTTTTAACATGGCTTTTATTAAAATGACATGGAGGTCACCTCGACCCTAATTCAAGTGAATTAGATGTGGTAAAGAATGAAATGCTACATGGCTTAAGTATTATGGTGTTCTGTTTGACCCCCAACATGGTCAGAACTCCCATTTCACAATAAGATAGCTGTTTTATGGTGATTCAGCAGTTAAGATATCGAGGTGTTAAGCATTCAGGTTATTCACAGAGCAATCCCATTAGTCTCTGCTCTGAAGTTCAGTTGGGCTTACTCCCAGTTAAGCAGGCATAGAATTGTACCCCCCCACACACACCCCTTAAAAAACCTTTAGGAAATGTTGAGCTGAAGTAAAAAGTGTATATCGGTGATCTGTTAGACCCCACAAGAGTTAATATAAGCAGTTGTTACAGGCCTCTGATTCAGTTTTTCAATATCTACCCTATAAACAGTATTGCTACCCTATAAACAATAATCGTTAAAACAAATTGTGTCCCAATGACACTGATAAGATAGGGAAAACTATTGGGAAGGTGGAATTTAGTCATTCTTTTTAAGTGATCAATGAGATGCATTTGAAAATTACACCTATTTAGTGTAAGTATTTGAATTTTTTAAATAATAATAATAATAATAATAATAAGAAATAAATCGTTATTATTATTATTATTATTATTATTAAAAAATTCAAATACTTACACTAAATAGGTGTAATTTTCAAATGCATCTCATTGATCACTTAAAAAGAATGACTAAATTCCACCTTCCCAATAGTTTTCCCTATCTTATCAGTGTCATTGGGACATAGGCGGTGACATGGAGAGGCCAACAGGCCTGGCAGGGGGTGGGAGGGGAACCAGCAAAAATAGCCGCCCTTCATTTTACCAGTGGAAGCCACTGTTGGCTCTCAACCCCTTTGGTGAAAGGGTTGTCATGGAAGGGACTTTGCAGATGGAGGGAGATAATAAAGAGACGAAACACAGAAAATGGCTTAAACAAAGGCCACATTTTATTTAAAGATCTGCAAAGGGAGTCCTATGGGGCATCCAGTGTAGGCCTATCCACAGGCCCCCTAATTCCCCAACTTGAGCAAGCCATTCTTGCACCGTGAGTAGGAGCTGTTACTTTGACTATCCACATGCTGCCCCCTTTCGGCTTAGGGAGACCTTCCGGTGTCACCTTCCCCCAGGCTGCAAGGCTCTGAGTAGGTGAGAAAGGTTGGTCTCAAAGGTAACCCTTATCTCCCAAGCCAGGCCACGGGGCTCAAAGCTGGGAGCCTCAGGAATTACCAGTGCCTGTGAATGCTCACCAATGTCCATTCCTCTCTGGATGTCCCTTCCTATCCTTCAGATTCAAAATGCGACCAAGTTAAGCAATCAGCCAAAATACCTATTTAATTACACCCGGACCCATCTCACAGTGTGGAGTAGGCAAAAAAACTCATGGCCAATTCAGAACATGAGTAAAAAAACTCCTACTCGGCCCCAATAGGCAACCAGCGAATTCACACTGAGAACAGGGAGGGAGCCATGCGAAGAAAGAGGAGGGAGGGGTGGCTCGCCTTCTTATGGCCTTCCACCCTTCCCTCCCGGGTGGTGGCACTTTCCCATTCCACCAATCAGAAGCGGGCATGTCTCTTTTCTCTCTCTCCCTGCCCTGCAAAATTGTGCCATTTTCCTACCCCAGCCTTCACAGCAGGCTTATCTGCCAATCTGCTCTTGGAAGTGCCAGTTTAACTAACTGGTTTGCCGTGTGGCATGGGAGAGCTGCTCCTTGAGATACAGAAGTCCAAAACCAACTTGGCCAGGTGGAACTAGTCATGTGGTCCACACAGTGAGGCAATGGGGCAGAGGTGCTGAAGGACAGAGGTGTGCATTCCACAGAGTCTGCCTTGCATCCCTAAGCTAGCCTGATGCCCTTGAGTGCAATGGGTAGGGGTCAACATCACCTGCACCTGCCTTGGCAGACACTTGTCCGCCGCTGCCATCCGCCCCGTGCTCGCCAGGCTGTGTGAGACTTTTCTGAGGCATGGCTTGGCCCGGTGAGTGCTTGGCAGCTGCCTGTAACCACCCACAAATTTGTGGGTGGTTACTTCCCCCTTCCACATTAATGGCACCAGAAATTGTGTATTTCTCCCTTTTATACTAATGGCGGCCTCCTGAGCCCTTTCAATATTCTGCACTCCTGGCTAGGGGGGCCTAACTAGGTCCAGGGGGCCAAATGCGCAGGCAGGGGGTGTCTGTCTGCCTCCCGTACTCAAAGCCTATCTACACAGTCCCTTGGAATATTTTAAATAGTATTTTAAAACATTCCAAATAGTTGTGTTCTAAAACATCTTAGGCCACATTCAGGAGTACTCACGTTATAGGAGAAAACTTCTTCAGTCTTTAAAGCGGTGTGTGTAGTCACACACTCTTCTGCCCTGTCTCTTTCTGTTTCATTTTTACAATGAGTTTAGGGCAAAGCATTGTGGGCATTGTAGTTCAGTCACCCACTTCCTCCTTAGTTCCTCTGTCATTCCCTAGCTTTCAATAAGTATAGGACTAAGAATTGTGGGTGTTGTAGTTCACTCGCCCATTTCCTCCTTAGCTCCTCTTTCTTCCCCACCAATCAACTGCTAAGCATTTGGGCACCATTAAACAAAGCACTGCCCCCATGAATCACAAACGGTAAGGAAGGACACATTATTTTACTTAAAACGATTTATTAAAAGTGAAACCGTTGTATATTGCTGAAGTGAGTTTTAAAAAACCTCGGGTATACAACGTTAAAGGGAGTGTGTCATGTGGCCCAAAGAGTTTTCATAACCCTTATAAAACGTTAAAAACCTAGCATGTAGATCGGCTCTCAGTCCGATGCGCGTGACAACCCTAGAGATAGGAGATGCTGTCCTATCACCAGTGTTCAATTCAGATTCGACTGCCAGTCCTGTTGGCTTTCTATACACGGCATGGGAGGAAGGGGCAATATATTGACCTTTGCCTAAGGCAGCAAAATGTCTGGCACCAGCCCTGCTAAAAAGTTTAGCTTGTGTAGGAAAGAACTATTACAAAGAGGCTAGTTAAAATTTCTGGTACTGAGGGGTGGGGCAGAGTATATATATTCTGAGACAGTAGGACTGAAAGAATGTATGTTTTAATCCTCTAGTGAAAGAGGTGATATTCCAAGATAGGCGATACCACGTTACTAAGCTTGAGGCGGTTCTTCCAAGTGAAGCTGGAACTGAAATTGGAAAAAATAATGACCAGATTTATGACTGATCAAGCCAAAGAAAAGATAAATCAATACCAAATACCAACTTTGATTTATTTTTCTCCTGAGGGAGTAAAAGCCTGCAGGGTCCCCTGCCCCCATCCTGTAAGAATATTGCTCTGCTAGGCAACACAGGTAAAATTGAAAATTTAAATTTTATTCCTACGATGCACAGCCATGATATATTAACTTAAGGAGGCAAACAATTCCTGCTGTGAGCTCTACTGAAATCTATCAAGTTACATTTTTGTTGAATCTCTCTCTCTCTCTCTCTCTCCCCCCTTTGTTTTAGGCAGCATATATAACCTTGGGAGAAATGGATTTACCTTGGCACATCTAAATAAGACTGGTTTTCATGCATAAGGATATACAGTCTTGAGCTAATCATTTTGTTCTAGGGCCTTTGTTTCATTTTCTGTAAATCAGGGAACAATTAAATTACAACTCAGGATAAGTCTAGTACATTAAAGGGATGATCCGCTATTTACTTACCTGGGAGTAAGCCCCATGAAACACAATGGGGCTTATTTCTGAGTAGACATGTGAAGGACATGTGCTGTAATACTCTTAATGGCTCTTAGAGAGAGATGTAGATGGTTCTGCATGCTTCTCACTAGTTCTTACAACGATCCTGCCAGGAAGCTCAAAATTATTATCTCCACATCACAGATGGGGAATGAGGTTACAGCAGAGCTGGGCAGCCATTTTTGGCCTTGACCATATGATTAGGCTGACCATATGAAAAGGAGGTCAGGGCTCATGTAACTTTAACAGTTGCAGAGAAAAGGGAATTTCAGCCGGCATCATTTGTATGCAATTAGTGCCTGATAAAATCCCCTCTTCATCACAACAATTAAAGTTGCAGGCACTATACTAGAGTGACCAGATACAAAAGAGGGCAGGGCCCCTGCAGCTTTAACCATTGTGATGAAGAGGGGATTTCATCAGGCACTAATTGCATACAAATGACGCCAGCTGAAATCCCCTTTTCTCTGCAACTGTTAAAGTTACATGAGCCCTGTCCTCCTTTTCATACGGTCAGCCTACACATGATGCCTTGTGGCAGGTGGGACACACACACACACAAACACACATACAGTCCCTCTCCCCTTCCCCCCACCACATACATACGTTTTAGCCCTCTGGATTGGGCTAAGCCTCCCCCCTCTGCCTACTGAGATGGAACTGATGGGAGAGGTTAAAATCTCTCCGGTCCACCAGTAATCCTCCCTGAGATCAGTTCTCTGCGCGATTTCAGCAGCTTCAGAATCTTCATCATCAACTTTATTACAGCCACCGACCAGACTTTACACATACAAACATGTAGGGAAAAATTACATACAATTTGTGAAATATGCAACCAAATCTTTTCTGGAGAGTCCTTATTTTCTGAAACCTCCCCTGTAACAGAGCAGATGGCAGGAGTTAGTCCATGCTGATATTCAGGGATGTGAAGCATAGAAAAAAAATTCACTTCAGCAATTCCATAATTCAAGTTAACACCTAGAAACAGAGGAGAGCAAGTTCAATCTGCTGCAGATCTTAAAACTTGTAAGTCACAGTCCCTTACTCTTTGAGACAGAAGAGTTTTGGCCTGTTTTGCTTTCATCATTAATAGAGACTCCAGACATAAGCCCAAAGACTTGATCTTATTCCAGAGTAATTCCATCCACTCAGTGACATATGGGTCATTATGTGTCTTGTGGAGATAGCCTGAAGAACCAGGGCTGTACAAGTGAATTCAAAAGTTGTGTGCACTCAACCAAGCTCTCGATGTGATAGGCTGTAAACCGCTTTCCAACAAGAGAGCAGGTGTTGCCACACACTTTGGGAGACCAAGGATAGAATGTCCGCAAGCTGCTTGCACAGATTCTAGCATCAGAATCACTGTGGGTGGGCTCCCATCCTCTAGTGAACCTAGCAACACCAATTAGGATAGATGTTTGAGCAATGTTAATAGCTATGGGGAAAAATGGGTGGGGCTCCCTAGGCTTGTGGGCTGCATGGAGAGTCACAGAATGTGGTCAGTGGGCTATGAGTTACCCACACCTGAGATATGCAAAGTGGCAGGATACTAAGGTCACCTTAGTGACCTTAGTATCCACACCAGGATTTTTGCTTGTGTTGGCCCCCGGCTGGTCCCTGTGATTCCAAATTATGCACAGGGACTCCTGGAGGCAGGGGGCACGGGATTTTTCTGGGAAAACACAAACCAGAAAAATCCTGATTCTTCCGTAGTTCTGGGAAGTTCCTGGGACTGAGGAAGATGTGCCCACCCATCCCAGGCACAGCTGCACTTACTTGTGAGTAAGCGTGGCTGCAAACTGGGCATGGAGCCGCACTGCATGGCTCTGTGCCCAGCAGGGGAGGGGGTGGCACCATGCACCCAATGGTTTCTTTTTTAACTTACTTTTCCAGAGGAGCACTCATGCACTCTCTGTGGATAAGACACAAAAAACAAAATGGTGGGTGCGACCTGCGGTGACCTGGGAGCAGCTCAGGCCATCGCACTTCGACGATGTGGCTTCTGTGCACCGATCCCGGAAGTGACTACTTCTGGGATCGGCTGCACTGTGCTTGCTACACCGCTATGGTACAGAAAGGGCCCTAGTGAGTTCTTGGCCTCTATGATTTCACCTGGAAACTTCCTGGTTCACTGATGAGTCTTTTAGGATGCAATCCTATGGAGTGTGCCCTCACTACTCAGAAGCCCATGTATTTGGGGGCTTCTGAGATTCCTGTTAGGGATGTGCACTGACCCCCCGGATCGGATCGGATAGCGGATCGGAATCGGACCTGGGGGGTCGGATCGGATCGGATCGGAGGCTGGTCGGATCGGATCGGACCAGATGTCCGATCCGGATCGGACGCCATTTTGAATGCTTTTTCCCATAGCCAAGTATTGTTTTACAAAAACGCCTATAACGTTTTCATTTTTAAAGATAGAAGGATGAAACTTGGGCACATTGTAGACTGGTTAGGGGTAGTTATCTGTGAGAAATTTCAGAAAGATTGGTGCATGCATTTTGTGGCAATTAATTTTTTAATAAATACCCAGGAATGCCTATAACTTTGTCATTTTTAAAGTTAAACACATGAAACTTTGCCACATTGTAGGGGGTACCTTGGGACCTATGTGTGTGAAATTTCAGAAACGTAGGTGCTTGTCTTGTGTGGCAATTAATTTTTAGAAAAATGGGTAGTAGTGGGGTAAATACAGTTACGCCTCCCATTTTTTTATTTTTGAAGATACAAACAGGAAACTTGGGCACATTACAGGTACCACTTGCCTTGATATGTGTGTGAAATTTCAGAAACATTGGAGCTTTCCTTGTGTGGCAATTAATTTTTGAAACAATGAGGAAAGAAACACCTATAACTTTGTCATTTTTAATGTTACACACATGAAACTTTGCCACATTGTAGGTGGTACCTTGGGACCTATGTGTATGAAATTTCGGAAACGTAGGTGCTTGCCTTGTGTGGCAATTAATTTTAGAAAAATGGGTAGTGGTGGGGTAAATACAGTTACGCCTCCCACTTTTTTATTTTTGAAGATACAAACAGGAAACATGGGCACATTACAGGTACCACTTGGCTTGATATGTGTGTAAAATTTCAGACAGCTGGGTCCAGGCATGTGGTGGCAAGGTATTTTTGAAACAATGAGGAAAGAAACGCCTATAACTTTTTTATTTTAAAAGTTAGAAGTCTGAACATTGCTGACTTTGTAGATGGGTTAGGGGTAGATATGTGTCAGAAATTTCAGAATTATAGGTCCAGGCATTTGATGGCTATGGAATTTTTAAATTACATGTTTCAAAAAAATTTCTACAGAGGCCAGGTCTTCCCCTCCCGCTTCCCGCGAAGAAAAGGAAACACTCTCTCGTCTCGATCCCTTTGATCCTTGCTAGTAGTATCCATTACAGGGCTCGTGTTTCCTTTCCTACTTTCACTTTTCAAGCAGAACGGCTGAGCCTAGCTGAGTTTTGCAGCCATGCGTGCAAGGAAGGATCACTCTGGTCTCGATCCCTTTGATCCTTGGTAGTATCCATTACAGGGCTCGTGTCTGCTTGAGTACACACATGGGTCCCAAGGTACCACCTACAATGTGGCAAAGTTTCATGTGTGTAACTTTAAAAATGACAAAGTTATAGGTGTTTCTTTCCTCATTGTTTCAAAAATTAATTGCCACACAAGGAAAGCTCCAATGTTTCTGAAATTTCACACACATATCAAGGCAAGTGGTACCTGTAATGTGCCCAAGTTTCCTGTTTGTATCTTCAAAAATAAAAAAATGGGAGGCGTAACTGTATTTACCCCACTACTACCCATTTTTCTAAAAATTAATTGCCACACAAGACAAGCACCTACGTTTCTGAAATTTCACACACATAGGTACCAAGGTACCCCCTACAATGTGGCAAAGTTTCATGTGTGTAACTTTAAAAATGACAAAGTTATAGGCATTCCTGGGTATTTATTAAAAAATTAATTGCCACAAAATGCATAAACCAATCTTTCTGAAATTTCTCACAGATAACTACCCCTAACCAGTCTACAATGTGCCCAAGTTTCATCCTTCTATCTTTAAAAATGAAAAAGTTATAGGCGTTTTTGTAAAACAATACTTGGCTATGGGAAAAAGCATTCAAAATGGCGTCCGATCCGGATCGGACCTCATCGGATCGGATCAGATCGGATCGGAGGTTGTCCGGATCGGATCGGATCAGATCGGATTTTCCCGATTTTGGGTCGGATCGGATTCGGATCGTGGATCGGATCC
Source organism: Anniella stebbinsi (assembly GCA_029215795.1). Classification (NCBI taxonomy): domain Eukaryota; kingdom Metazoa; phylum Chordata; class Lepidosauria; order Squamata; family Anniellidae; genus Anniella; species Anniella stebbinsi. Next base: position 107,564,199 of record JARDYH010000002.1, on the reverse strand, counting down.
GATCCGATGCACACCCCTAATTCCTGTGCCCTGCTGGGCAGACACTGGCAGGGTAGGAGGAGGAGCAGAGGAGGTCTTCATCTCCCTGTCTTCTTTTCTCCTGTATTTTTGCTAGATGGGCTTTTCAGAGGGTGCTTCAGAGGGGGAGGGGGAGAAACTGGAGGAAGCTCAGGATAAATCATATCCTGGCCTCTCTGTGCTTCTCCCATCCCTGCCCACCAAATTGCCCCCTTTCCTCCTCATTTGGTTTGCTGACCTTGGACAAACAAGTGGCACAGTTTATTCCATCCTCCCTGTGATAGGGAGGGGTCTGGGGTCAGATCTCTGACTCCCCCTTCTGTGGTTGAAGCACTGTCACTGATCTTGGAAGGGTTTCCTGAGCCAGCCTATGGTCCCTGGTATGCTCACCCAGAGACCAGAGGATTGCTCTCTTAATCATTTACTCTTCTGATAACTGATTCTGGTGGAAATGAGGAGGTGCCACCTCAGTGTACCACCCATTCAGCCTGTTTTTAACAATAAACCTGGATGAGAATCACCCTGTAGATGCAGATGTCCATCATAATATGGAGCTTCAGATCCATTGAGAATCCATTTGGATTTCCCTTGATGAATGAAGGGAAAGATCAACCAAATCAATAGTCAAGATACAATGGGTTCTCAAAGAGGGTAAATTATTCCCTTTTACTTCATGCATGAAGCAGGTATCCTCCTCACCATTCCTCATCACTCTCCAGAAGTAATTTTATGGAACCCTGTCTATAGCAGCTCTACTACCATTGTTCAGATTTGCTACAGTCAACCGAATGAGATGTCATTCAAAGAAATACATTTCGAAGTAAAAGGAAGTGGAAACTAATTCTTTTGAACTGACTGGATGACCTAATGTTGCAGGTTAGTTTGATGTAACTGCAACTTGTAGCATAGATCCTTGAAGTACAGCAATTAATTCCCATTAGCGGCTTCTTACATATGGGAAGTCTGTACAAGGTTGCAAAAATGTTTCCACACCAGTTCGCACTGATGTCAAACCAGGAAAATGAATAAATAAGTGACATCAGGGGGGAAAAAAATCAACCAGATTGGCTGAACATGCCAGGGAATTCAAGAACTATGCAAGATGTAGCTTGCATTTATGGGGTCTGATGTGGTTTATTCGCAACAAGAAAAAAGAACACTCAAATGGTAATGTGAATCCAAAGATGTACCTGAAAGAACCTGATATAACTTGTTTATTCTAAGCAGTACTGAATATGGGTGCATTATTCATCAGTAAAATGCTTCTCATCATGAGGGGGGGGGGTGTTTGTATATCACCAAGACCATTGAAAGATTCAGTGTGTCCTCATGGGGTTTGCACACAGAGACGCACTGGGTTGGATCCAGACTCAGTCATACTTAGAACAGATCCACTGAAATCAATGAAGCTTAAGTTAGTCATCTGCAGGGATGGGCAAATTTCCCATTTTTTCCCCCATTAAATACTTCTTTATTACATTTTCTTATCCAACAGCATATAAATCATTTTAATAATAACCATCAATATCGAATATAATTTCCCCCCCTTCCCCCTCATCCCCCCCTCCCCCCCGTTGTTTTTCTTCTGGCTTGTCTCTTCTTTTCTTTTCTTTTTTTCCTTCTTTCTCTCTTCTTTTTTTCCTTTCTTTTATTTTCATAAGTCCCATAACTTTTTATATGCTTCCACCATATTTTCCCTATTTGGTTCTTTTTTCATATACTCTATATATGCTTTCCAGTCCATTCTGAAGGTATCTCTTTTCTTTTCCCCCCGTAAACTCTGAGTTTCTGTGTCAATTTTTCATTTATTGCAATGTTCCATAATTTTTTTTCCCACATTTTGATTGTCAACATCCTAGCTGTCTTCCATTTGGATGCTATCAGATGTCTTGCTGCTGTCAACATGAACCCAATTAAAATTTTATCTTCTAACCCTCTATTTTCTTTAATATACATATTCAGTAGTGCTAGCTCTGGCTTTATTTTTATCTCCTGATCCGTAACTTCCTCTATTTTTTGAAATACCTTTTTCCAAAATTTCTTAACCCTTTTACATTCCCACCACATATGTATTTGGGTCCCCTTTTCTTTGCATTCTCTCCAGCACATTGATGTCAGATTTCTGTTTATTTTTGCCATCTTCACAGGTGTCATGTACCATTTTTGTGCTATTTTTAAAGCACCTTCCCTTATCCTTGCTGAGGTTGTTTGGAAGGGGAATTTCTCCAGTATATCTCCCCATTCCTTATCTTCTATTCCCTCTTCCAAATTTCCTTCCCATACCTGCCTTACTATCTGCTTTCCTCCAGTCTCTTGTCTTATCAAGATTCTATATATTTGTGTTATCATTCCTTTATCCCCTACTCTGTATTTATCTACATATTTTTCCCACTCTGTTAATTCCCTTGTACTTTCCCTTCCTATCTTTCTGTTTCTTATAAATTTGCCACTCTGCATCCATGCCATCCATGAAATTTCCAAATTTTGTATTCTTCTATTCCATATTTCTTGTGTTATTGGATTTTGTTGCTCATAGAAATTTTTCATTTGTATCATTCCTATTTCTTTCAATTTAATTTTGGTTATTGCTTTCTTACTTATATCAAATTCTGGATGCATCCAGATTGGCATTAGAGGTGATATCCCCGGCATTAATTTTCCTTTTTTATGATACCGTACTTTCATCATTCCTTTTATTGAGCTTTGTTTATTATTCATTTGTTTTTTAATATCTTTCTTACTGTAAAATATATTGTACATTTCTTGTTGAGAGATTTTTTATTATTATTTTAAAAAATGCAGTAATAAGCAGTATACAAATGTATTACATAGATTAATACATAATTTCAAATTCACTCAGTTTCAATTTTATGGAGGGGTCTTCAATTAACTTCATCTCAAACTTTGAGGATTTATTCATTTTTTCAGTTCATTTCATCCCAAATTTGAGATACTTTTTTTTAAAGTTCGCATGAAAATTCCTAGCACATTTCTCCTGATGCATGCATTTTTGGAGAAGATCCCCCAAGACCGTCTCAACAATAGAGTTGAAAGGCTGAAAGAGGTTCAACCTCACCCCCTGCACAACCCCCCTGTACAACAACACGTACCCAGAGGACCTTTTCTTCTGCCGCTCCCAGATTGTGGACTGACCTGCTGGGAGAGATCCGCCAACTCACCAGTCTTCAAGAATTTAAAAGAGCTATAAAGACTGATCTCTTCCGGCAGGCCTACCCAGATGAATTTTAAGTGTTTTATTGGTGGTATTTTAATGTTGTATTGGTTTTATGTGCTTAATCAGTTTGTGTATTTTATGCTTGATGTTGTTCCCCGCCTCGATCCGGAGGGAGAGGTGAGTAATAAATAAATAAATATATTATTATTATTATTATTATTATTATTATTATTATTTTAATGAAATATACATCCTAAAATGTTCATCAACCTAAAATGTGCATGTCAACGCCTTTTAACCTCAAAATGCCCATGTACAATTTGATATGAGGATCTCAGTGTAAAAAACAAAGGATAAAACCAAAGGTTGCATCCGTGTCCTGCTTCTGGGTTCCTGGTCGACAGCTGATTGGCCATTGTGTGAACAGAGTGCTGGGCTAGATGGACCCTTGGCCTCATCCAGCATGTCTCTTCTTATGTTCTTACGCTCTTATCACTGTGCTCTGATCCACGTATTAGTCTGAGGAGTTCAAATCAGATTCTGTACTCTTAAAAATGCAGAACAAACAAAATCCTTGAGCATCCCAAGAAATGTGTGGATTCAGGGGAGCAAAATGATCCCTGTAAATCCCATTTCTCTTGCCTGCCCTGTGCTGTCCACTGCCAGTTTAGACAGGATTTCGCTGCTCTTGTGTCCTTTGTGTGGGTGGGTGGGTGCGTGGGGGAGTTCCTGGTGTCATTCCAGTCAACCACGCAAAATCTAATCATTGGTTCTATTGTTGTTAAAAAGTGAAAACAATTTCAGCTCACAGACTCACAACCTAAAGGGAAAGACAAGCGAAAGTAAAGGAGAAAGAGAAAGTAAAAAAGAAAGGAGGTTCAAGGAAGATGATCAATGTAGTAATTGAGATGATGCCACACAGACCATCATATTTTATTTACACTGAGAGCAAATAAAGTCAAGTGAGGGTTTGGCAGTATCTTCAGAATCCCAGTGTGTTCCTGGCTGTGGTCGTTTGGCTCCTTCCCCCTCCTGTAATGGATGAACACTTACTTTCACCCCCTTTGAGATGCCCCGCAAAGTAAATTGACAAAAGGCAACACACACACACACACATTTCAGCTCAGCTTTAGCAATAACTCTTTCTATAATAGCTCCAAGCTTCACTTTGAAATTTTACTCGTCTTATTTTGTTGCTTCCCTACAGATTCTTCAGAGGTTTCACCTGAGAACAAAACGTTATGTGATCCGCCCTGCCCTGCCCTGTGTTAACATTCTCAAAACTCTGGTGGCGTCCCTCAAAATTTCTCTAAGGCTTTGCCTCCATTGGAACCCCCAAATTCATTTTGAATTCCACATCAGGCCAATTTTGGTCTTATATCTGTGCCAAGGATCAGGACACTGATATGACTCGATGTCAGAATTACAGAGGAATGGTGGGGAGTTCTTTGAAGTTCTATGCGCTCTGTGATGACTCCACATGATTGCTGTTGAACAAGAAAAGGAAAGGATGCTAGCAGAGATCTGTGGTTTCAATGACATCATCAAACTGACACCCATTTGCCTTGTAACGCATCACAATGGCATGATTTAATGTGATTAAAGCCTGTCCTCAAAAGGCCAGCAGTAACACAGGCTAATTATGCACCTTCCATTAAGCAGCACTTACGTACAGGGCTTTGGGTGGGGTTTGAAACAGGCGGAAATGGTGTTGTCTGGACTGGAACGACGGGCAACTCTTTGACTCTAGATTTGAATTTTTATCTGTGCTCTGAAGCCAAATGGGATGAGTAACTGACTCTAAAGGGCACAGTCATCCGATTATTTCCTCCAAAGTTAATACACACACACACACACACACACACAAACATATAATTGGGAGCTATTGATGAGGATGTGTTTCATTCTACAAGGCATGGTACGTTAATGCTCTGTTAATAAAAATAATAATTAAAAAAAACTGCATTTGTTTTGTCCCCATGAATGCAATTCATTTCACAATTGTGCAAGCATTTTAATTGTCTATCCCCCTCACCCACACCCACACCTCACACAAAACTTCTTCTCCATACATTTCAAGTGGGAAACTGAATAGCAAACTAGATCATCCAAATCTTACAATGAATAGAGAGAACAGCAATGACACCTGGGTATACTGAGCTCCATCACACCAGTGATTTATCGCACTCCTGCCATGCCTGGTGTGTGTTTTTGCAGCATGATACTCACATGTTGTCGTCCCTCTCCTGCGCTCATCTCACCTCTTTGCCTCCCTTTTCCATCTTATTATGGAAAGTCCATTTTCCTCCTCTGTTTGCGATAGAGCCACTCCTTCCTCCCATGTATTGCTGTCCTTGCGCTAGATCAGACCATCCAATTTTTTGTTGGGGGCGTGTGTGTCAAAGGATGGTCTCACAAACGAGGACAGCGAGGTTCTCCACTCAACTGCTCAACCGTGAAGGGGGAGGGAGAGAGGGGCTGAATAACTCCGCAGAGGAGGGAGCGTGCCCCAGACTCGGTCCCATTCAACTCTCTGGTTCTTACTCCTGAGTAGGCTTGTCTAGGTTTCCTGACCAGAACAATGTTGGCTTCCCCTTGCCATGCCAACATTGACTACAAGCTTCTCCAAAAACTAATTGTAATACCTTCTCTTCGCATCTCTTGTTTAATATGATTTTAGGACAAAGTATAGTGTGTTGTTTTACCATAATTGTGCAGTTCCTGGCTGCTGTACTATTGTGTTTGCCCAGAAATAATAATAAAAAATAGCTGTAGGGGGAAGGAGAACCTAAGGGGTGGGATGGGAGATTTCGCCGGCATAGTAGCGATACAGGTGGAAAGATACATGAGCCGAAATAGTGCAATAACGCACAGATGTGGAAGTGCCCAGCACGAGACTCGCTAAGGAAATGGAGGGGGAAACTGTGGATGCAAACCAAGGGGGGGAGAGTAGATGTGATGGAGCCCACTGTCACCTTTTCTGCAGTGCCTGTCATAGCTGCCTATTGCATCGACTATGCTCAGGACTTGCAATATGCAGGGTGTTGTCTCCCTGAATGGCTCCCATTTCTTTGTATACTTAGAGGCATGAAAGTTGATACTGCATCAAAGCAAAAGAGATACATGCTATTCAAGTAGGGCCATAGCTTCAGATTTCCCCCAAAGCCATTTTCCTGGTCACAATCTCGCTTTCTGAGCCATTGAGCTAACAGGAGTGATGGTGTGCATAATACAATATCTGTTCTTAAGAGCATGCTGAGATAGGGTTGCCATATTCTGGATCCACAAAACTGGGACAATTTTTGTGGGGAGAAGGGGGGCTAGGATTTTTTTTAAAAACTGAGCAATATGTAAAGGTCTAGGGAAAGAAGAAAGCTATCTAAGCTTTAGTTATCCAACAGCGCAATCCTATTCATGTCTATTCAGAATTAAATTCTATTGAGTTAAATAGGACTTATTCCCAGGTATGTATGTATAGGATTGCAGCCTAAAGTACTTAAGCATCTGCAAATAAATACTAGGCAAAGAACAATTTAAGCAAACAAACTGAAAAATTACACTAAATAACATTTCTCCACTAGTTCTCAAAAGCTAGAGGAGAATTCAATACGGAGACTTACCACCACCCAAATTGCCCAAGTAGCTACTATAGAATTTTAATATTAAAAGATATTGTTTAACCCCAAAGTAGCCATCTACTTCGTGTTCAAGTGGTGGCTCTAGCAGGATATGGACTGTTCGTGTTCGGTGCCACTAGCTGACAAGATCAAAATAAATAGTAAATAACAACAACAATGATAATAATGTTGATTTTCTTAGAGATATTTAAAAGGTAACCCCCCCCCCACACACACACACACAGCCCAAATTAAACTTAAGGCATGATCCAACAAAAGTTAAGTACGTTTAAGGTTGCAATTCTATGCATGCCTACTTGGGAGTAAGACTCATTGAACAAAGTGGGACTTACGTCTGAGCAAACATGCATAGGGTTCTATGATCTCATTGGTTTCAGTGGAAGAATGTTAAATGATTGCTTTTCCCTACACTTTTACCTAGGAGCAAGGCCCACTGCAGACAATGGGACTTATTGCATGTCTACTCAGAAGTAAGTTCCAGTGAGTTCTATGGAAATGATTTCTAATTAAACATGCATAAATTTAGGTAGCTAAAAGTGTTTATAGTAACTGGATCGTGCCCTTATGTGTATATATTTTTTTTGTTTTTAAAATCCAAATGAAAATATCCTTTACTGTATTTTATTCAGTTAAAATGAAAGTTTGTTTTTGTGCGTTGTTGCAAATTCATGTTTCTGTTGTTTTCTTTCTTTTTAATTGAGAAATATTTTTCTACACACATAACACAACTGTATACAAAGAAAGCTACCTCACGTTTTTGCAAAGTGGAATTTTAAATTAAAACATCCACAACTGTAAATCCAGACATCTTAAATTCACTGCAATTTACTTCCAAGTAACAGATTTGAGGCTGGCAACCCAAATCCAAGGAAATGGATATTTGAAGGATATTTTTGGGGGGGATTGACTTTTCTTTCTCCCCTCCCTCCCTCCCTCCTTTTTTCTTTTCTTCTCCTTTCCTTTCCTTCCCTTTCCTTCCCCCCTCACCCCCTCCCTCACCCCCCCCCACAAAACTCTCTTTCTTCCCCAACAAATAACCCAGCAGCTCCAGCGCTTACCCCAAAGCTCTGACCACAAACTCCTTCGCAGTGCATGGGACACATGCAGCCTGAGGAGACCACGTGTGCCTTTCCCTGCTGTTGTTTTTGTTCTACGCAGCCGCAGGCACAATAAGGTGAGTCATGGTGAGTGACTCATCTGAGCCTGTGGAGCAACAGCAGTGCTCTGGAAAAGGCGACAAATTGATTCGTCTTTTTCTCTGCTGCTGCGGCTCCACTGAACAGGCTCACGGCACCATTTTGGGGGTCTGAATTTCTCCGACTCTGAATCCAGGATTCCTGACCAACCGGCCGGGAGATTTTGGAATTGATTGGAATCCAGGACAATCCCTGTTTTCCGGGACGTATGGCAACCCTATGCTGAGAAGGACAATTAGGGATATGAAACTCCTCAGAGAAATGTCACGGGATCCTGAATAGTGGTGTAGTGGTAAATTTTGAAGTGACAGTCCCCACAGCTGCCACCCCTACTTTCCTGCCCCAAAGAGGGTCCAAAAATGCAGGCAGCTGTGTTGATCCATATCAACATACCAGTTGTAGCAATTCTCATCTCCACTGGGAGCAGCTCTTTTATAAAGCTAATGGGTCTTAATTGCCCATTCTGGACCTGCTAGAAATCCTAAAAATACTTTGCGGTACAACAGAGAACAGTATATTGTTGCTGAGAAAATTAATTCCCCCTCCCAGCTACTGTGAGGATTGCAGCTAAGCTCAAAGTGAACAGGGAAGTCTAAGGGGGTAATGTCAACGTCTCTGTTGTATCCCCGTGAGCTCTGACTCCATTACACCACTGTTCCTGAAACCTTTTCAGTTTCCCTCCACATTAGTCGCACTTCCTTTAGATGACGTCATCTGCCGCCTGCGCACCTCCTGCTCGTTCTGCTTGTTTTTCTGTCACAAAATAGACCCCTTTTAAACCTTTTTTTTTTAAAAAAAATGGAATGTGCCGCTATTTCCTGCTGTATGCAGGAAAAGTGGAACTATAAAAATGCCCCCTGAATGGGTCGCGTAATCGTTGCTTCTTCCTCTTTCTCTCCCTGTGTAAAGTGATCGTTGCTATTGTAGGAAAGCAGCTGGAGGCCACAGCGATGGTAGGGAAATGTGAAAATCTACCCGTCTGATCACGCTCAATGTGAACAAATCGGCCGTTTCTCATTTGTCCAATCCTCAGTTCATCTCAAACCCTGAGATTTTCTCCAGTCTTAAATTAGGATCATTGTGAACTTTGAGGATAATAATTATAACAACAACAACATTTAAAAATGTTTTAAACAAATGTTTGCATGAAAATTCAAAAGCACTTTTTCTGTACATTTCTTCTAATATATGCATTTTTGTATTTATTTTTGCTTAATGTTTTCATTTTTTCACAAGTGGTATTCCTAACATAATTCATATTTAAATATTATATATATATATATATATATATATATTAAATTGATTGGAGAACTCCACTGCAAAGTTCAGACAAGCCCCAATTTCAAAGGGTAACTGAGGTCTGTTTAACATAGTGATTTGACAGTAGGGATGTGTATCATATCATTAAAATGTCCGATAATGATGCGATAAAGTTGTTATCGGCCATCTCATTAATGATAACGATATGATAGAAAAACCTCTGATAAATATCCGATCTGAAAATTTTCAGCCCGATTATATCGGATTATTAGACTGCAATATAAATAAACCTATAAAGTCTGTATTTCAAAAGTTAGAGGCTTGAAACTTGGTCACAGTGCTTATGGGGTATGCCTAAGTATGTGCATGAAATTTGAGATTGATCCCTCCAACCCTCGATTTTATATGAATTATTTAAAGATTGTGCAACTTTTTGACAGGTCTGAATGAACGCACGTGACAAGTTCTCATTATGACCTGTTAGAACTTAAACGTTCTTTAATAAATTCATATAAAATCGAGGGTTGGAGGGGTCGATCTCAAATTTCATAAACATATTTATGCATACCCCATAAGCATTGTGACCAAGTTTCAAGCCTGTAACTTTGAAAAAACAGAAGTTATAGGCATTTTTTCTAAAAAAAAAAAATCATCTCTATAGGGCACAATGGGGCTGCAAATTAAATATCGGATTTCCAATACTTATCGTGAGGATGATACGATTAACCTATGATATTATCGGAGATGATAATTTTTTTGGTCCAAAATTCCGATAACAATAAAATACGATATTTTTGGCTGTGCACATCCCTATTTGACAGTGAGAAATTAGTAGGTTTACATTAAAATGTGAACAGAATGAATTTCTTTCCCATCCCTAATTCAAATATCGCAGACCAGTGTCCACATGTGGGCATCCTTGGGTATTTGCTGGGACCCAAAACTCTCAGCTGTGCTATCATCTTCCTCTTCAAACACAGAGCCTACCATGGGGGGCCCATGTCTAGGCTGACCATATGAAAAGGAGGACAGGGCTCCTGTAACTTTAACAGTTGTAGAGAAAAGGCAATTTCAGCCAGTATCATTTGTATGCAATTAGTTCCTGGTGAAATTCCCTCTTCATCACAACAGTTAAAGTTGCAGGGGCCCTGCCTTCTTTTGTATATGGTCACTCTACTATAGTGCCTGCAACGTTAACTGTTGTGATGAAGAGGGAACTTCACCAGGAACTAATTGCATACAAATGACACTGGCTGAAATTCCCTTTTCTCTACAACTGTTAAAGTTACAGGAGCCCTGTCCTCCTTTTCATATGGTCAGCCTACCCATGTCAGGTGGCTCAGAGTTACCATTTTAACCTACAGCAATCCCCTGAATGTGCCATTGCTTGTGGGCATTGTGGGAAATTTAAATTGTGGCTCCAAGCTGCCGACTGCTGATGGCAATGCTGCTACCCACCACCCAGGCCATTGGGGCCCATAAATAAAGGAAGGGCCCCAACAGAGAGCAGTTTGCTGAGGACTTTCTCCAACTTGGAGCCAATCATAAACAGATGATCCACTAAACGTTTAAAAGGCCCAGAAAAATACAGAGGTCTCTGCCTGGCTCCAAACAGACACAAGAGTTAGCAGTACGCCAACCTCTCTAAGGAGGGCAAACGTTCCATGGGACATTCTGGTTTTGCTGGAGCACAGCTGCTGATCCCCTGTGCCATTCACATTTGGAGTCCCACTGAAGCTCAGTGCTAAGAAGGTTGTGGTAGACTTGGCTGTAGCTCAGTGGTAGAAATTGTAGGTATTTTGGCTGCCTTTGCATGATTCGGTACCCTGCAAAAGACAGTGCCCCGTTTGTGCTAATGCGGAGCGGAGCTGTAGCTCAGTGGTGGAGCATGTGCTTTACATGCAGAAAGTCCCAAATTCATTTGCCGGCATCTCCACATAAGGCAGGGAAAACTCCTTCCTGAAACCCTGCTGGTAGCATCCTTATCTCACTTTGAAGCATGAGATGCTCCCTCATTTTCCATGTAGGCTTCGATGCCCATTTTGGAAATGTCTATGTATTTATATAGCTCTACATTTTTAAATGCAAATCTTGAATTTTGTTGCCTGATAGATTATACAGTGTTTCAACAGCACTGCCTATGCAGGAATAAATTGTATCTGTGTTGCATAGCTTTATTGTCATCTCTATCCTCAGGCATTCAATGTCATATTATGGGCTGTTTATGCATCAGTTGAATTGTTTATGGTGGCCATTTGGGATGGGTGAGAATTTAGTTTTAGTTTGGCTTTGATAAGATTGTACAAAAGATAGCAACGTTCTCCACATCCAGGACAAAAATAACTTGAGATTTAAAGAAAGCTTGCATGGGAGAAATTAAAACTGACAATCCATCCAACCAGGGCTTTGAGTGCTGTGCACTGAAACGTCTGGGTTTGGATCCCTGTGTATTCAACAGCATCAGGATTAAATTAGAGTTACCACCTCTTTTTTAATAACAGGTGTCTCATCTTTAACAGCTAAATGGCAGACAAGTATATCATGGGGCTCATCTACACCTAATGGTGTAGCGGGAGACTCACCTGCTTCTGCGATCCTCCCCCAGCATCTATACACCCGCGCAACATCCCGGGAGGAAAAAAGAAAGTTGCGGGAGCCATTTTTTTTCCTGAAAAAGAGCTGTTCACACAATTGCGATACTTTGCAAAAGTGAGTTTTTAAAAAAACTGGTGATATTGGGCCCCAACCCCCCCCTCACCATCACAGGGATGGCAAAAATGCTGCTGCCCCCCACCGCCAAAGGGTACAGAGCCTCCCCTTGTAGCTCCATGCCCAGCCCCACTACTTATGGGGAAGAAGGGATGACCCGGGAGTGGCAGCCTCACCTCCCACGCCCCTCAGGATAGTCCTGGGACCAGTTCCAGTTATCCCAGAGTTGTCTCTAGGTCATCCCTGGTTGATCCCGGGATCCCCTTTGCTTCATATGGATGCCCAGGGATGACCTAGAGATGACCCCGGGATAAGTGGCTGATGTAGACATGGCCATGGTCCTCTCCTTGCTGGGAATAACTGTTGTGCAAACAGGGTTCCCACTAATTCAGACATGCATGTGGGACCCACTGCCTGCACAACAGAGATTTAACGCTTCACAAAGAAACCTACAAAATGAGTGGAAACTCCGGATTGGCTCATTTCCGGTTGCCCCCAGAAATGCCAATCTCTGCTTCGCATGTGGTGGACACCGCTTTTGGATGGGAATTGGTGGGGCACAAGAGAACTGTTGAGGGCGTAAGTACCCCATTGGGCACTGCCTGGTTTGGCTTTTTTTAAGGATTTACCCATATTCAGGAGGGAGAAAAAACTTGAATGTGGGAGAAAGCAAAACTGATAGATTTGCTCACCCTTGCTTGTAACTGATGTTTTAGTTGTTTTATGGGATTGTTGTATTTTAATGGATAATTGTTTTAAATGTTGTATGTTTTAAGTTCATTGTAAGAAATGTATCTAAGAGATGATGATGATGATGGAGTTCCAGAAAGCTAAGTTTTTCAATCTTTCCATCCCCTGACAGTCCTGAGAAGCCCCCAAATATGCTACGCAGGAACTCTCTTCTGCTAGGTTGATGATTGATGTCATCCTATATATTTTTCTTACATAGCTTAATCAGCTCTTTATGATTCAATTACTGCATCACTCCAGCTTTCCTCCTGGCTGCAAACGAATAGCATTGCAACGTGAAGTGGGACAAAAATTGCTATTGCCTAACCCTTCTGAGTGTACGGCAATTTAAGGAAGTGAACCAGCCATAGGAACTGAGTCAGTTTGCAGCCAGATTAGGAAAATGAATGGAAAGAGCTTACTACTAGCCTTGTTCCCCATAGTTTGCAGATATGGGAACAGAAAACAAACAAACAAAACAGGTATCCAGCGAAAAGTAACTACAGTTTGTTTGGCCCATCCCTCTTGATATCAGTTTTCAAACGGAAATCGGACATTCAGGCTGAATTGTCATTTAATGGTTATATGGCTCTGTGGTATGGTCTCTTGCATTTTGCTACTGAATTGTAGCATGGTAATACACTTTGTTAACAGAGAGTCTGACTGGTGAGAAAATCTTATGGAAATTAAAATTTAAAAGTCCACATGAATCACACACACAAGAATTCTGTTTTATCTGTTTACTTTAAATGGTTTAGTTATCCTTGGGATGTATGCCCCACCATTCTGCACATCTAAAAACTCAAGGAGGATTATGAAGTTTTAAAAGACAGAATAACAGTATAAGCAACTAAAATACACTAAAACACACAGACAGCAACCTAATAGCAGCAATAAAAGCACAACCCTTTAAAGGATGCTTTAAAAACAGTCTTCAATGAAAAGTTTAAATGGGTAATGAATGGGACAAATATGCCTTCCTTGGAAGGCCATTTCCATAATCTGGGCACCACAACCAAAACATCTTCAAACCACTCTCAGGTTTCATAGTATATTGATATACAGGATAGCCAGACTTTCTTCACATTAAAAAGCTTGTCTTATCATGACAACAGGCAGGCTGGGAACTAGTGTGGGTTAGGATGAAGAAGTTCTATATTTCAGTACGAAAACATGTGGTTTACATGAACTTTTTCCAACATGATGCTCTTCAGATGTGCTGGACTGCAACACATAATTGGAAGCCACCATGATGAATGACCACCCTAGCTGGGAATTATAGGAGTTGCAGTCCAACACAACTGGAGGGCACCAGGTTGGGGAAGGCTGGTCTGCATGCACAAAGTCCCAGATTCAATCCATTCATATCCAGTTAAAAAGATCTCAAAAAACAGAGCTGGGAAAACACCTCTACCCAATTCATAGAAAGCTGCCTCTTGTCAGAGCCAGACAATATATAAATTTAAATCACTCCAGAAAACTGAATGTATATTATCTGCCTTTTAACTGCACATCATTTTTCCTTTCAAAAGCACAGATATCTCTCCAAACAGTATAATGCAAATTTGAATAATTATTTTACACAGCATGAACTTTTTCTTTTTTAATTGGACATCAGTTTTCTCAACCAGTTGTTGACTTATTTTCCCATGGACCCAATGACAATATTCTAAAACCTGTAGATGTTTATCTAGAACAACAATAATGTAAATTATTGCATCCCGTTCTTCTTACCAGATCATGTTTGGATCAAGTCTATATTAAAACTTGGGGGAAATATAATATCAAAGAATGAGTAGTTGGGAGGGGGGAGGTTTTTTTTCATCAAAGATTTGGCACTTGGGAAAATATGCATGGAAACTTATTATGTAATGCTATCCTTTGTTGTTTTATATGATCTTTTCATTTCTTCCATTTCTCTGTGAATTTTTCATTTATAAGTATGAATCTGGAATCCATACCCCACCCACTCCCATTAATTATTTCCACACTTATATAACCACCTGCAGGCTTTAAAAGTCTTGGGGAGTTTCAGTGAAGTTTTAATGTGGTCAGATTTAGGGGTGGACAAATGAGTGATGTTGAAGATCACTAGGATTCTCGGAACATTGTCACACTGCTTGTCTCTTGCCTGATTCCCGCTTGTGCTTGCTGCTTGCTCTGCGCGAACGCGAAATTTGCACCAATCGAGCAGTGATCAAATGGGGGTTTTGCACAAAACTCACCAAACTTGTGCGAATCTCCTTGCTGGTGCACATTTCCTTCATAGGCTAATGTGGGGCTGGTTCTGCCTACCGAGGAAATCTGCCCAAATTAGGAGGTTGGTGTAAATTAAACTGGGAATTGGGAACAAGACAAACGTGAGCACATGTTTGACAATTTGCAAATATGTTCAGTGGATTTGTGCTTCTGACTGCATTCGGAGCTCCAAACAGGGTGTGTTCGCATACATTGTGAGCAAAAACAAAATCCTCAGACATCTCTAAATTGTATGAGGTTTTGTTGCTCCCCGCCCCCATTTTGCCTATATTCCTCACCCAAGGCTTTGGGATATGCAGCCTAACTTTTTATGGATGTTAAGAAGATACTCTGTGCCCAGTGCATACACACAACTTTGAGATAATATAAACAATCACATTTCATGAAGATAAACCATACTGATGTATTTGAGGTGCTTAACTAAAGCTGTATTCCTAAATACACTTACTAAGAACTCAGGTCCAAGGGCCTTACTTCCGAAGTAAATATACACAGGACTGCACTGTAAAGGGCTAATGTGAGAATCCTCTAGGCGTTTGTTTTATCAATAGTATATGCATTGGACAGACTATCATCTCCATCCAGGAAATATTTAACATATGCCAACAGAGGAGGGTCAAAGAACATTATTTTCCTTTTCAAAGAATGGAAGTTTGTGTAGGTCTGCATAGATCAAACCCATGAACTGCTACTCCAGAACACAGTACTTAGCATAGGGCAAATATATCTTCACCAAACTACCAAACAATGGGACTTTTTGCTTATAGTGCAGAAATATTGCACTGGTGCTATTGGTAAATATAAGGAAAATGGTCAGAAACAAATTTCAATAAAATAAATAACATTCTCTTTAGAGTTGCCATGGAATTTCATGTTGAAAGATGAGCCTCGGCTAAACACCAAGGAACTATATGCAAAGCAGAAAAGATTTTTGATTAGATGAATGAAATCCAAAGTGATTAGATGGAATCAAACAGCTTTTACAGCTTCTGCTTAAATCAATGGATGAAATGTTTGCAATTAATATTTTGATCGAAATGAACATTCATCACAAGCCATTGATATATATTGAGAGAATCACAGCTATGAAGAGAGAGAGAGAGAGAGAGAGAGCATCTGAGAATTTCATTTCAGTTTATTAAACATCAAAACTTGCCCTATTCACAACCCTAACTGTGAATCCAAGTACATTTTTAGGGCATAGCTGGCATATTACAGAGCTTGCGTATGTGTTTGGAAAATGTGTTCCATCAGAAAAATGCACACTAAAAAAAAAAAATGCATTTTGCCCAAAACAAAACAAAGCATTTTCACACTTTAGTCAATGCGGGGAAAGTACGAGTTTGGGTGTGCATTAAAAAAAAAAAAAAAGTGCAACCAAATGCACACATTTCTTGCTCAGGAACAGAAAAGCTCACATTGGGAAAGGGGAATAAGGAAAACTAAGCTTCAAGGTGGAAACTGGAGGACCTCAATGAGCTAAGACTGTACTGATTCTCCCATCCCAGAGAGAGAGAGAGAGAGAGAGAGAGAGAGAGAGAGAGAGAGACTGGCTACATATTTTAGTGCATATGTCTCAAAATCCATGCTTTTAACATTGGTGCTCCTAGAGGGAAATCAATAGTTTAACAGCATGAAATGTCAAGCAAGTTATACGTTTTTTTAAAAAATAAACACCTGGCAGGGGACCGCTGGATCGGAGGGTGTCGCAGCATTTCAGTGTACAGTTGGCCTGCTCCTTGTGCATTTCACAGCTGTTATGAAGGATAATTAAAAGCAGCAGGTTACCATGGTGTTTAATTGACTGCTGCTTAACAATATGTGCCATTGTGTTTCTGAGCTCAACTGCTGAGAATGTGGTGCCTTCTGAGGTGGAAGACAAAGTGTCAGATAGTGAGTTCTTTCAATTATCATGCTGTATTGTTGAAAAGGCAGGCTCAAGAAGGCCAGGAAGCTGCAGTTATTTAGAAACCACTGGCTTTGGGATCCATTTGCTGGAAGTAGAAAAAAGCCTACTAATGCTGCCTGCGTTGAACACTATATATATATATATATATATATATATATATAGTCATTAGCTGTAAAACTGAATATGGATCTGTGGCCTGTTGTGAAAGCACTCTAAACTTCTTCAATACCACACTCCAATGGAAATAGTGTCAATGACTTGGCCTACCTGACTACTGCTTTAAAACAGTTTATAATGGTATTGACACCTGTTGGGGACCATGACACACTCCATTTACAGTTTTCAAACCATTTTCAAAGTGTTTTATCCCGCTTGGTGTAGATCTGGCCAGGTCTCTACTTCCACTGGGGTTTTGCAAAGGATACAAAGGGTATCACGGTGCAGAGGGGGGAAAGAATATACACTAACCAAAGTGGAGCAATAGTGTCAAAAATATTTACATGCCTACATCAGAACTGGGTGCTGAGCTGATTTCAATTGATATACACTTTTTAAAGCACATTCTAGATTCTACTAAATATTCCACCAATGTGAGGGAAGGAAAGCTGATAAAATCATTCTGCTGTGGTTTCTCCTTATTTCCCTTCCACCCATTGTCATCAAATTGCTCAGCGATTAGCATCCAAATCTCCCTACCTCACTTAATCTCTGGCGTTCCATCAGTTTTGTCTAATCAGATCATTGTGTCATGACAAACTTGTTCTCGAACCCCTGTTTAGGCAGTCTAGAACTCTGCAAGAATGAAAAGACTGGGAAAGGATCGTCAGGCCCAGTATCACCCTAAAGTGGTAGCGCTGGTTGACGTAATAATTAAGCTTTGCTTCTCTATACATTCCCAGTTGTGCGAATTTATCCCAGGGGCATCAGCCTTTGCTGGAAGAGTGAAAAGGCACAGGTGTACTATGTTTGCAGTGCCTGATCTAAGCAGTTGCTCCCACACTTTCAAAGGAAATCCCAGGTACAATATAGTACAATGCATTCACAGGAATTTGCTTGTACATATTTGCTAATCACTGAAAGAATGTCCACAGTGACATCACAGTCAAAGGGTTGTATCCAGTGTTACACTGTTCAGAGTAGACCCGTTGAAATAAATTTGCCTTAAGTTAGACTAACATTTGATACAACCCACTGGATGGAAACCAAGATGTAAATAACTTTGAAACTGGCTATTTGAAATCAAAGTGTTCAATTCATCCTCACTTTGTGCATGCCCCATCCAGGTTGTTGGGTTTTGTTGATAAATATTCTGCTGCTCTGCTATAGTTAAAATTATGCCATGCTAAAATGTAAGCTACATCCATACATTTTTAAAAAACAAAATACTTTGAGAGTATTTTTTTTCAAATAAGTAGTAGTATACAAATATTGCTACTAAAGGATATTAATGCAGAGTTGTCCCTGAATGTTGCCCAGATTGAAATTAAAGGTGCATTTGGAGGGTTCTGCTGAAGCAAAACATCTGTATGGAAGTCAAAGTAAGTAAAAAAAAATCTAATAAAGTTAGAAAACATCTTGGAAAATGTGGCATTCACCCAATTCTAATTGCACATCTTTAGGTAACATTTTCTGTCAGTGTCCCATCACATGTAGAGTGCCTCTGAAAACTGATGGTATGAACTGTCCTTTTCATATATATATATATATATATATATACTGAAGTTTTATCAGCATTTTCAACATATATTATTTCCACTTGTTTATTATATTGGACTCAGTTGTTTAGGGATGTCCATTGCTGCTAAATCCAGCCCTTTAAGGGCCCAATGGACTCCCCTGACTCCCCTTTGTGAGCTGAGCTAAGGATTTGTTTCCAAAAACCAGGAACTTCCCCCTTTTGCAGAAGTATGTTTTTTTCCCACAAAATTACAGTCATAATTTGCAGAAATTACAGGCATCATTTTGCAGAAAAATGCAGTTCTGCAGAAGGGGGAAGTTCCTCCCAACTCTATTACTCTGCGCAAACAGCTCAGGCTCTCCTTGCTGGTGTTGGCATCTGAAATGGCAGCATAAGGGGCCAGAGGCAGGAAGTCTGTGAGCTGACCCAAATCACATAGGTCGAGTTGGGCCAACTTGCAAACAAGTGAGCTGGAATCTGGGGGGATGTGCCCCCCCAAAACCCAGAGGACTTGACCCCCCCGGATGGATTCCTCCTAAATCCTGAGTTATGATCCACAGGCTATAGAAGTAATTCTCCTCCATTTCGATACACTTGTAATCTCCTTGCTTGCTTCCATCATGCTTCAATTTTTTTCTGTTTCAACAAACTCTCACTGGCTACAATTGTTACTCTGAAATGCCAAGAAGTGAACTGATAAGAGGCTGGGCTTCCATGTTAAATCCCCCAAAAGGCATTCTTTAATTTATTAGGTGTCCAGAAGCATATTAGTAGATGTGCTACAGAAGTGAGACACAAGTTTCTAATGAATTTGATCATTAATCATGCTTAAAAATAAAGGTTACCAGCTTGTCTTAGGAACCATTCCAACTGATTAAGTAAACACAGATTGTTTTCAAAGTACACATGGCTGTTAGCAGAAAGATAAATGATAAATATTTTAAATCAGCTAATATTTGAGTAGTTAAGCAAACACACTGCATTATCAGGAAGGAAACACTTATATAGTCACTGTGCTTGCTTTTCCTTTCTCTTGAGAGAGAGGAAGGAGGCAATAATACATTGGGGACATTGCAGTTAATTAAAATGGTGGGCTGCTCACAGCCTTGGCAGCCTGGTGTGGGTGGGTGGGTTGGGAAGAAGCCTCAGCAGAAACTCTGATGGGGTGTTTGGGTCCAAATAATGGCTCAAGGGTGCTGGGTGCTGATGCCACTCCTGTATGGAATTCACTGGCCCTGAATGAGGCGATAGACACACCGGCTTGGATGGTTTTTAAAAGAAGTTTAGAGAAACACATGGAGGATGAGGCTGATGGCCATGTCTCTTGATATTCTATTTGCTAGGTGGCAAGCAGCAGAGAGGCCTGTTGTTTTCAGTAGTGCTGTGCACAGCTCCCCCCAACTTGCCTTGGAGGCCATTTTGGAACCTCTGATATGGCCCCAATTTGACTTGGGGTGCCTGCTTGCCTTGTCAACAAAATGAGATTCCCCCCAAGTGGGTCGGCCATGCAGCTGGCACCCAGGAAAGCTGGGCGCAAAGCCGACCAGGAGTCCATGGGACTCCCCACATGCTGCCCCATCCCCCTTCCCCCTCACCCCAACCCAGAGCTGCCACCGGGACTTACCTTTAAATCGTACCCTCCTCCCAGAGAGCTGAGCTGGGATTTAAAGTTAAGGTCACAGGGGCTCTCTGATTTTACTATATCTATGGCAACAAACTATGGTGGCTGTAAAGGGGATGGCCCTTTACAGATACCATAGTTTGCGGCCATGCATACAGTTAAAAACAAAAGCCCCTATGATCTTTAAATTGTGGCTCATCTCTTTGGGAGAAGGATGCAATTTAAAGATAAGTGGCGGTGGCGGGAGGTGACAAGGGAGGGCAAGGAGAACGAAGGGGTGAGTCTGGTGAGTCCAATGGACTCAACTGGACTCATAGCCAGCCTTGTGCAGGCTTTCTTGGGATGGGGGGAGCAACCCAGCACTGCCCCAAATTGGCCTGAGATGTTCTGAGGCTTCAGTGCCAATCTGCTTTGGCCTTGGGGTGCCTTGGATTGACCTGATATTGCCCTGGATTCAGGCCCGCCTATGGGTTTCCCAGCTACTGCTGAAAACAGGATGCTGAACTCAGTGAACCTTTAGGCCGGTCCAGCAGGGATCTTCTTATGTTGATGTCTGCCTACCACATCTCACTGGTGTAAGAGACACTGGTTTGGTCCTTGAAGAACATGAGGGAATTTAAATGGCTTTGATAGCTTCTTGGCCAGCGTTCTTCAACCTCGTGCCTTCCCTATGTTTTGGACTATAATTCCCAGCACTCTCACTGAGTGTGGCCCTTGGCTGCCTTAGTGCTTTCAAGACTAAGATAATTGGGGGGGATTGTAGTCCAAAATATCTGGAGGCCATCAGTTCAGGAAAGCTGTTCTCAGCTCTCAAAATGGCTGATCTATAAAGCATGATAGAAGCTCCTTAAATGAGGGATGTTAAAAATGGAAGTGCCAGTCCTTGCATAAATACCCCCTCTACCAGCAATAGGTCTCAACAAACTTTGGTTGGAGAAGCTGTAAGTATGAACAAGCCCTTACATTATGGCCATTAGGTGAAAGTAGACAAAAAAACCCACCTCTGAGTGGTTTTGCCTCCACTGTATGGAGAGTCCCTATTCCGCTACAACACATTTTCCAATGGCATTTTGAATTGTTCCACGTTGGCATTCCTTTGGAGACGCTTCACAGAATGATGAAGGAATCCATGTCGCCACCTGATAAGCCACCCTTCAATACAAAACTCTCCCAGGGCAGCATACAATTTAAAATAACAGCACCTACAATAAAATCCCATATAAAACAATAAAAAACACAGCAGCTATAAAAGAAAATGCAGCAGCCATAAAACCAGCAAAATCCAGCTGAGCCATAAATGGAATACTTACAGCAGCTATAAAAGATGCTGGAATACCTGGGCAAATGAGAATGTTTTCACCTGGCACCCAAAACATATAAGTGTTGGCATCAACAAGCTTGTCTAGGGGGCCACAACTGGTACCAATAGAGTTATTCTTTCTTTAGCTCCTGCACGACAGAGAGGCAATTAATGGGGATGGATGGGTGGGAAATTTAAGTCTTCCTACTCATGTGTAGCGGACCCAATCCAGATCAGGGGCCCATGTGTTTAAATTAAAGAAAAAAGAAAGAAAAAGGCAGGGGGAAGGTTCAGCTACACACTTTGTAATTCAACCCTGAGAGAGTCCTGGTCATTGCAACATTTTCTTCAGATAGTGGATAGGTGGGATCCAAATATAGCCTCTGATCAAGCAAAAGGGTTTGGCCAGGGTCATGTGGGAGAAGGCCCCAAGCCACCTGCCACCAGGTAGCCAGGTCCTAAGCCATTTAGAGCCATATAATGGCCAGCATATTGAATTGTTCCTGGAAACAGGCTGACATGGTAAAAAGGTGCATTTGCAATATCTGAGAGTCTTAGGATGATAACGCTGGAAATCCTTAACTCACCATTTTCCATGATGGTGCCCACAAATGATGCACTGCCTGCAGACATGCCTGTGAGACCTCCGGTCAATTCCTGAGATTTAAAAAAAAATGAGAAAGAAACATATATGCCAAGTGGTGGGTCGCTGGAGATAGCGCTTTGCTTTGCAACACATTTGGCTGTCAGGTAAAAAAATAAAAAAAGATGGAAGGAGGAAGGAAGGAAGGAAGGAAGGAAGGAAGGAAGGAAAAACAGAAAGAAAGACCACCCCTACTGTTGCCTCTAAGAATGGCATGGTGCAGGGGCAATAGTAGCTTGTCCTTACAGGGCCCCCTCCCACCCCATCCCCACAGTCAAGTTTCCACCTTTAGGTACTAGAAAGTCATTTTCTTCCATTTCTAGGAATCCCTTCCTGGACAGCTACATTTGGTATTCTCCAAATTAGACAAAATAAGAGCTGTCCTGTTGCTTCATTGCTGGGGGTGGGGGATCCAAAGAGGTGGGTACCTTTTTGTTGTGGTAAAGCTTGAATATCCATTACACAACTAAGAAAAGTCAAACTAATCAATGGTGAGTAGTACTACTAATACTCAATGCTAATTGAGATGATCTGACTTTTCTCCAACTCATGAGCCAACTTCAGCTGAGCAGGGCAAAGGGTAGAGAAGAGGACTGGATAGTCAAGGCCCCATGCATGGATGCGGTTCATGGGAAGTTCTCATCTAGTTTCACAGAGACAGGTAAATAAGAATTTGGCCCAGCCTTAGCTTATAGGGCATGAAAGCCACAGTCTGTGTGATTTTCACATTAAGCCTACCTGTCTGATGCTATAATTTCTCAGGGTCCCCAGAAGTTGGAACGTAAGGAAATAGACAAAAAGGTAGCTGGATTGCAATCCTAGATCATGGGAAATAGAAGCTATGTGAATAGGGTGCCTCACTGCAACAGGTATTTTATATGAACAAAGTTCTTGTAGATATATTAGGGCGGTGCACAGATCTGAATCCAAATCCCGAATCCAAAGCAGAGCGGGTGATTCGGACCTCCGAATTCTGAATCTGAAGCATATGGGGGAGGTCCGAATCAATCCGAGGTGGATCGGACCTGATTCGGACCTGACAGATCCAACTCTGAATCAGATCGGGGAGACCATGCACAGCCTATATATATATATATATATATATGGAAATTCATACCTCTTTGCTCTCATTAATACAGTTATTTTTCCTGTGTATTTTTCTCTCCTAAGTGCCTTAAATTGTTGAAATGCTGTTTTCTATGCATTTTCCTCAACTATATGTACTTTCCCCTAATTTGTACATTTTTATAAGCTCAAGAGGTATGCATTGGGTAAAATGAGATGTGAATTGGGAATTTGTATATTTTTAAAAAACAGCCAGTCATCAAATTTATCATCCATGCCTGCATAATTATTTTTAAGTTAGTGGGAGGCTTGAGGTTTTGGGACATATGAAAACCCCAGGGCTGGTGGTAGGTAGAGATAAGGCAGGAAGAATAAACAGAGTTTATGCATCTGATAAGATTGGCTTTTTGGTACTTCATATAATCCCATATCCAAGGGTTTGCCTTTCATCTTCTAAAATCCTTCAGAGAGATAATTTTGAAAGATGATGGGCCCGCCTTCTTCTACCCAAAATCTCTTCCCTCACACTCACTTCAGAAAACATCCTCCACATAAATACCATGTAGTTACCTGTTGCAACTGCATATCTCATAGGGATGTACCAGAAATTTGCTTATGTTTGCAAATCGTACGAATGTGCCTGATTCTCAATCCTGAACGAAAATACGGGCAAGAGCACATGTCCTCCAAAAATGTTTGCAAATTCCCCAACTAACATTCACATTTGAAAATTGTGTCCTTTGTATTTTAAAATGCACATTTTCCCGAAAATGCGCATTTTTACACTTTGTTCTATGGGGGGAAGTGAACTTTGGGTGTACTATTTTTAAAAATGTCCCTTCCCCCTGCCCTGTTTGAAATGTGCACTTTTCCTATTTGGGGAAAAAAATGAAAAATGAGTGCAATTGAATTGGGGAACCAGGCGAGCCGAAGCAAGCGTTGCTCAGAGAATCTTGTGAAAATCACTTGTTTGACCATCCATGCATCTTATTGTGTAGGTTACTCTGTTCGGCTTTTCCTAGGGTGACCATATGGAAAGGAGGACAGAGCTCCTGTCACTTTAACAGTCGTATTGAAAAGGGAATTTCAGCAGGTGCCATTTGTTTGCATGCCGCATCTGGTAAATGAAATTCCTTCTTCATCACAACAGTTAAAGCTGCAGAAGCCTTGCCCTCTTTAGTATCTGGTCACTCTAGTAGAGCTCCTGCAGCTTTAGCAGTTGTGATGACGAGGGAATTTCACCAGGTGTTGCATGCATACAAATGACACCTGCTGAAATTCCCTTTCCTATTCAACTGTTAAAGATACATGAGCCCTGCTCTCCTTTCCATATGGTCACCGTACTTTCCCCCCTTTACTGCACAAACTCCAAGACCTTCTGTTTACAGAGCTGCAAACAATTTTATCTGTTAATCATGAAAATTGTCAGAAAAACAAAAAAGATAAACATCCCCAATATTTGAATTTTAACCTATGCTTCATATTGTTAATGCAAGAGTAACTCCCCCCACCTTTCCCTCCCTTTTCATTTAAGATGTGTTCCCTGTACATGTTATATCTATAAACTGATTCACTGTGGTTCCTTCAGAAATTAGGGTTGTTATGTGTACTAAGAGCTACCTCTGGTGGTATAAGACTGAATTTATGGAATTTGGGGATCTGAGGTGAAAAAGCCTTTGCCGTGTGTGTGTGTGTGTGTGTGCGTGTGTGAATTACATCAGCCTTTTGAAATGAATGTGTCTGATTCTTTTTCCGTACACATGGTTAGCAAAGTGAACTCTCAGATGTGATGGTGGGAGAGCCATCCAATATCATTTAATTCTAGACATCTTCAGGCCTCCAAATCCAGGACTCTTTTATCAGTATGCCAGCCTACTCGGTGCATTAGAAGCACATGCCTACAAGTGTGCCTTTTTATTTCCTTCGCCTTATGTGTTGGTGTTTGTGAAAACTCCTGTATCACATATCTGCATAACATCACATTTTTGCCAGGTTCCCATTTTGCTGAAGGCGGTCCGAGAAAGTCTGGCAATATGTGATATTACCTTTTGATGTGTACCATCTTAGTATGGTGGGAGTGACTATGCAGAGGAAATGGTATCAGAGGTGACATTCTGAACGCAGAGACAAATCACCCTAACTGGAAAGGTGTAACCACCAGCTGCAAAGAGCAATGCATGTAACCAGTGTGATTTGGATAAATCGAATAGTGCTGCGGCAAATTTCACTCACATGCTGGCTGGGGAATGCTGGGAATTGCAGGAGTTTTTTTTAAAAAAAATCTAAACATGCATAGGATTAAGCCCTAGGGTAGTATCTGATGTTAATCCTACATATAATAGGCCCACTGAAATGATTGAGACTTAAGTCTTATTCATTTCTATGGGTCTACTCTACATAGGACTAACATTGGATATGACCATAACTTCTGATCTGCACATTGGCCTGGGAGAGGTGGATTAGCTGAATCTGTATCAGAATTTGCAAAATTTATGTTTTCTTTCATCCCAACACAACCTCTGAGCCTCCTCTGACATATGTTGCCAGTTTCCTATCTGAGGTTTATAACCTTTCATCTGCTCAGTTGCAATCAACATTGGAATGAATGTGGATTTGTTGCTGCCATTGCTTTTATTTTTTTATTTTAAATGATCTTAGGCTTCGGGGTAAAATGTATCCCTTGTAGAACAACATAAGAAATAAGGATGTGCATTGAATGAGATCCGATATCCGATGTCCGATACAATTCAAGCAAAATCAGACATCTGATTCCCGATTCTTATACTGGTTCAAGGAGCTCCAATTTTATCCGATCCTATTTTTTTCAGTCTGATTTTATTGGGATCGCATCAGAGAATCAGACACCATTTTGAATTACTTTCGCCATAGCCTAATATTGTGGTAAAAAAATGCCTAAAACTTTTTTTTATTTTTAAAGATAGAAACATGAAACTTGGCCACATTGCAGATGGATTTGAGGTACTTATGTTTGAGAAATTTCAGAAACACAGGTGCAGGCATCTAGTGGCAAGGTATTTTTGGAAAAATGAGGAAAGAAATGCCTTTAACTTCTTTTATTTTAAAAGATAGAAACATGAAACTTGGCAACATTGTAGATGGGTGTGAGGTAATTATGTGTGAGAAATTTCAGAAATACAGGTGCAGGCGTTTTGTGGCTATGAATTTTTTACTTTAAAAGTTCCATAAGTTCCAAAACAGTGGGGTGGGGGGAGAAGGCTGGGGGTGCTGTTTGACAGCTGTCAAATCCACCATTTCTTTCCTCATTTATCCAAAAATACCTTGCCACTAGATGCCTGCACCTATATGTCCAAAATTTCTCACACATAAGTACCTCAAACCCATCTGCAATGTGGCCAAGTTTCATGCTTCTATCTTTTAAAATAAAAAAAGTTATAGGCATTTTGTTACCACAATACTAGGCAATGGGGAAAATCATTCAAAATGGCATCCGATTCTCAATTCAGAGGTCTGGTTTTCATAACGGAATCAGATCTGAAGCAATTTGAGGCACGTCCAATTTCATCCGATACTTTTCAGGTCAAAATTGGAAATTCTGTTTCCGATACGATTTTGGTGACCGTGCGCATCCCTAGAAAGAAATAGCACTCCAAATGTGTTCCAGATTGTATCCATGGAAAGGGAATGGAGTGCAGATTTAACAGGAATGGTAGCATATGCAAAAGTAATTTGAATAAATAAAATAAAAGAAAGGCATTGGCTGGAACTTGCAAGCATTTTCTTAACTCTACCTGGGGCTGAATTTCCCTATAAATACTTTTTTTTAAAAAAAAGGTCCCTCTTCTGCACTTTTTGATGCTGAATATCCGGAATATTGATTACAATGGGAGCATGTACTTAAGTTTCTCATTGAAATCAGCTGGACGTAAAGTGCAGAACATGGTGTAGTAGAGTAGTAGTATCAGCAGTAGCAATAAGATGAAGAAGACTTTTTTTTAAAGACTTAGCGGGATCAATAGAATATTTCCCTTGGTAGAATCTGCACTACTGCTTTAAAATGGTTTATAACAGTAGTGACAACTGTAGGGGCCCAGGACACACCCTATATTAGGGATGTGCATCCCCCCCCCCGTGTTTTGATCGGAACCGGGATAGGAACCAGAACCAAGGCCTTGGATTGGATCAGATCAGATCGGAGGCTTCCCAGTTCGCTTCGGACCCGATTCCAATCTGAAAATCGGACATCCGATTTTTGGATCGGACACCATTTTAGCGATTTTTGCCATAGACTTATATTGGGGGAAAGAAAGTTTTCCCCCAATGCAAGCCTATGGCGAAAACATGGGGGCAGGTGAGTGGGGGCCTAACTCACCCCTCCCTGTCCCTCCCCCCACTCGCGCTCCTTATCTGCTGCCATCTGCTGGTCCAATCTACTGAGAAACAGGCTTCGCAGTCTAGTTCTCAGTAGAGTACCACCTGGCGCTCAACTGAGAACCAAGCCGTGAAGCTTGTTTCTTAGTAGATTTGACCAGCGGGTGGCAGCGGATAGCAGCAGGTGCCCAGGCAGGTAAGCCTCCTCCCCCTCCTTCATATTCCTTACCTGCCGGGGCATCCGCTTACCTCCGGTGCACGGATATACTGAAAAACAGGCTTCTCTGCCTGCCTCTCAGTAGCGTGCCAGGTGATGACAGGCTGCGAAGCCTCTTTCTCAGTAGATCTGCGGACCGGAGGGAAGCGGCCGCCCTGGCAGGTAAGTGGGGGGCCCTCCCACCTCCTGCCCCTCCCGCTCTTACCTGCCGGGGCCATCCACTGCTGTCCACTGCCGCCTGCGGGTGGCAGCAGATGGCAGCAGACAGCCCTGGCAGGTAAGCCCCCTCATGCCCTTTACCTGCAGATGGCCCTGGCAGGTAAGGAGCACGAGGAGCAGGAGAAGGTCCGATCCTCCAATCTTATCCAAACCGGATCAGGTCCATCTGGACCGGTTCGGATCAGATCGGCTGATCCAGATGTGGGGATCGGGAATCGGATAATTGTATCCTATTTCCCCTGGATTGGGTCTGGATCGTGGATCGGGCAGGATCCGGTGAACACCCCTACTCTATATACAGTTTTCAAACTGTTTTCAAAGTGTTATATCCTGCTTGATGTAGATTTGACCATAGATGTTGTGAGATAGAGTCAGGAAAAGACGGGTTTGTAACTTACCATGCTAAGGCTGCTGTTGGCCTCTCTGTGGTCAGTTTCTGCCTCACTCTCTCTTTAGAGCCAGCATGGGGGGGGGGGGAGAGAAAAAGTCAATTTATCCTTCCATAAGGTATCAGCCTGAGAGTAGGGGTGTGCACGCCAAAAAAATGTCATCGTTATCGTCATTTCGGACCAAAAACATTATCGTCTTCATTCATATCGTTGGTGATCGGTATCGTCTTCATGATAATTATCGTTAAAAAATTATATTTTTGGCAGAAAGAAAAATGCCTATAACTTCTGCATTTTAAAAGTTAGAGGCTTGAAACTTGGTCACAGTGCTTCTGGGGTATACCTAAGTATGTGTATGAAATGTGAGATCAATCCCTCCAATCCTTGATTTTATATGAATTTTTAAAGATTGTTTCCGTTCTGACAGGTCTGGCGAGCTGTCATTCTGATCTGTCAGAACAGAAATAATCTTTAATAAATTCATATAAAATCGAGAGTTAGAGGGACCGATCTCAAATTTGGCACATATATGTAGCACATGTTGCTACACATATGTGCCAAATTTGAGTTCGATCCCTCTAACTGTCGATTTTATATGAATTTATTAAAGATCATTTCCGTTCCAACAGATCAGAATGAATGCACATGGCGAGCTGACATTCTGATCTGTCAGAACGGAAATGATCTTTAATAAATTCATATAAAATCAAGGATTGGAGGGGTCGATCTCAAGTTTGGCACATATGTGTAGCAACATGTGCTACACATACGTGCCAAATTTGAGATCAATCCCTCCAACTCTCAATTTTATATGAATTTATTAAAGATCATTTTCATTCTGACAGATCAGAATGACAGCTTGCCAGACCTGTCAGAACGGAAATGATCTTTAAAAAATTAATATAAAATTGAAGGTTGGAGGGATTGATCTCAAATTTCATACACATACTTAGGCATACCCCAGAAGCACTGTGACCAAGTTTCAAGCCTCTAGCTTTTAAAATACAATAATAATAGGTATATTTATATGGCAGTCCGATAAAACGATAAAATGACGCAAAAATTATAGTCTCCGATGTGTATTGTAGGTTTTTCTATCGTATTGTTATTGTAACTCATGTGCACGATAAAGAGCATATCGTATCATTATCGTAAATTCTAACGATATGATACACATCCCTACCTGAGAGCACCACACTTTGGGAGCTGTCTGCAAAAAGTATTACGTCCGTGGATGGCAGATTCCCAAAGGAGGGAGTGTTTTTATGTAAGCCAGTGGATTCCTCCTGCCCATGGTGTGTGGCAACATGTTCTTGTTTTGACTATCTTAAAATAGAATAAATGCTCCAGTCCAGATAGAGCAGAAAGTTTAGCATGATGCAAAACTGGTGGGATGGTGTTTGTTTGTCAGTAATTCAAACTCGGTGAGAATTGTGGCAGAGAGCCTGTGAGGCAAATGTGCCTTTGACCTGCTTTGGACGCAGCGTGGCTTAAGTAAACCAACAGTGACCAAGGATTATTTTAGCACTTTTCCTTCGACATGAAGAACCACCAAGAGGATCAAGGGAAATGGGAAAATGCAGAAAAGCCCAGGATAATATAATCCTTGGTTGCTGTTTCCTTGCCAATACTTCTGGCTCAAAAATAAAATCTAGTATTGGTATACCACATTTGTGTTCTTCACATTGTAGTAGTGGTGTAGTGGAACCAGGGCTCACAGGGACACAGTGCCACACTTCACCTCTCCTTTTTTGTTTAGCAGGGATGCTGATGTCATCTGCCATCCCACTCAGACTTCCCTGTTCCCATCTGAGCTTAGCTGCCATCTTCACAATCGTTGGGGAGAGGTGGAACTTTCCCCAGCAACAATATATTGTCCCCTGCTGCAATGCAAAATATTTTTGTCTGGCTTGGTCTTCAGTGAGCAATTAAGGCCCATTAGCTTTACAAAAGAGCTGCTCCTGGTGGAGATGAAAACCGCTAAAACTGGTTTGTTGATATGGATCAACACAGCAACCTGAATTTTTGGATTCTCCTTGCAGGTGTAGCTATGGGGACTGTTGTGATGTGCACCTGCTCTTCAGCATTTGCTGCTACACCACTGCATAGTGTAAATATGAGCTTGGAATTCTAAAGCAGGAGGGGGCAACTTGCAGCCCTAGGTCCTTTGCAGCTCTGAACCTAATTACATGAAGCCTTTGGTTTAACTTAAAAATTCAGTGCTGGCTCCACATTTCTGAGGAGAAGACATCCTCCGTGGGCCCCCTCCCTCAGTGAATTTCCTTTTACCCCACCATTGTTGCCATCTGCTCCTGCTCCTGCTCCTCCTTATCATTGCTACACTTCCTTGCTTGACAGACAGAGAGCCAGGGAGCAAGTAGGCCATGACATGTAATGCTCCTCCTTCTTACTACCACCGTTGTCTGGACCAGAGAGAGGCAGGCAAATGAGCAGGTTGCCATGGCGAAGAGGAAGAGCAAGTCCAGTGTGCTCTTGTCAGTGGGTCCCTGATGGTGTGTGGGCCCTCGACAGGTGCCCGACCATGTCTATAATTGACCTGGCCCTGTCAAAAGCCCTCTGCATGCAATCGAGTTCAGACCTCTGGTATGAGCAAATCGTCCCTCTTCCCTGGCAACCTGCTCCGTGCGAAGGAAAAGGAGTGAAAAAGAGTGAAATTGATGGAGCAAAGAGAGGGAAAGGAGAGTGACCTTTTTTGGCTCATTCCCTTCCCCTGCTCACTTTGGCTCCACTCACTGCTGCTATTCAGCGCATTTTTTCTTGGTAGAAAGGTAGGGCACCAATGAAATAAATAGATTAAATAAATAAATAAATAAATAATAAAATGCAACATGAGGGAATCTGGCCCTCAAGAGAAAAAAGTTGTCCACCCCTATATTAATGCATAATAGTCAGTACTGATGTCTTTCAGGTCTTCCATGATTTTCTTGGAGGATTTTTTTCGAAACACATTCAAGATTAGTGTCAATTGATGGACTTCACAAATTACAGTTGACTGGGCAATGTCAAATGAAGACCTTTTGGTGTCCTTTGGTGTCATTCATTCATGGGCTTTCCACATGTTTATGTGCTTCCACAACAGATAGAGGACATTTACATTTGCTTCATGAAGAACAGCCTGATCTTCCCTGGTGAAACAGCAATGGGGAACATGGAAGTATCACCCAACCCAGGGTATTCCCAGGCATGATTGTTGAGACACAGTAGCTGGGTACAGCGCCTGGAAATTTTGTAGTAACCATAACCTTGTGCATTGTTGCTTGGAAATGGCACCGGGATCCAGGGATGTGCCAGATTAGATATTACTTTCTCCATGCTGTTTGGGTAGACTCACATGGACCCATTTGTGAACGCCTGAACCAGCTCATAGTGCCAGGAGTAACTGGCATAGAAATGAATGTGGGTGGGAGAAATGAATGAACCGGAAAGCATTTTTTTGTGAATATTTTTGCTCCACCAGTGACTTGCATTTTAGAAATAATTTGGCTGAGGAAGAAGGAGCAGCAAGAGTGAAAATATGCACCGAACTACTACTGTGATCTTATAGCATATTTTAATATGGATGAACAAAGTTTCCCATGTGGATTCCATGGCTTCCTATTAAGCAGAGGTGGGCAGCTTGTGGCCCTCCTGATGTTTTGGCCTACGACTCTCATCATCCCACATCCTTCGCTATGCTGGCTAGGGTTGATAGGAGTTCAAGGCTGAAACATCTGGAGGCCCACAAATTGCCTGCCCTTGCTATAAAAAGGCTTGCTCCATTGCAAAAGAAATAGATCCATTTTATTACAATCCCCCAACAAATATATGCATTTTGAACAAGGTGGATTTACAGTTGGCAGTTTGTCACAGAACAGGGAGTGGGATGGGGGAGGATTGTTGGAAGTTTAATTGTACCCACGGTATAACAGTGGGCTGTTGGCTCAAAATGAATACAGGGAACTCTCATGTTCAGCTTTCTTCTACAAATATTTATCTCCCAGAGCTACTGGGTGAATGGGTTCATTGTCTGTCATGTTTGTGCATCAAAAGACTGAATGAAAATACAGTCACAAGGCATTGCCCAAGAATGATGAATGGAGTTTTTATGTATGGATGGCATAATTTCCCTTCTTTTCCATCAGGGTGTCCAATGTGCATCCAATGTGTGGACATCCTGGGTAGGAAATAATGGGAAAGCATAAGCCAGGGGAAGGTTCCTATATACCAGTTTGAATGGGTGTCTGTGATCATACAAAATAAACCATTCTGAATCTCTATATAAGGTGCACATCCCTTTCCTCTCCAGATACACAGAAGGGGATTATTTATTTATTATTTATTTACTGCATTTTTGTCCTGCCTTTCAGACAATCACTGTCTCCCAATGCAGTTCAGATCAGTTTGCAAAATTGGGTGGGGGTTTTTCCACCATTTGCCCAAATTGTAATTTATGTGAATGGTAATTTGCACATTTTGTTTTCATGTGGGATCTTGAAAGTTGCACAGATGGTGTTGTAGTGTTGTTGTTTAAAAAATTGGTGAACTTGTGCAAGTGCACATGATCACAAGTCCACCTGTTTGCCATGTTGCCCTAGGTAGGCATATTGTCAATATCCTTGACAGTTTCATCCACTCCACACTTACTAGATTTAGCCCAAAAGAGCCTTATTGTGTACTTTTTGAAGAGCTTGCCAGTTTCCTCTTTCACTTCAGCACTTCTCGGACGATGCAGATGGGGTTGAACCAGAAAAATCCGTCAATTTTTCACCTTCCAAATGGAATTCTCATAGCTTCCTAACCCTGGCTGATAGCAGACCTGGCCACAGAGGACACATGTAGGAATGATGCCCTGCTCATCAAAGTACTGCAAGAACTGATGCCACCTTTGTGTCCCAGTTTTCCTGGGCCAAAGACTAGTAACTTATCTTGGGGCAGAGGATGGAAGTGGGTGGTGGAACATTTTACCCTATCAGGGATGGGAATAGTATTACCAGTTTTGGAATCTCGGGTGAAGAGAATTTCCACTGTGGAAATGATCTAACACTATCCACAATCGGGATGCTACAGAAATTTGAAATGGACTGAAGTGAGCTCAGATTCTTCAGAATCCAACCTATGCAATCCACTGCAGACTGGCCTCTCAAGGTTATTTTTTTAACTTTCCCAACATTTACACAAATCCATTCACAGGAAAATACACAAGTTTCTGCTGAGACATATGCCATGCTGGAAAATATACACAGGGGAAAGTCGAATGGAATGGGGGATAATACACAAAATGTCACATACTAACATAAATTGCGTAAATTGTTGCAAAATTTCTTACAGAGTTCTTTGCGTATTTTTCTGCATAGCGGGAAAAAAAATTGAATCCCTCTGTGAATGACACTGCACAATCCACGAAATATACACAGGATGGATTTCACAAAATCTGGACACCCTTAATCCACATTCACACTCATAAATTGCAACACTATTAATTGTGCCAAGTAACAATATGTAGGTAAATGTTAACCCAAAGAATAGTGTAGGTCTAGTACTTTTGATGTTTCACGGGTTGCGTACTCTATGACAGCTGCTCGCTTTCTTTCTTTTCTTTCTTTCTTTCTTTTGCTGAACCAGTTGGTTCCCTGCAAATTGATTTTTTGAAGAAAAAAATAATCTAATGAAAGGTTTAATTTAACTAAAGGTACATAGAGACTTTTAAATGTTAGTTTGCTCATTTTAACAGCAAGTGACTTCCTTTCTGAGCAAGAAATACACATTGACTGGGTTCCTTTTAACTGTAGGTATCTCTTAATCCCTTTGTGATTTGTTTACAGGCTGCACGTTACTGGCATATCTTTTAGTGCTGAGCTGAAAATTCCAACCATTCCATTTTCAGCATTTTGTGGAAGGGGGTGTGTGGAAATGAAAACTTGGGTGAAAGAGGCTGGGAGAGGTAATAATTTTGGAGAATTTTCTCTTTGGGGAGGGGGAACAGGTTTTCCACATACCCTTTTAAATGTATTCAGTTGTTGAGGAGTCTTCTTTCTTTTCATTTTTTAAAAAAACACCTCTGGCATTTTCAGGAGTCTAAGAGTGCTTACTGGACGATTATTGGAGAGGGTGAGGTCACATGGTCTCCAATAGACATTCACTACAAACTGCTGGGCTCATCCAAATGCTGGAGGAAGGGAGTGGGTTGTTTTTGTTGTTCTTCTTTCAAAAAAAAAAGAGGAAGAAGAGAAAATCATATTTCCCCTTCCACCTGCATTGGATTGTAAGGCTTCTGTGACTTGAAGGAGCCCTTCTGTTCAAGGGAGGCCAAGTTAAGATCCAAGCCATTGTTCTGACCACAGTCTTTTCCCTTTTCCCCACTTTTTGTGTGCATAGTCTAGGGAGTAGGGCATTCACCGGCTTATCACTTCTTCATGAAAGAGAGGCCTTCTGCCAGGAACTTAAATACATGTTTTCCCCTCGGTAGCAAGTTATCTAGAAACGCAGCAGGTACATTCGAAAATAAATAAATATGAACTTGCACACTGAATGTAATTTCTAATAAAAATATTTGCCAACCATTACAATGGCCAATAGTCATCGGAATACAAACATTACCAAGTGTATGATTCAAAGAGAAGGGGAGACATCTTGTGACTAGGGGGATGTGTTCCTGCTTTCCCTTTTGTCGGCCAACCCTCTTTGAATAATCCATCTCTCTCTGTCATACTTTCCTGAATGAATTCCCATATGAAGTTCACACAGTGTTGGACTCTCCACCTGAGAACACAAATTGCAAGAGCTTGTTTTTATCATCTGTCAAAGGCAAATGTCAAAACAAGATCTGAACGATCAGATTAAAAAAGAAAAAGCGTTGGCCACCCTCCAGGTACTGCACTCCATCAACCCTACTGATGAATCCTTCCAGTAAACCACATAAGATTGGATCTGCTTTATTCCTTCACACTTCTGATATGTAAAAAGACAGATTGTAAAGATGTATTCGACTTTCTGAAGAAAGAGGACTTAGTTGCTCACATGAAACT
This sequence comes from Anniella stebbinsi, assembly GCA_029215795.1. NCBI lineage: Eukaryota > Metazoa > Chordata > Lepidosauria > Squamata > Anniellidae > Anniella > Anniella stebbinsi. The sequence goes on along the minus strand of JARDYH010000002.1, from coordinate 107,528,799 downwards.
TTTGTGTCTCAAAAAATATTTTCCCAGGGTGCCAGAAATTCATGCTATGACCAGACTTACATTTTCTTTTTGTGCTATTGATATACTGAACAGATTGCAGCAGGGATGTGTTCTAACTAGGCCTTGGCCAAAACTGAATCATTTCAGCCCTGAAATGGTACTGTTAGAGAAGCCAAAACAACCACTAACATTGCTCCCAGCACCAGTTTTGAGGGGGAAATTGCACATCTTTTCAGGGACAGGGATCTGTGCCAAGTCACTTCCCTTAGTCTTTCTTTTTTTTTTTAAGGGAAAAAACACCAATCTCTCTCTCTCTCTCTTCCCGCATAAGAAGAGCCATGCTGGATCAGACCAAGGGTCTATTTAGTTTACACAGTGGCCAACCAGTTGTCAACCAGGAATAGGGTGACCAGATAAAATCCAGGTCAGGGCTCATGTAACTTTAACAGTTGTAGAGAAAAGGGAATTTCAGCCAGGGTCATTTGTATGCAATTAGTTCCTGGTGAAATTCCCTCTTCATCACAACACTTAAAGTTGCAGGGGCCCTGCCTTCTTTTGTATATGGTCACTTTAGTATAGTGCCTGCTACTTTAACTGTTGTGATGAAGAGGGAATTTCACCAGGAACTAATAGCATACAAATGACGCCTGCTGAAATTCCCTTTTCTCTACAACTGTTAAAGTTACATGAGCCCTGTCCTCCTTTTCATATGGTCAGCCTAAGGACCCCCTCCCAATCTTTTTGAAATAGCTCTTCTAAGTTTGGCACCCTGAAATACGGTGGCAAAACAAGAAGGGTCATTTTGGGCCACAAGGTGTTCTAGCTGGGAATGTGCCACGATTTCATTAATATCCCACCTTCCTACCATTCTAGAACTCTAGACAGTGTATTCCATGATGTCTCCCATCCATCTGTATGTCTGAGCAGAACTGAGAGAGGCTTGCTGCATTCTGCTCAAACACCTTAACTGCCCATCACTACCTGTGTCACCTCCTGTTCCCCTTCTCCAAAAAGACCTCATCCCCAATACCTTACCATGGGAAAGTTGATGGGGAAAGTGGCAGAGATGGTGGTTGGTGCTGCCAAAGACTCACATGGTACCTTGCTCCTGTCAGGGACCTCGGCCGGGACTACAAGTCCCAGAATAACTAGTGGGAAAATATGTTCTGTGCATCAATGGGGGTGCCTGAAACCTCATTCATTTCTTTTTGCCCTTTGGGGAAGGAGTGGTGGAAGCAATCACATGGAAGATCTTTTTTAAGTATTCAAAGTGAACACCCGGGGCTGGATCCAGAATCATTCTGTCCTCACCCCCTCTAGTGCCCTTGTGATCTCTATATCACCTCTGGAGGGTCCCCCCAACCCACTGGAGAAGATGTGGAGGGTGTGCTGGGGGCTGCAGGGGTGAGTAGAGGACCTGGAAGTCCCAGCCCATCAGATGTCTCCTTCTACTGGCAGAATGGCAAGTTGGGATACAAGCCTCAAAAAGTCCTTTGGAGCTTTTTCACTTTGGACATCCAAAAAAAACCCTGTGCAATTTAGAGAGGAACAAAAGGCCAATCACCCATTCCAGCTTCAGACTGTGAGCCAATACTGTTTCTGATTAATTGGAATGTTTGCTCCTGTTCGAACATTTGTTAAAATAAAAAAAGCAAGGAACAGGCGTCACCCTAGAAGAGACATCCCCTGCCTTTCATTCTGTCACAGAGGAGACTTATTTTAAGAAACTGGTTTGCTCTGATATATGTGTACATCCACACACAACACCAGCAGGTGTCAGGTCTCTTCTAAGGATGAAAAGGCTCAGGAGGAGGAGGGCATTAGGGATGCTAGAAAAATCCGCAACAGAACCAAATCAGTTTGGACTTTTATGGATCCAACCAACAGCGGACCAGCTTTTTCCCTGTCAGGCAGATGCTGTGGATTTGCAGACCATTATTCTAACATTCAGGAATTTTGTGCAAATGTCATCGTAGAAAAATATGGAAAAATAATTTAAAAATCCCATAATGTTCACTTCTCCAATAAGGTAAAGTGTGAAAATGCACTATTGGGTAGAATTTGCACATTTTTTTTTGGCATGTGTGAATTTGCACAAATTCAGTTCTGGAACAAATTTTGACCGTGCTTGGCACAAAGAAACAAGGATGTATTTGCAGCCACATCAGCTAGGAAAGGTGACAATTGTAACAGCCAGAAATGATCAGGTAGTGTATGTGTGTGTGTGTGTGTGTGTGTGTGTGCATGTTTGAGGAAATAGTGTCTCTCTTGCCGATCTGAAATGGTGATACCTGTTCCCCAGTTTTACCAAATCTGCTATGATGCATTCTTGTCCACAGGTTTAGTTGTGAGATTGGGAGGAAATGACAGCAAACGCTTATTCTACAGCAAGGGTGCAGAACTAGCGAAATGCCTCTCCAGTAGGCCCTCTGCTGGCTGTATAACATCTGTGGGTTTAACCACTGTGGAACCCAAGGAGGCTTCATGGACCAGATGCAGGTCACATTATGCCCACGGGCCAGCAGTTCCCCATCCCTGTCCTACAGGCACATGTGCACAGGGATGCTATCAGACAGCATTGGCCTGAGCGGTTAATTGAGTTGTTTGACTTATTATTCTCAGAGTGTTCAGGGCTAATGGAGATTCCAGAGAGGTGAACAAGGGGAGGAACATAGTAAACAGTAGGGTTGTGCACTGGATCGGGTCCAATCCACGATCCGGATCCGATCCAGGGGAAATCGGATACAATTGTCTGATTTCCGATCTCACCGCTGGATCGCTTGATCCAATCCGATCTGATCCGGAAAGATCCCGATCCAGATCGAATGGATCGGAGGATCGGCGGGCGCCCACTGGCACCCGCTGCAGCTTCCATTGGCAGGCGCCAGTGGGCGCCCGCCGATGGAAGCGGACAGCAGGGGGGGGGGTTTCCCTGGCGGGGCTGTCCGCTTCCATCGGCTGGTGCCAGTGGGCGCCTGCCAATGGAAGCGGACAACGGGGGCAGGGGATTTACCTTCGGTGGCCATCCGCTCCCGTCCGCCACTGGCCGCTACTGCAAGCAGGCTTCACGGCCTGCCCCTAGGTAGCACACCAGGTGATGACATCACCTGGCGTGCTACTCAGAAGCAGGCCGCGAAGCCTGCTCGCAGTAGCGGCCAGCGGTGGATGGGAGCGGACGGCCATGGAAGGTAAGCAGGGGGAAGGGGGCCCCGCTGCCCGCTGCCTGCTTACCTTACGTGGCCGTCCGCCGCTGGCCAGCGGCGGAAGGCCACGGAAGGTAAGCAGGGAGAGGGGGAGGGGCCTTACCCCCCCAGGGTCATCCGCTTCCATCCGCTGGTGCCCGCTGGCACCAGCGGATGGAAACAGATGGCCCCAGGGGGGTAAGGAGTGTGGGGGAGGGGGCTGACCTGCCGTGGCCATCCATAGCGGACGGCCCCGGGGGGGGGAGGAGGGAGTTAGGCCCCCCTCACCCACCCGCCACCATTTTTTCCTCCTAGACTTGCATTGGGGGAAAGCTTTCTTTCCCCCAATGCAAGTCTATGGGGGGGGGGAAATGGTGGCTGATCCAAAAATCGGATGTCCGATTTTTGGATTGGGATCAGACCCGATCCGGTCCAGGGTGCCTCCGATTTTGTCCGATCCGATCTGGGACAAAATTTGAGGTCCCGATCCAGGTCCCGATCCGATCTGGGGGATCTGTGCACATCCCTAGTAAACAGGGAATTGCACATAGCACTGTATGGGCAAGGGCAGGATTGTAGCCTACCTTGACAACAATCATTCCCATGTTGACATTCCAATGCTGATGGGGCATATCTGGCAGATGAAGGCAGCCACATTTTCATCTGGGATCTCCAGAGGGGGTTAAGTGTTCACATCCTGGGCAGGTGGGGAAAGTATGATTAAGTGGATGGAGGTTTGTCACTCCCTTGTGTCAGGGAAAGTGAAGAAATTCAATTTGGTACGGACAGAAGTTGTGAACATCTTGAAGTATTTTTATGGTAACTGGTGACTTCCAAGGCTTGCCAGTCAGGTCTACAGGATTTGTGGACAAGTTACAGATCACCTTTGAAGCTGAGTAGGGGTGTCAGAGGAATCCATCTGGGGTGGTGATGGAAGTCACTGAGCTTTCATCAGCTTACCTCCCCCAGACTTCGACTTGTTTCCCCGTGAGCTGGCCTGATTTGATCTGCATTAAGTTGAGCTAGTTTGCAAATTTTCCAGTTTTTTTTTAATTTGCCTACAAAAACATTTGCACAAATTATAGGTGAAGAAACATTCCTGACTCTTGGAAAAAATGTGCATGCAGCCAATCCGGGTGCTCAGCGAGAGTCTGTTGAGACCTCAGAGGGGTGGATTTCACAGCAATGGACATTCCTAGGGCTGTCCCAGCTCATCCACTTGCGCAGCTCCAGGAGGGGTGACTCTGGAAGACCTTCCCTTCTTACCTGGAAAGATGTGACTTATGTTAGTGTTGGTGTCAAGGCCTGCCCCTGTCCCTGGGTAAAGAACACTTGCCCAAATAAGTCACCAACTAGTCACTTGCGCATCCCTTTAAAATTTAGCTTCCCACACACTCACTTTTACAGATCCTGTTGTACTTTTAAATAAATGTGGCCCTAGTTCAATTCATTTATCGGGGTCTCAACTCTTTCTTTCCAGCTCTTTCCTCAATGTCTGCGTAGCACCTTGGACAACAAGCTACAGAAATGCTAAGCATCATTATTGTTCAGCAGTTGTTAATTTATTCCTCCCCTCCGTCCCCTGTAAAAACATTTGTGCTGCTCTGAAAGATTCCATAGCACTTCCTGCTCTCTCTTCTTTTTACTCAAAGTGTGTGGAAGGTGGGTGGTGGGAGAGTTTCAGAAACTTTGAAATGAAAACTTTTTTTGTTTCCCTTACTACTGCTCCCATCAGTTTAAATGGAACTGAGGCCCTTTCCGCACCATAGGAGTGGAAAGGGCAGGAAATGGAAAAACCAGGATGTGCTTACTTCCAGGTACGGCACGATGAGGCCGCACCAGAAAGTGATGGCCCGGGCTTCTCCTGGGCCATCGCAAGTTGCGCCGGCCATTAAAAAAAAAAAAAAAAAGATCTGCAAAGGAGCGCATGAGCGCTCCAACACACATGTAAGTACCCTAAAAACAACAACACCCATGCGTGATCCAGCCCCCCTCCCTCCCTCCATCCTGGGGATGGCGATTTCGTTGTCCCCCCCTCCTGATGGCCTCGGAGCCATGCGGTGCAGCTCCATGGCCATCGGTGCAGCCACACTTACTCACGGGTAAGCGCGGCTGCACCCAAGATGGCCGGCCACACCAGCCATCCATCTTGCTGCCCCCCCCCCCCCGGAGCAGGGAACAAACTGGGATAATAGCGTTCCCTGAACTCCCGGGAAAATGGAGGGCTGGATGCTACCGGCTTGCGGGATGCTCTGTGCATCATGCGGACTCTCCGCGAGCAGGCAAGGGATGCCCCGGGAAAAATGGCTGGCGCGGAAAGGGCCTGAGTTACCATCTATTTACCTAATCAGGTAGAAACAGTGTCTAGCACAAAGCTTATTGGAATTACCCAGGATTTTTCTTCAGTGCAAATAAACCTTGGAGCACACATCTCCAGCTACACTGGAGCTGGATGTTTCGGGGTTTAGTTTTAGTTAAACGGATTTCAAATTAGCCAGCAGGGCTCTCACACCTTGAAAATGCCAATTTGGCTGAGGAAATAAACACAAAGCAGCTGGATTTATACCGAATGTAAATGATACAAATCACAAGGTTGACACTCCAAACGCGTTCAGCAGAAACAGGAGGGGAATGGAAGATTTATCAGCTGTGACTGTGAAATGCTTCCTTACACAGCTCAGGAGCCCCATCTAGAGGCAAAATGACACCCTTATTGCTTGAAAACACGTCACATTCGATCGATGACTTTGAAAGCACATTAGGAATTGTTAGTAATGGTTGCTTCCATACCCATAAATTTTCCTTCATACTTAGTGGAGATGGCAGTGTTTATGGAACTAACTTGTCAGCTTTAAAGCTGAAGGGTATGAGATTTGGGACAGACAAAAGGAAAGGGTTCTTTGCAGAGCACACAATAAAATAATAGAAATTGCTACCATGAAACATAGTGATGGCCAAGAACTTGAAGGGGATTAAAAGGGGATTCAACAAGTTCATGGAGGATCAATGGCTACTAGCCATGATGGCTATATACTACCTCCAGTATCAGAGGTAATAAACCTTGGTGTACTGGCTGCTGTGAAACATGAGTGGGGAGTGTGCCATTGCACTCATGTTCTCCTTATGAGCTTCCCACATACAGCTGGTTGCCTACTGGGTAAACAGCATGCTGGACTAGATAGGCACTTGCTTTGATTCTGCATGGCCCTTCATATATATAATTTGAAGTTGTGAGTTAGTTGGTCGTGCTTTACCAATTCCCATACAACATAATTCATTAGAAAGCTCTTGATATGCTAATTCTACGAGTAACAATGTTTTCCACTATAATTCAAAGTCGGGAGTTTATTTATGTCCATAATGCTTAAAAAAAAGAATTAGGCTATCTTCTCTTGCAGTGTACTATAAAGTTTTGTTTTTAATAACAAAAATATATAAAGTATAATGAAATAAACATAATCAATTGGAAATTGGAGCAAAACAAAATATGAATACAAAAAGAAAATTATCTGTACACTTTATAAACACAGGTGCCGGCCAAAGTACAATGATACACCAGTAACATATGGCCTGTAAACTAATCATTAAGGGATTAAGAGACACCTCCAATTAAAAGCAACCCAGACAAAGTTTGTTTATTGCTCAGAAGGAAGATTCCAGCTGTTCAATTTAACAAAATAACATTTAAAACCTCTGTACACCTTTAGTTAAGTTTTCATTAGATTTGTTTTCCCCCTGCAAACTGTGTTTGTGGGGAACCAACTTGTTTTCTTAAATTTGATCCTTAACCATTAGCCGGATGTTGGAAAGACATGCGCCCCCAAAATGCATGATGACCACCAAAAATATCAACCACATGACTTGTTCTTTCTAGGTCTTCCATAGAATTTAATGAAATGTACTTCTATCATGATATCACAACAATTTATATTTCTCTGCTCGCTCCACTGTCCGTGGTTGTGAGGCAGGGAAACATGTGTCATTGTCATGCCACTCAATATTATGAAGGAAAAGGGAAGACAGTGACACACAGCCGGTTTGGCATCAGTCCTATATTTCAGGTAACGTGTGGGGATTAACAATTGGAATAAAGTTAAAAATTACAGGTGGCATGCCAGCTCTTCAGTGGATAACTAATTGCTTTCAATGTTTTGCGAATTGTAATTGCATAAATTATTTTTGTTAGGCTGTTCATGCATGAACAGTTCATTTCACTATAATGCCATCCTTGGGAGCCAAGCATATTAAGTTTTGGGCAGCCAACAGATGCCGTAATGAAAGCATTCGGGTGCAAGGGGGCTTTGGAAAGTGGGGTTAAGGTAGTTTTTAATGGTGTTTTGTTTATTTCTTGGCTCTTTAATTCACATTGATCACTCTGGAATACTGAGCTCTTTTCTGGCACTGCAAAGTAATGCAATGAAGCAAAATTGCATAAAATGAGCTTAAGTAAAAGTATCTTCCCAACTTTAATGGCATGTGACCAAAAACTGTAGTATTCTGTTAAAATGATCCCCTCCAATGAATTTGTAATTGTAGCTTTGGGTACACCTAATTGTCATATCCTCCTCCTCCTCCTCCTCCTCCTCCTTCTTCATCATCATCATCATCGTCATCATATTTCAATTTCTTAGAGAGCAATCCTATGGTCTCTGGGAGAGTGACCTGTGGAGTTCCCCTCTGAGGTCATGACTTTGGGAGGGGTATTCCAAATGGGGATTCCCCCCTTGACCCTCCCAGCCACTATGGAAAGCACCATGGCAGTTCCCTCACTCTAAGTTGGAATGCTGACCTTGGATGAAGATGCAAATGAGGGGAAAAGGGCAGTGTCAGGGATCCTTCCATGTCCTGGACCCGAGAGCAACTCCGTAATGATCGCTTGCATTCTTAAGAGTCCCAGCTTCCAACTTTTGCCTTCCCCTTCCCGGTAACATGGGTTAGGTTGTATGTAGAGTGACTGACACTCCAGACACTTAAGTTTAACACAAATGTTTACTAGAATATTAAAACAACCAAATTACAAGTAAAGGTATTTTGTCGATAGAGCTGAGTGATGCAAAGACATTAAAAAGAAGTTGCAAAAATGCTAATTATTTTACCCTAGCTGCACTTAGGCTCTCCCAGCTGCTTCTTCCTGTCTGTTCCTGCTCTCTCTGGCTGGTTTTCTCCTCTCTCATTATACCCTCTTCCCCTAAACAGAAAATACTATTTCAACCTTGATGAAATGAAACTTAACTTGAGAAATGAAACAACCAGGGAAATGAATCTTAACTGGGAAATTTAAACTAGTGCACTCAGGGATAAAACTCAACAGAAAAACTCCAGGCCTCTAGGCTTGAATTTATTATCTTGCCTTTGTAGGACCCAAGCCTTTACACGCAGGGAGGGGAGACACCAAGGATCAGCAGGATCCTGAAGCCTCCCTGTTTGTGTCTCTGCCCCCATCTCTGTGACTCCACTAGATACACTCAGCAGGTGTCTTATGAAAAAGCAACAGAAAGGAGGATGGAGAGGTGAAGATCACCTCTGTTGCTACTCCAGCTCTGCTGGGTGGTCTGCCAGCAGAGCATAGGATGTTCAGAGCACTCCAATTGGTGCCCCTCCACTGATGGATGGCTCTCTGATCCAGCGGAGGCCTTTGCCCATGGCAATCCCCCCTATGGCCCACCATATAACCCCGAATCTGCTCCCAAGTGTTGGAGACCTTTTGGAACAATGTAGAGGGTAACATAGGGGGCTGCAGGGAGGAAGGGAAAAAGCCAAAAATGGCTCCCAACCCCATCCTACTGATCAAAGACTCCAATGAATCATAGAGACTTCCATCAATGGAAGGATACCAGTTGGATGCAACCTATTCTTTTTATTATTGGGTCATTTGCCGCTTCGAATTATACCATTTTAAGCACACTTTGTCACTTCCCAAAGTTTTAGTTTTGAAAAGGAGCTGGCGGTTTTCAACAAACACCTCTCCTGAACTGATATGTTTGTTTGTTTTTAATTTGAAACCGAAACCTGTTGCTGTCACAGAGGGGCAGGGTTACTGGAGGAATCCAGTTTGGGGGTTGAGCACAGTGAGGTTTCACCAGCTTGGCCTCCTGGGCACCAGCTTACAGATCCCTGACTTGCCTGACAGGAGGGAAAGAACTTGAGGGTATACAAAATCAATGTGGGAGAAAGCAAAAGTGACAGATGTGCCCATCCAAACTTGTCACACATGTTTTAGCTGTTTTATGGGGCTGTTGTATTTTAATGGATTATTGTAGCTGTGTAAAATGTTGCATATTTTCAATTTTTTGTAAGTTGCCTTGAGTCTTTTTTTAAACGCACCTAATAAATAATAATAATAATAATAATAATAATAATAATAATAATAATGCATCCAATAGTGTGCTGGGAGTTCCAGGAAGCTAAGTTGCCAGCTCTTTTTTCTGAAAGGCTCCTCATCTTTAACAGCCATATGACAGGCAGTCACATCATGGTCCTCCATTCTGGGAATAGCTATACCCTTGAGTTTGGTTGGTGCAGATGGGTGCAAATTTTGTTTTAGTTTGTTTTTGATAAGTGCTTACCAAAATTCAAAAAGGTCATTTCCAGGAGAGAAAGACAGTGAAATTTTAAAAATTCAAATGCAGGAGAAAGTGGGACTGGCCTATTCAACCGTCCCTAGTGTGTTCACACAGAGCCCAGATCTACACCAAGCAGGATATAATGATATGAAAGGGGTATATAAAAGGCAGAAGCCACAGTACTGCTTTATGGCAGTATTGAAATGCACTGACAACTGTTGGGACCCATTGACACATACCATATACCATATGACTGGTAAACATGAAAGAATGAACAACTAGCATGCATTATTCTATAGTTATAATCAAATGATACTGTATACATGTAACACAGCTATAATATACGTGTTACCATTTCCCTATGGGTTGATGACTTGTCTATGTATTCAATTATTAAATGTTTTTATATTATCAGGAGAGTTAATTGAAAATTTAATGTGTAAATATGTTTTTATATTATGATGTTTTATACTTGCTGGTCTTGTTGACCATAATAAAATTTATTTATTTATTTATTTATTTATTTATTTACTATATCCTGCTTGGTGCAGATATGGCCAGAGTGTTAGAAGATAAAATAAGAAGAGCCATGCTGGATCAGGCTAAAGACTGATCCATTCCTGTTTCCCACTTTAATAATAATAATAATAATAATAATAATATATGTATTTATTTATTTATTTCTTAGCCGTCTCTCCCTCTGGATCGAGGCAGGGAACAACATCAAATACAAATGATGTAAAATACATAAAACTGATTAAAAGCAGATAAAACTAATCCATTACTAAAATACCAATAAAACTCTTAAAATTCAACTGGGTAGGCCTGCTGGAAGAGATCAGTCTTTATAGAGTTCTTAAATTCTGGAAGATTGTTAAGTTGGCGGATCTCTCCCGGCAGGCCATTCCACAGTCTGGGCCACATGGGGCTCAGAGACAATTGGTCCCAGGGCAATGCTTTCATCTGCAGCATGTCCATTTTGTGGTGGCGTCCAGGATAGTTTTTAGAATTGCTGAATGTGCCCATGGGCCCAAAAAGTCATCTACCCCTGTTTTAAGAAGTAGTTGACATGGCAGCTAAATTGTCTGCAACCAATAGTTGCAAAAATGCTCTAAATTAGTAAGAATTGCAGTTCTTGCTTGCAAACAAAAGACTGGAGTATAGTGCTTGCCAAAGCCATCCTGATATCAAAATGGGAATATTTTGTGTGAATGGGCATTTCATCCAGTGGATGGGTTTTGTAATGACCCTTCCTGTGAAACCCCTTTCAGCCCATTCATTTTCATGCCTACCTCTGGAGGGTGTGTTCTGCCTATTCAGGGTGTGTATGTGTGCCACGGAAGCACATGAGAGATGGCTCTGTGCATGTCTTATTAATTTCACACCTTGCCCCATGCCCATGGCTGCCAATATTGTGTGAGTGTGCGTACACGCAGGACCAAGAAACCTGCTAACACAGTGGTGGGCAATCTGTGGCCTCCAGTTTTCAGGATGCAAATAATTTATTTTCACAAAGCATCCCGAGAACCCAATTCTTCTGTTTTCTGACCTGGCGCGGATGCTCTCCTCCTTTTGTTTTTGGTCTCCAGTTGTTTTGGACTCAACACCCATCCACCCCTCACCATTGGTTATGCTGGCTAAGGATGACAAGGGATAAAGCCCAAAACATCTGGGGGCCCACAATTTGCTCACCTATGCTAGAGAGGTTCAGGGAGAGAGGCAAGAGTGCTAGTCAAACTGCCCAAGAGCCAGGATGGCTAAAAGCAAGTGGTTGCTATGCTAATGTTTCTAGCCTGACAAGGGAATCCTCCCAGTTGTAGCTTGTTCTGGCACTACAGTATAGAAGTGGACTGAAATTTCTCAGAAAATACTTTTCTGATATTCTCCTCCCCCTCATGGTATTATTATTATTATTATTATTATTATTATTATTATTAAGCTGTCTCTGAACTGCTGGTGAATTATAGCCCCCCCTCTTATTTTGCCAACCACGAAAAGGTTGGAGATTTAGGAATTTTTCATTTTGTATTTGGGAGACATTTTTTCCCCTGTCTCATCATACTGGATCCCTGGGGTCATCCTATCAAGCTGATTGGTGGGAGATTCAGGACAGCTGAAAGGAAGTACTTCTTCACACAGTGCATAGTTAAACTATGGAATCGTTTCAATAAGTTGCAGTGATGGCCACCAATTTGGATGGCTTTAAAAGGGGATTACAGAGATTCATGGAGAAGGCTATCAATGGCTACTAGTCCTAGTGGCTATGTGCTATCTCCAGTAACAGAGGCAGTAAGCCTGTATAGATCAGTTGCTGGGGGACATAAGTGGGAGGGTCCTGTTGCTCTCATGCCCTGCTTGTGGGTTTCCAGTTGACAACTGGCTGACCACTGTGTGAACAGAATGCTGGACTAGATGGACCCTTGGACTGATCCAGCATGACTCTTCTTCTTCTTCTTCTTCTTCTTCTTCTTCTTCTTCTTCTTCTTCTTCTTCTTCTTCTTTATTAGGGATTGAATGATGGCATTTGGCCCTTGAAGTGAAGATGGGGGAGCTCTTGCTACACTAATGCTGGCAGTGTCTGTTGCCACTAGGGATTATGGAGTTGTAGATTAAACACTGTGATCCCTGGTGGGGGCAAAATATGCTACCAACAGCTTCATTTTGCAAACATCTAGGAGAAGAAAAAGTGACCCAGTGGGCTTCTCCTCTCTTTGAATAGTAAGCTACCTCTGCTGCTCGCTACCCAACTTTGTCTCCCAAGGTGAGCTGTTCCCTCTTGTGGACCAGGATAGAGCAGTGGGCAGAAGATGGAATTGCTTGAACGTTTGCAAGCATTGAAACCAAATGCTCCAAGGAGCTAATTCATTATAGGGGCAAGCACAAGTTGTCACCCATCTCTACATGAAAACTTTCCTTAAGTCTCCTGGACCTTTTAACAGCAAAGTCTCACTTCTAACTTGATGTCTACACTTAAATTACGGAACTGTCTGGGAAACGTCCTGTTTATAATGCCTCTGCCACACATCAGCACTGATTTGATGTGTTCCAATTAAAATAGAAGTAGATATAAAGAAACAGGATTTGTTTTTAGTGCCAGTGGGTAATTTTGGAAGAAGCTTTATAATGTCATGATGGCATAGAGGAAGTATGAAATCTGTGAAGTATGATAGAAGTAAATCAAATCCTGCATCTCATTTCTCTTGCTCCAAGGGATGAAACATATTTGACATCAAGAAAACAACTGTCAGGATTGCTAAAGCTGGCAAGACGTACCAATCAAAACGTGTCAGAGAGCACAGCTGTAACCTGACACACAGGTCTGGAGGTGCCTGACCCTAGCAGTCAAAGCTGGGTGGGCCTCTAATCGCAGGCAGATGGTTACTCCATCATAGCTCTGGAGGTTGCTTTGATGATTTGGGGCTGATGTAACAGATATTGACAGACCTTGATGCAAATTGCTAGAGCTGTTCAGGATTGAGCACTAGAATCTTTAAAACTTCAATATCTGTGTTGGGGTTGGAGGAATCTTATCTCTAGGGCAACCTTCCCCAGCCTGATTCTATCATGGCTGGCTGGGGAGATGCTAGGCATTGTAGTCCAAAAGATCTGGATGGTACCAGGTTGCAGAAGGTTGCTCTAGTGCAAATGTAGAGAAATGCATGCTCAGGACTGGATCTTGGTCCTGTCTTTCTCAAAAGGAAGGGGGCTTCTGTGACAAAAAGGGCTCCACTCACAGAAAGCCCCTTCACCTGAGTTTTGGGAATCCCCTCTCCCATACATATATATATACCCCAAAATTTACTTATTCAGCAGGTCTCCTGTCACTCTGTGTATCATTTTTAGGGGGCTGGGGAAACTCCTCCGGGAAGGAGGGGACAAGGCAGTCCACTTCAAGCAGTGCAGGGAACAGGTAATCTCCTAGGACACCTCTCCTGCAATGCTTGGTTCTGTGGAGGGACCTACTCAAAACCAGGCATTTCAGCCAGCTTGCTAAAGAGCCATGTGACAGCTCCTTCCTTCAGCTGACATGGCTCTCTGGAGAGCCCGCCTGCCCTTTGAGACATGTGGAGGGGATTTTTAGCACATGTGAGGGCAAGCAATGTGGTAGTAACAAGTGGGGCTGGGGGATAAGGCACAATGTGACAGTGGCAATAAAGGGGTGTAGGTGATGGCAATGTGGAGGCAGCACCATGTGTGTTCTCCCACCTCAAGTGGAAGAAGAGCTTACAGCTCTTGCAACCACATCTTGGATTTTCATTCAGCAGAGGGCAGGCTGACATAGGGAAGGGAAAGTAATAAGGGTTGGGGTATGGTGGTGTGGTGGCGGCACTCCAAAATGAGACCCATTATGAAAATAAGATTCCTAATTAGGGATGGACCAATCTGTCAAGTTTGATTCTGCTCAATTGAAGCTACCTCCAATTAGATGCTCAATTATCTAAAATGCAAAGGAAGACAGCTTTTGAGGTCCCTGCTAAGAAAGGACACGTGGAGGAGCAGGTCTGTGCACCACACCCCTTTAAATATCTACATTTTGCCTAAAATTATATTCGAGGTACACTCGAAAGAGAAGGATATTTCCTCAGTGGGATGAATATAGTCTGACCATCTGAAAAGGAGGACAGGGCTCCTGTAACTTTAACAGTTGTAGAGAAAAGGGAATTTCAGCCAGTGTCATTTGTATGCAATCAGTTCCTGGTGAAATTCCCTCTTCATCAGAACAGTTAAAGTTGCAGGGGCCCTGCCTTCTTTTGTATATAGTCACTCTAGTATAGTGCATGCACCTTTAACTGTTGTGATGAAGAGGGAATTTCACCAGGAACTAACTGCATACAAATGACACTGGCTGAAATTCCCTTTTCTCCACAACTGTTAAAGTTACATGAGCCCTGACCTCCTTTTCATCTGGTCAGCCTAATGAATATGTATGTATGTGTGTGTATATGTATATATATATATATATAATCTCCATGGGAATCATATGTTTCAATGCTAGGACATAAGAAGAACCCTGCTGAATCAGACCAAAGGCCTATCTAGTACAGTATCCTGTTTCCCACATGAGTCAACCAGATTTTTCTGGGAAGCCCAGAAGCAGGAGATGAAGGCAGTAGCTCCCTTTCACTACTGTTCCACAACAACTGATATTCCGAGGCATGCTGTCTCCCTGTTCCTTGAGGTGGCATAAAGCCATCATTACTGGTAGCCATTGTTAGCCTTATCCTCCACAAGTTTGTCTAACCACCACCACCCCACCTTAAATTCATGGTGGCCTTTAGGGATATATGAGGGTTTCATTTGAACTGTTTTTCTTCAGACTTGTTTCATTCACCACCCCGAACTTGAATAAGTACAGGAGCATAATTTTCAGGAAAAGTTCCCAAGTTCCCAAACTTAGAGTTGTATTTGAAAAGTGGTCATTAAAAATAAACAGATTTCACTTTCACACTACGGGGGAGAACTGTGTATTTGGGGTGTACTCTTTCCATGCACACTGAAATATACACTTGAAAAAAAAAAGTTTGTGTTTGGGAATGGGAATTAGACAAACCGAGTCAGATGTGAAAATAAGAGAACCTTCATGATTCTCCCATTGCTGATGTCCACCACCATATCTCGTGGTAGAGCATTCTATCAGTGAACGATGTCCTCTGTGAAGACATCCTTCCTTTTGTCCCTCTGGAATCTCTTCCCATTCAACTTTGTTGGATCTGCCCAGCTTTTAATATTATGAGAGAGGAAGAAAAAACCTGCTTTATCCATTTTCGCCACACCATGCAGAATTTTATGCTAAAATGTATCCTATACAGTAGAAATAGCAAGAAGCAAGACGTGGAGATAGTCTTCAGTATATGGGGATCTAAGTCAGAGAATATAAGTCTGCATTTGACAGAAGCAGATGAAAATGATCTAAAATCAATAACCTATTATCTCTTACTTCTATGGAATGAAGATGAGTATTTCACCACTTGATGTCACTGTAGCACTTAATGTTTCTTTTAATTATTGGCTAGTACTTGATTTTTGTTTCTTGCTGCACAGTGCTATTTTCTGTTGGGGTATCTTTGCTTTATTTTGTTTTTATTTTCCTTTTACAAACAGAAATGAAAGGTAGCAATTAAATAGAGCACTACTAATAAACCTTACATCTGACAACGGATTTTGTTCTGCATTAAAATTCAAACAGACCTCACCGAGTGCCTGAAGAGTGCTGAATTAATGCAGTAAGTGGAGCTCAAGCGATTCAACACTTTGTAAATCTGTTGAAATGTTTTGTTGTTTAGCAAGCTAGTCTGTTTCTTTGTGCTTTGTCCTTTAACCCAAGTTTTCTTTTCAGAAAAGACAATGCTACGGTCACACAGCCATAGACTGTGGGATGGATAGATCAGTCTTTTTCCAGACTATGTCAGTTTCTCATGTGTTCAGTCATTCATATGTCTGTGCTGTTCTGTTTCCACACCAATCTGTGAATTAAAACACACACACACACACACACACACATATTTTTGGCAAGCTGGGAAATGCTGGGAGCTGTCTATTGGATTGCTCCCTCAATTAACTTACTTCAGGATCCATGCAATAGTCTGGAAATAGTGAGAAATAGGCAATTTAAGCTATTAAGATGTTTGAATAGTACATTGGGCATACCATTGGGCTGGAGGGACAATGTAGCCAGTGGTTCTCCTTTTCCAATCTCAGCTTCAGTTCCGTCTCAAGTCTCCATCTGTCCAAAGTGTTTCTTGACAACAGACATGGACAACTTTTAATTGTCAAGGAGGCAAATCGCATGGATTATATGATCTCCTGACTTTGGCTAGATCTACACTACTGCTTAGCAGCAGTATTGAAGAGCGCTGATAACTGTTGGGTCACAATCCATATTCCATATACCACTTTCACAGTGTTATTTGCAGCTGTTTATTTCACATTTGTAATGACTTTACAAAAGGTATAGATCTGGCCTTTGATCACTTTGACACACCATACAATGATGCTGGATTATCTCTTAGTTTCTGTGTGGCATACCATTATTCTGGAAAGATATTAACTGTTGTGATCTAGCAGCTCACTTGATACAAAGCTTACTAAAGGCCACACTAGTTGTTGCTCTATCAACATAGCTACAACTGAAAATGGCAGCCTTATGTTTAGATTCCCCTTCTCACTCTACATGGCAGTTTTCCCCAACTTGATGACTTCCAGATGTCTTGGACTACAACTCCCAACATTTCTGACCATCGACCATGCTGCCTGGGACTTAAAGAATTCCAAAACAACTGGAGGGCAGCAGGTTGTGGAAGACGGCTATATGATCTAGAGCAAAACATTGAGAAATAACAATGTTCTGAATTTACATGCATCTACCGCACATCACTGAGAGCTACTGGCAGGGCATGGGCAAACACAGAATGTTGTAACATCACAACAAGGGTAGGTTTTACTAGATATTATAGAGGGGGGAGAAGTTTAATGTCTTTTTAGCAGTAGCCAAATGCTTAGTTTTACATCTGGTTTGAGTCAAGTTGTCCAAAAGGGAAGCTGTTTGGTAACAAAGTGACACAGCAAAACAGCTCATCTCCCTTGCAAGCTTGTGAGATCAAAGCATGGCTATTTAGCAAAGAAGCACTGTGTGCTATTTACCTTCCATTTTGTGACATTCATTTACAAAGGACAGGAGCAGCTGTGTGGCTCTTTGCTTGCACTGACTTTGGCTACGCTGTCCATGGCTTAGTAGAGGTGGCTCAAAATATTCAGGCTTGAACACAAGACAGGGTGGTGAAAATATTTATATGTATTAAATAATAAAATTGGGGGTGTGGGGAGGGGGAGAGAAAGAGAGAATGAGTTATTTCCAATAAATGTTACCATAGGCTTCAGTCTGCAGTCAGAAATTATGAGGATACGGAAAAAAAATTCAAAGGAAAGATGAAAATACTTGACTTATTGATTAGGAGAAAAAGGATAGATTGACTATGCATTACAAAAGCAAATGTGCATTGCAGATGGTCAAATAAATACTGGGGCACCAGAGGGTTCACCGTAGCTGGGACCAGCAATCCTCATTCCACTTGTTTTCTTTAAAAAAAAGGTGGGGGAGAAATTTAGAGCCCAGTGCTAAGAAGAGAAACACCAGCCCAGGGGACTGCAGCAGGCAATGTTTTCTATGCATTCAATGCTTCTAGGTCTCCACCCCAACACAGTGTTTCTTGGTGACCCTACCTACATATGTGCACAGCGGCATTCTGGGGAAATCAATATGGCAGCTGTGGCACTTCCCTTCTCAACGTTGATCTGAGGGAGTAATGGAAAGTTCTCCTTTCAATGAAACCCATCTCCATTGCTAGCCATCGCTGGCCACTGCTCATCCCTGTCAATCACGATCACACGGTGCCACTCTTTCCACCTAGTAAGCTTCATGTGTCCCACTGCACCGTGGGATGATGTTGCATCTGGGCCAGACTGAAATCACTAAAATGGCCATTGGACTATTGGGAAGTGAAGACTGCTGGCTGCTGCTATTGTAGAAGAAGGCATCCTTAGGGAGGATGTGGTATTAAGGGTTGTGAGCCTTAACTCCCAATTTCCCTGCTTTTTGGCACTTGGTTGAAAGCTGTAGAGTCTTAACGTTGTTTTGTAAACTGTAGCTCTTTTGTTTATTGAATTGACTATTCTGGTGGTGTTCTTCTTAAGTTAGTAATGCAAATTGAAAATCTGAAATTGACTGTAAATATTCAACTGAGCCATCTTTCTGAGAATTAGCATAATGAGGACCTCATATCCCTTTTCCAATGAAAGAGCTGACAAAAAAAGCTTTCTCATAGTACTTTCTAATATCTATGAATAATATATTGTATGTGCCTTTCTATCTTCTCTTCCCCCCCCCCCCACAATCTGCCCATTGTTTATGGCAATGTATATACCTGAGGGAAGTATTGAATACTGGAAATGAATTATGTAAGTTATTGTTCATCAACATTGATTGAACTTAAATGGGTTTGTTCAATACAAAATGTTGTATTTTGTTTACATAATTTTCTTGGTTTACTTGTTGAGAGAAAATTGGGCAGTATTCCAATCTAGTTGAGGTGACCAAAAGTATTGGCCATACGACTTCTATCCCCAGTGAGATTTCTATCCTCCCAGATAAATATGTTTGTATCAAGTGTTATTTTCACACTGACTTACAAAGCTTTGTCACACATTTTCTGAGATTATAGAAACATGGATAATTAACATGACTTTATCCTACTTTAATTTACTCAACATTAAGATTCCTAAGTAGCAATCAATCAGCTTTCCTTTTTCAAACACAGTGACCTTTCTCCACACGTCTCTACCAAGCAAAAGCTTTGATTGAACAACAACAAAAGCCTATTATAGTAGGTAACCATGGCATGGGGAAACAGTATTGTCAGTTCTCATTTTCCAGAATGTCATATTTGAAATGTCATTATGAACTGTTTTCTTTTTCCTCAGTTAAAAAAACATAATTTTGAGCCTCTCGCTAGCTCCTTCAGAAAAGGCAACATTCAAGGACATTATTCAAATTTCACTGCAATATGTTAGTATACTACTTTACAATGCTGCTACTGCTGCTACTACTACTGATATTGATCATATCAATATGTGTGCCAGCATACAAAGTACATGGCCTGACCCTTCAGTACGAGGTTTAAAGTTGAAATGGAAAACTGGGCCAGAAGATGTACAACTTATATTCCAGTAACTCAGTCTTCAAGACAGATGTCAAATGACATTGACTGCATTCAGTCATTGGCTGCATTCTGTCAGTGATGATATTAGCATGACGATTAAGAAAAGGATTGCAAACTTTTGCTTCCATTTTTATTAACCACAGTTTATTGCTATGTCCAAACTGTAAACTATGGTTATCTTTCTTTTAAATTAAATTAATATTTAATTTAGCTAAATTAAATTAACAAGTTTAAATTATTAAGAATATAAAGTAACTTAACAGCAATTCATTCTAATTATTACAATTCAATCAACACATTAAAAAACAATATGGCGAGATGAAAGTAATCAGAGTTATTTGTCTGTTTTCTATAAAAGAGTTATGGAGTGTTCCCAATAGAGACTAGGCTTTTAAACAAAACTGATTCTAATTCAATGATGCCATTCATCCCAGCAATTCCCTGCATATGTATAACACACAATAGTTAAGATTAACCACAGTTTGTTAGGTTTGGTTGACACAACAAGCTGTAGTTAATGAAAAACAGAGGTGAAAACTTCTGAACTCTTCCTAATAGCTACATCTGAAGAGAAGAGGGGAAGGCAGAGCATGCAAACCCAATTGGATTCCTGCATTGAGCAGGGGGTTGGACTCATGGGCCTTATAGGCCTCTTCCAACTCTACTATTCTATGATTCTAAGTCTTGCCTAGACTCATTCTCATCATGATAAACCATAGGTTATTGTGATGTCTGAATGCATCCAATGCACCTTGTCTCTTCCTCTTGAAAATGAACTTGAAAATTTAGCATGTGATATTTTATGCCAATAAAATATAACCTATATGGACTGAATATTCTATATTGAAAGATATATAAATGTAACTGTTTGTACTTGAATTACGTTTAATTTAAACTCCCCCCACCCAAATATGAACATCTTCAGTTATAGGATTTAAGTTCATCACATACATTTGGCTGCCTGATAGCGACCGAGCCACATACAAGGTTATGCTGTTATCCTACAAAGCCCTAAATAACTTGGGACCAGCATACCTAGCAGACTGCTTTCCCTTATATGCATCTGGATGACAACTATGATCCTCAGAGGAGGTCCTGCTGGCCATTCCAAAATGAACAGAATGCCGCCATGAAGAACTTTGGTGGAGGGCCTTCTCTGTAGTGGCACCCACCCTCTGGAAAACCCTCCCTTGTGCAGTTTGGGAGGCAAAAAACATAACATCTTTTAAATGCCTCTTGAAAACATACCTTTTTACACAGGCTTTCCCTGGATTTTAACTTAGATGGTTTCATATTGCCTTTTTAAAAAAACTTTTAAGGTTTTAAATTTACCTATACTGGTTATATTTCATGGTTTTTAATTGTGTACTGCCCAGAGAGCTTCAACTGATGGGCAGTATAAAAATGTAATAAAATAAATGAATAAATAAATAAATATAAATAAATTTCCACTTAGTTATAATGTGAAACTTTCCTGCAGTGAAAGCCAAGCAGAAAGGGTATGGAAGTAAATAGCCCATACTATTATGAAGCAGCAGTTACCATTAGCAACCTTTTTCATGTTAACTTGTTGGAACAAAAAGTTTGTTTGTACTTTCGAGCCCATGAACTAGAACAAGGAGGGGGGGCAGTAGGGATGGCATTCATTTGAATAAGAGCATTGGAGATGGATATACCACATAATGTACACATTCACATTTTCTGTTTTTTTTTTTGTTACTTGCATACAATATTGTTTGTTATTCCAGTACAGTTTGCAACTTGATACTGCATAATAGGGATGGGCAATCAGTCTACTGTTGGCCATGAAAACCAACTGGATCCTTCAAGTGTGACTTGCTGAATGTTTGAAAGCCCTCAAAGGGGAGGAGTTGAGCATTTGAAAGGAACACTCAAACGAACTAATAGATGTCGGCATCATTTCCTGTTGGAGAGGTCCATCAGACATCTCACTGGCTTGGAATTATGCTTCAAATTTAGTTTCTCGCTGGGGATCATAATGCTTGCACTTCAACCCCATGTTACTTCAAAGCATCATTTTCTGTACAAGCTTTTCCCATCTTTGTCAGTGCTCTGTGCGACTTACTACTATTTCCTCAAAGAGAGGCTTTTTTTGTGTGCGTAGTAGATATTGGAGGCAGTCAGTTACAACCCCGCCTGCTCTACATAATCTAGGAACATAGGAAGTTGTCATATACTTAATCAGACCATTGTTCCATATAGACAAATATTGTTGACACTGATTGACAGGTGTTATCCAGGGTTTCAGAGAGGATGTGTTCCTAGCCCTACTTGGAGATGCCAGGGATCAAGCCTGGGACCTTTCACATGCAAATCATGTGATCTATCACACTGAGCATTATGTCCTAAATGCTTTGTGTTCTCACCTTCACCCCTACTACTCAGTTCTCTGATTGGTCGTTAATTTAGGGAGATGAACTTTTGTTTGACTACATATCACATGCAGAGCACCAGTGGGGGAAAAGAGCCACCTTCAATTTTGGTTTGCTGTTTGATCCTGTTCTGTAACCTTACATGTCCAAATTAGTACACACACCAATTGGCTTCAATGTCTGACTGTCTGCTTTTCACTCAGAACATAACATGATCAGAATTGCTGGAAAAGTCATGTGATGACCTCCATTCTTGCTGAATCATCATCATCATCATCATCATCATCATCATCATCATCATCATCATCTAACCTAATTTTCTGTTAAAACACCCAAAGTATTTCTGTTAAAATGCTTACAAAGAAAAAAAATACAATTACAAATATACAAAATAAAATGAAAAACAACACTAAATTAATTTTGTCTCCTTGAACACACTTAGAAATTGTTTTGTAAGGACAGAACATGTTATGAGAGACTCTAGACTGCTATCTAAAATGGCATCCCCATGTTGAGCTCCATCACTTTTACCACGTAATCTGTAATAGTTTACATATGCCACAGCTGTAGCAGTTGGGAGGGGGGAAAGACAGAAAGAAATGGCATCATGACCACAATGTACAGTGTAAGCCAGCCTTCTCCAACCTGGTACTGACCAAATGTTTTGGACTATGATTCCCAGCTTTTCTGGCTGTTGGGAATTGAAGGTCCAAAACATCTGGAGGGCACCATCTCAGAGAAAGCTATTCTGTGCATTTTGTAGAAGAAGGGGACATTCAACATAGAGATGCCATGGTTCTCCAGTCCCACATCAGTAGATAGCATTTTAATGTATAGGTTCATCCTCAGGCACCACATATTTCAATGCATTGCTCTCATCTTTCACGATTCCCTGTTTCATGAATTTACTCTGTATATATCCCAAAACAAATATATCCCAGACTTCTAGCAAGGGCAAGCCAAGCCATGTGATGGTAAGGAATCCAGATTTCATAGTTGCAGTAATTCCTTCTTTTAGAAGCAGTGAGCCTGTTTGCAAATCATCTCCTAATTTAGCTGGTTTAGAAAGTATTAACAGGGTGCTATTTAACTCGAGACTAGTGTCCACTGATTACTGTGGAATGACACTCTTCATTCTCCCCTGCCTCTAGGGAATATCGGTGCCTTAATTGTAGCTCATGCTTGGACTTGGCGTTCCTTCAGAAGCCATTAGATGATGTGATGTTGCTTAATAATGGGTTTAATAATCCCTGAAGTCTTAAATTAAGCACAAATGAATCCCAGTCAGAGGTAACAAAGAGGCACTATTATTGTTTGAGAAAATTGAGATGAGGGGAGAGTGTTGAAGAGAAATCCCTTTAGTTAGATTAGTAGATGCAATGTGGGAGTAGCGGGAGGAGTGTGAGACTTCTAGTGAATAAATCGCTGGAGGTCCCATTTAACCTTCCTTTTATTCCTGACTCAACTGCATTCTTCCCATTGGGGAGCGTGGCTCTGCGATCCAAAGTATCACAGGACATGACTCAGTAGTTTTAACAGAGCATGATTTGGCACTTTTCCCGAAATCAATCCAACAGTTCTGGGAGCATTCATTTAACTCTTTTGTAGAGATGCAGCACTTCTGCAGACCATGACATTAGGACTTATGAGTCCAAACATGTTGACGTGCCTCAGCAGTTTCTGAACAAAACAACTTGGCACTTCTGCAGCACACAGCAGCCCTTTGGCAGAGAGTAACTTGGGACTTACTTATTCGGAATACTTCAGTATGACCTGGAGTATAATATGCAGAGCATGATGGCACACTGTCATGTAGTGAAATTGCAACACTAACTGACAGTGAGTCTGCATTTTTGCAAATGATGGGGCAATGCATTCTGAATATGATTTGGTCCTTTCACAGAGCATAGTTTGGCATTTGGTGACAGAATTTGCACTGCCTAAATACTTCTGTAGATCATAACTTGGTATATCTTCAAGCCGTGATTCAGCATCTTTTATAGATCATGATTTGACACTTTTTGCAGAGCTTAAATTGGAACTACTTATTGATCTAGACAGCATGGCTCAATATTTTGTAGTATAGGATTTGACACGAAGAGAGAATGGGTATAAAATGATGTATGAATAGTAGAGATGTGTACGGACCCCCTGGATCGGATCGGGACCCGGATCGGGACCTCCAATTTTGTTCCGGATTGGATCGGAACAAAATCAGAAGTCCCCTGGATCGGATCAGACCTGATCCTGATCTGAAAATCGGATGTCCGATTTTTGGATCGGCCACCATTTTCGCCATAGGCTTGAATTGGGGAAAGAAATCTTTCCCCCAATGCAAGTCTATGGGGAAAAATGGTGGTGGGGGTGAGTGGGGGCCTAACTCCCCCTCCCTGTCCCTTCCCCCTCACGCTTCTTACCTGCCAGGGCCATCCGCTTCCCTCCAGTGCGCAGATCTACTGAGAACTAGGCCGCAAAGCCTAGTTCTCAGTAGATCCGTGCACCGGAGGGAAGCAGACGCCCCGGCAGGTAAGTGGGGGGGCCCTCCCGCCTCCCCCTCATGCTCCTTACCTGCCGGGGCCATCCACTGCCTTCTGCTGGTGCCCGCGGATGGAAGTGGATGGCTCTGGTACGTAAGAAGCGCGAGTAGGGGGAGGGCTCTGATCCTCTGATCCAATCTGATCCGAATCGGGTCTTTTTCTGATTGGATCAGATTGGATCAACCAATCCAGGTGCTGGGGATCAGGATTGGATAATTTTACCTGATCCCGGCTGGATCGGGTCCAGATCGTGGATCGGACCCGATCTGGTGCACACCCCTGATGTCACATATGGCCAAGAAACTTGGAAGTGTAAAAAAAGGGGGGAGGGTGGAAACATGACTCAGCAAAGAAATACTGGAAAATTGGTGCAATGTTAAACTCAAGTAATATACAGAGTTATTATAGCACCATTCTTTGTTGTTGCTGTTATTATGCAATAATTGCAAAAATTTTAAACATTCCATTCCATCAAAAATTAATGCCAGAGCATGTCACCCTATAAATAAACAATATTATTTAAGCACTGTATGCAATTAATATAATTTAATCAATGAGTACATATTACATTCCCCTCTTTAAATCTTGAATTTTAAATTAAATTAAATTAAATGGTGTGTGTAGCCATCCTAAGACACATTCTTTTTGCTAACATACATGTATCTCATGTGACTCAGGCAAGAGGTTAGCTGATCTGCAGCATCATGCGATAGGTTTTGGGTACAGTGAGGAAGTCAGTTTTGGTAAAGGGGAAATTTCCTATGTGAAAACTGTCCAGGGCTAGGGAGATATTCTAATCATGGCTGTGAGACAGTAAATCTCACTTAATTCAATGGAGCTTATTTCCAAAGAAGTGTATATATAACTGCAGTCTTAAAATATGTTGGGTGCAATCCTATGGCAACTGGCACCTGATGCATGGAGGGCTCCAATATCAGAACCCTGCATTCATCCTAAACCTTGCTGGCAAGAGCTGTGCAGGACAAGGGAACAGCAGATGGTTGTAGAGCCTCACCATCCTCCTTTGCAATGATTTTAGCTAGATGGTCCTTTGAACCCATTTAGCTGCTACACACTGCTGGGAATGGCTCTTAGAGGCCTTTGGAACCGGTGGAGCCTCTTCCTGTACCATCCACTGGCTCCCCTCATCCATCATCAGATCTCCTCAGAGTGGGCTCAGAGGAAGGAATTTGCAGCATCCTACGGTACCCTGTCTAGGGATTATGAGATTGTTCTGTTTATCAGTCTGCAAGGCAGATGTGAATGTAGTCAGATATCCCTATTTTTGAGTTCCTTTGCTGCTCACTGCCCAGGTGCCAAGTAAACGGGTGAGGCTTTAATACAAGCCATTCTCCTGAATGAGTGCCATGCAATTATTTTATTCTCAGGTGTTAGCATGCTGACCAACACTGAAAACCACAATTTCAAGACTTCATTATGCAATGATGTCCCCATTCAAAGAGGCAGATTTGTTCTATATGCTAAAGAATGAAGTGATGTGGTTAATAAAATCGATGTGCCTATTGAAACTCTGGACATTGCCATAAATACATGAAGGAAACCTGGGATATAATTTTCTTTCTTTGTTCTTTTTTTCTTTTTAGAGACCAAAATAAAGGAAGCCCATTGGTTTCAGCAGCATATTTTTTTTCGTGACAACAGCTTTCCTTTCAGATGGTGGTTTCAATTGAATTTTTAATAGTTTCTTTTGTGAAAATGGAGGAGTGAAATGTAACATCAGTGTTGTTCCTATCACAAAAAGTATCACAAAAAGTTCATAAAGATGGGAAAAGAAAGCTTTCATAGCTTTGTGGCAAATACCCATCGCTCTGGCAATAGATCTTCAATGGTTTGAATTAAATGAAATTTGTGGGGGGGAAATGTTGACAGCTGGGGGTGGGTGGGAAGCTCCGAGTCAGAAGCTATGGATTACCTCTTTTGGTGCAAATAATATTTACCATTTACAATTGAACCATGACTGTTAATTCTACTGTAAGTGCATCCAATACATCCCAAAGTTGCGTAAGCTGGTGTGGGCGAATTTATGATGGCCATGGCAGTTTCAGCTATAGAGAGAAGGGGAAGGGAAATGACTCACCATAGTGCCCTTTCAAACTTGGAGCTAGCCGGGGTGTATGCATCTCTCTTTGACTCCTGACTGAGAAAATGATTTGGGGCTCATCTACACTTAAATATGTGGTGGGAGGGAGTGGGGAGGATCATGGACTTACCTGCTTCTGAGATCCTTCCCCAGTATCTCTATGGCTGCGCGATATCCTGGAAGGGGATAGGGACATCACGGGTGGCATTTTTTGTTTTTGGACACACGACAAAAAAGTAAGGATCCCCCCCAAACTCTGCGCCCAACCCCCCCTCCCAGGGATGGTGAAATTGCTGCCTCCCCATGGGCATGGAGCCCATGGGCACAGACCTATGATTGAGACCAGCCACAGTCATCGGGGTTGTCCTGGGACCATGGAAAAACTGGAACGTCTCCAGTTTCAGTTATCTTGGGGAAAGTCTCTGGTCATCCCCGGCTGACCCCGTGATCCCGTGTGTGTCATTTAGATGCGTAGGGATGACCTAGAGATGACCCTGACATAACTGCCTGGTGTAGACATGGCCAAGGTCCCTTTTCTGCATTCAAGGGCCTAGTTGACACCGATGCGATAAACCTGCATCTAGGCTGTACCATTTCAGGCTTCACCTGATTGATTGCTCATCCTAACAACAACTATCTTCAAAGAGAAAAATCAATGTCAGACGGGGGATTTCTAATATTCCCTAATTTTGTGTGTGCAGGAATCTCAACCCCCCCCCCCAATAGGGGAGCATCCTATCATGTGAGCTCCCACCTACACTTCAAAGTGATACAAACACAGGTTTATCAGCTACTATGCATATGTAGGGCTGTCACTGGGCCATTAAAATGAGACGGGCAGTGAAACTGACAGATTCGGCCATCCCTACTCCTAAGACACCATGGATTGATTTGTAGCTTGGAAAGTGGGATATAAATTTCAATAATTTATTTTCAAAAATCTGCACCACCACTACCATTTCTTAACCTGTAGCTACTGAGCATGCCTAGCCCTTACTGGACCATGGCTCTTTCAGGGAGGGTTCCCCCCCTTAATCCCCCCAAGATTTGTTTGTATTTCTGCAAAACGTGTGGTTCCTGCTGAGCCTGGTGATACCTCCCTCTTGTGCATGAATAGTATCACATTGGTCATATAAGGATTGATACTCAGAGAATGATTTCATAATTAGTATTTAGGATTGGGTCTCCTAAAAACCATTATAAAAGGAGCTAACTCTTGGCACTAACAGAAGGCATTTAATGAGTGATGTCAGATTAGCACTGACATAGCCGAGAGATTTTTAGCCATTATTTATATTAATGTTTTCAGGAAAGCGGGATTTTTCAGAGAACAAATTAGTCTAGGTGGCTTTCACATTCACTCGAATACTCAGACTTTCTCTGAGAAATAAAAACATGAGTATAAGATCTTCTTATCATTTTCCAAGAGAGAAAGGAACTGCCATTATTCATATGTTTCTAGCCCAGTGGCTTATCTCTGTCCTTTCCGTTGCTTCCATTATATTTACTTGTTCATCCTTCACTCTGTCATGTTGTTTCCTCTTTACCACAGAGAGATTGCTAATTCATCTTTCATGGAAGGCGATTTGTCCTTCTATTGACTAATCCACTGCATTAAAATCTAATTTGTTAGCTGCTCTGTATTCCTACTTCTCTGGTTTGTAATGGTGATGCAGGTTGTATTTGCTTCCACCTTTTCTTCTGTACTTAGAGAATGTGAAAACAGATTGTGTCAATGATCTCCACATCATTGCATAATAAAGAGTGGATTTTAAGCCGAAAGGCAAGTCAGTGGAATGGCAGTGCTCAATATATTGTGTAAAACAAATAAATACATATATTAATAAGCCTAGGGTAAGATCAAAGTTAACTGAGATGGGAGGACAAAATACTGAGAATGTGTATATATATATATATATATATATATACACACACACATTTGGTGTACAGAGAATCTCCAGTCTCCCATGGAGCAAATTAGCTTGTTTTAGTAGGCTTATAATTTGCCTTCTCTGGACTTCTAAATAAGGATGGATGAATCTGTCAATTTCACTTTGTCCCACTTTCAAATTTCCAATATCACAAATTCTAATTTGAAAAATGAGCAAATTTTTGGGGAAAAGAAACTTGTTTTAAAAATGGACTGAATTGAAATTCTCATCCATCTGCCAGCCAAATTCAACAGCTATTCCCAACATGGAGAATGCATGATGTACTTACCTGCTATATAGCTGTTAAAGATAAGGAGCCATCAGAAAAAATGAGGTGCAATCCTAATTAAACATTAACATGGTTGAATACATAGGGACTCAGCCCCACCCTTTTAAGAACTAAGCACTCAGAGCCTTGGGTCTGGATGGACGAATCCTTCAGTTTCAGTTTTTCCAACATTCAAATCTTAAGTATTCATTAATATTCCATGTCAAAATTTGCAGATGGTTTTGAGAACACTTGGTTATAGCTTTGTAAGGGGTCTTCTGCCACGCCCGGCGCTAGCCTGGGCACAGGGAGGTTTTTGTTGTGGGGGAGAATGGTGAGACTAGGAGGCCAGCCATTGGATGGCCAGGGTCACGAGAAAGGGAGTGAGAGGCAAGGCGCGTGCCTATTTAAGCCAGCCGTGCCAGTCTCTTCTCCGTCTTTCGGTTTTGCTGCTCCCTCCCTCCGTCCCTGTTGGCAGTGTGGGTGAACCGGTTGCCAATAGGGGGCCGAGTAGGAAATTTCTGCCCTCAAACCACTGTTAGGATGTTTTTTTTCCCCGCCTACTCCACACTGTGAGGCAGATGGGAGTATTAAATAGGTTAACTGTTTTCAATTTGGACACGTTAGGCGGGTAAGCGGGCATCGGGGAACAGGGAGGTTGGTGAGCATTGCATGGCCACAAGTGTGGAGGACGTTTCTCAAACCTTGGCACCTGCCAGCTGGATGGCACAGGTACGGAGAGGAGAGGTTGTTCTGCTGATCAACCGGTCTCACCCATTCAGAGCTTGATGGTGCGAGTGGGGTGGCACCGGAATGTCTACCACCCACAAGATGAAGGCCCCGAGGAGACGAAGGCTATTCGCCTCTCTGGGGCTTGGCAATGGCTCGCCCATTGGCATAGCAGAATGATCCGCTGTTTAGACGATGCCTGCTTATGTTTCCCTTCTACAGATCTGAATTATTTCAATAAACATGGCCCTGTTTAAACCCAACACACTTGTGTCGTCTCATTATTTCTACTTCCACTTCCACAATGGATGATCCTGTCCAAGACCAGAAAGTTGATCTAGACACCTTCAGAAGCCTTTCTGTATTTCTCTTGCCATAATCCTTTGCAGAATCCTTGATTCTGGTCTTGCTAGAAAAAGAATTGGCTTTGTTCTTCATTGCACAGTGACATTTGCATTCATCATGTGGTGGAATCCATAAGGAACAGGGTTGTTGGAACGGGATCATTGTGATAATATGACATTGTCACCAGGAAGTATTTCTTCATGAAGCCTCCCTACAAATACACTAAGTGGAAAGGCAGAGTATAAATTGAATAAATAAATGAATATACTGATAAGGAATCTTTTCATCCTAGAGCTCAGATCATTAATGTCAGTTCACAATTGTGTGTTCATCATGCAATAATGTACTGTCTAGCGATAGCTTGCATGTGTCAATGGCCCCTCACAGATATAACACAACAGAGACTGGTTTTATTTGATGACATCTCATAATAACACCTCAAACTCAATGTCTTTCAGTGGGGTTGATTTAGGCATTCAGGTGCTAGTCAACAGGTGTAGGAAATGAAATAACACATGAGTGTGATCACCAAATCCATATGTGTAGGTGTCCGCTCCCCCACTGAGAATGCAGGATGCTGAATAATGGGCTCAAGTTACAGGAAGCCAGATTCTGACTGGACATCAGAAAAAAACTTCCTGACTGTTAGAGCAATACGACAATGGAACCAATTACCTAGGGAGGTTGTGGGCTCTCCCACATTAGAGGCATTCAAGAGGCAGCTGGACAACCATATGACATGGATGATTTAAGGTAGATTCTTGCATTGAGCAGGGGGTTGGACTCGATGGCCTTATAGGCCCCTTCCAACTCTACTATTCTATGATTCTATGATTCTATGTTCTGCAAAATGGCTGCTCATTCTTTTCCATAACTATCCCTTTTGCCCAAATGACAGTCTTGAAGGGCCCGTTTCCACAACATCACAGGCATAAACACGTTGTACAAGCATAATGCACAACTACTTGCGCAACTGCACTTGTGCAAATATAGTTGGATTCCCATCTTGCACATAGTTCAGAATGCAGTTTTTACTAGCACCATGACATTGGCACGAATGGAATGACGCAGTTGGATATTGCTTCCTGATTCCATTTGCCAGCAGAGAAATTCCAAAGGGAGGCCCTGGCATGAAACTGCCATGACAGAGCTGATCCATGTTTGATTCTGTCCATTCTGAATAGAGACAACAGTGTCTTTCCCAATACAGATGTTAATTACTGTACAACACAATTATATCCATGACTATTTGGTAAGTCCCACTGGATTCAATGGACTTACTCCCAGATAAGTGATACAGGATTTCAGCCTAGGATAATTGTGCTATCACCAATTGCTGTTGTTATGAATGGTTGCTATGCTTATTTTGCATATAACCCTAACCCTTTCATGGGGAGGGGGGGAGTCAGGAAATTCCTGAGATTTTTCTTTTCTTACATCCTAGAAATTAAAGGACACTTCAGAATGGTCTCCACATTTTGTTACCAATTTATTTGGTAGTAGCTGCATTCCCTCCCCTCAATGCCTTGGAATGATGCTAGGCATATGGCCCATTGTGGAATATGCAAAATGTGGGCCAGGCTGACAACACAGTTGATGCTGTTGCTGGCTGCTGCACTGGCAATGCAAAAAAAAAAAACCTTCAGAAAAAAAAGAAAGAAGCTGTTCTACGTCCCTGGCCAATGGTGATGCCTCCCTCCCTCCTCCTGCTTCCACACCCCAAAACCCTTAGCAAAGGAGAAGTAAGCTGTGCTATATAACCCCTGCTAAGGATAAGCCCTACCTGTGAGAAACCGTTGGAGAAATTCTCCTTCCCCTGGAGAAATTTGGTGAATTTGTCCCCCCAATTTCTCTATCCACAAATAGGGTGGAGAATTTTGAGAGGGCCCCTTGTGCACAGCTCTATAAATAACCCCTTGGAGTGACCAGTTGAGTCCATACTGAAGCCTGCTGCTCTGTCTATGCCAGGAGGATGGAAAAGGTGGAAGTATCGAACCTTCTTCTATGGGAGCAGCTAGGATTCGGACACCTCTCCCACCTTTCTGAGAGCCCAGCCTTCCCCAACCTGGTGCCCTCCATATGTGTTGGGAGGGCAACTCCCATAATTACCAGCCAACATGGTCAATGTCCATTATGGGAGTTGTAGCCCAACACATCTAGAGGGTGGTGAAGAGGGCAACAGCACCTCAAAGTGTTTCTGTTTATCAAATTGGCCATATGTGAAATCCCCATTGTTCTTATTTCTCAACTATAGATGTGTTTTCCAACTATCCAGTTTGAGTGGATTCTGTTTGCAGATTATGGAAGGGCAGCGCAATCTTAGGCTGGTCTAAGGAGCACTCCAATGTTGGAATGCTCAACACATCCTATGCTCTGTTGGCAGCCACTCAGCAGCAGAGCAGGAAGAATGACAAGAGGTGGCCTTCACCTCTCTATTCTCCTTTTTTTTGGTTTTCTTCTTGATGTGCTTTTGGGTGCATCTACTCAAGTCACAGGGATGGACATGAAGTTGAACGGCTTTGTGGAGCTCCAAACCCAAGTGGGAAAGTCACTTATCACAGTGATTGTGAGGCTGAAGAGGTGGGTGGGAGAACAGTCCCCATTCAGATTTCCACTTCCAAGCCCATAGCAGTGTCGACAACCTTGGATAGGAAAACCCACCATATTCTATGGTCTCTGGGGTGCTCTCCCAGGGACAACAGGATTGATCTCTAGGTGGGTGAGTTAATTTTAGAACAATTGTATTTTTGGACCCTAACTAGTAATGCTCCATTTAGTGCCAAATGGCATGGTAGACTATCTACCCATGATCAATCCCACCCATATTTACTTCTATGAGCTTTTAGACTAGTTGATTTCAGCTGCCACCTGGACTCGGCTCCCCCTCTTGTGACTGGTAGTACCGCTTGGCAGATTGTGACAAACGCTGATGATGTCTATTCAGATGCAGGGGTCTTGCCCAAAGCCAAATGACTGTGTGTATACATGTGTACTGCACTGCTTTGAAATGCATTCCTGCTGACATTACATTTCTCTCCGGTTTGGAAACCCATGCTCGGAAGCCTGGAGCACACTGCGAAAAGCTCTTTTCTTGAGCTGCAAACAATCTGGGAAGGATAATTTTAGAAGAGCAACACAATTAGCAAGAAATAATCGTTACTACAAAGTCTCCTTGGGGTATTTAAAAAGACACACACCCTGTTCTCAGCATTTAGATTTTGGCTGCCTTGATTTCCAAGGAAGGGTTTATTTTACAGAGCCTCAGTTCTCAAACCACTTTGCTCCAGCCAAGTTTTAAAACTGTAGCAGAACCTCAGAGATGACAGGCCATGGCAGGCTGATTCATCCTTGCCCTCCGTGCTTGCCCAGGCTTATGGCTGCATCTGAATCAAGCCCGGAGAGAATAGACAAGGATGCAATGAGGCATTATTAGTACTCCAGACTGGATGTGGAGTAAAGAGCTTGATGGGAATTTGACAGGAGGATCTTTGGAGGTGGAAGGGGTTGGCATCCTATTGATGGTGTTGATGATTAAAATGGGTTGGATCCAGATTAAAGCTGGATCAATTCTGTTGGCGGAAGGGGACATTCCCTTCTCCTCTTTCTCAGGGTAGCCTCTCCAGTCCCCTGAAATTTCACACAGAGACAGGAGATTCTGCTGAATGGGATGAGTTGTGGTGTGAGAGGGGGGGTCTACAACAAACAGGGAGAGGGAACTTCCTCAAGCAGAGCTCTTCTGCTTGCCCTTCCTCTTGCAGAAGGACTCTTCTTATGGAAGGCAGATCCTGGGTCCAACCCAACATTTACCTGTATATATCAGGGAGCTGTTGTTCTCCTTCAAGGCACATTCACAGCTCTTCTCTCAATAATCCTTGGATTAAGGTAGGGCAGTATTATTATGCCTAAATTGACGATGGGAAGGAGAAAGATGAAATCTGTGCAGCAAGTGATCACCAAGTGCCTTTTTTTGGCAAAGGAATTGTGGGATGGACTACAAACCCCATAATTGCCTTGCAGGAAACGATGCTCTGCCTGTCCAGGTGGACAGGAGGCCTGCTGGACAGAGCAGTCTTTGGTGGAGCCCTCTACTGGATAGGAAGATATGAGAAATTTGTTTCAATGTGATTTTACTCAGTTCACACTTTCCAGCCCAAACATAGACTCTGCAGTCGAAGTCCATACATTTCCGAATCTGCAATGGGATTTGCAGACCAATGCCCTCAACTCGCAACATTCAACATTCTTTCCACTTGAATGAGAATGCTCAAAATTTTCTTGGGAGAATTTTTTGGCACACCACTAGGCGCTACCTTCTACACCAGCTGCAGCCTCCAAACCACTCTTCAGGGCAGCCCCACATAGAGTGCAATCCAGTAATTTAATCTCATATTTACCAATGTGTGTTTCATAGTCTATGCAGAGATTCAGTTGGTATACCAGCTTAAGCTTGGAGTAGGCACTCCTAGCTACAGAGGTCAGTGAAGGGACCAAAGACTCATCTATACCTAAAGCCCTTTCGGGAGTGGGCAGGGAGGATCGTGAAGTTTTCAACTTCAGCAATCATCCCTCATGGGGATTTCCCCGCAATTAGGAGAGCTGTTCCGGGGAGAAGGTTTTTCTTTACACCTCGTGAGGCTTGCGCAAGATCAGAGTTGCAGTCCTGTGTGAAGCTGTGATTGTTTAAAATAAAAAACCAAACACACTTGGTGATGAAGCACGCCCATACCCATTCAAAACATGGTGACAATGCTCTCTCCCTCACCCCTGATACCCATGGGATCATTTCATGTAGCTCCTTGCCTGGTTGCTGAGCCCCACTACTCGTGAGGAAGAGCAGCAGCTTTGGGAAGGGAGGGCACATCAGCCACCCACCTCAGGATTGTATCAAGAGAAGGGAACAAACCGGGACAAAAGCCATCAGCCATATCCCAGGAAAACTGAGGGGTTGTCCCCAGATCACCACTGGATCTGCTGTGCATCAGGTGGCCCAGTAGGGACGACCTCGATATTATCATGGAACAATTGGCTAGTGTGGATAAGGCCCAAGAGCACTCCTAAGTGCAAGCCTGTTCTTTCAGGGGGAGTACAACCCCATCCAGAGCTGGTAATTCCCCTAATTCCAGGCCTGGGAACCATTCACCCACAGTGCCTCCATCTTATTGGATTTCAGCTTCTTGTCCCTCATCTAGCCCACAATTGTGTTCAAGCACTGATCTAGGTTGTGCATGGCTCCTCCTGATTCAGATGCAACAGAGAATAGAACATAATAGAAAACTATAAGTGATGTAATATAGTGCAATAGGGTTCATCATTTTGCTTTTCTGTGATGAGGTTCCTACTTCCCTCTAGCAGCTTAAATGGTAACACTTGTTTCAAGTTTGTTTGCACTTCTAATTGAAAGCTAAAGGTTGCATTTCGGCAGAGCAAATTCAAGCTGAATCTATGCAGTGAACAGCAAGCCCCAATGAATTCAACAGAGCCTCTTCCTTGATAATAATGCCCAGAGTTGTAGTCTTGCCCCTTAAACGTAACCATGAGATCACCATATGTTTTGTTTGTTTGTTTGTTTTTTATTCCTTCTCAGAAAATTACCTTTTGCAAATCCAGTGATATAATCTGCACCTCTACAGTTGGTCCTGAGTTACCTGATCTTCGTCATGATAGCTAAGCATATGTCAAATAACACGCTACGCAAGAGCTTACATTACATGTAATAGTTTCTATGGAGGCATAAATGGGTGGTTATTGCCGGAAAACACATAAAATTGCATATGATCTAAAATGTACTCCCCTTTTTAGTTCATAAGATGTTGTTTCCCTCCACATATAACTTAGGTACACCATTTGGAGATGCTGGTCTCTCTTCATTTTATGTCTCTATTTCCTAAAGATGCAATCTCCCATAATTGTTTACTGAATGAACCCGGCACATTTTGTGCACCAATGAGCTGCTATACAAAACACACACACACAAAACACTTTCATGTGCCTAGCCCTGATTTATTTTTCTAGGTGGCACCTATTTTCTTCTCTCACTGTGCTATCAGCACTGTCCAGGAAATAGCTCTTCAAAAATGACATTTTCTATTCCAGAAGAAATTGCATAATTCCTCCTGTTCTTCTGTTTTTTAATCTTCTCATTTCATACTTGTATATATCCCTCTTTTTAAATATAATCTTCTCAAGGAACCAAGAATTGTTTAGTCATGTAAAGATATACTGTAAAGGCCTTACAAATAGAAGATACAAAACAGGTAGAAATGAAAAGCAGGCAACTTATCCCTGGTACTTTATCAGGGAATTCTATACTAGGAACAAAACCTAGTGCCGTTTTGAAGTGGGTTTGGCAAAATACTATCTAAATATTCCAAGAGGCAGGCAGACTTTTAGATATTTAAACTAAATGAATTGGGTTGTCCTAAATCAAATGCTACCCACTGACCTAGTACAGAAGTAATGAAAGTTGGTCTGTATTCACCCATTCAGGATCAGGCAGAGAACTCCTTGTTTACAGGTCTGAACACTAGTCAGGTATGGGCAGAAATTAATTTATTGGTCCCCAAAGAAAAGAACTGGGTGGATTTAAATGGGACAATTGCTTATTTTAGTGACAGAATAAAGTTGATGTCTCAAATATAATGCTAAGCTGTAATTTTCTTTTTTATAGGATGGTGATGCAATGTGAATTGGTAATTTCAACCCTTTACGTGCACTGTCATTGCAGGAATGGATGGCGAGATTGAAGAGATGACACAATATGTTGGATTTAAACAAGGGCCACATTTATTAATGCACAAGGTAGATGGAGGCCTAAGTGGGCATCCTATCTTTGGCCATCATCTTGGCCATAATTGGGATCAGGCGAGCCATTCAATATACTGGTAGTTGTTGCTGGTGTGTTGACACCTACCAGGATTCCCCATTTGGGGTAGGTAGGCCTTCCTATGTCACCTCCCCTCAGTTGCAAAATTCAGAGTGGGTGAATAAGGTTGGTCTCGGAGGTAACCCTTATCCCCACACTTGGTGCTGCACGACTCCCAGGTGAGGGCCTCAGGTGTCACCAATCACCACAACGGTGCCTGCGAATGCTCACCAAACCTGTATTTGCTCCCGATGCCCACTCACCTGCCCTCAATTAAATGTGGCCAAATTCAACCAATTAACCTATTTAGCACTCCCCCATTGTCTTATAGTGTGAAGTAGGTGAAAAACAAAAACAAATAAAGTTTGAAGGTAAAAAAATCCTACTTGCCCCCCAAAAAAGGCAGCCAGCAAGACCACACTGTCTACAGGGAGGGAGGATTCCGAACAACAAACAAAGGAAGGAAGTGGAGCCGTGGAGGCTGGTTAAATAGGTCTACTGCTCCACCCCTAGCTGGTGGCCCTATACACCTGCAACTGCGTCCGCCCAACCAGGCAAGCTGGGCTTGGCAGGAAGGGCCTTTGTTTACAGCTATCTTGGATTTTTCTATATACCTAGGATATATTGTCAAAGGTACCTAATACTATCTATGTGGGTGACCTAACATGTTATTCCCATAATGTTAGGGGTTTAGCCACAGTTGTTAAAAGGAAAAGGGTCATAATAGAAATTCATACTGATGTTATATTACTCCAAGAGATGCATCTCACTAAGAGACATAACACAGTATTAAAACATCCATACTTTGGCCAGCAATTTTTCCATCAGGCTCTTCAAAAGCCCGTGGTGTTGCTATTATTTTTCCAACCTCCCTTCCCATTTTGGATTAAGGTACCATGGTAGACCCCAATGACAGATACTCATTTATCAAAGGTGCCAAAGGAGGTTCATACTATACATTCACCACTTTGTACTCACCAAACTCAAACCCACATAGCTTTAAACATGACACTTCACAGAAGCATTCTGCCAGGTGTAACAATTATAGGGGTGGACTTTAATAAAACAAGTGATCCAATTCTGGATAGAACATGCTCTGGGGATAGGCATAGGACAACCAATATTCCATCATCTGGTGAACTCATCGCTAAATTCAAATTAATAGATTCTTGGTGATTTGAAAATACAGGAGCCTGGGATTATACATTCTTTTCCCCTCGATATCAAATATACACTAGAATAGACTACTTACTGATTTCTTCAGCCCATGCCACTTCAATCATTAGTACAGATATCTATCAAAGAATGGATATCAAAGAATGGATATCAAACAGCTGTAAGTCTAACCATAAACCTTTATTTAGATAGACCCTCTATTTATACATGATGTTTCAATCCTGTTCTTCTACAAAACCACCTAAGTGATCAGGAAATTAAAACTGAAATAGACCATTATTTCTACACATGTGAAAAATCAGGATAAAAAAAGCACAATTTGCTGGTTGGAAACACAAAGGTTTACATAAGATGCTGGATTTCTTTCCGAAGGGCAAATGTTTAACAAGGCACCAAATTAAAGGCAGGATTCTGAATACTCCTAATCTGTGGTTTCAAGTCCACCAAGTATTTCATTTTTTTCTAAATGTACTGTCACTTAAGCACAGAACTCCATCAAGTCAAAAAAGAATGAGCTTACCCAGTAACGCACACCCGTATTCAAATATATATATATTATATTGTTATTTTTTTTTACAATCGATCCCATTGCATTGACAGTTTTCCCAATACACTTAATTCACATCATGAATTCTCCACAATGCTGTCATGTAGCACAGAGCTTGAATCAGTTAAATACAAGCAAAGCCAAAACACAGCCAATAAAAGCCCAGCAGCACTTTGCATATTTTGGAGGCTCCAACATTGGAGCTCTCCAAGATCAAGGTTAGGATTTCTCTGGCATTATAACTACTTGATTAGTAGGGAAGGCACAGGTGTCTGATTGGGGCTCAAAGCCCAGAGAGAAATCACCAGGTTGTCCCCCAGATGCCAGTCCACAGAGCCCAGTGTTTGCCCAACTTGGCACATGCTGAGTTGGGCAGGAGCGCAAGTGCTCACGGTCTTGGTGAGCCACCAATTTCTGCAGAAATGAAAGCTTGGGGGGGCGTGGCCGGATCGCGAATGGGGTAAAGTCGTAGATCACCCAAGCTCCTTAAAAAAGCATTGAATTAAGCACTAATTCCTTATCTTGGAATGGTTGGAGAGCTAATGAAAGGCATGAAATATTCACTGGAAGCAGTAAAATGTTTGAGTGAGAGTTGAAACGCGGCAGTGTTTATCTTGGCTGTGAAACTGTGAAACTGAAACTGACGGAGACGAGAACGAAGATGAGGAGCGGCCATTACTGAAGGTAATTTATGGACTTATAATTGAAGATATAAGGTGGACTGGCTGGCTGACAGCGTACTGGGGGAGAGACGGAGATAAAATATATGTGAATATATGTGAAGAGGAAGAACGTTAATCCCCAGTAAAAGCTGAACTATTGTGCTGGCTGGCTGTTGTAAGAGCAAAGAGTGAGTTGCCAGGCAGACGGGGGGGGGGGTAATATCTTATGAGCAAAAAGAGGCAGAAGAGGCTCCCTTTATCCACCCCCGCCTGGGTTAGACCCTCTAAAGAGCGTGGATCGGACAGAACTTGGCAGAGATTGACACGTTTAGAGATGCAAACAATGCCAGATAAACTGCCTAGCAAGAAAACTTCGCTGGTAAAAGAATCTGCGTCACACCCAGCAGAGCCGGCTGTAATTCCAAAGATTACCAGAGGAGGTCAGCCAGACCCAATGTATGAACTAAAGGAAGATATTAAAAAAATGTTCAGGCTTGAGTTGGTGGATCTTGAGGAAAGATTAGCAAAACGTATTAATGATACACAAACTGAGTTAATGGCGGGTTTAAAGCAAGTGGTGAAGGATGTGGAGGTGCTGCAGACAGAGACTAAAGCTTTGACTGGAGTTTGTAAGAAGCAGGAAGAGCAGCTGTCTCAACATGATTTACGCTTAATCGCCATTGAAGATCGAGATCGATGTGCAAACATTCGCATAAGAGATTATGGGGAACAAGAAGGGGAGACTCCAAAAGATTTAAGAGATACAATTTTGGCGTGGACAAGACTCCAGGCTCCGAACGAGACTTGGGATTTACTGGATTTTGAGAGAGTTCATAGAGTTGGATATAAGCGGAAAGGTTTGCTCCCAAGGGACATAATTGTCAAATTTGCTAATTATTATAAAAAAGAAATGCTTATGCAAGCAATTAGACGACAAGGTCAACCAATGATTCAAGCAACAGCAGTTCAAATATACCAGGATCTTTCGCCTCAGACCGTGCAGTGGAGGAAGAGCGTCAAGATGTGCACAGCTGCATTGAGGATGAAATCGATAACCTACAGCTGGGGATATCCAGTGTTTTTAAGATTCATGTGGAAAGGGAAGCAAGAAAGAATAACATCATGGGAACAAGGAATGGAGCTGTTGGAGAAGCTGGGCATAATCGATGCCAAGGATGGTGGAGAAATAGAGCAAGAAGAAGGAGCGGTTGGAGGATCCAGTCAAGGATAAGGGATTAGTAAGAAAAAAATAAAAAGGAGGGGAGGATCAGACTTTGTTCTGGAGGTTGGGCCGGGTTCCCCCCCCCCCCCCGAAGAGTTCTAAAAATAATTGGGACCAGTGCCCAGATGTCTGGTGAGGAGAGGGGTAAAAATGGGGGTGTATGTGGGGGGAGGGTAAGGGAGGGGGGTATGTGTATCACTGCGAGACCAATTTAAAGATATGTGTGAAAGTAAGAAATGGAAAATAAATTAAGATTGGCGACTTTAAATGTTAAAGGGCTAGGAACACTTATTAAAAGGCGTAGAATAGAAATGTTGTTAAAAAGAATAAAAATAGATATAATTTTTTTGCAGGAAACTCATCAAACAAAAGAGGGGGTTAATGAGTTATGAATGAGGGATGTAGGAGTGTATGAAAAGTCATTTGGTACTTCTAAAGCGAAAGGTGTGGCAATAATAATATCGAAGAAATGTGGTATTAATATTCAAAGGGTAAAGAAAGATAAGAATGGGAGGATCCTTATAATCTACTGCATGAGGGAAGAGGAGGAATTTGTTTTGATTAATGTCTATGCTCCAAATGGGAAACAAATTGAATTCTTTGAAGAAGTATTTGAAATGGTGGGAGAAATGGGGAAAAAGAATATTGTGATGGCAGGAGATTTTAATATGGTACTCGATAAAGGGAAAGATAGGGATAACATTATAAGAGATGTTAGAGGGGAGGGGAAGACGGAGTTAGGTAAATTAATGGAGCGGAAGGAATTAATGGATGTATGGAGAGCTTTAAAAGGGGAAGAAAGAAAATATACTTTCTACTCACCTAGATTTAAGAGTTATTCAAGGATTGATTTTATTTTTATATCAAAGAATATGGTACCTAAACTAATAGATTGTGATATTGGAGTAATTAAGGTCACTGACCATGCATTAATGATGATGGATATTAAAATGAAGAAGGATTATAAACAAGCAAAGAGATGGAGACTGGATGGAAGAATTTTTAAAAATAAAAACATAGTGGATAAAATAAAAAAGGAAATACAGGAAATATGGCAGATAAATGAAAAAGAGGTTAAATCGCAGGGGTTATTATGGGACACTATGAAAGCAGTAATAAGAGGGATTTGTATTAGGGAAATGACCACACATAAAAAGCAACAGGAAGTACAATATAAAAAGGCTGAAGAAGAGATAAAGAGTTTAGAGGAGAGATTAAGAGAGACAAAAGACAAGCGGTTATATGCCCAAATTCAAGCAAAAAAAAAGGAACTGGAGAAAGAAGATATAGAACAAGTTCAAAGGAATTTGTTATATTTAAAGAGAGATTTTTTTGAATATAGTAATAGAAATTCAAAGATGCTGGCCAGATCCACGCAGTCAGAGAAGGCTAAGAATATGATAGGGACAATAAGAGATAAGTTAGGGAATAGATGTAATTTAATGAAAGATAAATTAAATATTTTTCAGGAATTTTACAAAGAATTATATACAACAGATGCGGTATCACAAGACAAGATTCAGGAATATGAAGAAAGAAATTGGAAAATAAGACTGGATGAGCAAGATAGAAATTGTATGGAAGGCTTGGTCACTGAGAAAGAAATTGAGGGAATTGTTGATTAACTAAAAGGAGGTAAATCTCCGGGGATTGATGGTTTGGGGCCGGAATTTTATAAAATATTTAAGGATATCTTAATATCAAGATTAAAAAATATATATAATAATATAATAGAAGGAGGAATGACTCCGCCATCGTGGGATCAGTCCTTGGTTATTTTAATACAGAAGCCAGGTAAGGATTTAACGGATCCAGCATCATATAGACCAATATCTTTAATAAATCAGGATGCAAAAATATTTACAGCAATAATGGCAAAAAGAATGGGTACGTTTATTTTTTAATATATCAAAAAAGATCAATGTGGATTTATCTTTGGTAGGAAAATGCCTAATTTAATTGGGAGAGTTATAAATGTAATAAATATTATAAAAAAAAGGAATTTAAAAGCAGGATTATTAGCATTGGATATATTCAAAGCCTTTGATTGCGTGGAGTGGCCACCGTTAAAAATTATATTAAAAACATTTGGGTTTGGACATAAATTTATGGGAGTGATTAACCAGCTGTATAAAAATAATAAAGCCGAAATAATGGTTAATGATGGGTTAACGCAACAAATTACACTAGCTCGAGGAACTAGGCAAGGATGTCCACTTTCACCGATCTTATTTGCAATAGTGATAGAAATTTTAGCAAATGTAATAAGGGAAGATGGAAGATTAAAGGGGATAGGAAGAAACCACAAGATTAAAGTGAATATGTTTGCGGATGATACATTATTAACACTAGAAGATCCCCTAGAAAGTGGGGAGATGATTCAGAAGCATTTGAGAGAATATGGGGAAATTACGGGATTACAAGTTAACTGGGGGAAGTCAGAAATGATGTTGTATAATTATAACAAGGAAGAGATGGAGAAATGTAAAGCTAAGTTAGGATTAAGGCTTAAAAATATAATACGATATTTAGGAGTTAATATAGATAAAGAATTAGAAAGAATAGAGGAACTTAACTTTGTAAGGTTAAGAAAAGAGGTAGGGGAGAAATTACAGATATATAGAAAATTAAAACATTCTTGGTTTGGTAGAATAGCGGTGATTAAAATGAAGATTTTACCTAAGGTTAATTTTTTGTTTAGAATGTTACCGATTAGAATTTCAGTAGTGGAGATTAAAAGTTGGCAAAATATGATTAATGCTTATTGTAATGGGGATAAAAGAGCTAGGATGAATAAAGGGTTATGGTATAAGGCTCAAAAGAAAGGAGGTTTAGGACTTCCGAATATTAAGAATTATTATATTGCTAATCAGTTAAGATATATTATTAATGGTATTTTAGGGGAGGAAGATTTGGAATGGTTGGAACCGCAAACAGCAGAGATAGATTGTAAATTGGGAAATATATTCTTTACTAAAATGCAAAAGAAAGAATTGAAGGTACTGGACAACCCATTGTTGGAAAATATATTAGAGATCTGGGAGAAGTTCAGAGGGAAGTTGATACCAGGAGACTCTCCAATCGCCCCAGTTGTAGTAGTGGGAAACTTCCCAAGGGAATTAAAAGCAGAGATA
Organism: Anniella stebbinsi; assembly: GCA_029215795.1. NCBI lineage: Eukaryota > Metazoa > Chordata > Lepidosauria > Squamata > Anniellidae > Anniella > Anniella stebbinsi. The sequence continues at coordinate 107,485,431 of JARDYH010000002.1, read as the reverse complement.
GAAGTGAGACTGAAAGATCAAGATATAATTAAGCTAAGGAATTGGATGGAAAAGATGAAGGATAGTGAGCATATTAAAGAGTTGTTTAAAGGACAAAAGATAGCATGGTTTAAATGTTTACAATTGGGAAAATGGACTCAGGAATAGAGGTTGAAAAATAAGAAATGTAGAAATAATACTAAATTTGAAGATTTAATTGAACTAAAAGGAAAAAAAGAAGAAGCTGGAGCTAAGAAAGGGCTGATTAGTGAGATATATAATATATTGATAGAGGAGGAATTTCAGGACTCACTTAATGTTATAAAAGAGATTTGGGAAGAAGACGTAAAGGGTAAAATTAATGATGATAACTGGGAGAGGATATGGAAAGTAAGAATGTTAAAGTTGCTGTCGATTAGAATTAAGGAGAATTACTATAAGACAGTTTGGAGATGGTATCTAACACCTGTAAGATTTCACCAGATTGATAAAAAAGTGTCTAAGAATTGTTGGAGGGGATGTCAGGAGGTTGGGACCTATTTTCATATGTGGTGGAGCTGTGAACATGTACAAAAATTTTGGGAAAGGGTTTTCAAAGAAATAAGTGATATAATTGGAAGTAAATTGGAATTAAACCCAAAGTTAGCTCTACTAGCAATATGGGATAGTGAGAATGAGCATATAACTAATAGAGAATTGGTAAACAACCTCCTGGCACCGGTGAGAATAATCATTGCTAAAAATTGGAAAGGGCAAGGAAGCTACACAATAGAAGTTTGGTATAAAGAAATTTGGGATATGGCCTTGAATGATATGTTGACATGTAAAATGAAAATAAAGAGGGGAATGTCCAGTAAGAGTGATTTTGGAGAAATATGGAGTCCCTTTTTGGAATATGTTTTAAGATCGGGAAAGGGACAAACGCCTTCAAAAGAATCATTAAAATTCTGGAAGGAGGAAGAATGATTATGAGAAGGTCTCGGGGGGGGTGCACGGGGGGATTGTTGAGGGTTGTAGTTTGTTTTATATTGTGTATGTTTATTGTGTTGAAATTAATAAAAAATATTTTAAAAAAAGAAAAGAAATGAAAGCTTGGTCTTGTCCATATACGTCCCATTTGTGCAAATGGCAGCCTTAAAGGGCTGATGCCCACAACATTATAGGCATGAGCACCTGTAATGTTGCAGGCATTCCCCCTTCAAGGCCACCATTTGCACAAATGGGACATTTATGAACAAGAACGAGCTGCCATTTCTGCAGAAAATGGTGGCTTGCCAAGGGTGTGGGGCCTGCATCCTGCTGCCAACCACCTGCGGTCCATCCAGCAGTTCACCTCTTGTAGGCTGACCATCTGAAAAGGAAGACAGGGCTCCTGTAACTTTAACAGTTGTAGAGAAAAGGGAATTTCAGCCAGTGTCATTTGTATGCAATTAGTTCCTGGTGAAATTCCCTCTTCACCACAACAGTTAAAGTTGCAGGGGCCCTGCCTTCTTTTGTATATGGTCACTCTAGTATAGTGCCTGCAACTTTAACTGTTGTGATGAAGAGGGAATTTCACCAGGAACTAATTGCATACAAACGACACTGGCTGAAATTCCCTTTTCTCTACAACTGTTGAAGTTACAGGAGCCCTGTCCTCCTTTTCATATGGTCAGCCTAAGTCCTCTTGCCACTCTCTGGTGTCAGGTAATTGATGGGGGTTCGACAAGCGGCACATGGGGCAGGCATGGAGTGGACCATCTATCCCTATTAATTACAGGAATTAGTTGATGTATATTGTTTTATATGATTGCTTTATTTTTTACTGAGATGTACTGATACTGTTATTGTGAACTGACTTCTATTATTATTTGTTGCTGTCATTCATTTGAAATGTTTTGAGCTATTCTGGGTAGGGTGACCAGATAAAATCCAGGTCAGGGCTCATGTAACTTTAAGTGTTGTAGAGAAAAGGGAATTTCAGCCAGTGTCATTTGTATGCAATTAGTTCCTGGTGAAATTCCCTCTTCATCACAACAGTTAAAGGTGCAGGCACTATACTAGAGTGGCCATATACAAAGGAAGGCAGGCCCCCTGCACCTTTAACTGTTATGATGAAGAGGGAATTTCACCAGGAACTAATTGCATACAAATGACACTGGCTGAAATTCCCTTTTCTCTATAACTGTTAAAGTTATATGAGCCCTGACCTGGACTTTATCTGGTCACCCTAATTCTGGGTATAGTCTTGTGGAGAAATGACATATGGAATGAATGAATGAATGAATGAGGAGTCCCAAGGGGCTGAAATTGGGTCCTTCCTCAATACTGAAGAATGATAAAAAAACATATTTTGTGGGTCTCAAAGTTTTGGAGTTGAATTAAATACACACACACACACACACACAGAGTAAACAAAACTAAATGTATCCTCATGATTGCCAGACCAAATATATATCTCCCCTGGCTTTCTCTTCCTTTCTTTTGCCAACTGTTATAGTTCTATTTTATGTGTGCTGCCAGTTAATTAGAAAGGACATAGTAAATGGATAATTGTAATTGGCTTACTTCTTGAGTTTTAAAATAGCCACATAAAATGGAACAATTCATTTAGAACAGAGCCCAACCAAGCCAAATGTTCTATGCCATGAAACAAAACAATTTGAGACCCAGTTGGTCAATTAGGGCATTGGTAGCATGTTCTCCATTGCCATTTAGTGTGTGTCACATTGCCAGTACTAATCCTCCACATGAAAAATACATTATAATATGTAATGAATGATTCCCACCTTTACCCTAGTAGTCCACACAAATTAGCATGCAATAACTGATCAACTGCTCAGTATTTCACTGTGCATCTTTCTTAAGGTCTCTCAAAGTCCACAGCAGATCTCTGCAGAAGATGAAGATGGTACTTTGGGCTGGCTTGGGCTGAGTTGGGGGAGAATTGTAAAAATATGTATAAAAGACTACACATCACACATAAACACATGAATTAAAAAAAAGAAAAAATAATTTTTTGGGGGGAAGACAGGTCTGTAGAGCAGAGCCCATTTGTTGTTTCTCTGCTCTATGTTTTCCTCCTAATAATGTTTCTAGAGATTTATGAGAATTTCATTTCTGTTTGCAACACATGTGAGCATGTACCATCCGAAGCATTGAAAGTGGGTGAAAGCATGTTTGCTGCAAATATTTGCAAATTGTCAAGCAGGTGGTCACATTTATCCTGTTCCCGATTCCCAGTTTGATTAGTGCAAATTTTATCAGGAGTCTGAATCAGCCTCACTTTAGTCTTGGAAATTTGGGGCAATTTGTGCAAATTTCCTGTTCACAGCTCGATTTTGTGCAAGTGTCCTGTTCGTGCAGAGCGAGTAGCAGTCACAAACATGAATGGAAATCAGCAAGCAGGAAGCTGCAGTTTGGGGAATCCTGGTGATCTTGAACTCTGCTCATTTGCCAATCCCTAATGAACGTGGAATTTTCTGCATGCAAAGCATATGCTCCATCACTGAACTATGGACGTTCCTCAAAGTCCACTCTGTGTACTTACTTAGGTTGCGATCCAGTGCACACTCCCATGGAAGCAAACTCCACTGAATACCATGGGATTTACTTCTGAGTCAATATGCATAGGATTGCTCTGTTGGTTCATTTCCGTTGCTGCCTCACGAGTGAATTTGCCACGTGTGGCTCCTGGGCTTCTGCCATGTTCAATGCCCAGTGGCTGGGAGGCAGAGCCACCTTCACACTGAGTTACTCATGTCCTCTAATGGAGCATGATCTCACCACATGAATAAAACATTGGCTCTGCCATCAGTGAGGATGCTTTTGGGTTGAAACTAGTGTTGCTGGTGTCAACACTGTGGCAATCCCAGTGATGAAAACCTTTCCTTGCATTTGTTACAATTCATAACTCAAGAGGGAAATCTGCCTCAGATCTGTGGGTTGGCATATCCGTTCCTTGTAAAGCTACGTGAAGGGAAGGACACACACCAAAGAATTTTCTCTCCAAGCATTCATTTCGCATGAATGGGCTAAATCCAGTTAAAGCCTAATTAGCCAAAATTAGAAAACATTTCTACTGTGCAACAAGGAGTGGAACCAATTGGAACAGAAATATTAAATTCATAAGCTGCTTATGGCCACAGGATCCCATAGTATTAAAGTAGATCTTTGAAAGTTAGGAGTTTTCGTCCCCTCTGCCCGTCTTAAAGGAGAAGCTGTAATCAAAGATGTCAGCCTTCACTCAGAGTTCTAATGAGTTCCAGGGAGTTTAAGAAAAACACATAAGTTTATCTTGCTTTCACTGTGATGTCATGGTGCCAGAACAAATGAATGTCATTCATTGATTTCTGTTCATTCTGCCAATCCAATCCAACTAGGGGTCAGCCATGAATGTTGGTTTCTTCCCACCTTTTTTCCCTTGCTATTCTTCTTCAGTGCAGAGGCCAGGATTTTGGGCTCAGCTAAGTTTCACACCTGGCTGATGTGTGTCATACATCCTGTGTTTAATAGGTACAGATTGCAATGTGTTCATACATCATATTGTATCTATCTTTTACAACTGGCTGCATGTTTCAGATGTTGTCACTTAAGAGTACAAAAGAACTTAATCAGCACTCTATCAATTTTCTCTCTGTATCTATCATGTAATTGTGGATTTCTGTTGAATTGATATGTAATTCTGAGGAACACCATCAAACTATCATTGACTACTTGCTGTATGAGCAGCTCCCATGCTTTTAGAGTGAGGTTAAGTGTGGCCTGGGGACATTGTTGAACAGCTCTAAGTTAGGGATGCTTGAGGTCAGCTAGGGCTAAGCATTTTCCTGCAGTATTTTTGTAATTTTTTTTGGCACTTTCCCATAATATAATGCTTTTTTGTAGGCATGTTTTGAGTAGAGCTCTACATTGCAAAATCCAGGGAGGAGCAAATTCCCAAGTATAACTGTGTTTCGGAAATGCCAATTAGTTAGAATTGCATTACAATGCAGACCGGGGGTGAGGGGGGGCAGGAATCTCTCCCATCCCTGTTTCTGAAATGGTCCTAGGAGCCACCAGAATGTGGTAGGTTTCAGATCCTGTATTTCAGATTCCTCTATCTCTTGCATGCTGCTATAAAATGGAGATAATCAACTGGACAAATATGAGATTGAGGAATTCTCTTGCTATGGGCCTCCAGAATTACACCTGTTCCAAACCAGTATCCTCACTTTATTTCAAGTTCAGCAAAACAAATGCCCTACTTACCAATTTATCCTTGCTCTTGGAACACGGTGCTGTATATCAGCCACAAGCTTAATTGTGAAGCAGTGCATCTTACACTGCTCACTGGAGAACCTTTAATTCAGCACCAAGGACGATATTAAAAAAACCTCCAGGAGATTGCAGGCAGTACATATATACTTTCATCTGTTCCCTTTACAAATCTAATACCCTTAGGTTGCTTTTCTTTTACCAGTTCACTACGGTCTCTTGTACTATGCAAAACGGATTAATTTTGATAAGATCAGCCTACAAAGGTTTCAAATTACTGAGCATATAGCATGTGGCTCTGGAAATATCCTTTGCTACATTTATAAACTTTTCAGTTTAACCTTGAAAATACATTGAATGGGAGAAAACACATAGTCTTCATTACATATCGACAACTGAGGTTTCATGAGCCAATGCAGCCTCTCAGCACAATTTTATCTGGCCCCTGAGAACCCATCAACATTCACGTGTGTGTGTGTGTGTGTGTAAGAGAGAGAGAGAGAGGGTGGGGGTGTTTTCAATTGCAAGAAAATCTGCTACTCTAGTAGCTATTAATATTGTTGTTGTTATTGTTAATATTGGGTTGGATCCAGATTTACGTTGGATCAACTTGTTGGAAGAAGTGGCCTTCCCAGTCCAATCCTTCCCACTGCAGGTCCTGCAAACCCTGAAAATGCTACAGAAGCCAGGAGATAGTGCTGAATGGGGTGATCTCTGTATGGAGAAGGGGTATTTTATTTTGTTTTCATTATTATTTATTTTAAAACATTTTTATAGCGCCACCTCGCCATTTCTGGCATTGTGGTGCTTTACAATAATACACAAAACAATTTTGATTAAGAACCCTCAACCCACATTAAAATTTAAACCACCCCTCCCCTGAACTTTTGTGAAAATAAGAACCCCTTACAGAGGTGTTTAAAACAATTGACGGTGGGAGCCTGTCTAATCTCCAGTGGCAAATTGTTCCATAATTGGGGGCCAACCACTGAAAAAGCCCTGGCCCCCGCACATTCCAAATTGTAGCGGGGGACGATCAGGTCACCCTGCCCTTGAGAGCGGGTCTGCCAATGGTGGGACACAGGAGCAAGGCGAGCACTCAAGTAACCAGGGCCCAAGCAGTGCAGGGCTTTATACATAGTTAATAAAATCTTGTAGCACACCCTAGCAGCCACCGGCAGCCAGTGGAGCTCTCGAAGCACCAAAGTGATAGAAGACCACTTCGGAAGCCCCTTGATCAACTTGGCTGCCACATTTTGTACAGCCTGTAGGCACTGGATTTGCTTCAAGGGAAGCACTATATACAGCAAGTTGCAATAGTCAAGCCTGGAGGTGACTTGGGCATGAACTGCGTTTAGGGTTGCCATATTCTGAATCCACAAAATCGGGATATTTTTTAAGGGGGCGGGCTAGGATTTTGTTTTTAATTTTTTGGGGGGGCTAGGATTTTGTTTTTTAAAAATTGGGGGGGCTAGGATTTTAAAAAAAACAATTTTGGGTGGCTAGGATTTAAAAAAAAACAATTTTGGGGGGCTAGGATTTTAAAAAAAAACAATTTGGGGGGGCTAGGTTTTTTTTTAAAAAAACTGAGCAATATGTAAAGGTCTAGGGAAACAAAGAAAGCTATCCTATGTGTGTCTACTCAGAAATAAATCCTATTGAGTTAAATAGGACTTATTCCCAGGTAAGTATGTATAGGATTGCAGCCTAAAGTATTTCAGCAACTCTCTTGGGTATTAATTTTTTAAAAATCAGGAAAATGACAGTTACACTAATTTCCTAACAGATGTGTACTAAACAAAAAACACATTTGGCCATGAATATTCTAACATACATATCATTCAACATCAGTTCTTGTTTTGCTCCCTAGTAAATTGCAGCTCTTCGCTTCTCCTGCACTAACTTTCGACTATGTATTTTCTTTGAGAACCTGCTGCTATTACACTATTGATACATGCAATGGTGCTGCATTGTTTTTTAAAAATAGAGAAGGGTGCTGATTTAAGGATGGAATGATATACATGCTTACTAATTGGCAAGTCCTATTGAATTCTGGGGAACTTTCTTCCATTTACACACACACATGACCTGGCTTGCCCGTTTCCTTCATACATCATTCATGCCATTTTTAACTACAGTACAATTATGCTACAGCACTTAAATCAATCCAAATATGATAACGATGGATCTGGGCTTCACAGGACTGTTTGGCTTTTGACTGTTTGGCTTTATACTCGTGTAAAGCAGGGACATTTGCTTTTCTAAGAGAGTGTTTTTTCCTTCACTTCTGAAAGTGTTGCCAACTCGGTCAATCAGGCTCACATTCCCCTGAATGGATGAATATGGTCACCCACCGCAGGGCTTCATCACACCATTGGTTTTGTGCACACTTTCCCCGGTTTTACCGTGCTTCACCCAGATGACATTGGGGTTTGAATGCACACTCCCCTTAGGATTACAGTGCACCAACCTTATGAAGTCTGGCTCTCCTGCATTCCTCCCATTTCTTCCCCGCTTTTTTAAGAAACGGCTTTTGTCCGGTTCTTCCAAAGAACTGCAGGGGAAAGGAGAACAAGGTGGGTGGATGCTGCTGTGGGCTGGTGATCCACGCAGCTCTAGGCAAAGGAGAGTTTTGTTGTTGTTGTTGTTTTCATGTTTTACAGGTTAAGCTCCTGGATTGTTTCTGGGGTTGGGGGTGGTTTATTTCTGAAGTGGAGGCAGCCTGTGATCTAGGGATGTTTATGGATGTTTACTTTGAAGTAAGTCAATCTGCAACCTGATCTGACAGGCATTTGCACTAGCCAAATTGAAATTTGCTTCCATTGGAGTGGCCTGGGGGAAGGAGAATTCCAAGGGATGAGAACAGGGTGGGCAGGCACAAGAAACTGTAAATCCAGGCAGTAAACACTGCAGAAACAAGGTGGGAAAGCCACCATGCAAAAATCCCTGGTGTGATGAAGCTGGCCGTTGCACGTCCTTCCAAACCAGATCAAGCTGAGTGTGTTTCCTTCCAACAGGAGTAGTCGTAGAAGACCTTGCGGCTCCCCTTCCCAAGGAGGGCATCGATGCCTCACACACCACCCAGCTCTCTTTTCTCACTCGTCTCAAATAGGCATGCCGGGCTCATTTGAATGGCGGGGAGGAGGCAGAAGAGCCAGCGGCGGCCAATCGTGAGCTCCTCTCAGGCAGAAACAGAGACAGCCCTGGTGCCTCCTCCTCCTCCTCCTCCTCCTCGTTAGCTGCCTCATCTGCCGCTGCCTTCACAAGTCTGTCGTGTTTAAAAATCAGCCGGCTGGACTGGGAATCCGGGATTCTTGCCCAGCCGGTCGGGACATTGCTGAATCTCTTGGAAATTGGGACATTCCCGGTTTTCCGGGACGTATGGCAACCCTAACTGCATTGGTAAGATCGGCCTCTGACAAAAAGGGCCAAACTTGGTGGAACATATGTAATTGCTAAAAACAGCTCTGGACAACAGCCCCCACCTGTGACGACATCCCCCCAAATTGGGCTGATGCAATTTCCACTTCCTCTTGTGTAAAGTCCTCTCTTCTCACAGAAGTCACATCCTGGACACAAATTATTCATCATCATCATCATCATCATCATCATCATCATCCAAACAATGTATATCCCACCTTTCTACTGAGGCACTCAGGCTAGTTTACAACACTTTGAAACAATGAAATCAGAAGTAAATATTCCATACTTCACCATTATTGATTTTTTGTTTATTTCTATTTTATGGCAGTTATATCCCACTTTCTTTCCTCCAAGGTACCCAAGGCAGTGTACACAATCTTCTTCCTCTCCATCTTATCCACAAAACAACCTTGGGAGGTAGGTTAATGTCTGTGATTGGCCCAAAGTCACCCAGAGAGCTTCCATGGCCACGTGGGGACTAGAACCTGGACCTCCTGACTGCCAGTCCAACACTCTAATCACTACACCACATTGGCTCACTTTGATTTTGAATGTTATGTGCTCCTCAAGTCCTTACTGATAGATGGCACCATTTTTATTAGGAAGACTGACTATCCATAAGGGAGTCTCTTTGTTTAGGAAAATACAAACTCCCTTCTGTTGGCCACTACTGTCTAAAGAGAGTTCCAGGAAAATCCCAGGATTGTCCCAAAGCTTATCAGGGTCCTCTATTGTAACATTACAGTTAATGGAGCACTAATTGGCAAATGGATCAGGACCACTCTACATGTTGTCCTTCTGTTGGAGCACAGGGAAAGTGTAAAGTGTATGAAGTACTGGGCATTGAACTCAGCTCCCTGAAAATCAATATCTCTATCTCTATCTCTATCTATCTATCTATCTATCTATCTATCATCTATCTAGCTTTTATGGCTGCAGAGGTACAGTTGAAATTTTAGAAAAAAAAATCATGGCCACAGAAGGGTGACTGAATAAGATTCAGTGCTCTGAATAGCAAAACCAGAATAAATTATGTAAAATAGGGGAAAAATGCAGAATAAATCATTCAAAATAAAGTATTTTCTCTATTACATCATTGACTCAGGTTGCAGAACTTGGATGGCCTGGTACAAAACATTCCCTCATTAATTCATTCCTTTTTTCAGTTTCATTTTTGAAGTATGGCATAGTCTAAATCTTTCACTTGGGGAATCAGGTCATACTGAACCCATATTATTATGTAATATTAAATCTATTCACTCATGGTTATTTCATATCCTCGACCTCCATGCCTTAAATGTAAATATTTAAGTAAAATGTCTGTTATGTACCAGTACAAGATATAATAGCTTTTCTATAGAACTTGGGTTTCAAGTTTCAAACTAGAGTGGCCATGGGTTTATTTGAAAGCATCTCTATGGGAAAGGCTGTCTAGGCCAAGTCCTATTTAAAGACAAAGAACCATAGGAAGGAGAGTAACAGGGGCCTTGAAGTTGCACATCAACAGTGAACACCTGGGCTACAGAGCGATCAGGCACACAGAGCTTTTCTATACAAGGCACTTATTCCCTACTCATGGTTGATTCCAGGTTCTGTAGAAGACTTCCTGACTCTCTAGTTTCACTTCTGCTTTTCAACAGCACTTTTGACAAGCTTTCTTCTTCTTCTTCTTCTTCTTCTTCTTCTTCTTCTTCTTCTTCTTCTTTAGAACATGGATATAATGAGATATTATTTGTGGAAGTGGAAGGGTTAGGTGGCAGGGAGTGCAGGCTGCTGGCTCTGATTTTAGTGGGGCTATAAATCCATTCTACGTTCTAGTCAGAATCATCCAGAACTCTCAAGGAACTGTCTAGGGTGCTCAACACAGCCCCCAAAGCAGGCTCAGCACCTTGTATAGCTCCTTTAGAGGGCTGGCTGGTTCTGACTGAAACCCAGAATGGATTTAAAGCCCCACCAAAATTGGAGCTACCAGCCTTCAGTGCTGGCAGATGATGGGGAAGACCTTTGCTTCTGAGTAGGCTGACCATACGAAAAGGAGGACAGGACTCATGTAACTTTAACAGTTGCAGAGAAAAGGGAATTTCAGCTGGCGTCATTTGTATGCAATTAGTACCTAGTGAAATCACCTCTTCATCAAAGCAATTAAAGTTGCAGGCACTATACTAGAGTGACCAGATACAAAAGCGGGCAGGGCCCCTGCAGCTTTAACTGTTGTAATGAAGAGGGAATTTCACCAGGTATGAATTGCATACAAATGACGCCGGCTGAAATTCCCTCTTCTCTACAAGTATTAAAGTTACATGAGCTTTGTCCTCCTTTTCATATGGTCAGCCTACTTCTGAGGCCAGATGGCTGGACCCTAATGTGTATATTTTCTGACAGTGGCTGAGACATAGAGCTCCAACAGACAGACATTTTATTGCCTGCTCATTTCTGGACACTCACAGATTTTCACGAGTCTCTCTCACGACATTGTGTGCCTCCCGCACACCTCCCACCCCTTCTAGCCTTCTTCGCACCACAAAAAACACCCCGGGAAGTCTGAATTAAAATAAAGATGGAAGTTGCCGCTATCTCCTGCTTGTGCAGGAGAAGCAGCGCGATCAAAACGGCCCACTGAATGGGCCACGTGCATGTTGTTTACTTCCTCTTTCAAATGAGGAGGTAATGAGGGACATGTGCAGGCAGAGAAGCAACGGTAAGCAAATGCAATTTCCCCTTGTGTAGTGACACTCATAAAGAGCTTGTTGGAGTTCACCCAGAACCTAGGGGTCGGAAAATTGGTGCTGTCCAGGTAACATGAAAAAATGAAGCGATCGCTTTAGGGTCCTCTGGAACCCTAAATCCTGACCAAGCTTACCCAATTCCTCTCCCACTGCTAAAGGCCGTCCCCATAGACTTCAATGCTACTCTCTGGAGCAGCCACCCCAACCCGGTGTCCTCCAGATGTTTTGAACTACAGCTCCCATCAGTCCTAGTCAACAGGACCAAAGATCAGGGATTATTGGAGTTATGATCCAAAATATCTGGAGAGCACCATGTTGCCTCACCCTGCCTAGAATATGGACAGCAGAGCCCTGAGTTATTTAATTAACTGCTTTTGAAATCTGCCTCTACTACAGGAGGCTCCTGTTGAAGAAATGCCAGCTGTTTCACAGCATTCATTATAAAGTTCTTTTTAACAGGGTCTATTATTTCACCAATATCTTTCTTATCGCTCATTCTTCACCTGGTTCATGATTGGCATGGCAACCCGTCCTTTCTGTGTTCATCAAAGCTGAAACATCCCTAATATTCCAATTAGCCTCTTGACCTATATGAGACTCCTCTTTGGTAAGTTATTTAACAGCAAGGTCAGAAGCAGCATCTGATGAATGAAATATGTGGTTGACAGTTCAGGCAAGGATATTGGGTTGGGTGAACACCTGCGGGGTGTTCTCTTATTACATTAATTTGGTTTGATCACAAGGAACGTTCCTCCATGTTTTGCTGTAGTGACACAAAAGCAGTAAACTAGAGCAGAAGTGGAAGAGCTAAACTGTTGGGATATTGAACAAACAAAGGAAATATGTTACCCTCTAGCGATAATAGAACTTGTGCTGAACTGCACAACAGGCTGAGAGATAAAGTAGCCTATCTGCTAGCTCAGTTGACAGTCTGTGAATGATTGTTACCTAGGGAGGCTTGAGCAACACCGTCGTTGTGAATGCCTCTGTGAAATGTGACCTGATCTGTTGCTCTTGAACTAGCAGCCAGATCGGGGCCTGCCAATCCACTGGATTCCTCATTAATCTGACCATCATGCTGAACTTCAAAATACATAAATAAATACATATTTTGAGAGACATTAAAATCCATATTTGAATACATGAGGGATTTAAAAACAAGCAAACAAACTGATTAATGCAGAAATGCAACAGCATGGAACAGTGCAGACAAAAAAGAAAAAGAAAAAAGAAAAAGACACCCAGGAAAATGACTAATTCATATATCCCAATTATTACCTCCTTGCATCATCATCATCATCATCAGATATCAACTAAATAAGCATTTTTAGTTGATTCATTATTTTCTTTTTTAAAACACTTAATCAATTATATGATTTATTTTAAGGCATCACCTCTATACAGGTGCCTGTAAGGATGTGTAAGTTACTGTATAATTAAATTAATAACGAAAAGCTATCACACTCCTTGGTAGATGGAACAGCTATCCTTCATTTTTCCTTTTTTATTTGCTACTGCATTGCCTCACCAGAACTAAAACAGCCTGAAGGCAGGGGTGCAGAGCTTTTTTCAGCCTGAGTCTGGAGGTCTGCATTTGGCCCACAGGCTGGAGTTTCCCTATCTCTCCTCAAGTCCAAGATTCTGTTACTAGCAGCAGCCACAAAGATGCCTTTAGGACATTCGCAAAGAAGACATGAAGTCAAGAGTGTTCCCAGCACCTGATACTCAGAAATATGCTGCTTCTGAATAAGAGGATTCCATTTCAGTCATCATGGTAGCAGCCATTGAAGCTAAGTGGAGTGTCTTTAGAGCACTGTGCAATCAAATGGTATCTCAAAATTCCCCTCCCTATTTGTGGGCGGAGCACTAGCGGGGAACATTTTAACATTTTTATTCCCACAGGGAAGGAGAAATTGTCCAACATTTTCTTGCGAGGGTACTTTGAATATTATCTCACTACTTTTCTTATGCCCAATTCCCATTTGCATTTGCAATCACTGCTTGCTCTACGCAAGTGTAAACATTGGGCAAATCGAGCGGTGATCGAACATGAAATTGGCACAACTTCCCCTGCTTGATTTGCATACATTTCCTAAATTTATGAACATTTCCTAATTTTCTCCACACTTCCTAAATTGCTTCCATAGAGTAAAGTGGGGCTGATTTAGTCTATGGAGAAAGTTGTGCAAATTTCAAAATTTCCACAAATAATTACATTTGGGAAAGTTTGGTCAATTTAGGAAATTTGTGCAAATCAAACATGAACAATATATGAACATTTTCAATGGATATGTGCTCACACTCATGATCATATTTGAAGTCGCAAATAGAGCATGCTCATAATTTGCGAAATTCCCATACAGTGGCTCAATTCGGATGACACATTAGGCAACAGAGGAGGGGGAACAATCATCAGTTGTGTTGCTTATTGTGTCGTTTGGAGGGCAACACACAACATACACACAACTGACAGTACGTTAATCAGGCACTTTAAACAATGGAGCGAAACAAAGGGCTTGCAAGTTGTTTAGCCCGAAGCCCCATTGTTTAAAGTGTCGTCCGAATTCAGCGCCCCCTCGCTCCGTGGACTATTCCATTTCGGAATAGAGTTCTGCTGCCTAGAGCAGCCAAAAAACCCCAGCCGCTCACGGTGCCTGCTGGGATACGGCTGGAGGACACAGGAAGGAGAGGCTGCAACCAAAATGGCTGCCACAAGTTTGTAGCAGCTGGGGCATTTGCCGGTGCCGAGCAATGGCGGCTGCAGCATGTCGTCTGTGAAGCTCCTCCTGCCTAACGCACGGTCAGTATGTTATTTACCCCTTCGTTGCCTAGAATGTCATCCGCATTGAGCCAGTGTTTGTTTCTTGCTGCCACTGTAAGTAGCAGCAGTGGTGACTCTGTGATCACCTGGACACGGTTTTGCCTCCTCTAGAATGCCCATACCTAGTGGAGCATTGCAGTGTGTGTGTGTGTGTGTGTGTGTAGAATGGAGGCCGTCACAGGCATACACACGGTGGAGAATGTTCAGAGAAAATTCTGTAAAGGGACCTTATTTTTCTAGGATGGTGAGAAAAGGAAAAGTCTTCTTAGACAAATGGTTTCTGAAATTTCAGTTCAGCTCTGGTTGAATTATCATAATCAGGAAGTCAAACAAAGTGTGTGGCTTTTTTTTTTAAGCATTCATATTGAACACCTGGAGCTGCCTTTCTTTTTATTGAGCCTGACAATTGGTCCTGTGCTTTCTAGTCTGACAGTTAATGGCTCCCAATCTGTCAGGAAGAGACCTGTTCTTTCTCCTGAGATTCATTTAGGTGCCATTGATTGAACCTGAGTGTAAGACTGAGACATTAAGACAACTTCAAACTTGATGGAATAATAATGAGCCTATTAGCTTTAGTAGGGAAGGATCCCAAAGGCTTAATCATTCTGCTGAGTAAAGCAGCTTTCCAGATCACTAAGGGAGTGTCTTCCACATCCTTGTGAGGTCCTCTGAGGTGAGCTGAGCAGGTTCAGTTAATCGTTGGGCTGATTAGCTGATGGGTAGGAGATATAATGATCACTTATGTTCATGTATGGATCCTTGAAGAGTACCACAATGTAGGTTATGAGGAGATGATGGCAGCTTCCCATCACCACCCTTGAAGACAGGGGGTACCTCTAGATGGAGAGTTTCCATCCACATGCCGTCACACTGGCAGCCGTTGTGTTACATGACGTAGCTGCCAATGCGAAGACATCTAGGGGCAAAGGCTCTTTGCTGCGAACTAAAAAAGTCAGCCATTCAACGCAACTGTTTTAGCTAGCGGCATTCCTCCCCCCCCACTTAAAGTTGTAAAAGTAAAAAAACCTGATGCGCCTCCATTGTCCTCCCCCTCCCATTTTGTAAAAAATAATAATTAAAAAACACTTACCTGGGAGTAGGGGAGCCGAGGCTCCCAGTCCCCCCTCCAGCAAATGCCGCGCCAATGAATGCTCTGTGGCACGGGCAGCAACAAAAGAGAATGTGCTGTTGCGCCCCTTATGTCAGGACTGGCGTAAGGGGCGTAAATGCACCGCACGACGCTGGGGAGGCATCAGGGTGCATTGCTCCCGACGTCGTGAAAAGGGAGCCAGGGCTGGGGAAGCTATTTGGGTCTAAGCACTGAATTGCCATTGCTGGACACCCCCCATGGGATAAATGATGCTGATGGGTGGGGTCCTGGCCATCATGTCAGGGTGAAGCCTACCCTCTGGCTCTTCCAAACAGTGTCTCAATAGAGGAAGAAAAAGATCTTGGGGTTGTGGTGGAGAGATAGATGAAAATGTCAACTCAGTGTGCAGCTGCTGTAAAGAAGGTAAACTCCATGTTAAGCATTATTAGAAAAGGAATTGAGAATAAAACTGCCAGTATCAAATTGCCTTTATACAAATCTATGGTGCGACCACACTTAGAATACTATATACAGTTCTGGTCACCACACCTAAAAAAGCTATTATCAAGCTGGAAATAGTGCAGAAAAGGCCAAATATAATGATCAAGGGGATGGAGCATCTCCCCTATGAGGGAAGGTTACAACAGCTGGGATTGTTTAGCTTGGAAAACAAGGAGGCTAAGGGGAGACATAATAGAGATGTACACAATTATGCATGGTGTGGAGAATGTGGGTAGGGAGACATTTTTCTCCATCTCCCATAATATTAGAACCCAGGGTCATCCCATGAAGCTGATTGGTGGGAGATTCAGGACAGATAAAAGGAAGTACTTCATCACACAGTGCACAGTTAATACTCTGGAATTCAGTACCACAAGATGTGCTGATGGCCACTAATTTGGATGGCTTTAAAAGGGGGTTGGATAAATTCCTGGAGGAGAAGGCTATGGCTACTAGCCCTGATGGCTATGTGCTACCTCCAGTATCCAAGGCAGAAAGTCTATATGCACCAGTTGCTGGGGAACATTGGTGGGATGGTGCTGTTGCACAGTGCCCTGCTTTGTTGGTCTCTGGTCAACAGCTGGTTGGCCACTTTGTGAACAGAGTGCTGGACTTGATAACCTTGGCGTGATGCAGCATAGCACTTTTTATGTTCTTAAGGTTCTTTACTCAGCCCATGCTTTCCCCAGATATGGAAAGTCTGGGTGGAGCAAAGCCAACCAAGGCACCAACTTCACTCCTCCCTCACATTCCTTGTGTGGAAGGTTATGGAGGAGCAAAGTGACAGAGCTCTGGGTCAGTTGCTCTTCTGCCTCCCCTCCCTTTTGAGGGGGTGGGGTGTTTGCATGGTTGGCCAAATTTGGTGTGCAGGCTGGAGGTTCCCCATCCTTGATTTAAGATATCCCAGCCAGCCCCATAGCCCTAGCAAGATCTCACAATGCTGTCACCCATATACCAATGCCTGCTTGGCCATATCTACAGCAACATACAGGTCTGACATATTGCCTAGGGTGTGCTAGTGGAGAGTGTGAACCAATGCCACAAATGTTGTCTCAGTGTTATGCCTGTACGGAAGGCTTGATTTGTAAGGTCTAAGAAACCTATTTGCTCATGTTCCTGAAAAGTAGGGACTTTATTTGGCGCAAATGGGATTGTAGGTTTTCAATCCAGTGGTGGTATTGTGTAAATCCTCCTCTTAGCTATGCATTTCCGCTGCAAGTATCCTTGTCAGTTTCACACACCTTCACTTAGCTTAGCTCAAAGAACTTGTCAATTTCATCCTACACTTCAGTGCCTCCCTACCCTAGCATTTGCAGAATGGAGGATGAAATTGACAAGCTCTTTAACAAGTATGGAATATAGTTCTGCAGGGCTAAACAAAGTCATGTGTGGAGAAGACAAAACAGGTGGACTTGTGAAAGACCACTGTGATGTTTGGCTGCTTATTGACTGTTATGTGTAATGTAAGTATTTGCAAGGTGTTGATGATTATTGCCATTTAGAACATAAGTGCTGTTTGGACTTCAAATACAAGGTCGGTAAGTAGTTAAATAATGGGAGGGGGAGAGTGAAGTGAATGCTGATTGGCTGGTGGTGCAAATGTCTGGATTGGTTGTTAGTAGAGAGGGGGAGGAGTTAAGGGAAGCAGTAGAGATTGTATGTGAGGAGGGTGAGTTAGTTGAGTTTGGAGTTTGGTCTGGAAAAGGGTCTAGAGAGTGTGTGTGTGTAGGAACAATGTGTTTTGTTATTTTGGGAAATGGAGTGACTGGGAGGAGAGAGTGTAGTCTAGAGGGTAGAGTAGGCAGGATTGCAAATGAAACTGTATGTAGCAAAAAAATATTGAATCTGATAAAACCATAAGCCTCGTAAATGCATAATATTACTTTTGTTAAATAAAAGTTATTCTATTTTATAAAACCTGGATTGGATTCTTAAGGTATCTGAGATAGGATATATTGGTCAAAGGTGGCAGTGGTGAAGGTTACTGGAGAAATATAGAGTGCTGGGCTGGCTGCTGTGAGACCAAAAAGGGCCAGTGAGTCAAAGTTTCAGTGAGTATCATTCTGATCACTCACTCCATAGTTGGGGTCCTTTGGTTTATAGTTAGCAATCCGGGAGGACCAAAGGGGGTGGCATCATTCACAACCACCAACATTTTTTTTAAAAAAAAATACAACCTCAGCTGTGCAAATTTAAAATTATAAACAAACAAACCCATTATTCCATTTGCGCCAGCCATGGGACCTATTAATTGTTTTCAAACAACAGCAAAAACATAAGCCTATTTGTGCAAATTGCTGCTGCCATTAAATATAAAAAAAATATCTGAAATCTGCATATTGGATTGACTCATTATAGATCAAGTTGACACCAGTGGTGTGAAACAGAATAAAATCCCTCAAGGCTGAACCAGTAAAGATTTCACCCCAAATGGAATTCTTATACCTCCTTACTGAAAAGCCACTCATTCTAAACTTCCCTCAGAAGAGGAAATGTGGGGATGTTGTGGTAGCTGGCTAGGAATCAGGTATGGTTCAGAATACATCGAATGGCCAAAGGTTTGAATCTGTCCAGTAATCAGCCTTCCCAAAATGAGGCATGAACTACTAAGGATGTATGACAAATTTGTTTCAATTCATTTTTAATCAGAATTTATCCAGTTTGCACCTGTGGACTGAACATGGACTTGGATGCACTGTGCAGTCAAAGTCTATACATATCCAAGCCTGCAATGTGATTCACAAATCCCTCCCCCCCCCAAATGCATTCGACAACATGTACATGAAAGAGACGTTCCTGTTTCTCCAGGTGCAGATAGACCTGGCTTCAGAAGGTGAGAGGGTTTGCTATCTGAAAAAAATAAACTGAATCCCAACAGTTTAGGGAGAAGATTTTCTGCACTTCTCATGTTTTTGTAAATCAATCTGCAGTTTATCGAGATATACTCCAACCCACCTGACAGTTGGGCTAATGAGATATTGCATCTCTTTGAGCTTCCCCTGTAAAGCTGTTTTGAAATTTAAATTTAGTGCCAAATTCAATCTCTGCCTCCTCCTGCCTTCTGTTGTTTATGAGCTCTTGGCAATTTACTTTATATGCCAGGCTACGGCTGGGCATTAGTGCAAGTAATAATGATATTCTTTTATCAACGCAGCAATGGGAATGGAAATGGGGACGGAGAAAATGAATCCTTATTCACGCAGTGGCAGGTGAAAGGAGTAGATTAAAAAATTTAAACGGCAGGAGGGGTTTCTGAGTCAACAGATTTGGAGCCCAATTCATGGGCCATTTGTGATCCTTGTGCAGTTGGGAGCTGAGCAAATAAGTGGGATGCCCTGCAGAGATTTAGCGTTTGATGGCTCCTTTGACATGGGAGCAATATATGCTGCGAAATTCCTTGTGGTCACCTTCTCTCAGTGAGAAGTTAATGAGGTAAAGCTCTTCGCCGAACACAATTTAAGCACAGGAACTTGGCTCTTCATGGACATTTGACTTACTGTGTTTAAAGCACGCAGCAAAGGGGTCATCGAAGAGTAACTCAAATGTTCCATCTTTCCCTTCAGTGGAGATGCCAAGAAATTTTAATAAAACGATTGTGTTGGCTACACCTAAGAGAATGCCTTTTTCCTATCATGTCCCATCAAGAGGAGGGGCATTCCGATGACTCCCATCATTTGTTAAATTGCCAAATGTGTGCTTGCATTTGATGTGCACGAATTCCCTAAATTTATGCAAATTTTGTACTTTGTGCACATTTTCCCTGTGGAATGAATCAGCCCAGCTGTGGGACAGTCCAGGCTAGTTCCACCCTTGCTGCAACCGCTGGCTACACTATTATTATTATTATTATTATTATTATTAATTATTATATTTATATTTATTTGTATCCATTTTTCCCCCCCAATACTGAGACTCAAGGCAGCTTTACATAAATAAAACTTAAACAATTAAAACATATAAATAGAATGATACAAAAGTTAAAAATATAATTAATCATCTACAATATTAAAACATTTTAAACATTAAAAGACAAATGTAATCTCTCTCTCTCTCTCTCTCTCTCTCTCTCTCTCTCAATCTCCAGCGCCTTAACAAGGTCTAGACTCAAAGGCCTGCCAAAACAGGGTTTTTTTGGCTTGTCTCCAAAAGTGTAGCAAGGAGGGAGCCAGTCTAGTCCACATGGGAAAGGAGTTCCAGAGCCTTGGAGCAGCCACCGAAAAGGCCCTCTCCCGTGTTGTCACCAGGCATACCTCTGATGGTATGCCTAGTGGGAACTATGAGAAGGGTCTCTGTCTATGTACCCACATGGGCATGTAGAGCTCCTCCACATGAAGGACACTCCTTGAGCCAATCAGGAACCTCACTTGTATGGAGGAACTCTGTGGGTGCATGTTGTCTTGTCATGGTCCCTAAATGCATGGACAGCGCATGCCTTGGTGCTTGATCTAGCTTGTGTGGTCCAGCTTCATGCCTACTGAACCTCCATGATTTTTACATTTATCTCTCACTTTTCCACTAAAAATGGTACACGGAGTTACAGCCAACTTTTACCATCTGTTAAATCCTACTGTTCTCTCAATCTTGTTTCACATCCTCAATTTCTATTCCTTAAATGTATATATATTTAAGTAACATGTCTCTTACTGATCCTGTTCAGACAACACACTAAGGCCATTTCCACAACAAGCTTGTGGCCTGGGTTGGCCCCTGGCTGGTCCCTGTGAGTCCAAACGATGCACTGGGACTCCTGGGGGTGGGGGGCAATGGATTTTCCAGGTTTAAGGGAAACCTGAAAAATTCCAAATTTTCCCACAGCCCTGGGAATTTCCGCAACCGAGGGAGATGTGGCCACTTGTCCTGGGTGCCGGCCACTGACACGTGAGAAAGCAGCAAGCAGAAATGACCATGGAGCCATGCCTTGCGGCCCCATGCCCATCAGGAAAGAGGGGGGCAAGTCTGCCATCCCCAGGATGGCAAGGGGAGGGAGCCCCCCCCCCCCCGATTTCACATGTAATTTTTTTCTTTAACCTTTTGGTGGAGCGCTAGAGTGCTCTTCTCCGATAAAAAACAACAAAATGGCGGCCATGATGGCCTGGGAACAGCCCAGGTCATCACATTTCAATGTGCCTGCTCCCCACCATCTACACCCCTCTGGTGTAGAAAGGGCCTAAGCCACAGTGGTTAAGCATTTTTAGTTAAACATTATGGCTTAGTGTGTTGTGTGAACCATGGTGGCTACATAACCATAGTTTAAACACACTCACTAATCATTTGCTGCAAAGGGGTAGTGGTGTAACCATGGCTTAGTGTGTCAGCTGAACAGAACATCTGTGTTTCTTTTAAGTTACAGCATTTTCCCTAAATTTGAATCTATGCATATAAATCAGCATACGCAAGTTTTGTGAAATCTGTGTCCCCTTTTGCCCTCTTCTTCGGTGTTGCATTTCCTCTCTTTTTGGGTGAGGTGCAAGTGACCACCCAAGGTGGGAGTCATCATCTTTTGAACTGAAGCAGGTTTGGCTCAAAATATTGTAACAGTCAAGATGGCAACGATATACTACACTCTGCGTGGTATATTTATGTATTTCCAAAACGAACACGCCATCTGACTCCCACTCTTAAAAGCTTAAAATTGAACAGAGAAAGACTCTCAAATTATTATGCTCACATCCAAAGTGGATAGAAAATTAAAAGCTGGAAAACTAAGAAAGCAACTATTAAAAAATGTAATTACTTTTTATTGACCAACAATGTCTTAGATTTTATGGACAGAGAAGAGAAACCAATTGAGCTAAAAGCAGTACTGTGAAACCAGTTAAACATTTTTAAAGTCTATCTCCAGCACCAGCAATTAAAGTCACACGGAAAATCCACTCTTCACTCTTGCTTGGCCATTTGTCCCTCTGGAAAAGTTGTGGGGGGGTGTCATTGATCTTAGGTGGGGGCAGCGGATTCTAAAAGCCCTTCACAGGAGTGTTTGCATGTGTTACCCTAAAATACAAGGCGCTGAAGGTTTTTTTCTTCCTCTTTTCAGGACTGGCCTAATACATATTGCTGCCTGAAGTGAAGGACAAAATGGCAGCTGTTCCATTACACATACAGAAAGCAACTGGACCGGCAGCTAAATCTTACTTCAACACTGGCAACAGAACAGCATCCTCCACCACATCTGGAGGCCACAGACTAGACTCGGGGGACACAGGATAAGCCACATGGCACAGACTGCTCTGTCCTCCAACAACTCACTGCCGCTCCCTGGCCCCAAACATCTGCCACCTGAGGCAGCTTCCTCACTCTGCCTAATGGTAGGACTGGTCCTGCTTTAAAACAACAACTGTAAAAACAGCCAAACTGCCCCTGCAGCCCAGCGGCATCCACAACCTCAAGAGACTGTGCTGTGCCTCATCATTCCCATGGGGCATTCAGGAAAGAGGGCAGCTGCATGGAGGAGTGGGTGTCTCGGCTATTATTTTTGAATGAAATAAATGAGAGGAGCTCTAGGAACCTCTTATATTATCTGAAACGGCTTTAGGACCCCATCACCCTCCTGAAGATTAATCAATCCTTAGTGGGGAGTTTTTGTCTCACCCTTACCCACCTCAGACAGATGAAGAAAGCTGGGCTGGATGGTTTGGCCCAGCTCTGCCAGTCATCAAACCAAAAGAAAATCCTCCAGAATGCACTCCATACTCCAGCTGTGTACTAGACATATAAACACTGCTTTACAACGGAAATCCACTGCTATTTATACACATCTGCATGCATCCAGCTACCAGCACATGATTCATCATTCAGTACGGTGACCACATGAAAAGGAAGACAGGACTCCTGTACCTTTAACAGTTGCTTAGAAAAGGGAATTTCAGCAGGTTTCATTTGTATGCATGCAGCACCTGGTGAAATCCCCTCTTCATCACAACAGTTAAAGGCTGCAGGAACCCTACCCTATTGACCAGATACAAAAGAGGGCAGGGCTCCAGCAGCTTTAAATGTTGTGTTGAAGAGGGAATTTCACCAGGTGCTGCATGCATACAAATAACACCTGCTGAAATTCCTTTTTCTATGCAACTGTTAAAGATACAGGAGCCCTGTCCTCCTTTTCATATGGTCACCCTATGTCATTGCCCATAGCCAAGCCCTATGATACATCAAACCATCTCATTTCTTCCAGTTCCTCCAGGTAATCTCACCTGAATGATTGACCTGAGATACATCTAAAATCCAACAAAGATGGATTTGGTCCAAGAAAGCTGATACTGCAATGCATTTGTTCATCTTTAAGATGCTACAAGATCATTTGTTGTTGGTTTTGCTATAAAGCTAACCTTTAGAATATTATTGTTCCAACATTATTTATTTCACAGTAGGAAGCCATGTTGCATCTCCCAGGCAGTGCCAAGGCAAAGTGCCTGGCAGCTTATATGGGACAGTTGCAAAATTGGTTTATGGCTGAACCAGAAACTAAGAAGTGTGTGTAATCAGCCTGTGATTTTCAACAAGAACAGCAACATGCAATTGCAGAAAAATGGCATTTGTATGATTTTTCATATGTGATGCCATGCATACTTCTCTGACCCTTCTACAGAGATAATCGCATTTTCAGGTAAATGTCACATGCCAAGATTCCCTGTGAATTCTATCATGAAATAGGTGCTTGGGTTTGTATGCAACATATACAGGCTAACAGTGCGATCCCTGACATGTCTATTCAGAAGTAAGTTCCAGAACCATGAGACAAGAAAGTTACTTTAAATTAACAAAAGCATATTATGCCAGATTTTACATCTGAGTCTGCCGACATGTTTGAGTGTTGTACCTGTGGATACCCAGAAACGAGAGAGCTCTGGCAATGTGTGTCTGGTTTTCCTCATTCCAACACCTAAAGGATCTTGCCTTCATTTTAATTCTGATCAGAGGAGAAGGGCAATTTGATATGCTTCAACCATTCCTTGTAGTGGGACTAATGGTAAAGCGAGTCCTCCAAATACAAACAGTTTTATTGTCTCGCTGCGGTAAGAGACTATTTTATGTGACAATCTTTGATGACCCTGGTGCTGATTTATGTTCTCACCACCCTGTGACTTTGAGAATGAATTCCTTTCCTTGAGCTGCAACTATCTATTTACTTATAAAGGGAAAACACATGCCACATTTCCTAAATTCATTCCGAGAGGACAACCGTTTTACGGGATATACATAAATAATTCCAAGTGAGCAGGAAGCACACCAGCAGCGCCATCTCATTCAGCAGGAACAGAAGACCATCTAAATACCTTGTAGGTAATTTTCGGATTGAATGTAACAATTGATTTCTAAGCTAGCTTAGAGAAAGGGGAATTGATTGAAGTGGAACATGCTGCAGCAAATTGGCATGATATATATTGTATGGCCACAACTGCAGCCCTGTGTTAAGTGTGAGTCGGATTAATCACATTCTACCATTATAATTGGGAATTGGGGTAATACATTCTATGGATGGGGAGGCAGCATTTCTATTGCTTCTACTCAGAAAATGGCTCAACGGATTGATCTGAAACTTGGCAGTGTCCGACGGGATGTGCCAATCAGCAAAATCCATGGCTCGCCATAGTTCTCAGAATTCCATCTCGAAACTTGTTCCAACGCAAGTCCGCATCAGATTGCGGGTTTTGTTTGCTTCCTTTTTGCATGAAAATCTATGCATATTATTGTGGGAATTTTTCCAAATGTACACACCGATCATACAAATCTTTGAAACATCCACATTCTTTTCCCATTAATTAAAAGTGCGTTTGTGGATATTTTTCAAAAATGCCTCACCCCCCCTGCTTTTTTCAAAGATACACATGCTCTCAAACACTTTTTGTGTGTGTTTTTGGCCCACAAATGACATTGTAAACTTGGAAATGTACACACTTTATCTGCAGATCACATCTGAATCAGTATACAGTCTGGAAGCTGCGAACTGAGTAAATCGTGATCAAAAATGAACTGAACCGAATTTCTCATACGTCCGTATGAAAAGTTGGTTTGAGGGTATTCCATGTTGATGTTGACATAGAAATGGTATACAAGTCAGTTATACATGTTTAAAGCTTGACAAGTGATTTCCAAGGTTTGAAAGGATGGGTCAGGTTTTTTCCCCCCCTCATAGACTTTGCTGGGATTAGATATGTGGGCCAATTTCTCCATTTGTACTGCATCTTTTAGGAAACAGTTTCCTGTGTTAGGTCGAGGGGAACATTTACTATGCACTGTGTACTACTAGTTGTATATGATATGTGTGCAGTGTTTGCTTGTTTTTAATTTTAAAATGCAGTTTTGGAGTCCATTTGATCATGTGTGGCTTCATAAGGTATCATGTTGCACTTCATTGATGAGCTTTCCTCTTCAGAAACTTGGAGAATCCCTCCTCCCCTGAATTCATTTGGTGAAATGGTCCACCCAATTTCTCAGCTCATAAACAGGGTGAAGAATTTTAAGAAGCCATTAGTGCACAACTCTGGTGTTGTGGCATATCTTAAGTAGGGTGACCAGATAAAATCCAGGTCAGGGCTCATGTAACTTTAACAGTTGTAGAGAAAAGGGAATTTCAGCCAGTGTCATTTGAATGCAATTAGTTTCTGGTGATATTCCCTCTTCATCACAACTGTTAAAGTTGCAGGGGCCCTGCCTTCTTTTGGATATGGTCACTCTAGTATAGTGCATGCACCTTTAACTGTTGTGATGAAGAGGGAATTTCACCAGGAACTAATTGCATACAAATGACTCTGGCTGAAATTCCCTTTTGTCTACAACTGTTAAAGTTACATGAGCCCTGACCTGGATTTTATCTGGTCACCCTAATCTTAAGGCCTGGATGTCCTATGCTGAAGCAGCAGCAAGCATCATCCAGTACAAGAGTCCCAGGGCAAAGAGGTCATTTGCCAGCTTCCTCGCTCAATAGAGCAACAGCGTCACCAACACACCGGTGTGTGGAGAATTTCTTAAGTGACATTATATTTGCAATAAAACCTGTGGCATTGCTAGAGGCCAATGAGACACTCAGAAAACCACATGATCAAACACCTGTGGGTAACTTCTTTTTTTTTCCCCTGAGTCTCAGGTGTGTATGTATGGAATGCTCCTGAGAATTTTTGTTTGCGTCGTTACTGAATGAGTCTCATTTTATTAGCTTCATTCAGAGGAGGCATTTTTTGTTTCCTTCCTCTGAAATTTCTCAGACGTTCAAAGCAAAATTTCATTTTGGGGTAAACCGGATGACAATATTGAAATTAGTAGAGGCCTAAATGCTGATGTTGATACCAAAGGGCGGAATCTAGTTATTCTGATCAATGAATACAATTTTGAATAAGCACAGACCTGAACCTGTCTTTTCTTTACTTAATGCAATTTAATATTTGTTTAAGAAAAATACATAGCGTTATTGGTTCCGTGCCCTGCTACTTCCTTTTTATTAGGAAGATAATAGTGTAAGTCTCATGATTGAAATCCTAAGTTTGTTGTTTGAATTAAAATAATTATATAATAATTTGCAAAACAAAGGTTATACCTAGTGCACAATTACATGAATCCCCAGGCTGCATTTTTTCTTCTTCTTTTCATGGGCACATAATTCATATTAATATAGCTATATCTCAAAGCTAAAAAATATATCCAGGCATATATATTGCCTTTAGCTAGTCCATGGGCTATATCTGCCTCTGGACTTACTATTCCATTTTAAAACTGGCAGTCAGAATTAATTTGGGTATCAAACCCAATTGTGAAAAATATATTCCGGCCGCAAGGATCACTTTTCATTATTAACGCTGTCTCAGCACCAGAACATGTTCTGTTCCAAATGAATCCTACTTTTGCTTTTATTTTGATTCTCCACTCCGCACCCCATATCCATTCCATCCTCTCCACAGTTATGTACAAGTCCATTGAAGAACTTCTATCTTTGATCAGACTAAAGCCTATTGAGCCCAGTCTTCTTTTGCCAACAGTAGTTGGCCGGATGCCTCTTGAAACATGGAAGACCATAGCACCCCCAAATCAGACCAGAACTAAGTTTACCCCTTCCCCCATGTTCGTTCCCAATTAACCCCCCTCCAAAAAAAGTTATTATTTTTCCCTATGGGAAAAACACACAAGTACTGTATGGCTCCAGTATATTTTCTCTCATGGGGCCAGTAGTAACTTGAGAGAAGGGGGCGGAGATGAGAGTTGCAAAAACAGCATGGTGGGGGAAAGGCTTAAACCCCCTTCCCCAGAACTGAAGTGTGAGTCAAACAGGACCTCCCCTGTGCACTGCAATCAACTTTAAAAAGCAAGCCAGAAAACAAACATGGGAGATCCTGATCAGATATCTCACTTTTCACATCTAGTTTGTCCTTCGGAGCCAACCTACACTTGATGCAGAATGAGGTGGTAGCCTATCCCTCTTCAGGTGTTATCACCACCTGAAAAGGGCATGGGGCGATTTGCGTTGATACATTCCCTGGACTCCCTGGCCTTCCTGTGTTCATCAGGGAGTTCTGAAGGAGGCGCCTCTGCTCAAGTTCAATGGAAACTGAGTAGAAGCCTCCACATGGTTGAGAAACTTCAAGAAGCAGGGTTGTTGATTTCATGGAGGCTTCTGCTCTCATCCAAGCACATGCAGGTGAAAGCCCTGAGGAAAAGGGGCTGCAGACATTGTGAGTGAAGCCAGTGTGCATGGTCACAGATGTCCTTAAATGTATAGATATACCCTGATAATGCCTGACTAGTCTACCGAGGATGTAACCAGTTCCTATGGTGGGAGGCCTTTCCAAAGAGATTTGGGCCAGATCTATACCAAGCAAGATATAACAGTATGAAAGCGGTATGAAAGTGGTATATAAAAGGCAAGAGATACACTACTGCTTTATAGCGGTATTGAGGTGCACTGACAACTGTTGGGGCCCATTGACACATGCCATATACCACTATATCCTGCTTGGTGTGGCTCCTGCTTGTTATATACCACTTTCATAACACTATATCCTGCTTGGTTTAGATCTGGCCTTGGTGGGTGGAAGGAGAGTGCTTCAACTTCTCACCAATCTTTCCCTGGAAATGCTCCAATGGGTCTTTTTCACCTCAACCTAGGCTGTAAGCAAGACATTTCCCCAGTTGAGAGGAAATAGCCTGGGGCATCTTCTGCAGATGTGATTCAGCAAGATGAGTGAAGGGCTCCTTCCTCCCTTTATCCTCCAGTTTTCCCTTGTAAGTGCCCCCTGTCCCACAGTCCCATTATCTCAGCAAACACATCTGGAGACACACCTTTGTTGAGGACTGCACCGTACTGCAGCTTGGAGGAGGGGAAGCCATTTTTGAATGCTCCCAGATGTAACAAGCAACCTTCCTGCCTACAGAAAACTGACACACCAAGAGGGAAAGTTTAACCCATCCTGTGATGTTACTACGCATAGTCATACTTTTATGAGGGGGAGCATTCAAAAATATGTCCTTCCACTCTGGAGTCTGGAGCGGTACAGCCTAGAATCTACCACCACATTTGCCTGTAATGGAGAATGGCTCATAGACCAATACAGAAGCAACAACTCCTCCACCAAAACTGGTTAATTCCAAGAGCAGTGCTTTATGTTTAGCCCAGCCAGTCTAAAGTTAATTTCCTCCTTTAGATATTTCTTTCAACTGCTCTGAAGAACTTCCTGTGCTCCTGAAATATGCCCAGAGAATATACTTCATCTCACTCTTTATTATCTCTTTCCTTGATCCTGTAGTCACCCTTGAGGGTTGCTCCATTAATACAGTGCTCTATAACGGAGGAAGCACTCTTGTATATATAATTTTCTGCTCATTATATCATTCAGTGGCCTAAATGAAAAGAAAGAACCAAGATTGATAACCAGCGCTTAATGATGAAAAGCCAGAAGAGAACACAACCCAGAGGAAGCGTGAGATAATAGACTCACCTCCTGCCTGAATTAATTGTTAGTGTGAGGAAGGAGTAGTTTGGTGTGGCTGTCATTGGGAGTTCATTGTTCTGCCCACCAGGTTAGGAGTGCTGCAATTATAAGTAACTGCATGTAGAGATGGTCACCGTCAGCTACATTTTTAAGTGAGCAAATGTTTTTGTGGGTGTATAATAAGGTTATGAAGGACACAAGAAAAGCCATGTTAACAAAATAAACTTCATAGAGGCCAAGTATTTAATTTGCCAAATGGGAGAAGAAATTATAAGGAAGCAGCCAGGTGCTCACCCTGTAAAGAAATTGGGTCCTTTGGGGAGGTATTTGAGGGTCTGAAAGGAAAATTCGAAAGTCCCAGTTAATGTCAATCCCTTGGCACTTTCTATCTTGTTCCTACTCCACCAAGGTGCAGGGAGACATACCTTTGGGAAAGGGCATGAGGTAGCAGGCAGCAAAGAGTGCTGTCAAAGGTGGGAAAAGTTCAACAAGTCTTTCCTTCTTAGGAGTAGTGAATTAATCTGTCAGTGTCTTCTGCCATCAAGGATCATGTGGTTGACCAAGAAGCTCCAGGACTGGAGTCCAAGCAGCAAAATATGCTGCATTTGGCTTTACAAGGTCCCATCTTATCTCCACATCTACATGAAACCACTGGGTAGCAACAACTGGAGATTTCAGCTTTGGAGTCATCAACAGTGAACTGAAGGCACCCAGCTTTATCTCTCGTTTACTAGGGGTAAGCAACCTGGCGTCCTTGAAATGTTTTGGACTCCAATGTCCATCTGGCCCAGCCAGCATAGCCAATGGTCAGATGAGATGGAAGTACTGTTGGTTGGAGATAACCTTTTACTCTGAATTGAGGGATATGGTCTAGGTGGCATTCCCTCTTAAGAATCAGGTTCACAGCTTAGGAGGCTCAAGTGGCATCGGCAGTTAGGAGTACCCTTTACCAGCATCGGCTGGTATGCTAGCTGAAATCTTCCTGGTAGAGGATTACCTCACTATGGTAATTTATGCTCTAGTTACCATCCATTTAGACTACTACAATGTGCTCTACAGGAGACTGCTCTTAAAAAGTGTTTGGACATTTCAACTACTACAACATGCTGCTGACAGGTTATTGACTGGTATTGGTTTTGTACA
Source organism: Anniella stebbinsi (assembly GCA_029215795.1). Lineage (NCBI taxonomy): Eukaryota > Metazoa > Chordata > Lepidosauria > Squamata > Anniellidae > Anniella > Anniella stebbinsi. The sequence continues at coordinate 107,455,596 of JARDYH010000002.1, read as the reverse complement.
GATCCCATTGATTGTTTGTTTAGTGTTTACTCAATTTAAGGTGCTGATTTTGATCTTCAAAGCCCTAAATAGTCTGAGACCTGGGTATCTCAAGGACCATCTTCTTCTCTTTGTACCCTTACACACATTTCAGTCAACATCTGATGCCTTGTGAAGCTTGGCAGACATCCCATAGTAGCATGGGGCCTTTTCACTTGCGGCACATACTTTATAGAATGCCCTCCCCAAAGCAAAAACTATTATTATTATTATTATTATTATTATTATTACTACTACTACTACTACTACTATTATCTCTCTTTTCTCACTTGTGATGATTTTTCTAGATGAACATGACGGACTTTGCCAAGTCACACTGTATTTTACTGATTCAGTAATTTCCTGACTATTGAGCATGTTTTAAATATGACTGCTTTCTAGATATTTATTATTGTTGTTATTGTTGGAGATACAGCAGCAGCAACAACAATAACAACAACAAGCACTACAGCGTAATACAGAATCCACAAATAAACAAAGAACAATCGTACGAATGGCTCAGGAGCTATTTCCTGAAACAAAAGGATTCCTAATAGCCATACAGGATCAAGTCATAGCAACCAGAACTAAAAATACATCATAAAAGATAACAGTGTGACAACAGATTTATGTAGGAAATGTCATTAGTTCCAAGAAACAATAGACCATGTAACAGGAGGATACAAACTTCTGGCAGGAATGGACTATACGGACAGACACAATACAGCTGCGATAATAATTCACCAAAAACTGGCCGTCAAATTCCACCTCATCAAACAATCTACACCACAGTATACATACTTACCCGAAACAATCTTGGAAAATGCAGACCATGAAATATACTGGGACAGAACAATTCATACTGACAAGACAATACCTTGCAATTGACTAGACTTAACAGTTATAGACAAAAAAGAAGAAAACACTTACTTCATTGACATAGTAATATCTAATGACAAAATTGTTTTAGAAGAGGAAAAGAGAGAAAAATATACATCACTGGCTATGGAAGTTAAAGAACTATGGTAACAGGGAAAAATCACAATTATTCTGCTAGTCACATCAGTCACTGGCATCACATCAAAACACTATACGGAAAACCTTCAGAAACTGGGCCTACCATAATACATCCACACCAACATCCAGAAAGCAGTCATACTCAAAACATGTTCAATAGTAAGAAAGTTTCTGAGTCAGTAAAGGACAGCATATCTTGGCAAAGCTCGTCATGTCCATCTAGAAAAAACAACAACACAGTGAACAAGAAAAGAGAGATAATAATAATCCCCCTCTTTTTTCTGTGATCAAGCCTCAGTGGTGCAAAACACTGAGATATCACTCAAAAAAATGAACTACGCCAAACCATTTTAATGGATATTAAAGAAATATTTAAATAAATATGTTCTGCCATAATTACAAAACCAATGTGCATGCTAGACATTTTAACACTTCACAATAGAGTTGCCTGCAATAAATAAATAAATAAATAAATGGCATTTCCTTGGTCAGCAACCAGGAAGCATCTCTTCCGTTTCTAGGGGGGAAAATCTGTAGCCTGCATAAGCAACAATCTGGACAGCCTTTCCAGTCCATTTCACTGCACTTTGGCTGTTTCTCTGCTTAGACTGTTCTATTTTGTTGTGCCTTGAATAATTCTCTTGAGACCTAAACCCTTTACAGATGAGCAAAGTGTGTTTCATTTCAGTACTCAGCATTCTCTAAGATGGCTCTCTCTTTTGTGGGTGGGAAGGGTCACTGAAGACCTGAAATAAACAAACAAATACAGTAACTAGAAATACTCCAACCTAACTGTCAACCTAATTGTTTTTCAAGCATATTACCTACACCCAAAGATTTTAATAGGCTTGTTTTATGAGTGACCTAAACTTCCATTTGAGTTTTTGGTGAGCTAAGCATTTGCTATTAATAACAGATTTTGAACATTATTTCCCACTTTTTACTTCTGTAATAAGTGTGTGCTGTATGGTTTTGGCGCTATTGAAACTTTTCCAATTCCTTAAATGCCATTATTCCTCTATTATAATTTGTAATAGCTTGCCCTCTGCCTTTTCTACTTGAGTGCCTTCGTATTGGTCTCCAGCTTCAACTCTGGATCAAAACGTGCCCTATTGTGGTGGTGGTGGTGGTAGTGGGGGATTGTTCATAGTGTCATCTTCCTAGAGAGGCTAGTGTTGTGAGTGGAGGGACAGGACTGTTTATTTAACAGCTTCAGGCAGTATAAAAGAATTCCCTATTGAGATGCACCCATGTCCATTAGCTTAGTTCCTGCTTAATCCTGTTTAATTCTTCTAGTGGTCTCTTGTATTTCATTTTGCATTACAAGGGGGTTTGTTTTCTGTACTAATTTTTAAAATATCTATAGTGGTTAGAGATTGGCAGATCTGTCAGATTCATCAAGGCTCTCTCTTTGACTGCCGTCCTCATTCTACCCTGGTTCCATAGCAGGGCGTCTTTTATCCACAGAGAAATTTGGACATATTTTTGAGCTCATTTTTCAAACGTGTGCAAGTTAATGGAAGCATTTTTGTTTGTTTTGTGGAACGTTATCAAAAGCATGGATTTCTGGCAGGAAACTGTGTTTGGGTTTGCATTCAGTTCTAGAAGGTATGGATCAGGTAAATCCCATTAAAAAAAAACTAGATTGAGTGAATTTCTCAACCATCCCTAATGGAGATTGGTAGATGGTGGAACTGGTTGCAGTGGGTCACAGGACTGGTGCCACCACAGACCTCTGGCACAGCTGGCCTGCTCACTTGCATAAGGCTCTGAGGAGGGTGTGCTGGTTTTAACTAAGGCTGTGCATGGACCTCCCCCAACCCACTTCTGAGGCCATTTCAGAACTTCTGGATCAGTGCTGGGCTGTCTCAGTCCGAATCAGGCCTGACACGACCTGCTTCAGATTCAGATCTGGGAAAGTCAGTCACAAGACTGAGGGATGTCGCACGAGCCCTAACCCAACCCCTTCCCAGGTTCACCCCCTTAAACCCAGCTCACTGCCCCCTCCCCCATGTATGCTGATACCCCCCCCCTTTTTTCTCAGTGGCCCCATTTGGGTGCACAATCCTGTCAACACTCACTGACTTCATTCACTACTAGAAGGAGTGACAAAATATGGCAGGCTGCATTCTATCTGTTTGGCTATCATCATCTGTTTGGCATTCTATCATCAACGATGCCAAAAGTGCTCACCAACCCTATTCTTACCTTTCAAATTCCTGCACCCCCTACCACAAATCAACCTATTTATTCTCCATAGCTAAATTGAAATGTCCAGTATGGAGTAGGCAAAAACCTGCACAGCTCTATCTGCCAGGGAAAATTCCTACTCAGCCCCTCCTCCAAAGGAGACGACTAGCTAATCTCATACTAGAAGGGAGGGAGGGTGGGGGCCAAAAATGAAAGAGGCCAAGTCCTGGGCTAGCCAAGGCTATATAGCCTTAGACGCTGCCTCTCTTCCTATGCACATTCTCATACACGTTTAAGGTTTTAAATTTTGTATATTGTCTTTTTAATGCTCAATCTTTTTAATTTTTGGAAACCACCCAGAGAGCTTCGGCTATGGGGTGGTATATAAGTGTAAATAATAATAATAATAATAATAATAATAATAATAATAATAATAATACATGTGAGTATTTTTTCCCACCATTTCTAACCGCCCGCAACCAATGCCTCCCACCCAATCCGTGCCGGCTGGATGGGGAAGCGACTTTGTTTGAATTATTGTGGAATATTATTTTCTTTATTTTTTTCTTTCCCCCCTCTTTCTGTTTTTTTGTGTGTATGTTTTTGTTGTGGTTGTTGTTTTTCTTCTTCTCTTGGTCATTTTCATTGTATTTCATGTATATTATCAATAATATATATATATTTAAAAAACATTATATAGGATGATATAATCATATTTTACTGTTAGTGAAGTCTGGAGGAATCGCTTGTTGACATTTAAGGAAATAAGCAATTCCCCTAGTGGCCTCTGGTATAAGTATCTCCTTAAGAACAGGTTTCACTTCATGGGACATCTCAAATGTGCTAATAGTGAGTAAGGAAGTTTCACAAACTAGTACTTCTCTTTATTTCCTATGCTTCTTTTCCTGGCATCTGGACCTTTTTTTTCCCTACATATCTGCAATTAATGTGGCCAATAGTCAAAAAGATATGTGGCCGATCATCACAGGCAATAATTCTTCAGTGATTTAATGATGCGAATACTTACCTGCACATCATTTAAAAGACATATAAATGTAAGCCTGACAATTTTTTTAAAAATGGATAATGTAGTACTTACAATTAGAAATGTGCTCATTTTTCTTTTCTTTTTGCAGTTTAATTTTTGTGACAAATTTGGGCTGGATTATTTGGCCAACAAATTTCATACATTTTGACTGGTGGGGTAAAAATGTCCCCAGAACATGAATCCATTTATTTTGGAAATTATGGTGTTTAAAAAAATAATAATAATACAAGGTGGCCAAGGTTCATTTATCCAAAAAGCATATGCTTTGCCACCGCTTCAAGTTGTGGCTTGGCTGTTCTCATTTGCCTAGCTGTATTCTGGCAAATGATGCTAGGCTACTTTCTTGGGTGGACCCAAAAGTTGACTTGGATGTGGGGAAGATGGCTCGTGATATCTGTACTACAAGACTATGCACTAAGTCTGAAGTAAAAGCTGAGACTTTTATTGAAATATGTGGCTCCAATTAAGTCTTCATGGGTATACGGACAAATTACAAAATATGCTATATAAAAGGCTGCATTCAGACCTGGGGGCAATGTGTCTTGACAGAGAAGGTGGGGGAAGGGATCATGTCCTAGCTTTCATGTGACTCAGACAGGAATTCCAAGTCCAGGAATTCCAAGTCCAAGTCCTTGACATGTGGGTCAAGAATCCGCCTTAGGGGTTCCATAGACCAGGGGTCAGCAAACTTCAGACCTGTGAGATCTTTTCTTCCTTACTCAAACCCTGAGATCCACCAAGCATACATAAGCTAAGAATTAAGAAACAGGGCATCTGAGCAGAAGCTCAGCCCAGGGATTGTAGAGAAAAAGGAATTTCAGCTAGTGTCATTTGTATGCAATTAGTTCCTGGTGATATTCCCTCTTAATCACAACTGTTAAAGTTGCAGAAGCCCTGCCTTCTTTTGTATATCGTCACTCTAGTATAGTGCATGCACCTTTAACTGTTGTGATGAAGAGGGAATTTCACCAGGAACTAATTGCATACAAATGACACTGGCTGAAATTCCCTTTTCTCTACAACTGCTAAAGTTACCTGAGCCCTGACCTGGATTTTATCTGGTCACCCTAGTGCCAGGAAAATCTCATTTCAGCCAAAGCCCATTAAACCTTTAATCTGCACCCTACAAGCTCTCAGCCTGACTAGTATAGGACAGGAATAATGCAGGACCATCACATGCTATGTAATCAAAGACCAATGCCAGACAGCCATTCCAGCCCAAACACTAAGGCCCTAATTAAAGGGCAGTATCAATGGTGTCATTGCGCAAACTCAAATAGTTTGCATATGCGGAATGCACAAGCTGAAAGCGCAACAGGAACTTTAGGCAGGAACTACACTTCTGCTTTATAATGGAATTGAAGTGCACTGACAACTGTTTGGGCCCATGACACATTCCATATACCATTTTCAAACAACTTTCATAGTGCTATAACCTGTTTGGAGTAGATCTGGCCTTAGTTGGATTCTTCTCTTGTGCATAGCTCAGAACCTAGTTTTTGCTAGCTCAAAGTCATTTGTGCTTACTGGAATGACAATGTCAGATACTGTCCAAACAAACTAGTTAAAACTTAAAAGATAGCTGTTATTCACCAAACTTGTCTGTTCTCCATTATCTCAGAGCAAGGTCATGTTTAATAGTAATTTCAACACAGATCTCCCCCCCCTCCCCCGTGGCCCTTTCCACACCAGGCATTTCACCTGGGTTGACCCCCGGCTAGTCCCTGTGAGTCCGAATGATGATTTTTCCACGGTCCAGGAAAGTTCCCAAGTCCGCGGAAGATGTGGCCGCCCGTCCTGGGTGCTGCTGCACTTACTCCCAGGTAAATGCAGCAGCAAACTGGGCATGGAGTCACACTGTGCAGCTCCATGCCCAGCAGGGGAGGGCACTCGTTTCACCCCCCCCTAGGAGGGCAGGAGGGGGTGGGAGCCCCATGCATGAGGGTTTTTTTAAAAAATACTTTTTCGGAGGAGCACTCGTGTGCTCGCTGTGGATTAAAAAAAAATGGCAGCCCGGGCCATCCCACTTCTGATGAGGCTTCAGAGTGCTGATCCCAGAAACGGCTACTTCCAGGATCACCTGCGCTGTGCCCACTTCTCTCTCTCTCTCTCTCTCTCTCTCTGATGCTATTTTTTCACTGTCCTGCCTTTGCTGGTTCAATTTTTATTTGTTTGTCTTTAACTGTGTTTCATAATCATTTTAATGTGGCATCATGTCATATAAACTGCTCTAAGAAAGTGTTATGTTTTCCTTTCTGAAGGGCGGGCTGTAGATTCCTAAATGTCAAGAATAAATGATCAAGCAGGGCACCACAGTCCTATAGCTTGCTAATAGGAATTCAGTCAACAGAGGACATAGGTCTTTCCTACACATCATTCTTAAACCAACACAAAATGTACTCATTTAGGCTGCAATCCCATATGTACTTACCTAGTGGTAAATCACATTGAACTTAGTGGGGCTGATTTCGGAGTAGGCATGTATGGGATTGCCCTGTCAGATAATTAGATGACTTCAAAAGATTGAATTTAGAAGAGCCCCATTTTCAGCTGTCTTCTTTCAGGCCATATATACATACATGCAAATCTCCTGAAAAAAAAAGGAAGAAAGGTGGCTTTGTTCATTCTGTGCAAGCAACAATGGGTATTTTACGTTCCATGAATATTCTCGTATCTCATCTGTACCCCATGGTTAAGCAGAAAATGGCTTTGGCTTCCAAATGAATATTGCTGCTCAGTTAAGTTTTCTGACTTAGTGTACGAATACCATCCTGGGGCATAACATTAAAGGAACAGGGCTGCAGCATAATGGTTTTGTTGAGTCTCTTCATTCCCTCTCTCCACGATTATCTCCCCTCTTTCCGGTAGCAGGTAATGTTGTGCGTCAGCTTTCATGCCTGACATTGGTTCAAACTACACAAAGCCGGATCTATTATTTCACTTGGCAAAATGTTACAGCTCAAGCCTTGCTAAAAACAACAGACTGCTGTCGTTCTCGGCAGCAAAATATTTGCGTGTGCTGTTTCCAGCAAGCTCATTAACACCCAGCTTAAAACGCTCCATGCTAAAAATGGTCATGTGTATCAACCAGACTCTGAAGTGCTGGCTCTCTTCACTTTTTGTAGCATGGCTGGCATTCACGCCCCCATTTACACACACACACACAACTTCAGGCAAATGGATTAATCAGAAAAGACACAAATATTCTCCCTTTGCCTAGTGCTCTGCCAGTCCAGTCCAGCTTGAGAGCAACAGTCACAAGCCAAAATAATTAGACTTCTCATTTCCCAAAACAGCAACTGGAGGCACTCAAGTGTGGATATATATATATATATATATATATATATATATATGGAACTGTGTTGACATACATGAGATTTTGTTTACAAAACGTTTGCGATTTTCTATACCTGTTTATTGAGTCATCAGGGCTTTTATATAGAAGCAGAAGCATTTTAGGCTATTGAGAAGGAACTTCTTGGAAGAATCAGATGGGAATGAGTTTGTTAATTGCCCACAAGGGCTTTATTTGGAGGTTGAAGGACATCTGTTTAGAAAAAGAGAGCTTTAAATATTTCCTAACACTAGAAAACAGTGCATAATTATTTACTGGTATGAAAATAAGGAAGAGTCTTGTGGCATCTTAAAGACGAATACATTTATTGTGGCATAAGCTGTTGTGACTAGAGCCCATATCATATTCATGAAGTGTTATTCTCAGCTGTTAGGTATATATACAGATAACCCATTGAACTAAATGTGACTCATTTCTTTCCAAGTGCATATGACTGAAGTGTTTATGCTAGAACTTGAAAACATGGGTGTCTCTACATTAAGGAAGAAAATCACATTCTTACCAGGGCTTTCTGCTTTTGGTTCCTTTGTGGGATTAGGAGGGGTTCCTTTACACAGCAGACATGTGGTTTGAATCAAGAGAGCCATTAAGTTTTATTACTAGCTTATCTCCAATCTTTTTGAAAGCAGGATAATGGGGGAAATATGCGGAATATGTCCTGGAGGTTGACAACATCATGTAAAGGACCCATAAACATATGTGAGTGACCAAACATGAGTGTGCAATAAAAATCACTACTGTAGAGGCAGCCATGGACTTAGGCTTAGTCATCATTACAATAAACTTATATAATAAGTACATAATTAACCCAACTTATACAATAACTCTTGATTTCAATGGACCTACTCTAAGTTAGCCTGGAGCTAACCCAAAAACATACTGTTATGTTTTGATTGGCTAAAATAATGTATATCTATATCTATCTATCTATCATCTATCTATCATCTATTCATTCAATTCTGTTGCTGGTCAGCAATTAGATTCTGACAGATCCTCATTGCTATACATGTCCACTCTCTGATACTGTTAGTAGTTCATGCTACTATCAAAGGTTGATACTAATTACATCTCAGGTGTCGGATATTGATACATGTCAGATCCTATGAAGTACTACTTGATGTTGGGTATTTATTATTAGATACTGTCAAACAGTGATGGATGGCTTGTTGGTTATCTCAGGGGAAAGTAGGACAGTGTAGATAACTCCTTTAGCCATCAATGGCAGCCTGTGTGAACTCCTGATAAATTTGTGGGAATGGGGGCATGCTCATATCATATAAAGGCACATGCACTCTGCAAGCAGCAGGGACTATTTTTGTTCGTTTGTTTCCCACAACCAACTTCCTTTACTTTAGAGTCTGAATACACAGTATCAGAGTTGACTTTGGATTGTCATTTCAATGTGTTTGTGAAATTCCGCACCATGTTCAAAGACGGGGACAGTAAAACTACTAGGCTTCAAGTGGGTCCAGAATATTGCTTTCCATTTCAATGCTTCTGCTCACAGCCTATGTTGCAAAACTGAACTGCAGTTTTTTTATTTGTTTGTTTTTTAGGGGGGTATTATGTGAGATGCTAGCTCCTGGCCTCTTCAGTTGCCAGGCTTCAGTTGCCAGGCTTAACCCTTTTTATACTACTACTACTACTACTAATACTAATAATAATAATTAACCCAAAGATAATCTTTACATCCTGCCTTGGATAAGGGATAAAGTACACATGCTTTGCACAGTGGAGGCTGGGGGTTCTGATGTCAGTGGGGTGGTGAATCTGTTCAGGGTCTCAGGCCCTTTCTACACCAGGCTTTTTGCCTGGGTTGGCTCCCAGCTGCTCCCTGTGAGTCCAAATGACACATAGGGAGTCCCAGGGGTGGGGTAGGCAGGCACGGGATTTTTCCGGTTTTACAGAAATCAGAAAAATCCAGAATCTTGTGAGGTGTCGGAACAATTCCTGGGACTGCGGAAGATATGCCTGCCTGTCCCAAGTGCTGCTGCGCTTATGCACAAGTAAGCGCAGCAGCAAAATGGGCCCAGAGCCGCACCGTGTGGCTCTGTGCCCATCAGGAGAGGGGGGAAAGGATGCCCATCATTCCCAGGATGGAGGGGGAGGGGGATGATTTTGCGCTCTTCTCCATTGGAAAATAAAAATAAAAATGGTGGAGCGAAGGCGCAACGGCTCAGGAGCAGCCCAGGTCATCGCGCTGGTGATGTGAACTCACCACGATGAACCTGGAAGTAGCTAATTCCAGGATCGCCAGCCCTCCGGCCCTTTACACCCCGTGGTGTAGAAAAGGCCTCAATCAGAACTCTAAAGCACCTTGGATAGCTCCTGGTTCTGACTGGCTCTGATTGAAACTTGGAACAGATTCACCACCCCACTGACGTCGGAACCACCAGCCTCTACTGGCTTTACATGGAAAAGCTCCCAGGTTCAATCCCTGCATCTCCAGGTAGGGTTAGGAAAACGTCTGCCTGAAACCTTCAAGAGCTGCTGCCAGGCAGTGTAAACCAAGACTAGGCAAGCTGCTGCCTTCAAGATGTTTTGCACTTCAATTCTCATCAGGCCCATCCAGCATGGCTAATGACAAAGTTTCGGGGTGGGGGTGTAGTCCAAAACATCTGGAGGACAACAAGGTTCTGTAGCCCTGGTATACAAGGTCCTGAGCAAGATGGACTAATGAGCTGACTTAGAATCATAGAATTGTAGAGCTGGAAGAGGCCTATAAGGCCATCGAGTCCAACCCTGTGCTCAATGCAGGAATCCACCTTAAAGTATACCTGACAGATGGCTATCCAGCTGCCTTTTGAGTGCCTCTAGGGTGGGAGAGCCCACAGTCAAGATTTTTTTTCCTGATGTCCAGCCAGAGTCTGGCTTCCTGTAACTTGAGCCCATTATTCAGCATTCTGCACTCTGGGATGATCAAGAAGAGATTCTGGTCCTCCTCCATGTGCCAACATTTCAAGTATTTGAAAAATGCTATTATGTCTCCCCTCAGTCTTCTCTTCTCAAGGCTAAACATGCCCAGTTCATTCAGTCTCTCCTCATAAGGATTTGTTTTCAGACTCCTGATCATCCTTGTTGCCCTCCTCTGAACACGCTCCAGCTTGTCTGCATCCTTCTAGAACTGGACTTGTTTCAAAGCAGCTTCCCATTTTCCCTGTGTTGTGTGTGTGTGTAATGAAGAGTTTAAGCACTGCCTTACCCATTCAGAGCAAGGTCCATCTAGTCTTAGTTCTTCCTGTGGGTGTCTTTGAAAGCTCAGAAACGTGATGCGAAAAGGTTAGTCTATACCCATGGCTAGATCTCAGCTTTCTGTAATCAGAAAGGTGTCACCTTTTAGCACAGAGCTTCCAATCAGGCTTTGCTTTGAGTGCCAAACATGGCAAGATGTCTAGAGGCTGACAATCAGATTGCCTACCTTGTTAAAAGGTAAATGAAGCTGTAGAGTGCTGGGTGGGTGGAGCATGGCACCAGGGAAGATGGAATTAAAGCTTTCTTCCCATGCCATTTTACCAATCTAAATTGCCTGCTTGTGATAAATTGCTATTTGCCCTGAAGGTAGGATGGCCATGTGTCCTTTACAGTAGAATATATAGCCACCCTACCTTCAGGAAAGTCCTCTATTGGAAGAGTGGCCGGAGGGCAGTCTTCAGTTTGAATGCACCATCTGATTGAAGGGCTGTCCAGTCCATATATACTTTAAAGAAGGATGGTTTTAATCTTAGGATGGTTATAATTGTAAATCCTAAAATTAAAACCATCCTTCGGGCCCTATTTATGCTGTAAGGTGGCACATTAACAACAAGAACAATAGCAATGCATTCTCTGTTATCGTACCAATGAAGCCAGAGCTGAACGTTAGGATGGAGTATGCCTGTTTTTCAACTGCAGCGAAGCTGTTAATATTTGCAACCAGACTTCTATCCAAGCTTTGTTGCCTAGTCCAAGAATGTGGATTCTGCGAGGTTCTCCTTTTGACAATCACAGAATATGAGATATACAGTTCCCAGCTCCAGGATTGGCTTAGGAATTATGAAACCCTTGCACATGTATGCCTCTGAAATTCAATTCAGGTCCAATCTTTGCTCTTTAACAGTTGTGAAAACCTGAAGTGTTATTTAGTAGAGATGAGCTTGCTTTTGCATCTTAGCATGAATTCCATGAATGACATTTTTCTCAGAATATGTGAAAATTTCCACCACTCTTAGTTATAATTGTGTGTTGATCTTTCCCTCCCTTCTATTAATACAATAAGAGCACAAACATAAACTTTATTCAAAATTAAGTCACATTTAGTTCAGAGGAAATTGTTTCCAGGTAATGCAGCCTAAAAAATCTCACTCTGGTCTCCTGAGTACTCAGTTGGTGCCCTATATGGAACATCGGAGTAAGGTCTCATTAATCTAAATGACTAAGGTTAATCAAATACCAGCATCTGACTTTATATAGCATATTTTACTGTACTGAGGAAGACATTAACCCCACCCTGGCAAATGACTCTTTTTTAATATATATATATATATATATATATATATGTTCATGTGACATATCGAGAATTTCTAAATTTATACAACCAGGCACATATGAACTCCATTGGGATTGTGGCAGGTAGAAATTGCCGCTTGCATGTTTCTCTTGCGACCTCATTATTAATCTGATCAAGTAGAGTCAAATTTCCCAAATGAAATTTACACGTTAGAAATATCAAGTCTAGGCAAAAGAAAGTTATTTTAGGCTTTTCCACTGGATGACTGCCTCAAAATAATTAAAATATTCTCATATTACTCACTGTATTAACTGCAAATTACTATGAGCCCCATCCGACGAGGGAAATCACGCTTCCCTACCGTTGCTTCTCCGCCCCCGCTTTCATCGCTTGAGATTCCCACTTTCAAAGGAGGAAGTAAACAACATGCACATGGCTCATTCACTAGGCTGTTCTGATCGCACTGCTTCCCCTCCACATAGCAGGAGATAGCGGCATGTCATAAATAAATAAATTAAAAAATATATTGTACTTTCTGGGTGTTGTTTTTTTATGGTGCGAGGAAGGCCAGAAGGGGCGGAAGGCATGCGGGAGGCAGATGACATCATGAGAGAGACCCGCAAAAATCCATGAGTGACCAGCAACACAATAAAATGCAAGTCTGATGAAGCTCTATAACAAATTGCCTGTCACCTTTGGAGAGAGGGCAGAATATTAAAATTATACATTGTTTTCTTCAAAGCAGCTGTTTTTAAAATGTTTCTGTCACTGAAAGGATATGGAGATAGCAGTAAAATGTCATCTTTCTGAATAACTCAGAAATATGGCAAACCCTTGACTAGAGGTTTCAATTTACATAGTGGTATATTCACCAAGAACTTGATGAAGAAACCCAAAGGTATTATTCAGTCAACATGCTAAACCACGATTAGGCCACTAATCCCTTTGAAGGAAATGCTTAGTGAGCATGTTTAATCCATAGTTACGTAGCCCACCATGGTTAGGAATTGTTCACACAACATGTTAAATCTTCCTTCACATGACATACTAAGCCATAATGTTTAGCTCAAAATGCTTAACCACCATATCTTTGCATTTTGTCTGAACAGGGTCAAAATCTGAATAGTGAAAAAAAAAATGATAGATCTGAATAACTTTGAGGTTGTCCACTGAAAAGGGATTCTGTGGAATATGTTTGTTGTATTTTGTCCCATCTAAGGAGTTCAGAGCAGCCCAATGGCACTGTCATCCAAGTGGAGTCTGTCATCCAAGTCCAGTGTCTAGCTGGAGTTGTCACCAAAAATGAAATCCAAAGTGAATTTTGGAATGAAACTTTTGAGGAATTTTGAGGGACACAAACGAGTGTAGCTATATGATCAGACCAACTGCATCTCTGGATTGTGGGTTCTGAACATCATTCATCTCTGTATTTCACCAAAGGTGAAATTCAAAGTGAGTGTGGGCTTTCATTTTCAGGAGGAATTGTGAGGAAACCCAAAAGAGTTTAGGTCAGACCAACAATATTTCTGAGGAACATTCACACAACCCTAATACTGTTCTTCTTTTCATTCTAACTAAGCACTCTTACTCATACTTGGCATCCATCAATAGCAGCGCCAAGCACCATTTGCTAAGGGAAGGCAAAACACTCCCTCCCAGCCATGAGGTAAGCCATTTGATGGGCAGGAGGGGGCTTGGGGGGCACAAGGTTGGATAAGAGAGTGGGGAAAAGACTACCCCCTTCATAACAGGAGAGGAACAACTACAGCCACCTAAAGCGCTGATATATACAGCATCAATGTTTTCCCACCCTGCTTTAAAGTGTTTTCAAGATTACAACAGAAACTGGGTAGTGCGTGTATTACAACTACACCTTGATTATTCTGAAAACAAAGTGCAAAAATTAAAGGTGGTCAGGTCCCACGGAAAGGTTAAAAAAGACTGTTTGTGAAAATCCTGTTCAAATAGACTAAAGATGGATCAGTCTTTGATGAAGGGGTTGGAAGAACTAACAGTGATAAACCGAAAAGTGGATGCACAGAATACAGTTGGGTGGAAACAATACATGTCAACACATCCAGAGGTCTTGTCCACTTACAGAAAGTGAATGATGATAGTATTTAAACTTGGAGAGAAACTTACTTCACAGTGGCTGGTGGTGACAATGTGACGAGGCAGCGAAAGGGAGAGATCCACCGACTTACCAGTCTTCTGGAATTTAAGAGAGCTATAAAGGCTGATCTCTTCCGGCAGGCCTACCCAGTCGAATTTTAAGTAATTATATTAATACTGTGTTAATTTTTATATGCTTTTAATCAGTTTTATGCATTTTATATTGTCTGTATGATGCTGCTCCCCGCCTCGATCTGGAGGGAGAGGTGGGTGAGAAATAAATTATTATTATTATTATTATTATTATTATTATTATTATTATTACAAGCCTGGACATTACATGACAATGAGTGCTGGGTTGTGGCCACTTAAGCCAGAAACTTAGAATGTCTCTACATTAAGGAGGGGGCACCTCCTTACCAGATTTTTTTTTCCCCTCAGGCCTTTCCACATTCACTACGGGCTCCTTCAGATGCAGCCATGTGTTTTGTAATTGAAACCTTCTCCTCTGGCCAATGTTTTATAAAGCTCAATGAAACAGCACCATCTAGTAGTAGAATTAATCCCGCAATTATTTTACATACCAGATTATATCTGGGATTTTTAGAGCAAGATTTCCAGGGAAAGGCACGAGAGACGTCATGCAAATTGACAGCATCAACTTCTGTGAGTGACCAATCATGAGCATGCAATGAATTGCTCGTGTAGAGAAGCTCAAAGTAAAATATCTGCAGAACTGAACTTTCTAAACAGTTTATCCCTTTCCCAAGAAACTCTAAATGGCTCAAGGACAGAGGGCGGGGTGTGTGAACTCTTTCCCTGAGAATCTTGACAGAGGTAAGCTTGCACAGACATTCCAGACTAGTTCTCTAATAAATCTAATTACAGCTTGCTGAAACCTATACCTGACAGGCTCTTCTTGTGTCCTTATATAAAAGTTCAATGTGGATTACTCAGGAGAAAGCTCTAGTGAAATGAATTGAACTACTGCACCAAGTACTTTGGTTTTGATGGCTTGTGAACTGAGCACTAAGGGATCCGAGGCCAGATCTACACCTTGTTTCAAATCATTACGAATGTGGAATAAAAAGCAGGAAATAACCATATGAAAGTAGCATATAGAATGTGGATTCTGCCCCAACAGTTATCAGTGCTCTTCAATACTGTGATAAAGCAGTAGTGTAGCCTAAGCCAATCTGTTATTTAAATTGTACTGAATCCAGTGCAGGTAAAATGGTGGAAATCACTTACATAAAAGGGCAAACCCCACATTTATTAATATTATATAAAGATCAATTAGCCATTTTTCCACACAGGGAAATGCGAAACATCCATCAGAAGTTTGATCAAGTGTTGTTGAAATTCTCCACTCGGCATAAGGAAAGACAATGCATTAATCCAGGAGAATAGGCATTAGATAACCTTGTGTGCTCATTTTGAAGAAATGGCTTGTGCATTTTGAATGCGTTTGAAAAATACACTGTACATTTCCCCCCTTTGTGCTCATCCATGTAAACAGATGACTGGAGCATACAGGGATTAAGGAGAGCTGAGAACAGGAAGAAGGATTAGTTTAAGTATGATGAGGCCATAAACTGCAACAAGGGCCGTATATCACTGTCAAGACCAGGAACCAATCTCCTCTGAAGGTCTAAATTACTTTAAATTAGCCCTGTGCATCTCCCCCTATTGTTTTCAGATTGAGTTTGCTTGTTTCCTGGAAGAGATGTCCCATTGCACCAAATCACCTAGTTCTTATATTGTTTATTTTGGAATGCCTTGAGTTGTATAAGTTGAATTGTCAGCAGAATTATTAGTAAAGTTGGATTTCGTTGGAATCAAGTGTTTAGTTACCTATAACAATGCCCCGTATTTTTTAAAATACCTGCATGCTCCTCCTATTGCCATTTGACAGTTGTTTTTCAGCGCTCATTAAATACCAGTTGTTGGCTTATAGAGGTAGCAGCCATTGCGGAGCGAAGGACGAGAAATAAAGAGGCGACACAAGAATTGGGATGTAAACAAGGGCCACTTTATTATTTCCAGATATCAAAAGGGGGGAGGTAATCCTAAGCGGGCATTTAGCATGGCCAGCCAGGCCATTGAAGGGGTCGGGCAAGACATTCACAGCCCGAGAAGTGGCGCCTGCGCTCTCGCCACCCCCCGAGCTTCCCCAATCTGAGGTGGGGGGCCTTCCGGTGTCGTCTCCACTCGCGCCGCAGGGCTCTGAGTAGACGAGAAGGGTTGGCCCCAAAGGTAAGCCTTATCCCCCCAACTGATGCCGCAGGGCTCTCAGTGGTTGGCCCTCAGGCGTTACCCATCACCTAACAGTGCCTGTGAATGCTCACCATTAAAAAACATACAAATGCCCGCTCCTACCGCCCCACATAGTGACCAAATAGCCAATTAACCTAATTAACAACCCATCCTGCATTTGCAGTGTGAAGTAGGCGAAAAAACTCACAACCAAGTTAGATTGTGAGCAAAAAATTCCTACTTGGCCTCAAAATGACGACCAGCGAATCCACACTGACAACAGGGGAGGGCGGGAGGGAGCTGCGGAACGAACCGTGGAGATGAGGAGAGGTCCCCGGGCTTAAATAGCCATAGACCCCTCCCATCTCTGGTGGCACCACCCTGGGTCAGCAAATAGTGGACCCGAACGTCACCTCACCCCATCCTCGCCCGCAACCACCTCTCCCCACCCAGCGAGCCGGGTAAGGAAAGGCCATTCTTAGGAATGTACGAAGCTGTCTTCTGCTGGTCTATCTAGCCCAAAACTCTCATCCTTGACTGACAACTGCTCTTTAGGATTTCAGGCAGGAGTTTTCCCTGCCCTACCTAGAGATACTGGGTATTGAGCCGAAACCTGCATGCAAAACATAGGCTTATCCACAGCAGCCATTTATTGCAGAATAATATTGAGGTCATCCCAACCGGGCCACATGATGTTCACCTGCTCCCGCTGTGATCTCGGGAAAACCCCTCAGGTATTCAGGAATATCGGTGACTGGATTTTTTTAAAAAAATGGCTTTTCTGGCTCTCTTGCTACAATCCCAATGTCTGTGGCTGGTGTGCCCCCTTTACCGAAGTTGTTGCTGTTCGGTGTGAGTGTCTGGCTTAGTGAACAGCCAACCTGCTGTCAGTGGCATGTCCAGCGGTTTCAGACATGTGCGGGAGTGGGTGTCCACCATTTTGGGCATATTTTTTAATTGGTTATCGGCGTGTTTTGGTGCCGACCGTGTGTAATTTTTTTTTTTGAAACACAAACATATTGATGAGCAGGAGCACATTTTTGACACAGTACCCATCCACCCCTGCGTTGCTGTGTGTTTGCACTGGTGCGGATCTCAGAGGAGTTATTTAAAAAAATTCTGTGCCCCGTATCCATCTGCCTAGCCCCGCCCACTTCTGCAGATACACATTCAGAACCGCATATGGGCTCCAAGTGTAGATGAGCCTATCTGCTCTATCATGGGAGTAAAGGCCCCTCCATTGCATGTACCTGGTCCTTCGGGCTGCCATGCATTAGAATTAAACCCATATGGAAACACTGCAAATACATCATCAACCTATTCCCATGATCACATTCCCTAAAGCTTGCTCTGTCATATGGATGGTCCTTGTTGGATGAGAACAATGGCTGGTATGAGTATGCCTTGTACCAAGTCATTAGCAAATGAATTGCTGTTGGGTCCCCCTTTACAAAACTGGGAGAGTTTAGCCAACAGGTTGGTGTCCGATGTTTTGGAAATAAGATGCATGTATTTGCACTTGCGCTTACAGTGATTGTTGTTGTCATCATGTTTATTATTACTAATAAACATGATGACAACATGTTTATTAGAAGGCAGCAGTTGACAAAATCAGATATAATGCACAAGGCACACAACTGCATATAATAAAACACTTCAAAACTGGGGTAAGCGAATACTTTTTATCAACTATATCCATTTATATATATTGAGAGCTCCATCACACCAGCGGTTTAACACACTTTTCCCACACCTGGTATCTGGTTTTGCAGAGCAGGACTCACATGATGTTGTCCTTGTCCTGCACCCATTTTGCCTCCTTTCCTCTGTTTTGCATATTATTTTGGTGCGGGGAAAGTCTGGATTGTTTTCCCAAAGTGACTTCAGTGCACTCTAAAGCCTCCGTCTAGTGTTGTTCCCTCGCTTTTTCCTTTGTTGCGTGTGTGTGCTTTAAATGGAGTCTTGCTGTTGAAAGGGGAAAGGGGAGGGTGGGGCACTTCTCCTCCTCCATCACTCCTCAGTGTCGAACATTCGAAAGAATTGACTTTTTACTGCTTTAACCCCACTCTCTTTGCCTGCAGCTCCCTAATTTTTAAAGGTGAAGAGATGAAACTTGGGGTCATGAGAGCTCTTAAGTAGGGCTTTAGGCATGCCAAGTTTGAATCAGACAGGTCCATGCTTTGAGTTTTAGGATTTTTTAAAATGCAAATTAACCAAAATACTTACATCTATGCATTTTTTATAAAGAGATGAAACTTGGCATGGTGATAGGTCTTCAGGAGACCTTTCAGCCTGCCAAGATTGAATCAGATTGGTACATCTCTTGATTTGTTAAATATTTTTTTTAATTCCCCCCTTTAAAACCTTTTCTTGATAGTTCACCAGTGTGTCCTTCCACCTTTTTGCATTTGTGAAGGATAAATTTTCCTTTATTTTGATCATGTGAAACTGTGCATCTCCAGTTCAAAAAATAGAGATCTGCTGGTTCCTTTACTCCAGAGTAAATCCCATTGAATTCAACTGCATTTGCATCTAAGTCATACTAAAATCCGATGCAGACTCATCTTTGAGTAAGCCCCATTGAACACAGAGAGACTTACTTCTGAGTAAACACATATAGAACTGACGTTTAATAGTGTGGTCATTTAGAAGCTTTTTTAAAAAAAATGGTCTAAAACAGCAAACTGGAAAGAAGTTCTCTGCAACCCTATGCTTACTTCTGAGGTCTTACTTCTGTTTACTCAAATTGCTCGACCAAACAGGTTATTTATATTATTATTTGTCTGTGCAATTTAATTTATGTTGGAAAAACAACACGCTGTATTTGGACAAGGATTGTTGAGCATCGCTCCAAATTAAAACATCATGTCTTAGAAGCACCACTAGTACAGCGCTATACTGACTGTTCTCATCATTATGATGATTTCAGATTTCTGATGATCGATAGGATCCACACACACAATTACAATTGGTGTGATTATGACAATCTACTCTTAAGAAGAGAGGTGGAATGGATTTTCAGATTAAATTCAATGCAGCCCAATGGCTTAAATGCCAATATAGAATACTCACAGTATTATCCATGACATTAGCTTTCATTATGGCGGTGAGTTACAACATTCTTTGTAACTTGGATATCTCGTGTAGAAACAAATAATAAGACTGGATGTGTAACCTCCCTGTGGGGTTAAATCACAAACTTTAATTCTATCTATCATCATTTATGTCTTTTCAGCCAATATAATTGCCTTTTTTGAAGCTTATCATGAAACAGGTTGAAAATATATCCGGAAGCCTGTTGCTTGTTCTCTTTGTAAAAATAGTATCTTTGCTTGCTCTCCTTGTAAATAATAGCATTGTAAAAATAGTTTGTTCTCCTTATGAAAGGTATCTCCACTTAACGTTGGCTCTTAGCATTGACTGTCCAAACATTCTTTATTCAGCCGTGTAGCTTGTTAATACAAACTCTATAAATATGTTCCACTAGGGTGACCATATTTTGGAAACCAAAAAGGAGGACAACATGGCCGCCCCAAGGGGGCGTGCCCACCAACATGTCCAGCCCCCAAGGGGGCATACCCACCCAAACTTGCCTTGGTCACATGTCTGATTTTACAGCATACAATTAAAACAAACCTGTTCTACATAATATCTTAACGTTAAAATCACTGAGATAAAGAACAAGTGAGATATTCAACGTATCTGAAATTAACTTCACTCACTCCTACTTTTGTAGCTTTTCCTGTACTTTGTTGCTATACTCTGTGTGATACATACTCCCCTCAGATATCTTTTCTGACTGCAAATGCTTCACTGGATGATACCATAATCTAATCTTTCCTAACATTTAACACTCTTTCCCCATCACCTTTCTCATTCCCATACTCACAGATCCATCATTTTGCTACCACTGAACAGGTACATAAAAATCTAGTACAACAAACTAGCAACCTAGCATTCAGAAAGAGTATAAAATACAATTACCCTGCAAGCATTAGCTATGGAACAAAAATACTTCTGGTTTATCAATGAGAAATTCTCACAATGCCTGCCAAGGATCCTTTCCTCCTTTTATCCAAAAATCTCTTGAATATTTGGATTCAAGAAATATTTGGAAATTCTGTTTTCAGTGTGTAGAGAACACAAATCCCAATCAGAGCGCTCTGCCCAAAGAAAACTTCCCAAAGAAACCTCAGAATAAAGCTTCAATAAAGCTTATTCCCAGATAAATGAATATAGGATGCAGCCTTAAATGAAGGTGCTTACAGGGCCATTACTATTTTATTGTAGTTCGTGATAAATCTTCACTGTGATAGAATTTAAGCAAGTTGAACAGTGCAACGTTATACATGTCTACTCAGAAGTAAGTCCCACTGACAGCAAAGGGCCTGCAATCCTAAAGTGTTAACATAAACGTAATTACAAACACAAAACAGGAGAGAATTAGGAAGGGGAAGTTTCTGCAGTTGTGGAGCAAGTTGTCTGTCACACACAAGATGAACATAGTTTGCATAATTTGTGAGTCTTCAAGATGCCACAAGACACTTTGGTGGCTTTCAAGCACAAAAGAACAAGAGGTGCCTCTGCTTCTTCACATCCATTCACCTTTCTCTAGCAAGTGCAAGCCCCTCCTGCTGTCAAGGAGGACTATGCACCCACCAGAACCTGGCCTCGTGGCTCATGCAACCAGCAGGTGCACTCCAGAAAGATGCTTTCAGAGCCTAGGAAATCCAGACATATAAGCCCAAACAAGCCACCCTATGCACTCACATATTACCTTGCCCCTTAGTCCAGACATTGCTGCTCACATCCCTGTTTGGCTGCAAAACCACTTCTGTCCCATCCCAGATAAGGGACCTGGGCCAGCTTGGAAGAAGCAACAGGTGAGGAAGGCCTCTGGCACTCCTGTGAACATGGCAGCAGCCAGTGTACCTGCTCACCCCTTGCCAGGAGCCTCACAGTCTTCAATGGCAAAATGCAGTGCTTGGCTGCTGGGCGCCTCTCACCAGCTAACAATAGTGTTGTGACGCAATTTTGGATGCTGGATGTAATGGTCGTACAGCCCCCTTTATAACTTAAAATGAATCATTTCAATTCCACATTGCACAGCTGCTACATTTGTGATGCTAGAGCAGTAAAAATAACTTCTGGTTTATCAGTGAGAAACTAATCTAAAATGTGTCATTACACCTCTGGTTCATTAGCCATGTAAACAAGACCATGGTCAGTAGCAATACAAAGAAAAGCCAGAACAGATGCCCATTATCACAATGCTAGACAAGGACTTTTCCCTCTTTTTACCAAATACCTCCTGAATTTACACTGCCTCAGTGTGCAGAGAACACAAATCCCATTCAGGGATCCAAAGAAAACTGCCCAAAGAAACCTCAAGAAACAAGTCCCATTGATTTCAATAAAGCTAGGGTGACCATATGAAAAGGAGGACAGGGCTCCTGTAACTTTAACAGTTGCATAGAGAAGGGAATTTCAGCTGGTGTCCTTTGTATGCATGCAGCACCTGGTGAAATTCCCTCTTCATCACTGTAGTTAAAGCTGCAGGAGCTATACTAGAGTGACCAGGTACAAAAGCGGGCAGGGCTCCTGCAGCTTTAACTACAGTGATGAAGAGGGAATTTCACCAGGTGCTGCATGCATACAAAGGACACCAGCTGAAATTCCCTTCTCTACACAACTGTTAAAGATACAAGAGCCCTGTCTTCCTTTTCATATGGTCACCCTAATTTAAATGGAATTTGCTTCCTTCCATGCACTTAAGCATGCTTAAGGAACGTTAGCAAGTGTTCCTTAAGCATGCTTAAGTGCATGGAAAGAAGCAAATTCCATTTAAATTAGGGTGACCATATGAAAAGGAGGACAGGGCTCCTGTAACTTTAACAGTTGTGTAGAGAAGGGAATTTCAGCTGGTGTCATTTGTATGCATGCAGCACCTGGTGAAATTCCCTCTTCATCACAACAGTTAAAGCTGCAGGAGCCCTGCCCTCTTTTGCATTTGATCATTCTAGCTGTACTAGCTAGCTATCCTGCAGCTTTAACTACAGTGATGAAGAGGGAATTTCACCAGGTGCTGCATGCATACAAAGGACACCAGCTGAAATTCCCTTCTCTACGCAACTGTTAAAGATACAAGAGCCCTGTCTTCCTTTTCATATGGTCACCCTAATTTAAATGGAATTTGCTTCTTTCCATGCACTTAAGCATGCTTAAGGAACACTTGCTAACGTTCCTTAAGCATGCTTAAGTGCATGGAAGGAAGCAAATTCCATTTAAATTAGGGTGACCATATGAAAAGGAAGACAGGGCTCCTGTAACTTTTAACAGTTGCGTAGAAAAGGAATTTCAGCAGGTGTTCTTTGTATACATGCAGCACCTGGTGAAATTCCCTCTTCACTACAACAGTTAAAGCTGCAGGAGCCCTGCCCGCTTTTGTACCTGGTCACTCTAGTATAGCTCCTGCAGCTTTAACTACAGTGATGAAGAGGGAATTTCAGCAGGTGCTGCATGCATACAAAGGACACCAGCTGAAATTCCCTTCTCTACACAACTGTTAAAAGTTACAGGAGCCCTGTCTTCCTTTTCATATGGTCACCCTAATTTAAATGGAATTTGCTTCTTTCCATGCACTTAAGCATGCTTAAGGAACACTTGCTAACGTTCCTTAAGCATGCTTAAGTGCATGGAAGGAAGCAAATTCCATTTAAATTAGGGTGACCATATGAAAAGGAAGACAGGGCTCTTGTATCTTTAACAGTTGCGTAGAGAAGGGAATTTCAGCTGGTGTCCTTTGTATGCATGCAGCACCTGGTGAAATTCCCTCTTCATCACTGTAGTTAAAGCTGCAGGAGCTATACTAGAGTGACCAGGTACAAAAGCGGGCAGGGCTCCTGCAGCTTTAACTACAGTGATGAAGAGGGAATTTCACCAGGTGCTGCATGCATACAAAGGACACCAGCTGAAATTCCCTTCTCTACACAACTGTTAAAAGTTACAGGAGCCCTGTCCTCCTTGGTCACCCTAAGGAAGCCCCAGCAGGTAAGTGCCCCGCGCCCCCGCGCTGCCCCCCCGCCGTGCGCCCCAGCGCCGCCCCCCCACCCCGCGCCCCCGCACGGCACCCCCACCTGCCCCCCCCACACCCGCCGTCCGCCCCCGCGCCGCCCCCCCACCGCACGCACCCGCGCGGCCCCCCCACCCGCCACGAGCACCCCCGCCGCACGCACCCGCGTGGCCCCCCCACCCGCCGCGAGCACCCCCGCCGCACGCACCCGCGCGGCGCCCCACCCGCCGCGAGCACCCGCACCGCCCCCCCCGCCGCGAGCACCCGTGCCGCCCCCCCGCCGCGACCACCCGCACCGCCCCCCCACCGTGAGCACCCACCCCGCCGCCCCCCACCCACCGCGAGCACCCGCGCCGCCCCCCCACCCCCACGCGCTCCTTGCCTGCTGCTGCTGGGGCGTCCGTTTCCCTCCGTGCTTGGAATCTACTGAGAAACAGGCTTCTTGGCCTGTCTCTCAGCAGTGCGCCGAGTGATGACGTCATCACCCGGCGCGCTACTGAGGGATAGGCCGCGAAGCCTGTTTCTCAGTAGATTCCGAGCACCCAGCAGGTAAGTGCCCCCCCGCCGTGCGCCCCCGCGCCGCCCCCCCGCCCCGCACCCTTGCATGGCCCCCCCACCCGCCCCGCGCCCCCGTGCCTCCCCCCCACCCGCCGTGCGCACCCGCGCCGCCCCCCTGCCGCGAGCACCCGCGCGGCCCCCCACTCGCCGCGAGCACCTGCGCTGCCCCCCCGCCGCGAGCACCCGCGCCGCCCCCCCCGCCGCGAGCACCCGCGCCGCCCCCCCCGCCGCGAGCACCCGCACCGCCCCCCCCGCCGTGAGCACCCGCCCCGCCCCCCCACCCCCCACGCGCTCCTTGCCTGCTGCTGCTGGGGCGTCCGTTTCCCTCCGTGCTCGGAATCTACTGAGAAACAGGCTTCTTGGCCTGCCTCTCAGCAGTGCGCCGAGTGATGACGTCATCACCCGGCGCGCTACTGAGGGATAGGCCGCGAAGCCTGTTTCTCAGTAGATTCCGAGCACCGGAGGGGAACGGACGCCCCAGCCGGTAGGTGCCTCGCGCCGCCAGCCTCCCGCCACCGCCGCGTGACCCCCCGCTGCCCCGGTTTGCCCCCACCGCCCCGCGGTTGGCCCAGCTCGCCCCAGGGCCATCTGGTCACCGTTTTGGGGGGCTAAATTTCCGGATTTGGCCCCCCAAAACGGTTTTTTCCGCCCGGATGCGGATTTGCACCCCATTTCCCGGATATGTCCGGACAAATCCGGGCGTCTGGTCACCCTATGTTCCACTAGTGTGCAGTCAATGTTAGTTCTTGTCATAGTGATGATACTGTGTATATATAGTATATATAAATTGATATAGTTGATAAAAAGTATTTGCTTACCCCAGTTTTGAAGTGTTTTATTATATGCAGTTGTGTGCCTTGCACATTATATCTGTTTGATGTTTATTATTGTCATATTTCCACTTACCAGGAGTGTTTAAACACACACACACACACACACACACACCAATGTTTCCTATATAATACAATAGTTATTTTTAATGGGAAAAATAAATACTTTACACTGGATTGTATCCTATGTTTGTAGCTGTTTTTTTCAATTTTCTGGTGATTTCACAGACGTTTGAGAGTGAAGTTTAGTTTTGCTGTGTATTGCAAATTCTCTCAGCAGAGGAGAGATGGGAGCTGCTTAATTATACTAAGAGCATGGCTTGAGCAAGAGTCCAAGCATGCCCAGTGCATTGAGGATGTGTGTATTTGTATGGCCTCCTATAAGCAATATGCTGAAGGAAAGATGGAGTATAAATTAGGCTGACCATATGAAAAGGAGGACAGGGCTCATGTAACTTTAACAGTTGTAGAGAAAAGGGAATTTCAGCCAGTGTCATTTGTATGGTGAAATTCCCTCTTCATCACAACAGTTAAAGTTGCAGGCACTAAAGCTGCAGGCACTATACTAGAGTGTCCAATATATAAAAGAAGGTAGGGACCCTGCAAATTTAACTGTTGTGATGAAGAGGGAATTTCACCAGGAACTAATTGCATACAAATGACACTGGCTGAAATTCCCTTTTCTCGACAACTGTTCAAGTTACATGAGCCCTGTCCTCCTTTTCACATGGTCAGCCTAGTATAAATTATAAAACAAAATGCATCCTGTTTCTGTTTCCTATGCTTTGGCTACTCCTTATAGCTAAGAAAAAATAGGAAATATACAAAGAATGAAAGAGAACAAACTTTTCCTGTACTGGCCTATGCATGTCTATTCAGAAGTAAATCTCAGTGGGACTTACTCCCGGGTAAGTATCGTAGCTTTAAGTAAGCAGAACAAAGAGCAAGCATAGACACTGCAGTGTGATGTGTTTTCCTTCAGTATCCCATATACCTTACCTTCCAACATTTTTTTTTTCAAATGAAAATAATCATTCAAATTTTGCATTCTGTTAGTGGGCTCACGTAGCGATTAGAGAAAATGGTGGTTATGATGCAAGTAAATTTACACTTTTTGAAAACCTCATATTTAAGTGATCAGTTAAGCTCACACATTTAGCTTTCTTATCCAAATAGGATTTACACAATGTTTAATCCTGGCTGGCTCATACTATGGACAAACTACTTTTATCACTTCTGTTGGGATGCACTATCTACAAATGCAGATATTGTTACTTCCTTACTATTTAAAAAGACAACAACATTCCCCCCCCCCCGCCCTTCATTTAGCTACTACAGCTCGGTATGTGTTTAACATATCACACAAATCAACCACACAAATACTGTAATAAGTTATAAACCACAGCTTTTAAAAATTGAGAGTTTAGGATAGCTTAAATGGTTTAAAGTGGTTTAAAAATAGTTTTAAAATCCTTTAAAATCCTTCAACAGTTGTATAGCTGCTATCCTGTGTCCTCCTCACTCTCCGCCCAGGCATAAACAATGTTTCAGCTATTGGAACAAAGGAAGTAACTTAATCAAGGTTGATTGGCAGGAGAATTTGATCTTATATGGCTTTAATTCCTGTGAACTGAGCCACATTTCAGGTAAATACAATGTAGTAAATATTACAAGCTAATGAACTTTCTTACTGAGCTATATGGAAGATGTCTGATGGCCCAAGGCTCTTCTGCACTGCTGTTTTACCACATTACTCTACTGTAATATTCAGAGTGTCAAACCTCAGTATATACTGGAGTTCTTACCTATAGTGAAATTCAAAATGAATTTGGGTCAAATGTGGGGAGATCTGAAGTTACGCAAAATAGTTTTCTAATCTAAGACTAACAACATTTATTTATGTATTGATTTATTAGTCACTATCTATTCCAGATATTTAAGATTGACATACAACTCTAAAGATGCCAGTCCAAGTTCTTATCAGGAGCATTTGTATATCACCAATATTTAACATTAAAATGGTTAGATCCAGTAATGAAGTAAACAGGGTGATACTCTATTGGCCAAATAATATACTTTTGAAAGATACATTGCAGGAATACTAATACTAAATACAAATTAGGTATACAACCCCTTTAAAGTGCACATTCATTGAAAAAAAATAGCAACATCTACTGCACCTATTACATGTATAGTTTGAGATAATACTGTCAGAATGCAAGCATCTTATTCAATTAAGATACTGTATGCTGGTTTATTTTCTTCAGTTCATTGTGAATCTCTCTGCTGTCATAACTGGAATAGCATTTGAGTTTATCTTTTCATAGGTAAGGCTGACTATTAATGGCAGCATTATGAGCTGGGTGTTTGTGTCTGTGATTGTGAGGTCATCAAAATCCTCAGTCAGAATGTTGCTTGTCCCAAGCAGTTCAAGAGACATGGACCCTTAAGGGAAAGGCAAGAGACATGAGGAGAAAAGGAGGCCAGAGACGACCTCACAGTGGAGTGAAGGAGAGATACTAGAGAAGAAGGAAACAAAATATTAGCAAATATCTCTAGGTAAGATTTTTGCACACCCTTTGGTGTTGCTTAGCTCTATTTCTATTGGTGGACTTTCCATTGATTTTCATTGTCTGGCCACTCCCCCCCCCTCCACACACACCTATGCTCCTCCTCTCCCAGCTTGGTCCTCACTATTGATTTTTCTTCCATTGATGTTTAGGTGCTCAGTGGAAACTTGAAGTTTCTCCTCATCTCCACTCTGCTTTATAGAGAGCCACTGGCAACCTCATTGTGAGATCTGCCATTATCAGGTCTAATTTGGCCAACACTTGTTGCATTATTATTACAGAGCGAATCTGTCCCCCATTACATGCATGAACCAGGCCATAGTCATAGCTGTGAACGAATAATAATTAGGGATGGGTAAATTTATCAATTTCAGGTCCATGTAACTTTTGCTTCTTTTTACCCATGGTTCTATTCCATTCTATTTCCACATTCATCTGTAATTTTTTTAAAAAAATCTTCTCAAAATATAAAATTTTAAATATGTATTTTAGAACATAATTTATCTGTGTTTCTTCTCTCAAAATACATTTTAAACATACATTTTGATATGTTCACATGACCAAGAATTGTGCAGCAACATTAGGAGAAATGTAATCCAGTGGTTATCTGCATTCCAGTTCACACATTGCTCTAAAAGGTACAGATCATTTCTTAAAAGACTTTGCAAAGAGTAATTTACTGGAGCATCCATAGAAATACTTACTTGATTTGGTCTAGTAAAAGCATTGTGCCTGCTCCGGAAGATCAGATGGAGAGGTCCCTTTCTGCATCCCAACTTGAATGATAGGTTGGTTGGGTCATCTGAGAGGGCCTTTTCTTTAGAACCGCACATCCAGTTGTGGATCTCTCTCCCATAGGTCATAGGTAAATGGATAACCAGTTTTCATTCTGAGCAATTTGAGTAGATTCCATGAACATCTTAATGACTTCTTCAAGGTGAACCATAGCTGAGTGTCAGTTCACGTCCAACACTCTGTCTACTGGACAGTGGTTATTCCGAAAATGGTGGCAGGGCGTGACAATTCAATTAGGGCAATTCAAGAATGTATTTCTGAAAAAAGCTGCAGGGTTGCTGTGGATTGGCAATACCATCATCCACCATGAATGAGCCCCGTGTTCTCACCCTTCCCATTAAATCTGCTATGTAGATTGGCTCTAAGGGAAACTTTGAATTGACTTTGAAATGCAAAACTGAAGGGAATGCAAAACTGAAGGAAAACAGTAGTGTTAAATGTTAATGAAACCATTGATGTAAGAGAGGTTTGCACCTAAACAAAAGTTCTTTGATGCTTATGGGCAGAGGGATTATGCTAACCATTGGGAGGGGGGAAAGGAAAAGAGGAATAGTTGCAGTCCTATTTCTTTATCTCTCTTTGGTTGTCATAGGGGATTATGGGATTATGGAGCAAGAGCTTATTTGAGAGCCAGTGTGGTGGAGTGGATAGAGTGGTTAGAGTGTTGGACTGGGATTCAGGAAATCCAGGTTCTAGTCCTCACTCGGTCATGAAGTTCACTGGGTGGCTGTTGGCCAGTTACTGCCTCTCAGATAACCAACTTTACAGAGTTTTCGTGAGGATAAAATGGAGAGGAGGAGGCCCATGTAAGCCACCTTGGGTTCTTTGCAAGAGGTGGGATAAAACTAATAATAATAATAATAATAACAATAATAATTTTCTAAATGGAGAGGTGCTTGCTTGGGAGCCACACCCAGTCTTGTGGAAGTCCTTCCGTTAGCCCTAAATTGTGGTGGCTGCTTATGACTTAGAGAATAGCACTCTGCACATGCTCAAAGGAACTCCTCTGTTATTTTTATTTGTTCCAGGGCTTCACATGTTTAGTGCTCCTGATAACAGTCTATCAAGAACAAGGTAAGCATCCTCCTCATGTTGCTTAAGTGGTAGAAGAGGTGAAACACTGTGATGTCCAAGAAATCAAGACAACCACCCAGAGAGCTTCGGCTATGGGACGGTATACAAATGTAATAAATAAATAAATAAAAATAAATAAATAAATAAGAGTAGCAACCATGGCTGGTCAAGGCCTTTTCCTGCCTGCAAATACTGACCTCATCGAGTTGAGATGCATTGTGCCCCAAATCAGTCATGTTATTTTGGAACCTAAGGCAGAAAATCTCCTACTCCCTGGCAGTAAAAGTACATTAACCAATTGAACTCTATGCTCCCCAAATCAGCTGCTTAAGGCAGCTGCCTCACTCTGCCTAATGGTAGGGTCAGCCCTGGTGGCAACTGTTGCCTCTTTTCTCAATTCACATTTAGCGGGACAGTTGAATTCTACTCAAAACTCAAGATCTGTCAATGTTCATCTCATTTCTAACTTAACCCCATAATTCAGAATTACATCTCCATTGGCTGCAGTTCTGTGAAGGTTGAAATCCAAATCTATAGGTGAAATCCAAACAAAGAGTGGCTACTGCTGCATGTTGAGCATTGTGTGAATTGCCTGTTGGCATGCCACTGCAAATGCCCAGTTACAATGGCATGCTGGAAACCATACTGTACAGCCTTTACAACATGCCAGTAATTGTTCCAGGAGTCCCCTTGATCCAAGGGCAGCCATGCTCTGGCAGGGAGATGTGATTAGCATCATACCATATCTCTTGGTAAGAGCTGCAAAGTTTCTCTGAGTTGGTCCTTAAGTTATAGGTGCAACAGACCAAATTGCTGCTTCTATCATGGCAACTGAAGCCAATTTAAAACATCAGGCTGTCTACAGGTTTCATTTAAAAAAAAAAATCTAATGGACCTCAAAACTATTCCACTAGTATGTTATTTCTTGTTTCCTATTTTATCTGTAAAAGGATGTTCCAACATCAGTCATCTATCTATGAGCCTATCTACACCAAGTAGGATACAACACTTTGAAAATGTTTTGAAAACTGTACCTGGAGTGTGTCCTGGGCCCCAACAGTTGTCACTACTGTTATAAACCGTTTTAAACCATTTTAAACCATTTTAAAGCAGTAGTGTAGATAGGCTCTATCTCTATCTATCTATCTATCTATCTATCTATCATCTATCTAAGCTGTGTACAATTGACCTCCCAAAATTCTCCACCCAATTGGGAGCTGAAAAATGTTGGTGTGATTTCACCAAATTTTGCCAGGGGGAGGAGAAATTCTCCAACATTGGCCAGATCTACACCAAGCAGGATATAGTGCTATGAAAGCAGTATGAAAGCAGTATATGCTATGTATCTATGGGCCCCAACATTTGTCAGTGCACTTCAATACCACTATAAAGCAGTAGTGTGGCTCCTGCCTTTTATATACCGCTTTTATACTGCTTTCATAGTGCTATATCCTGCTTGGTGTAGATTGGGCCATTGTCTCAGGGCTGGGGCACTAGTAGTATAGCTTATTTCTCCCATGCCCCATTTCCCTCCTCCTTCTTGCTGCTGCTACTACGAATTGCAGCAGCAACAACTGTGTTAGCAGTCTGGCCACCATTTTGCATTCTTCACAGTTGCCCAGCTGTGTACCTAGTAGCTTTGCAAGACATGGGGGTGATGTGTGTGTGTTTGTGGGGAACTACAAATTTCCTGGTGATGTCTCTGATATAGTATAATTTCAGTTCAGAACAGTTTTATTGTTAAATTCAGCAACATCATAACAAAAGATAACACATTTTCTAGAACTAGCTCTTATACCAGTTTGATTAAGAAATATTTTACTGGTTTAAGCATTTATATTGACTGTTGCCTTCTCCTTTTCTTATTCATTAGGTTATGGCATCATCAAATGAAGAGTTTAATTCTGACAACAGCTTTTCATCCCTGACTGGGACAGGAAATCAGAACATTGCCTTAGCAACTGATGGACCTTCAGACTCAAGGTGTCCTATCTGCTTGGAAAGAATACGGAATGTGGCCTTCTTAAATCCCTGCTTCCATAGATTCTGCTTTGCTTGTATCCTAGAGTGGTCAGATAGGAAAGCGGAGTGTCCACTCTGTAAGCAGCGTTTTAACTCTTTCTTTCACACCATAAGATCTGATACTGATTTTGAAGAGTACATTGTTCCCTTTGAAAATGCATCCTTTGGCATGTGCGGGGAGAGGTCAGCTCAAAGGCCTGAGACATTGCCAGATAATGGGATCTTGTATGAAGGATATTCAGGTCCCCAGTCTCAAAGTAGGATGAGATCACTTGATGAACTGATGAGACAGTTGGGCATAAGGAGATCATCTCACCCAGGAGGAATATCCCTTGGGCAAATTCGAGAGCAGGTTACAATTAAGTTCAGGAGGGCCCTTTATCGATCTGGAGTGCGTGTCAGGAATGTCCAAAGTGGAGGTTTTTATAGGGATATATCAGCTGATTTTTTCCACAGGAATCCTGTCCGCCTTAACAGGTTAGTTCCCTGGTTGAAACGTGAGCTGCGAGTGCTGTGCGGTACACATGCATCCTTGATCCAAAACATACAGCATATCGTTTTGAATAACATAACCATCTATGATCTGGATGGCCAATCATTTGCAGATATTATGCAACCTCATTTACTCCACTACACCAATCACTTTTTGCATGAATTCATCAACTTTGCCCGCTCCCCTTTCAACATTAAAGCTTATGACTGGCGAGCCAGTTATGACATTCCCTTTCCTATGCATGATGATGGGTTCCAGTCCTATTCATCATTTACTACATCATCTTCAGAGGAGGAAGAAGAAGAAGGGGAAACTGAAAACTCAGATGAAAATGAGGGGGAAGATAGAGAATCAGTGACAAGTAATGAGGAAGGAACGTGGGATGGTGAAATCCAAGGATCAACCAGTTCCAGTTCAGACCAGACTCTGGATGAGTTTTTTCTTCCTTTTGGATCTTCAGACGGAGAACTTGTAAGAAGTGAAGACAACATGCATGTATTTTTTCAAGCTGATGCACATTTAGGTACATACAACAGGCATTGTCTATTACATAAATGTGTCCTTGAACAGATAAAAGAGAATACACCTATGCTGTGCAAGTCCATCCCCGATTGTATGGAGAGTGCAGAGAACAATGTAGATGATGATGATGATGAAGAAGAAGACAACGAAGAAGAAGAAGAACTGGGAGATGAGCAGGAAGCTTTGAGAAACCATAGCTTTGTTGGTGGCACTCATAGTCATAGCAGTGCAGGCTTGGCTGTCTCTACCATTGCTCAGCTTGATAGCAATAACCAAATGTTTAATGCTCTGCAGGTTCCATCTCAGGAGCAAGAAACGCATAGTGTGGATCAGACAATGCCACAGCAGGACATACTTAGCACCAGGCTGATCCATCACAAAGGAGAGGGGATAATTGTTATTGAAGTGCTTCAGCCCCAAACAGACAACATGTTGGTTACTGAGCACATAGAACTGAAAACAAAAGAAATGGATTATTCTGATCAGCTCCGATGGCAAGGTGAAGAAATGGCTAACTCTGCAGAACTGCACACTCCTGCAGAAGTCACACCAAGCGGTTCTCCTACCAAATGGGATGGTGGATGTTTCTCATGTATCAGAAGACTGTGATTTGCACACCAGGGAAGTCAGTCCAGTAACCCACAAGGGAACTTGTTAAGTGGTTCTTTTACTGCGGTTATGCATGTTACGCTCAATCCAATAAATTCGTATATATGGGGAAAAAGTATTTAATGTATGATAACAGAGATCTGGTGTTAGTCATAAGAAAAAACACTAATGATCAAAAGACTATTGTATAACTTACTTAAACTATTACAAGAAAAAAATGTACAGGGAAAATACTGTATGGAAATTTGACAGGATTCTTGACAGGATTCTCAAAACCACATTTGCATCTTTTATTATGTTTAATTGGAAAGTGATCCACTCACACATTTTGAACCTTAACACAAAATTCATTGGAGGGAGAGCAGATGACAGCTCTTTTGGGATGAGCCCTTTATGAGCCCTTTATATATATATTTCATGGAATGTCAGAATACTAGTGCAAATCCAGTAGTCTGGGAATGATTGGATAAAAATCTATATTTGCCCATTTCCCTTGCAAATGGAACAACTTTACACATTTCAGATAAATGCACTACAAATAAACCAGCAAAGGTGCAAACAAAAGAAAATGTACTTTTAAAAAAGATAATTTACCACTTCTTGAAGTTTGAGTTCAAAAATGTGTGATGCAAGTGTTTTCTTTCTCTTGTCTCTCTGGTGTCCTTTCAGCGCTTTCTCCTCAACTTCACTTCCTCCTCTAACTATCATCAACTGTTTTCCCCCTTTCCCAACATTCTATGCCTATCTTTTCATTGGTCCAACATTCTAAGAGCTCATAGGAGTAAAAACTGTTACACAAACAACTGGTGTGGGGGAAACAATCGTCAGTTGTTTTGACTATTGTGTCATCCGAATGCTGCCATAGTCAACTCAGCGCTGATCCTCATCCACACCACAGTTGATTATTTATTACCATGTTGTGTGGGGAGTATCCCCTAGGGTTAGGGTTAGGGTTAGTCAACCCACCACTGACTATCGTGTCGTTCGAATTGAGCCACTGTGTCACATGTTACATTGAATGCACAGTGGGAGCCATATTATGTATTAACCTCTCCTTTGTCTCATCTCTCTCCCTTCTTCCTTCCCAAGACACCCAAAGTTCGATCTGTGAACTTTTTTGAAGTTACAAAGTTTTCTGCAGGTATACACTGCTCAAGCTTCAGTTTAAAACACAAAATATCAAAATGTGTCTGGTAGAACTTGAGTAATAAGTCTAACTATATTCTTATATAAAATATTATCATTAAAGATCATCTTCCCCTCTGTTTTGTGTGGGTTCATCAAAAACTAAAATACACAAAGTAGAACCTAGAATGTTAAATTTAGTACAACCTATGTTACCCCAGAGTTGCTGTGCTGTTGCTTAGCGCTGGCTTTGGCTCCATCTAGATTCGTGATTCTTTTATAGGTCTGCCAAAATATTCCACATTGGTCTACAGATTAGCATGCCACAACCATCAAAATTCATTAGTGCTACAAGGTCTTTTCCCAACTAAACATGGCAGATTTAAGATTTAGTCAGAGGGTTGCATTTGTTAGAGCTATTTATTATAAGTGAAATCAGGCTGATCAGGAATATTCATCATAGTTGAAGCAGCAAATAGTCCATTGAAGGCACATTCAGGAAGAAATTATCTGTCTTCAAGAGCCAGCCTGCGAAGCAACAATCACTTTCATCAAATAGAAGCGGAATGTCAAGTTAAATTCAACTCAATGACATGCATTGGAGTTTTCAGATCCAGGAATAAAGAATGATGACTTCACATGCAAGCTTGGAGCCTCTGCCAAAATAACTGTTAGTCACATGGGAGTTGCTGGTACGGCTCTTTTCCATGATGCTTGGTAACATTGCAAGGCCAAGGTTACATGGGAGGAGTCCATGCCATAACACTTCCCCATGCTATCATTCCTCCCTCCTGTGGACTGGAACAATGTGAGCATAGGAAGGAGCTGCATAATGGACTCGTTTCATATGACCTTGGATTCCCAACATCACTTAAAGGCATGAGGAGGACTCCAACTGCAGTGGCTACCAAGTTGCTAAAGATTAAGGGTTGGTTCCAGGATGTGCCCATTGCAAGAGAAAGGGCCCTGTTCACAGAATATCCCTATATCATGATTTCAGTGGGAGGTCATCCCACAGTGCATCCCATTCAGCAGACTCTCCTGATTCTCTTTGCGACATTTACAGGGGGCTGGAGGGGCTGCTGTGGGAAGGAGGGGGTGGAGGCACCCACTTCTATTGGCACAGTTGATTCCGCATAAAGATGGGGGGGATTTTTTTTTACTGCCATTGCAAGTGGTAACGGCATCAACTGTGTTGGCAACCTGGCTTCCGTTTTACATCTTCCTCAATGCCCCATGCCTAGCCTCATTCTAGGGCTTTGTGGGTGGTGGGGTTGGGTGGAGAAACAAGGCAAGCATCACCAAGAAAGAAAGAAAGAAAGAAAGAAAGAAAGAAAGAAAGAAAGAAAGAAAGAAAGACCAGAGTCCTTAAGGATACCTATTAAAATATATGTGGTGTCCTGTATTGGGGAAAAGTTTTCACACAAGAAACAAGGATCATTCAACAAAATAGGAACTCACCTTTGCTTGTCTGCATAGTGAGGTCACAGGTAGAATATTCACTGGATTCTGTTTACCCACCTTGAATTTTGTATCTATGGGAAAGAGAACCATCAGTTGAAACCAATAATCCTGTAAGAAACAATCGCCTGGAAGAGGTGAGCTGGTGTGTATTGGCAGGAGGGGAATGGAAGGTGGGGCTATTGAAGAGGAGATATAGGGGAAGAAGTACAATTTATATGTGTTGAGTGTAAAGAATGTTGATTTAAAAAGCCCTTCTCTGCCTGTCAATAGTGGTAGGACTTTAAAATTTAGGATTTACACATTGGCGTAAAGTGCATCATGATGCCTGTGAATTTCTTTTAAAAGAAACACTCTACCAACTGAATATTGATAGGATTGGGAAGAACACAGTTGGAATTACATTACCGAAACAAAATAAACTCCAGGGGGCTGCCACCTAAACCAGCAGCTCCCGTGATGAATTTTCTGCCAACTTATCTTGTGGCCTGATTTCATTACACTTTCCTGGTTCTCACAGCTATAGGGTGGGTTGGTTGTTTGAAATATGGCTTTTTGTTGTGTTTGAACTCATCACCACAAACAAACCATGGTTTGTTAACCTGCTACAAACCACAGACACAAGCCACTATTTGTTGTTGATTTGCAAAGACTGGTTTGTTTAAGCCATGGCTTGTCATCATGTCTGGACCCAAAACTGTGGCTAATTCCTGGGTTATTTGCACTGTGTAGCAGGGAGGAAAAATGTCTGCTATAGTATGGATTAAAAATATAATAAATAAATATGCTCAGTCTGATGACATCAGGACCTGAAGTAAGCAGAATTTGACATTACTGAAGGGAAAGGGGGAAATAGAGATGCCATTTTCTGAGAACACAAACCCTGGGGACAGATGGTAATGCCTGCTCTCAAGGTCTTTGCTGCGAAAGTCCTGCCACAGATAACATATGGAGCAGAAATTTGGGGCAATACGAATGTGAAACAACTACAGGTTATCCCAAATAAGTTTATGAGATCATTACTAGGCCTCCCCTTGGGAACTCCCACAAGGGAGTTGGGGGTACTTCCTATAGAATTTGCTATCTGGAAGACCATGTTTTTCTTTTACCTTAAAACAAAAGTTACAATAAACAAATTAGTTAGTTTATGTATTAGGGAGCAGAGAAATTCGCTTCCTGATAATAATTGGCTTCACAGATGCAAATGTAAACTAAGATTTTTTGGAATGGACCCTAAAATAATACTGGATGGGGATATACAACAAAACAGGGAGGTGATACAACACACACTGCAGAGGTTTTACTGCAAAATGGATATGGATGCAATTAAAACCTCTAGATTTTCTAACAGTTTTCCCCATATAAAACGCCTGCATGAAGAAGAAAAATATTTAACAGAAATCACTACGCCTGGTCTTCGAAAAGCCCTTACTAGCCTGAGATTACAGACAATGACGTCCAACTTTGGAGAAGGAAGGAAAAATAATACTCCAAGGGAACAGAGATTTTGTATATGTGGAGAACAAGCTGTGGAGGATATGATGCATTATGTTATACACTATAAATTGTATAAGATCCCCAGGAATAGGCATTTAGATAGATACTTAGCCCAGGTGTCCCAATGTACAGATTTGGATAAAATTAAGTATCTGTTTACATCAATGGATAAAATGGTCATGTTGAACTTAGCCATATTTGCGATGAAGGCGATGAAAATTAGGGAAAAACAGGGAAGCTGAGGTGTAAATAAGCAGAATTAATATGAAAGGTGTATATATGTATAGAGATTAACTGCAGTTGTATCGATGTGGGTAATATGTATTGTATTGTATTTTAACTATATTTTGCAGCTGGCAAAAACCCTAATTGGGTTGCCATGATAATAAAGTGAAAGAGAACACAAACCCTCCCAGCAATATACAGTTTCATTTCAAAGATAAACACTGTTCACTCGAGGATTTCTTCCTTCCTATGTTGGATTTTAGATTAAGTGCTAAATTCAGTTTACCTTGAGGAAAGTTCCACAAAAATCCATAGACTTCAGTAAACCTGCTTTTAGAATTAGGTCCAAATATTTTCTTAATGCCCGTTGGATCTAACTTCCTCATTGTCCGACAGCACAGATAACGCTGGTGGAATGGAACTTCTATGACCTCTCCCCTTTCTTGCTGTCTCCCATGTGCCCTTCAAATATGTTCTGGAGAGGGAGAGTTTGGGAGACACTCTGGAAGGGAGGGATTTGGAGGGTGCAGGGGGGCTGAAGGGGGTAGGAGAAGATGTGGAAATCCTGTTTCACCGACAGTATTCATTCCTCGGGCACAACCAGGAAGTTGGATCTAACCCCATTACTTTTTCAATTTTTTTAAAAAAATTACAACTGACGTGGCCAGTTTTTACTATTATAATCTATTTTGACTATCCTACCAGTTTTGGCTAAAATACTATGGAAGTTGTTTGTTCGTTTTCAAAATTTGTTCATGTGAGATAAGTCACCTAACTGACACGGTACTGTCGCTACTGTCTCACTAGTAAGTGCTCCTTAAATTGATGTGAATGATCATGTAAAGAATTAAAAACCAAGGTAATGCAACAGAGGCAGGATCTACACGACTGCTTTAAAATGGTTTATAACAGTAGTGACAACTGTAGGGGCCCAGGACACACTCCACATATAGTTTTCAACCCGTTTTCAAAGTGTCATATCCTGCTTGGCATAGATCTGGCCAGAATACCAAAGAGCAATAGATGTGAAGAAAAGCAGTAGTGGTACTGGTAGTGGTAATAAATGGTCATTGTGTTTTAAAAATAAATTGTAGCATCTAAAACTTGGAATTTGACATATGTTTTTTTTTAAAAAAAAAATCACTGAAATTGGTTTTAGAATGCATTTCATTTAATATCATAGTAGTGTATTATGAAACTCAAAACAGATCTATGTTTGTAGAGTCCAAATAAAACATCCTTAAGAACATAAGAAGAGCCATGCTGGATCAGACCAAGGGTCCATCTAGTCCAGCACTCTGTTCACACAGTGGCCAACCAGCTGTCAACCAGAGACCCACACGCAGGACATTGTGCAACAGCATGTTCCACAGGAACTGGTGTATATAGGCTTACTGCCTCCTTGATCAGCCCATTCTTTTTTCAAGCTGAAATCAGCTAATGGGTTTGCTTTCAGAGAACTCAATCTAACCCTTCATTATCCATCTAAACCAGCCAATTGCTTTGCATTTAGCATTTTTAAAAGGGAGCAGTGCATTCAGGCCTGGCTGAAGGACTGGAAATTGGAGTCACCTATGCATCACCTGTTACACATGTAGTTCCTCATCCGGCTAAGATTGCACATGTGAAATGGTGCCCATTGTTGGACTAGAGCACCCCTAATTAAAACATACACTAGAGTAATTATTTTAATTTTTTTAAAAAACAGTTCAGGTTATCTTTCTGCACCTGAACAATATTATGGAACCATGTTGCTACAGCAATAGTACAAGAAAAATAAAGCTGTGTTTGGGGGCTAATCTAAGACTTCTGTGTGCTTTCTTTCAGATCATGAGACCCCTGCATAAGGAATTTAAATCAAAGACTGGGTTTAGATCCCTCAGTGGGTTTTTTTTAGTCAAGACAATGCCACTAGACATGGCAACAAGCTCAAAATGCGCCATCTGCTTAGGAGGAATCCAAGACACAACATACTTGAACCCTTGCAATCACAAGTTCTGCTTTGACTGCATACGGAAGTGGTCCGGAAAGAAAGTCATCTGCCCACTGTGCAAGCAGCATTTCCATTCATTCTACCACACTGTAAGCACAAAAGGCGCATTTTGTGAGTATGTTCTGCCTTTGAGTGACGGCTCCTTTTCTCACTCTGAAAACAGAGAGGGTCACACATCACCTTCCACTCAAAGACTTACATCACCTCCTGACAGTGGCATAGTGCGCGATGAAATTCAAGGAACCCTAACTCAAAGAGAGAGGGATGTTTATCACCTCATGAGACAATTTGCAGTAACTAAGAGACCTACTAACACCGGTGTAATAAGCCTTGGGAAATTTAAAGCACAAGCAGTAATTCAGTTTAGGAGAGCTCTATACCATGCTGGGATCCTAGTTCAAAATGCCTCTGATCCAGAATGCAACCAAAGTGTTTCGGCAGAGTTTCTCAGCAGAAACCCCGGTGGCTTTGACAGATTAATCCCATGGCTGAAGCGAGAATTAAAAGTGCTGTGTGGCAATCAGAGGCTGATGATTCATACCTTGCAGGGTTTCATCCTAAATAAAATGACGCAGCATGACCTACGGAGCAAGGAGTTTGAAGCTCTGTTACGACCTCACTTGCGCCACTTCACGGCTCACTTTTTGCATGAGTTTATCAGTTTTGTGCAGTCACCATTCAGCATGAAGAAGTATGACTGGAATGCCTCCTATGAATGCCCAGCTCTTACAAGGGATGATTCCGATTCTTTCATCTCTTCTGGATCTTCCGACGAGGAGCATTCCCTGCTACCTGATCATGATCAGGCATCCAAAGCCAACAGTAAATTAGATGACGGGACACCGGGACGCTTCAAATCTGTTTCAGAGAAGGATATTACTGCCGTGTTTAGCACAGCAGATGATGCAAACCATTTGAACCATGAAGGGAATGATTTGGAAGACTTGTCCGACAGCGATGCTGAAAAAGGAAGGCATGCAGCAGACAACTTCCTCAAAAACAAGCTACGGAAGTTGCAACCAGGTAAAAGAGCGCAACCATTTGGATCGTTCTCTCAATCCCAGCTCCTTCGATGCCCAGAGGAAAGTGAGCACCTGAGGGAACTGCAGCCTGTTGAGACTCACAGCTCAAAGAATGCTGAAGCCTCTAAGCATGCCTTAAATTTACCAGCATCAGGGGATAATAATTATAAGACATTCAGTTCCAATCACAGCAACGTTGCAGAAATCACTAGCATCCAAAACTCCACAAATGAAGGGACAACCACATGGCTGGAAGTGGATTCCCCCACAAGGAACTTGAGAAGCTCTTCTTCAGAAAGGCACACATCTCCCAACAGGAAGAGAGTACTTAAGAAGGTTGGATCAAGGGCCATGGAAAGCCATTTTGAAGAAGGATATTCTGCCCCGAAAGAAAGACATGGAGGAAGAAGTAGAAGAAGGCATCCACATGAAGGGAAGCAATGTACAAACTACCCCAGAGGGAAGAGACATAGGCGAGAGCAAAGGAAATCTACGTCTAGGGATGCAAGTTTATTTCGCTGGAGCACTCTGCCGTTAAGAAGTGAGAACATCGTGGCTAGAGATATAAATAAGTCAAAGTCTCAAAACACTCATCATTTTAGAAAACCAAGGAGCAAAGACTATGATGGTTTAAGAAATAGAGGGTCTAGTGAACCAAACTGCAGATATCCTTCCTACAGACAAGACTGTGAGAGGTACAGGTATGAAGAATCATTGTATAGTAAGGATGAGTCAGCCAGAGTTTATGGTTCAAATCCACTCGCTATCACCAGGGAGAGATTGTTTTTCTCCCCAGAAAATAGAATCTCAGTCAATCCAGAAAGACTGGCTAAAGGCTGGTACCACTATTCAGAGAGATGCAGAACCACAGGGAGACCCCGAGGCAGGTTTGTTGTGGTAGGACAAGAGGAAGAGCTTTGTGATAAACTAGGTGGAAAAAGGAGACACAAATCGCACCACATGGAGCCTGGCCATTCAAGGGGAGGACCGATGTATTTCCAGAATGATATGAATATAGCTAAAGCTCTCATTACCAACTCCAATGCAATACAAAGACCACAATGAAAGCTGTGAAGGAAAGGCCATGGAAGTAATGGCCAAAGAAATTAACAAGGACAAATGTATTCAATAATGGAAGGCAACCGTTTCACAAAAAGAGAGGCCCCCAAAGTCAAGCACAAAATGAAACAAGCAAGAGATGTGTTTTTCTTCTCCAAGTGTGACTTTGCCTTTTGAGTCTTAAGAATAAAGTCTTTTTTTAAAAAAAATCTTGTATGTGCTTACGTACTTACGTTATTCAATTCCTGTCACAACACTTTCTCAGGATTTTTGGGGCAGGTAACAAACTGAAAATTAAAAATAAACAACACACCGTAAAAGAAAAGAAAAAAAGCCCAAGCCTGCATAAACCTGCCAACTGAACTGCATCCTAAAGGAAAGTGTGTTTAAGCGTTTACCCTTTCATGAATGGAGAAAAGCAATTGCAGGGCATATGTGTGTGTGTGTGGGGGGGGGGGGTCTGGCAGTTGGCCAGAAATGGCTTAGCAGGCCACATGGCTTGTGCACCTCATTGTTTTGCACCCTTGCTTTAATGGATCTCTTGAGGAAGGATGTTGTACAGTTGTGAGACAGACACTGATAATGGTGTATCCAGAGTAATTAACAATGAAAACCTAATTCCTGTCATATTTTTTAATAGTAAATTATTTGGCACCAGGCAAGTACCATGCACGCAAACTGAACTTTATTTCTGTATCTTCCACAATGTCCCAGACTTATTGACACTCTGGGGCATTGTGCATGTCTGGGGTGGGGGGCAGGGCCAGTCCAAGACATTTTGCTGCCTCAGGCAGAGCGCCCTCCTCCCACTCCCAAATCAAAGTACTTAGTACTGAAAGCCATCTAAGGCCCTTTCCACACCAGGCTGGTGGCCTGGGTTGGCCCCCAGTTGGACCCTGTGAGTCCAAATGACACACAGGAACTCCCGGGGGCAGGGGAGCATGGGATTTTTCTGGGAAAACACAACCCAGAAAAATCCCTATTCTTCTGCGGTCCTGGGAAGTTCCCGGGATCGTGGGAGATGGGCCCACCCATCTGTGCCCAGCAGGGGAGAGGATGGCACCAGTTTTGCCACCACAGGGAGGGCAGGGAGGAGGTTGGGCCCTGTGCGCACATGTTTTTTGGTGTTTTTTAGCATACATTTTGTGGAGGAGCACTCCTGCGCTCCTCCCGGGTGAAGGGGAAAAAATTGCACCCGTGACGTACGACAACCCGGGAGGAGCCCGGGTTGTTGCACAAATGGTGTGCATTAGGGCGACGAACCCGGAAGCAGGCACTTCCGGGTTTGCCACCCCTCTGGCCCTCTACACCCCTCTGTGGTGTAGAAAGGGCCTAACTTTCTTTGCCGCCTGAAATGGGAAATTCCACAAGCACTTCTCCCTGGCAGTGTAAGACAATAATCATCAATAGCTAACCATTTCCTGCCATTTCGTGACACCCACAACCAGGTGCTTGAGCCACATTCCTCACTCTGCCTAATAGTCGGACTGGCCCTGGCATGTCTGTGTGTGTATGTGTGTGTGTGGTGTGTGTGTGGGGGGGTAGCAGCTGCCTCAAATTGCAGAATATTTAAGAGGGTTTTTTTGTAAAAAGACCTTTTTTTCTAGGAGGGTGGGAAAATAAAATAAAAGGAACATCTCAGAAATGTTGTCAAAAAAAAAAAAGGCTTCTGAGAAATTTTGAATACCAGAGAAGCACAGTGGTGGTAAACAGCTGAAGAAGCAGGCACATGTTCCTGCGAATCAGTCTGTAAGGTCACTGCTACTCCATGCAGCAGCAAAGTTGGGGTGGGCTCACCACATGACTGAAAGCTCTAGACTTAGGGATGTGGAGGAAATTCATTTAGGTCACATTTCCATGTGAGCTCATCTAATTTTGAACTTTCAACCCACTGTGTGAACCGAAATCCTTCAAAATCCACACATTTCCAAATTTTGCTACGGAGTTTTAAACAAACCTTTTTCTTTTTTTTAAACTCTTCAAAGTTTGGGATGAACTGACTTCATAGAAGGAAAAATGAGAAGCTGAGACTGAAAGATTGGTCCATCCCTATACAGATGCCTGTATCTTCATTTTGTAACAGCCACTAGATAGTTGTTATTATTACGGCAGCTACTATGTGGTTCCCAGTCAACAGTTTCCACCCCAAAATGGAGCATGTTCCATTCAGCTGAGCTGGGTTGATGTCCAGCAAATTGATGTATGAGAAAATAATTTTGTGAATTTTGTTCCTATGAGGCATAAAATGTGAATTAGCTATTGGCTGTTTATTTCTGAGTGTTATCATTAAGTTCATCAATTTTGATCACAAAATGTTCAACTTTATTGCCTGTGTAATTTTGAGATAGCAGTAAGGAGAGCAGGATTCACTGCAGTTTTTCTGCTGACTCGAGTATCCCTCTCCCATCAATTGCAATTAACTTTTAATAGCTACTCCTTTAATCTTGAATTAAATGCTTATTTGTAGCAGTCCATTTGACTTGTAAACATTTTCTAGCTTGAATGATCTCCCCTCCCAATGGCATTTACATTAAACTCTTTGTTATCAAAGTATTCAGAACAAGGATAACAACCACAAAACATCCTTCTGCTACTTGATTCTCGATAAACAGATCCATCATGTGATAACTGTAACTTTCCTATGTTATGCGGTACAAGTACGGTAGTTATTGAGGAAGGTCTCATTTGTCCTCACTGCTGTAATCAGATTGGCAATTGTATCCTATGTGATGTTTGTTGACGTCATCTTGCTACCATGGCTGAACTGCTGATGTCATCATGAGCCCTATTGAAAAACTTCTTTTCCCCCAACGATTACCAATTGTGTGAGGGGGAAGCAAGGTCCACCCCCGCTGCCCCCATTACTCATGTCACCAAAGACCCAACTTCTGCATGCTCTATGTGCATAGACTCTTTCAATGATGTGGAAACCTCTATAGTCATGGTTCCATACCATGGATTGAGCCTATGAGCATAGTCAGTACCCTTCTACATAAGTTCCTCCCACTTCATGGATGGCATAGGTTTTGGGTTGACAGGGATGCAGTGGCTATATCTCCCCCCGGCACACGCACATTTTTTAAAAAAAACATTTTATTAGTTTTTCAAAACAAAATCAATGAGAAAAGAGAGAGGAAGGGAGGGAAACAGAATAAGAAAACAAGGATAAAAATACATTGAATTTAAACTGAATTATTGACAGAGGGTAGCACTCTTAACCTTGATTCATATGTTTCCACAATACAATCCAAGACATATGTGGAATACATGGGTTGCTTAGAAGTTTTCTGTATAGTTCTTCTG
Organism: Anniella stebbinsi; assembly: GCA_029215795.1. Lineage (NCBI taxonomy): Eukaryota > Metazoa > Chordata > Lepidosauria > Squamata > Anniellidae > Anniella > Anniella stebbinsi. The sequence goes on along the minus strand of JARDYH010000002.1, from coordinate 107,410,884 downwards.
TATGTCAAAGTTATGTTTAGTCTCTTCTCCATAATTTGAGGAAAGGTTTTGACAAATAGTGCTGTGTATGTCCATGATCTGTATATAGAATAAAGTCCTGCTATGTTTTATAAAAGTCAGATATTTCGGCTTTGCCTTTAGCTAGTTTCAGTTGGTATATCAACTTTTCTGCCATGGCTATTTGCCATAATTCCATATACCATGACTTCAGTGTTAGATATTCTGCAATTTTCCAACTTTTGGCTATGACTCTTTGGGCAGCCTTCAGCAGTCCGTTGTTAATCACATGATGGGGACATTTTAATAGGGCTATGGATCCCTGTGAATACAATTCTGTGGGTCATAGTTTGGCTATAACAGATGTGCTGATTTTGGAGTGAATTTTGAAAATACATTACTTTATCTGTGTGGCTGGCAGCTATGTCTTATTTTCATTTTTACTGTAGAATAGACTAATGGAACCTGATCCAGATCGTAAAAATAATCATTATTATTATTATTATTATTATTATTATTATTATTATTTCTTACTCACCTCTCCCTCCAGATTGAGGTGGGGAACAACATCAATACCAACAATATAAAATATAATATACAATACATAAACTGATTAAAAGCATATAAAATGAATACATTATTAAAATCAACAAAGTCTTAAAAATCGACTGGTTAGGCCTGCCGGAAGAGATCAGTTTTTATAGCTCTCTTAAATTCTTGAAGACTGGTAAGTTGGTGGATCTCTCCTGGCAGGTCGTTCCACAGTCTGGGAGCGGCAGAAGAGAAGGTCCTCTGGGTAACAGTTGTCAGCCTAGTCTTGGCCGACTGCAGTGGATTCTTCCAAGAGGACGTGAGTCTGAGGGGCTGATTGTATGGGAGAAAGCGATCCCGCAGGTAACCTGGACCCAAACCATGTAGGGCTTTAAATGTAATAACCAACACTTTGTACTTCACCCAGAAACTAATTGGCAGCCAGTGGAGTGATTTTAAAGCTGGTGTGATATGGTCACCCCTAGGTGTACTGGTGACCAACCTGGCCACCATATTTTGAATTAGTTGAAGTTTCCAGACTAGGCACAGAGGTAGCCCTATGTACAGCACACTGCAGAAGTCGAGCCTTGAAGTTACCAGTGCATGCACTACCATTTTTAGGTCTTCCAACTCTAGGAATGGGCGCAGCTGGCGTATCAGCTGAAGCTGGTAGTAGGCACTCCTTGCTGTCACATCTATCTGACCTGTCATTTGGAACGATGGATCCAGAAGCACCCTCAAGCTGCGAACACAGCCTTTCAGGGGGAGTGTAACCCCATCCAGAACTGGTTGACACACCTCCAAACCCAGGTTGGGACCTTTGACAGTAAGCACCTCCATCTTGTCTGGATTCAGCTTCAGTTTGTTTTTCCTCATCCAGCCCATTACCTCCTCCAGGCATCCATTCAGAGGAGACACACTATCCTTATCTGGCGCTATTGTCAAAGGCATAAAGAAATATATTTGGGTGTCATCAGCATACTGATAGCACCCCACCCCATGCCTCTGGATGTTATCTTTCATGTAGATGTTAAACAGCATTAAGGATAGGATGGTGCCTTGAGGTACGCCACACAACAGCCCCTTCTTTGAGGAGCAACTATCCCCAAGCATCACCATCTGGAACCTGCCTGAGAAGTAGGACCAGAACCACTGAAGCACAGTGCCCCCGAATCCCAATCCTGTCAGGCATTCCAGAAAGATACCACGGTTGATGGTATTGAAAGCCGCAGAGAGGTCTAGAAGTACCAGCAGGGACACACTCCCCCTGTCAATACGCAAGCATAGATCATCCACTAAGGTGACCATAGCAGTCTCAACTCCATATCCTGTCCTGAAGCCAGTTTGAAATGGGTACCCACATATTTGGGGTCCAGTCTGAATTGGAACCCCTGCACCTTCTCTAGAGTAAAAGAAAGGGGGGCAGATACTAGACACACATTTAAAGTAATTTCTGTTTTGGCTCCTAGTTAAATTGCATTGATTTAAAATTAAAAGTAATTTAAACTTGGGAAAGATCAGTTCTGACACTGAAGTCAATATGACCTAAATCTGCTTAATATTAGTAAATTCAAAGCACAATCTGCCAGCTAAGGGGCTCTAAGACACAATCCTATGCTTGTTTAGACAGAAAAAGTCTGGAGCTACACTCTTGGCATGCTGCTTGATGTCTTTACAAAACACTTTGGGACTGGAATACATTTCTTATTCTAGTGTCTGGAGTCCTCCCTCTTTCTCCCCACTCAGATGTAGTTCAATGCGGTTGCCTCCCAGGTATATAGGTAGAGGACTGCAGCCAAAAAATCTTAGAAAATCACATTATTTATTAAATTATTAGAAAATCAAATTAATATTTAACTAGGAAATTAAATTAATAACATTTCATTAACATACATGCAAACAAAAATCATAATAATTTTAAAAAGTGTTACATAACCTTGCACGGGGAGTAGAAATAGGAGAACCAGGGCTGGGACAACCGGGAAGTTCAAGTACACCAAAATTCTCCAAATGTCACGTCAAAGCTTGGTTCAGCTCACTCCCTTTTCCAATTGTGATGTTTTCCAGTTTGTTCAAACTGGAAATGTGTGCACCTCTTTCAAAAGTGCACACTTTCCTCTGTTGAGTAAAGCATGCAAGTGCATATATTTTAAAAAGAAATATGTGCATTTCAAAGTATTCATTTTTTATATTAAAAATGCGTCTTTTGAATGTGATCACGGGTTCAGGAAGATGTGAATATTTCTCAAAAATAAATGCACTCCCATTTGTGTTCAGGGGTACAGATGGGGCAAGTTCAGATAATTTGCAAACTGAAATGAAATTCTCCAACATTCCTAATTTGAAGCCTTGGTGAAATGAAAATGAATGATTTCAATGAACCCCAAAAGGCATCCTTCACTTTCTATTCTACTTACAGATCAAGATAGCTAAAATAAATACATTTCAGCAGTACATTGACCAATTAGGTAAAATGACTGGGAAACTGGGGATTTACCTCGTTATCTTCAGAGATGCCAAAGAATAAGTACTGGCTTAGAAAGGGGATTGACATCATTTAACGTTCTTCACAAGTAGTCAAAGGTAATTTTACATTATTGATCAAAGTGTATAGGAACTCACCTCTTAAAAGTCTTTAATATGATTTCCCCCACCAAACTGTTGAGAGAAAACAGTTATGTGGATAGAATTGACCAGTTTTAAGACTTGGGCTCCATGTTTTTCATTTTATAGCTACTGAGATCACAAAAAACAGTTAAATTAGGCTGACCATATGAAAAGGAGGACAGGGCTCATGTAATTTTAACAGTTGTAGAGAAAAGGGAATTTCAGCCAGTGTCATTTGTATGCAATTAGTTCCTGGTGAAATTGCCTCTTCATCACAACAGTTAAAGTTGCAGGCACTATACTAGAGTGACCAGATACAAAAGAGGGCAGGGCCCCTGCAGCTTTAACTGTTGTAATGAAGAGGGAATTTCACCAGGTACGAATTGCATACAAATGACGCCGGCTGAAATTCCCCTTTCTCGACAACTGTTAAAGTTACATGAGCCCTGTCCTCCTTTTCATATGGTCAGCCTAAGTAAAATGTTCAGTTTAGTGCTGGAGGACAAGTTCCTCATGTATTGGTCTCTGATTTGTTTGCATAATCAATTCGTAGCGTTTCCTGGCTGTAAAGAAACACTACACTGTAGAGAAAGCAATTTGGGCAAGTATCAAGAACCTTGTTTAGCGGTGCTTGAAATATAGAAAGACCCCGAATCAGGCAGCAATTTCAGTACCGGTTCCAGGTTTTTGAAGGCCTTGGGCAAGACACCCTCAGTAGGCCCCATCCCTCAATAAGTTTACCTTCTCATTGACATTCTCACCAGCTGTTCATGTTCCTCATCTTTCTTACCATTGAGACTGCTTGGCAGACAGAGAGCTAGTGAGCAATTAAGCAGCGGCATCTATAGCTCCTCCTCCTCCTCCTCACCAACAAGCAGGTTGGAATGATGAAGGTCAGTGGATCCTCTTGGGGTCTGGGCACTTGGTATGTGCCCAATCTTGGAAACCTTTGATACCAGCCCTTAGTGTTGCTATTTCAAAAGCTGTTGTTGTTTTAATGTAAGGGCTTGCAAAAACTGAAAGTTTTGTAATGTGTACATTTATAAAATCAACCACCCAACCAAAACAACAACAACAAGAACATAGTAGTTGTTCATTTTGTGACAAAAAGGGTTGTATCCATGGGCAAAACTCTGTGACCAAAATGGGATGCTCTTAGGTCCCTTGAATGGGAATCATTGATTCCCACTTCTCTTTAGAGCCTCTTGCACTACCCCATCCTCAAATTTCATTCCATAGAGTTGAGGGACCATCCAGCATGGCGTGTGAGGTGGCATGAAGGGGCTGCAAGGGAACTGGGTGGAAATACCTTTCATTTATGGGAACCTCCATTGCAGTTTTGTCTAACCTGGTGTTGTCCCGGTTTTTGGACTATGACCCCCATCATCCCTGACCATTGACTGTGCTGATGGCAATTGCAGTCCAAAACATCTGGAGAGCACTAGGTTGTGGATTTATCCCTCTATGAAAAAATTACAGCTGTTAGAATAGTTTGGGCTCAGCCGCAGGAATATATGCTTGTAACATAAATGTTCATAAATGTGCAACTGTCTTACATCAAATCTTAAATAAACACACACAGAAAAAGAACTTCAGTTCTTGATGGATAATTTAAAAAAAACAACCACAACAATGAACTGTGAACTGATATTCACAGCTGAACAATAATCATCTTTGATGTAGAAACGTTAAGGAAATGGGGTGATAAAGATGGTTAACTGTAGCTAAATTAAGCTGTTTCAGATCCATACCATCAAAACTGAATGTAAATACTGAATTGAGGCTGATTTAATTATAGATAATTGTACATTTCAAAGGGAAAAAAGCTACACACTATACTTTTAAAAGCAACAATAGCAACATTTAATGGTAACAGGAAGCCAGGGTTAAACTGAATTTTGCTCATATTTAGAGATGAGTGAAATTTGTTCCATTTTCATTTTACTGAGAACCTACCTAATTTACACTTTCAAAATCAATATATGAACCAAAATGCAGCTATACTTTGATATTTGCACTTTCCTGAATCTTGCATTGCAGTTCTCCAATGAAACTATGTTACTGATACGTGTGCACAAAAATGTGTACATTCATTAAAGAAATGTACAAAAACAAATTATATTAGTAAAAATTGCTTGTAGAAAACACATAAATCAAGAAAAAAAGTTGTAAAATGTATATATTAGGAGAAACACATGAAAATAAGAAACATTTTGGTGTTTTTTTGAAATAGCAATGACAAACTGATGCAGAAACAGGAAGAAATGGACTTAAAGTTGGGAAAAATTGAGAAACTGAGTGAAACTAAAATTTACTGATTTGTCCTATTCCTTCTAAATATTGTATTGCCTATGTGGTGACTCACTCCCAGGTATTCCAAATGATCCAGGAATAATTCCTCTGGCTTAATTGAAAGAAGAGCTTGACACAAACTAGTCAACTCACTAATCCAAGAGGGGAATTTACATCCAAACAGAAGGAGCCACACCCAATTCTTCCTAAAAAGTCTGCATGTCAATCAGGAGAATGTCCCTACCCTTCATTCCCTCCGGCTATAAGCAACAAAATTTGGCTACTCAAAGAACAATATCTAATTTTCCCTACCAGCAGACGAAGACGTAAACCTATCTATGGCTTGCATCTCTTTGGAACCACAGGTTCATGGATGATCACATGATTATATGCTCCCCCATTTTTAAAAAATGCTCTAAACACTAGCCAGTGAGGGAGAAGGCTAGAATAAAATAGAACAGACTACAACAGAACAGAATAGAAACTTTCTCCCTGCAAGCTATGTTTATATGTTCAGGGAATTTTCTCTATGGAGGAGTACTGACTTTGAGAGATCCAGAACATTGTTCTCTTTCCTGAGCTTGTGGCCCTCCACAGGGAGGTGAGGCATAGAACCTCTCACTTGTGTTTATAGCAGGAAGTGGATAGGTGATCCTTGAAACCAGAGGCTGGATGAACTGGCCTTCAGGACAGATAAAAGCAAGTCCTTCTTCACACAGTGCATAGTCAAACCTGTGGAAGTTACTACCAGAAGAGATAGTGAATGATGGCCACGATTTGGACAGCTTCTTTTTTTTTAAAAAAAAAAGATGAGGCAAATTCAAGGATAATGAGGATATCAGTGCTTACTAGTCATGCTGTATGGCTCTGAATACCTGTTGGAGAACTGTCCTCATGTCCAGTTTGTGAGCATTTGGTTGGCTATAGCAGGAACAGATTCCCATACTAGCTCGGTGTGACGTTCCTGCCTCTGGGTTATTCTCCCTCCCTCCCTGCCTCTGCTTGGGTCAGTTGTCCACACTGAATCCCCAAAGCTTCAGCCCATTTACTTTGTGTCAAGGAGACACTAGATACTTTAACTGATTTTCTTCGAGTTATGTAAGATACAGTAACAGATATTATTTTTCTATTTGGTATCATTAACAAATCAAGCGGACGCATGAAATTATATAAATAACTAGCTGATATACCTGGCATGGCATGGGTCCCTGAATAAGAATCATGTTCATTTGATAATGAAGAAATATATCTGCGACTTTTAAGGAGGAGATGGGCAGGGGACAAAGAGCCCTGGAGTACCCCTCTGTGGTATCCAAGCAACCGAGCCGCCCCTCACCACAGTGCACAGGCCCCTCACCAGCTGCTGCTGTTGGTGGGTGGGAGGGTGTTGTTGCACCGAGTCCAGCTTGTGGGTTTCGCGTTGGCAGCTGGTTGGCCACTGTGTGAACAGAATGCTGGACTAGATGGATCCTTAGTCTGATCCAGCATGGCTCTTCTTACGTTCTTATTTTATGTAGTGATGAGGTGGGAGTTTTACACAACATGTCAAGACATGTGCCAGTTTGCCATGAAATTAACTTTTGCTTGTGGCTAAGTAAAAGGCAACACTAGACAGGATGAAGCAAAGAGGCAACTCTTGACAGTGAGTGGATGCACAGAGAGAAGATAAAGCCTTCAAAGAATGTTTGGCAATGAAGCTTTCCCAAAGCTTAAGGTTTACCTGCAAGCCATTTCTGCATGTATAATGTGCGTTTGTTTTATTTTCAAGCCAGAAGAACCTGTTTATCTCTATGAGACAGCTGTGTGTGTGTGTGTGGGGGGGGGGGGAACCAAAGCTCCACCAAAATAGATTCCCCTACATTGCATAATGTGAGGATCTAAGCCAGGCTGGCACAACGTGTAGCCTCCCAGGCTGAATCTATACTCTCTGCCAGTTATTGTTGCTGTCAGGTGCCGGACATCAGTCAACTTCCTGTTGAGATTGTCCACCCTATTTGCAGGCAGAGAAATGTGAGAATGGGGGAGTATCGTTTCACTGAAATTCTCAAGGAGGAAAAGGCCTTTTACAACCATTTCTGGTGGGTAGGTGGGCTCAACATTAGCGGCAGAAGTAGTGCAGCTGTTTTCTTTATCCAACGGAAGTGGGAGCAACTGCAAGTGTATCAGTAGACTCGCCACCATTTTGCCTCTTCTGCAATGCCCCAGACATTGCAGACGGGAGCTCAGCTGACCTGTCCCAATCCAGAAATAATCATTTCTGCCCATTTCTGGGATTATTTTTAGAAACACGAAAGCCCCATGGTGCGAGCGTTGCACTCTGCAAGTGCAGTGAAACTAGGAGAGGTAAAATGACCCCAGTAGATACTGCCCAGTATGTTGCTGTCATCTCATCCCTGGGCTAAGCATCAAGCTTCCCACATACGTCTCTACAGTCACAAAACTGTAATTGGCGAAGAAATTACTATAGTCCAGGGTGCATAACCTTTTTGCCCCTGAGAACCACATCCAGTCTGGATGCCAAGCCACACATGTACACTTACGCACGCTCTTCTCCCTACAATCCTTTCCTCAACCTGACCCAGTCCCTACTGCTCTGTTGTTTTCTTACTTTTTCTTTTTCAATTGCCACTCTCAACGGACTCTAAGGATTCCTGCCATAGAATTCCCATTTCTTGAGCATCTTTGTGGAAGCTCTATAGTTCTTTGTTTCTCAGAGTTGGTGTACTGCACCCCACAGATTCACACAGACATTGGCCCTTTCCACACCATAGGGGTGGAGAGGGCGGGAAGAGGGAGAACCCGGAAGTAGCCACCTCTGGGTTCGTCGCTCCTGTACATACTACAATGCGATGGCCCGAGCTTCTCCTGGGCCATCGCAAGTTGAGGCAACAATTTTTTTAAGCAGGATCCACAGAGAGTGAACGAGCGCTCCTCTGTAAATGTACGTTTTTTTAAAAAAAAAATCCTTGCACGATCCAGCCCACCTCCCCCCTGCCATCCTGGGGATGGAGAATTTGCTGTCCCCCCTGTCCTGATGGCCACATAGCCACATGGTGCGGCTCCGTGGTTATCGGTGCAGCCATGCTTACTCTCGCAGAAGCGCAGCTGCATTGGGACCGCGGAAGAATCGGGATTTTTCTGGTTCTGGAGAACCAGGAAAAATCTCGTGTCCCGTGTCCCATGTCCACCCCCCAGCCGCACCCCCCAGTGCGTCATGCGGCTGCACAGGGAACAACTGGGCTCCATCCCGGGCAAACTGCCTGGTGTGGAAAAGGCTTTTGTCTTCCAAAAAAAAAACCCACTGTAAATTTTATTTAAACAAAACCTTTCCACTGAGCTAGGCTGAGCATCTGAAAAGGAGGACAGGGCTCATGTAACTTTAACAGTTGTAGAGAAAAGGGGATTTCAGCCAGTGTCATTTGTATGCAATTAGTTCCTGGTGAAATCCCCTCTTCATCACAACACTTAAAGTTGCAGGGGCCCTGCCCTCTTTTGTATATGGTCACTCTAGTATAGTGCCTGCAACTTTAACTGTTTTGATGAAGAGGGAATTTCATCAGGAACTGATTGCATACAGATGACACTGGCTGAAATTCCCTTTTCTTTACAACTGTTAAAGTTACATGAGCCCTGTCCTCCTTTTCAGATGCTCAGCCTTCACTGAGCTCTCTCAGACAGTGGCCTCTCTCTCCTCAGGCCAGAAGCAGTGTTTGTTACCCTCAGCCACTTCCTGGTTCTTCCCAGCCCAACCCACTCAGGCTAAATCCAGCACTTCCTTCATATTGTTACATTTGCCATAGAAGTCTCATTCCAAAAGTATCCTCCTGGAAGCATTATGGTTCGTGCTGTAAAAGCTCCATTTATAGAGCATTTTATGGAATATATATATATATATATATATATAGCATTTTGCAATTGCAAAGAGATAGAGGTGCAGATTACTGGTGTTGGCGGGTAGGTTGGCTTGAGGGGTTGTGCATTGTGCATTCCTGCCATGGTCCAATATTTTCTTGCTATTCTTTGTCTTCTTGTTTCTCTTGCCTTATTAATTCTTCCTCTTCTCAATTTCCTTTCCCCCTTACATTTAATTCTTTTTTTTCTCCCATTAGTTTCTTATGCTTTACCTCAAGCATTTGCTACATACATTAGTGTTGTTGTTGTTGAAAAATAAATTCTGTGTTTTGGATTTCCAGCTTCTCCTCGTGTCTCCTCTTCATTTTGGTCAAGCAGCCCAATCCTTGTGGTCCCACTATATGGATGGCGTAGGGTTGACATATTTTTGAGAGCCACCAACTCAAGAGGAATTAGCTGGTGTCTCATACTCCTTTGTGGTATTGCTTGAGGTTACCAAAAAAAAAAAAGTCCTATGACTCCCAGCATTCCCCAGGCAGTATGGCTGTCATGGGAATGCTGAATTGTAGGACATTTTTTTCTGTCTAGATATGCATAGGATTGCACCCTAAAACTTCTCATTTGTTTTTAAGTGTCTTAATGCTCATGACCTTACATCTCTGTTTTCTCTTCAAACCCTTTCTGCTTTCTTTGTGCTTGAAATGCTAATCTTTTTAACTCTCACCCTGCACATTTCTTGCAGGCGGCTTCATTCTTTTTATCTTCTTTCGCTGTGTACCTAGAACATTCTTGCAACATGGATCTGGCTGGACTCTTCTTTAAGAAGTTATTGAAAACTCTATATTTTTAACTCTTGCTTTTTCTTCACAAGTACCTTGATTGACAAGTGGCAAATGATCCCTCTTCTCTCTTAATCCCCTTTCCTCCTGCATTGTATTTTGTTATCTTGTCTATCTGTGGGCAGGGTCATGTCTCTTTCGATTTTTGTAAAGTGCTAGTATAAAGTTCTATTCATTGCAGAAGTATCAGATGATGATAGCTAAGTTGATCCATTTTCTCCTCTACCTGATAACATTTTGCCTGTGTGCAACATTGAAGGCATGCCTTGCCAAGGATGAAGACTTGTTTGATTTTGCTTGGCAAATGGCTAAAATGTTGATTTGTTGGATCAAAGGGGTGGAAGAATGCTAAATAGGCAAGCTTAGCAGCAGGCATTTATAGAGAAAGGATGACTTACACAGCATTACCCTCAAAAGAAAGGAAGAACATTTAGATATAACAGCAAAGGCCTGAAACAGAGCCTATCTTCATGCATGGACTAAAGCTAGGTGCAAGCTCGTTTCATGAAGCCCTCTCTCCCCAAATCTAGATGCTAGATAGAGGCAATCTTGTGTTAGTAGTTCAGAAATACAACATTGTCAACATCAGGGGTGGGAAACCTGTGACTGCCCTTGGAAATCAGGCCCTTTTGGGGTCTGACAGATTTCCACAGTGGCCCCATCTCAGCTTGCATTTCCCCCCCCCCCCGAAATCTAGGAATTTTTTTTGTTTCTGTATCTCTCTCTCTCTCTCTCTCTGTGTGTAAACAAAAAAATTGCACAAATCATGCAAATTATGATCACAGTTGGTGTAATTTCCATAAAATATGGCTGAAATTTGCATAAATTGAGGCTGTGATTTGCACAAATTGCTTTACACACACACACACACACACACACACACACACATGGAAACCTGCAAGCTGGCTAACTCAACACAGATTGAGTTGGGTCAACTTTCAGGAAAGCAAGACAAAGTCCAGGATGCTGAGCCTACTAAAGCTTGGCAAGCTTCATGCCTCCCAGACAGATTCCTCTGGCATCCCTATCTGTGACTCTAGAGCCGCATGTGGCACGCTGCAGAATTCCATTCCATCTGCAGCCTAATTTCCAACCCTCTAAAATGCTCAAGGGGCTGGAGCATCTCCCCTATGAGGGAAGGTTACAACAGCTGGGATTGTGCAGCTTGGAAAAGAGGAGGCTAAGGGGAGACATGATAGAGGTGTGGAACATCATGCATGGTGTGAAGAATGTGAACAGCGAAAGATTTCTCTCTCTCCGATAATATTAGAACCTGGGGTCATCGTATTAAGCTGATTGCTGGGATCTTCAGGACAGATAAAATGAATTACTTCTTCATACAGTGTATAAGCTACGGAATTCATCATAAGATGTAGTGATGGCCACCAATTTGGATGGCTTTAAAAGGGGGTTGGATAAATTCCTGGAGAAAAAGGCTATCTATGGATACCAGTCCTGATGGCTATGAGCTATCTCCAGTAATAAAGGCAGTAAGGCGATACACACCAGTTGCTGGGGAAAATGGGAGGAAGGGTGCTGTTGCACCATGTCCTGCTTGTTGGTTCCTGGTCGACAGCTGGTTGGCAACTGTGTGAACAGAGGGCTGGACTTGATTGATCCTGGTCTAATCCAGCATGGCTTTTCTCATGTTCTCATGAAGCAAATAGTTCAGACCTCTGGCAAGAGCGGTCTGTCCCTGCCCTGACAACCCACTGAGTACTTAAGCACAACCAGAGTCTCATCCAGTAGGTAGTTCATCTCAGTTTCAAACTTCAAACCAAGCCAAATGGATAATTGTAATTTTAATGTATTGGTTTCAATTAGTACTATGTCAAATCCTGCCCCCTATTTTGGATACTTTTGATAATTTTTCCCTCCCTGCGAAAGAGGCATTGCTTTTTTCAGCTTCTTTTGCAGGGAGAAGTAGAATTTCAGATAATTTTCTCTTTGGGGAGGGGGCAGGGTTTCCACATACCTTTTTTAAGTGTTGCTGGTTGTTGAGGGGTCCATCTGTGTTTTCTGAAACACCCTTGGCATTTACCCGGCAGTTCTTCCTGAATGCCTATTGGAGACCATATGACCTGGCCCTCTCCAATAGGCATTCAGGAAGAATGCCTGGGCTCCTGAAAAATGTGGGGGTGTTTAAAAAAAACCCTAAAAAAATATAAAGACCCTCTAACAACTGGCTACACTTAAAAAGTTATGTGGAAACCTGTCCCCATCCCCAAGGAGAAAATTCTCCAAAATTCTCACTTCTCCCAGCGTCTTTTGCTGGATTTTTCACCTCCCCCCCTCACCATTGAAATGCCGAAAATGGAAGACTCAAAATCTTTGGCACAGCACTAGTTTCAGTGCAGGACCTCACACTCTGCCCAGCCTGGGATCCCAATCCTGCCCTCTGGGGATTCCCATATGGCTATGCCTGCTTTGCTCCCCCCACCCCCCCGAACATTTGGTGGTTTCCCATCTTTTGTGCAGTCCCCACCCCCATTCTAACAGGTTGAAATCCTTAGTTCCTGGCAGTAAGAGCTTTATGCTGAGATATCCTAGAATTTGACTCCGCCTCTTTTGACTTTGTCCCTGCCCACCACTGGAATGTGGCCCTCAAGAGCTTCTCTAAAATAGAATTGGGGGGGGCGTGGCCAAGCAGGTCATGGTTTGAGTCCTTCATCCTCCGAAAGAAGCAATGAATTAATTGTAAATTCCCTATCTTAAAAGCGTCCTCTGTTGCATTTAAGTCTGCTATGGAGAGGGGGAAGCTTACCAAAGAGATTGCAGCTGGAACGAGATTTATGGCTTTATAACCGGATCGGCAGAAGGGAGGAGATCGACCGACAGCTTTGTAGCAGCGCTGCAAAGGTAATTAAACAGACGTATTTATGGTTGCGGGCTGAAGGCTGAGGAGAACAGAATGATTGCTAGCATTCAGAAAAGAGGCTTTTAAGACTTTTAAGCTTTAGGCTCTGAAAGATTGCTAGCGGCATACCAGCCAGCTGAAAGCCCGAGGAGAAACGAAACTAAAAAAAAAAAAAAAAAAGCCGGAGGGAGAGAAAGAGACTTTGATTTCTGACTAGAAGTGGTTTGTGCTTGTGTTTGTGCTTATCGGATAGGCTTGGAAGGTGGATGAGCAAGAAGAAAATAACTTCTTGGAGCCGAATCAAGGGAGATAAGCCGTCCGACAGAAGTTTTAGACTTGTCCGGAAAATGGCGGATAAGGATTCTGAAAAGCCAAAAAAGCAATCCCCGAGTCATGCCGGAAATGCTAGCTCTAAGACTGGAATTAAGCCAGGAGCAATTCCTAAAACAACCACAGGGAGGCAAGCTGACCCAACAGATGAATTGCTTCAGAATTTTCAAAAAATGTTGGATCTTGCAATCTTAAAGCAAGATGGAAATTTTGAGCAGGCTTTACTCAAACAAGAAGATCGATTGGCAAAGAGGATTGCTGATTCACAGCAGCAGCTTTTAGCAGGACTCCAAAAGGTGGAGAAAGAGGTTGGAGCTTTACAGGAAGAAACTGGAGAACTAAAGGTTTTATACAAGAAGCAACAGGAACAGCTAACGCAACAGGATTTACGGCTTATAGCGATGGAAGACCGGGACAGGAGAGCTAATCTACGCATAAGATCTTTTGGGGAGAGGCAAGAGGAGACCCCTAACAGTATAAGAGAATTAATTTTGGCATGGGCCAAACAGTTGATGCCACAGGAAGAGTGGAGAATGGAAGATATTGAGCGGGCCCACAGGGTTGGATTTGGAAAGTCAAGAGAGCTCCCAAGAGATATTATTGTGAAATTCGCTAACTACTACAAAAAAGAAAAATTAATGCAAGCAATTAGAAGTCAAGGTCAACCGATGCTTCAAGCAACACCAGTCGAGGTTTTCCAGGATTTATGCCCTCAGACCATCCAGTGGAGGAAGAGCGTTAGAATATGCACAGGGGCATTGAAAATGAAATCGATCTCCTACAATTGGGGATACCCAGTTTTCTTGAGGTTCAAGTGGAACGGGAAGCAGCAAAGAATAACATCTTGTGAGCAAGGAATCGAGTTGTTGGAGGAGCTGGGCATAATGGATGCCACATCGGTTGGAGAGGAGAAGCAAGATGAAGGCGCGGCAGGAGGGAGCAATGAATAGACTTTAATATATTGTAAGAGAGATAGGGAGAAGAGGAGACTTGGAGGGGAGGGTGGACATCATTCAGGAATGTTGGGCCGAGTTCCCCCCCCCTAAGAGTTCTAAGAAGATTGGGACCAAAGCCCAGCAAGCTGGTGAGGAGGGGGGTGAATTGGGGGTGAATGTGGGGGGGAGGGTTGGGGGGGGTATGTGTTACACACAGGGAGACCGACTTAAAGACTTGTGTGAAAGAGAGAGATGGAAAATAAACTTAGATTGGCAACACTGAATGTTAAAGGGCTAGGAACGGTAATTAAAAGAAAGAGGATTGAAATGTTATTAAAGAAAAAAAAATAGATGTAATTTTTTTGCAGGAAACCCATCAGGCCAAAGATGGAGTTAATGAGCTTCGAATGAGGGAGGTGGGCGTTTATGAGAAGGCATATGGAACTTCGAAATCGAGAGGAGTGGCAATAATAATTTCAAAGACATGTGGTATAACTATTCAAAGTGTAAAGAGAGATAGCAATGGAAGGTTTCTTATTATGTTCTGCAAGTTGGGAGAAGAGGAATATGTATTAGTGAATATATATGCTCCAAATGGGAAACAAATGGATTTTATCAATGAAGTATTTAACGGGTTGGGAGAAGTGGGTAAAAAGCACATTGTGATGGCTGGTGACTTTAATATGGTACTAGATATAGGGAAAGACCGGGATAACATACTAAAAGATACTAAGAGGGTGGGGAAGACAGAGTTAAGCAAATTAATGGAAGGGAAAGAATTAATGGATGTGTGGAGAGCCTTAAGAGGGGAAGAAAGGAAATATACTTTTTATTCACAGAGATTTAAGAGTTATTCTAGGATAGACCACATTTTTGTATCAAAAAATATGTTACCCAAAATTATAGATTGTGATATTGGAGTTATCAAGGTCACTGACCACGCGTTGATGTCAATGGACATGGAAACCAAGAAAGACTATAGACAAGCGAAGAGATGGAGATTGGATGTAAGGTTGTTGAATAAAAAGGATATAATGGAGAAAATAAAGAAAGAACTGCAGGAAATTTGGGAGATTAATGAAAAAGAGAACAACCGGCAGGACATATTATGGGACACAATGAAAGCTGTAGTAAGAGGGATTTGTATTAGGGAAAGATGCACATTAAAAAAACAACAGGAAGCTCAAAATAAAAAGATTGAAGAGGAGATAAGAAGTTTGGAAGAAAAGTTAAAGGAGACAAAAGATAAACGCCTATTAGCCCAAATTCAAGCTAAGAAAAAGGAATTAGAGAAAGAAGAATTAGAACAAGTTCAAAAGAATTTGTTGTATTTAAAAAGAGACTTTTTTGAATATAGTAATAGAAACTCAAAGATGCTGGCTAGATCCACACAGTTGGAAAAGGCTAAGAATATGATAGGGACAATAAAGGATAAGGCAGGGAATAGTTGTAATTTAATGAAAGATAAATTAAGTATATTTGAGGACTTTTATAGTGAATTATATACATCAGGATCGGGACCGCAAGATAAGATATTGGAATATGTAGAGAGGAATTGGAAAATAAAATTGCAGGAACAGGACAGGGATTATATGGAAGGTTTAGTTACGGAAAAAGAGATAGAGGGAGTTATTGATAAATTAAAAGGAGGAAAATCACCGGGGTTGGATGGTTTGGGGTCGGAGTATTATAAGCTTTTTAAAGGAATTTTAGTACCAAGATTAAAGAAATTATTTAATACTATAATAGAAGGGGGGAAGACTCCGCCATCATGGGAACATTCCCTGATTATATTAATTCCGAAACCAGGTAAGGATTTAACGGATCCCGCATCATATAGACCAATTTCCTTAATAAATCAAGATTCAAAGATTTTTACAGCAATATTGGCAAAAAGAATGGCCACATTTATTAGTAAATATATTAAAAAAGATCAGTGTGGATTTATCCCGGGTAGGCAAATGCCTAATTTAATGGGAAGAGTATTAAATATAATTAGTATCATAAAAAAAAGGAATTTAAAAGCAGGTCTGCTAGCATTGGATATATTCAAAGCCTTTGATTGTGTGGAATGGCCAGCACTTAAAACAATATTAAAAACATTTGGGTTTGGAGATTGTTTTATGGGAGTGATGGATAAGTTGTATAAAAATAATAAAGCGGAAATATTGGTTAATGATGGGTTAACACAACAGATTACACTAGCCCGAGGAACTAGACAGGGATGTCCTCTTTCACCGATCCTATTTGCAATAGTAATAGAAATTTTGGCAAATGTAATAAGGGAAGATGAAAGAGTGAAGGGGATAGGAAGAAAGGAGAAGATTAAAATGAATATGTTTGCGGACGATACCTTATTGACGGTAGAAGATCCCCTAGGGAGTGCTGAGGTGATTAAGAAACATTTAAGAGAATTTGGAGAAATCACGGGATTAAAAGTAAATTGGGGGAAGTCAGAAATGATGTTATTTAATTATAATAAGGAAGAGTTGGAAGAAGGTAAGGATAAGTTGGGTCTTAGACTTAAAAACATAGTACGTTATTTAGGTATTAACATTGATAGAGATTTAGATAGGCTTGAGGAACTTAATTTGGTAGCTTTAAAAAAACAAGTAGGGGAGAAATTAGAAGTAAATAAGAAATTAAAACATTCTTGGTTTGGTAGAATAGCAATTATTAAAATGAAGATTTTACCTAAGATTAATTTTTTGTTTAGAATGTTACCAATTAAAATATCAGATGTAGAGCTGAAAAGTTGGCAAAATATAATCAATGCATATTGTAATGGGGATAAGAAAGCCAGGATTAATAAAGGGTTATGGTATAAGGCTCAAAAGAAGGGAGGTTTAGGGCTTCCAAATATTAAGTACTATTATATAGCTAATCAGTTAAGGTATGTTATAAGCTGTATTCTAGGGGAGGAAGATCTGGAGTGGTTGGAGACGCAAACTAGGGAAATAGATTATAAATTGAAAAATATTTTCTTTAAGAAAATTCAAAAGAAAGAATTAAAGGGACTGGACAACCCTTTGTTGGTAAATATAGTGGAGATCTGGGAGAAATTTAGGGGGAAGTTGATACCAGGAGATTCACCACTTGCCCCAGTGGTAGTAGTGGAGAATTTCCCAAGAGTGTTAAAAGTGGAGATTGAAGCAAGATTGAAAGATAAGGAAATAATCAAGTTAAGGAAGTGGATGGAAAATATGAAGGATAATGAACAAATTAAAGAGCTATTGATAGGTCATAAATTTGCATGGTTTAAATGTATACAACTAGGGAAATGGACTCAGGAATGGAAATTGAAAAATAGAAAGTGTAGAAACAATACAAGATTTGAAGAATTAGTAGAGTCAAAAGGCAGGAAAGAAGGAAAGGAAATTAAGAAAGGGTTGACTAGTGAGATATATAAATTATTGATAGAGGAAGAATTTCAAAATTCACTTAAAGTAATAAAAAAGGCTTGGGAAGAAGACGTAAATGGAGAAATTAAGGATTATAACTGGGAGAGGTTGTGGAACGCAAGAATGTTAAAATTGTTATCGATCAGAATTAAGGAGAATTTTTATAAGGTATTGTGGAGATGGTATCTAACTCCGGTTAGATTTCACCAGATTGATAAAAAAATATCTAAAAAGTGTTGGAGAGGATGCCAGGAGGTTGGAACTTATTACCATATGTGGTGGAGCTGTGAATATGTACAAAAATTTTGGAAAAGGGTATTTAAAGAAATAAGTGAAATAATTGGAAGTAAAGTGGAATTAGACCCGAAGCTCGCTCTACTAGCAATATGGGATAGAGGGGAAGAGGACAAAAACAAGAGGGAATTGATAAACAACCTCCTGACTCCTGTTAGACTAATGATTGCAAAAAATTGGAAAGGACAAGGAAGCTATACAATAGAAGAATGGTATAAAGAAATATGGGATATGGCTTTGAATGATATGCTAACTTGTAAAATGAAATTGAAAAGGGGAATGTCCGGTAAAAATGATTTTGGGGAAATATGGAGACCCCTTTTGGAATATGTATTAAGATCGGGGAAGGGACAAACACCTTCAAAAGAGTCGATAAACTTCTGGATAGAATAAGAGGTTAAGAGAAGGTCTCATGGTGGGGGGGGTACACGGGGGGGGGGATTGTCAAGGGTTATGTATGTATTTTATGTTATCATTATGTTGAAAATAATAAAATTATTTACAAAAAAATAAAATAAAATAGAATTTGGACCTTGAAAATGAGGGCACAATCCAAGGCATGTTTAGTCAGAAAAAAAATATCCTTCAATTCCCAGCATTCCCCATTGGGCTGTTATGAAAGTTAAGCCTATCTCTCTTTTTTTTTTCTTCATTTGGTCTGGATACCATTTGCCCAGAAAATTCTTCTAGTGAGCTGGAACAAATTGGATAATGGGCAATTTCCTCATCTGTACTGTTAAATGTAATAGTGAGAAGCATGTGTATAATAGTTCTAAGCAACTACAGTCTAAAAATGTGGATGTGTGGAATCTCCTGAGAAATTTAATCAGGGGAATTGAAAAGGGAGTTGAAATTCATTTGACTACCTTAGAACTTCCTCTGACATTTTGCCTGAGCAGATAGTTCTGAACTCACTTCAAATTTATCTTCAGGTGAAATCCAGTGACAACCTAGGGATGCAGAACCCCTTTGAGAAATTTGGCTGGTTTCCTTGAAACACTTTTAGCTTCCTTTGAAATTCCTCATATGCTTTCCCCTCAGGGAGAACCTCCCAATTTGCTTTGAAGTTGGCCTTAGGTGATATGGTGACATCTCAGAATCTTCGGTACAAAATTTTCAGCAAATATGAAAGTTAGGTACACAGTCAGCAAATACTCCATTAATGTATGCATGCTCTCTGAGTAGCTACAGAATTGATTGTCAGTTATGGTACTTGAACAGAAGGCAGTATTTTTCAGAAACTGGTGATCTCAGTATGCATTATTTGCCTACGCATTACATGGGGAGCCAATACCCAATTCAGTCTTTTGGATGGATATGAAACACATTTCTATCTCACTGAGATTCAGTGTTGCCTGGGTTAGCATTTCACACTCCTCTCTCTCTTTTTAAAAACCTAACATTTCATAGAATACTAATTCACTTCAAACTGCCGATTCACAATGCTGTAAAATATTTATACTCTCCCTCATATTGACATTAAATTTTTCAGTAAGGTTAAGGTAATGAATCATGATAGGGCTTTTAACAAAATGAAATAGTCCTGCATGTTGAAG
This sequence comes from Anniella stebbinsi, assembly GCA_029215795.1. NCBI lineage: Eukaryota > Metazoa > Chordata > Lepidosauria > Squamata > Anniellidae > Anniella > Anniella stebbinsi. The sequence continues at coordinate 107,391,393 of JARDYH010000002.1, read as the reverse complement.
CTTAATTTTAATTCATCTTGTCAACAGCTCAAAATCTTCGATGCCCCATTGATAAAGCTAACACCCAAATCCCTACTTTTGCAGAATGACACCCACCCCTTTAATTCAAAAGGACATAAGGAGATGCCTTCACCTGAATTGGTTCATTGTCCCATCTGGCTCAATATCTTCTACCTGGGGTATCCAAGGAAGCAAGTTTGTGTGTTTTTGCATTCATACCCAGCTTTTCCTCCAAGTGGTATACATGATCCTCCTCCTCCTCCTCCTCTCCATTATATCTTCACAACAACCCTGTGAGATAGGTTATGCTAAGTCAGCAGTTGGCTGACAGCCACTCTGCAAGCTTTATGGCTCAGTGGGGACTTGAATTCGGGTCTCTCCAGTCCAAGTCCAGTGTTGTAATGACTGCACCACACTGGCTCCCAGTGTACATCTTTATTCTCACACATAGAGCTTTGTTGGGGAAGCGAGGGAGGGGAAAAAGTAATTTAGAGGTGTGTGTTTCTAGATGTTCAGCTCTTGGAGGGAGACCCCTTTCCCTTGGTGAACGGTGGTGTCTGTTCTTTTATATAACAAAATGTTCCAACAATATACACAAAATGTTACCACCACCTCCATTTAAATAAGCTCCCTCTGGGGGCCAAATATCTTAAGAATGGCTTCTGCCCCCTAAGAACTAGCACTGTGCCAAAAGTTTCGACCATTCCATTTTTGGCATTTAAGGAAAGGGGGGAAACTCGGGCGAAAGAGGCTGGGAGAGGTGAGAATTTCAGAGAATTTTCTCCTTGGGGAGGAGGACAGAGTTTCCACATGCCTTTTTAAATGTAGCCAGTTTTTGAGGGGCTTTCTTTCTTTCTTTTAATTTTTTTTTTTAAAAAAAAAACCTGGAATTTTCAGGAGCCCGGAGTTCTTGCTGAACGCTTATTGGAGAGGGAGAGGTCACATGGTCTCCAATAGGCATTCAATAAGAACTGCTGGGCTCCTCCAAATGCCGAGGGAAGGGGGGAGTTTTTTCAAAAACCAGTAAATAGGAAGAAGGACCCTCAGTTATGTGGAAACCCTGTCCCTCACCCAAGGGAGAAAATTCTCCAAATTCCCCCACTCTATGCAAAAGCGGCAGAAAAAAAATGCCTCTTTTGCAGGGAGAGAGAAAGTTCCAGAAAACAGGCAGGATTCGGCCCAGGACTACTAAGAACATGGATGAAATGATGCCCTGGTTTCAGGGCCGCAAATGTGAAAGCAGAGTGGTATTTTTCTGCACAGCTTTACATTTTACTGCTCCTCATCTGTGTGCTGCATCCATTCAACCTGCACACATCTGTCCTGTACTGGTTCCTGCTGCAAGTTTAAATGGACCACAGCAGTTTACTTGTTTGAAACTTTTTTTAAAAAAAATGAAATGTTTAATTGCACAAAGGATTTGGTTGAACTTTCATAGAATAGCTACAGCTCAAGCACATTCAGAAACATTTACCATCTGGAATAAGATGTGGGCGACACCAAGTATTTCTTAGAGTCCTTGCCAAATGTCTCTATGGCTCTAAAGCTGTGTTTTGTTCCGCAAAAGCTTTTATTTCGTGTCTATTGGATGTCACATTGTCTCTTTAATAAGGACTTGTCAAAGTCACTTAATTGTTGGAGGTTGAACACAGCTAACATTCATTTTAAGCGTATATTTTGGCAATGGTCAGTAGGTGTCCCTTTTGGGGAGGAGGTCATTATATGGATAAATTTTGTATTGGAACACTCCTTAATATTTACTGATGTAGATGATCTTTTAAATTATCTACTGCTTCCTGGGGCTTAATGCATGGTCAGCGCTAAATGGATTCTCCATGCCCTTCTGACAGCTGAATGATTGATATTACAACATTGGAAGGATAAGCACTCACCTCCTATAATGAAATGCACTGGAGACCTTACAACGCTTTCAACATTTGAATGGGTTGTGTATAGCCACCACTTATGAATGGATCCTTAATTTGATATTTGGTCTGCCTTTATTTGAAGTTTATGTCTAGTTTTTAGAAATCTGTATATTTGTGTATGATATGGGTATATATTAGGGATGTGCACTGGATCGGACCCGATCCACGATCCGAGTCCGGTCCAGTGGGAAATCGGATAAATTATCCGATTTCCGATCCCGCAGCTGGATCGGCCGATCCAATCCGAACCGGTCCGAAAAAGCTCCGAACCGGTTCGGCGGATCGGCGGATCGGCGGGCGCCCACTGGCGCCCACCGCCGCTTCCATTGGCGGGCGCCAGCGGGCGCCCGCCGATGAAAGTGGACAGCGGGGGGGGGGAGGAGGGGGGCACTTACCTTCTCGGCCCGGTGGCTCCCGTCCGGCGCCGGCGCCTACTACTACTAGCAGGCTCCGCGGCCTGCTCTAGGGTGGCGCGCCGGGTGATGTCATCACCCGGCGCGCTACTCTAGAGCAGGCCGCGGAGCCTGCTGGTAGTAGTAGGCGCCGGCGCCGGACGGGAGCCACCGGGCCGGGAAGGTAAGGAGGGGGTGCGTGGAGGGGAGGAGGGGGCGCGCGGAGGGGGGAGGGGGGAGGGGGGCCCTTACCTTTCCGGCCCGGCGGCTCCCGTCCGGCGCCGGCGCCTACTATTCCCAGCAGGCTCCGCGGCCTGCTCTAGGGTGGCGCGCCGGGTGATGTCATCACCCGGCGCGCTACTCTAGAGCAGGCCGCGGAGCCTGCTGGTAGTAGTAGGCGCCGGCGCCGGACGGGAGCCGCCGGGCCGGAAAGGTAAGGAGGGGGTGCGTGGAGGGGAGGAGGGGGCGCGCGGAGGGGGGAGGGGGGCCCTTACCTTTCCGGCCCGGCGGCTCCCGTCCGGCGCCGGCGCCTACTATTCCCAGCAGGCTCCGCGGCCTGCTCTAGGATGGCGCGCCGGGTGATGTCATCACCCGGCGCGCTACTCTAGAGCAGGCCGCGGAGCCTGCTGGAAGTAGTAGGCGCCGGCGCCGGACGGGAGCCGCCGGGCCGGAAAGGTAAGGAGGGGGTGCGTGGAGGGGAGGAGGGGGCGCGCGGAGGGGGGAGGGGGGCCCTTACCTTTCCGGCCCGGCGGCTCCCGTCCGGCGCCGGCGCCTACTATTCCCAGCAGGCTCCGCGGCCTGCTCTAGGATGGCGCGCCGGGTGATGTCATCACCCGGCGCACTACTCTAGAGCAGGCCGCGGAGCCTGCTGGAAGTAGTAGGCGCCGGCGCCGGACGGGAGCCGCCGGGCCGGAAAGGTAAGGAGGGGGTGCGTGGAGGGGAGGAGGGGGCGCGCGGAGGGGGGAGGGGGGAGGGGGGCCCTTACCTGCCCGGCCCGGCGGCTCCCGTCCGGCGCCGGCGCCTACTACTACCAGCAGGCTCCGCGGCCTGCTCCAGGGTGGCGCGCCGGGTGATGTCATCACCCGGCGCGCTACTCGAGAGTAGGCCGCGGAGCCCGCTGGTAGTAGCCGCCGGCGCCGGACGTGCCGAGAAGGTAAGTGGCGGGGAAGGGGGCTTACCCCCCCCCGGAGCCGTCCGCTTCTATCCGCTGGCGCCCGCGGGCGCCAGCGGATGGAAGCAGGCGGCCCCAGGGGGGGTAGGGAGCGCGGGGGAGGGGGTTTACCTGCCGGGGCCGTCCACAGCGGACGGCCCCGGGGGGGGGGGAGGGAGTTAGGCCCCCCCTTACCCACCCGCCGCCATTTTTTCCTCATAGACTTGCATTGCAATGCAAGTCTATGGGGAAAAAAATGGCGGCCGATCCAAAAATTTCCGATTTTTGGATCGGGATCGGACTCGATCCGGTCCGGGGGGCCTCCGATTTTGTCCGAACCGGTCCGGGACAAAATTGGAGGTCCCGATCCGGGTCCCGATCCGATCCGGGGGGTCCGTGCACACCCCTAGTATATATGCACACGCACACATATACATTTCATATGTATGCATTGAAATTGATATCTTCAAATCCATGTAGAGGCATTTTCCCTTTCTTTCCCTCTTTCTTTTCTTTGGTTGAAATTTCAGGATATAATTCATTTTAAAAAAGTCATCCCCAATGTTCCCAAAAGCAAAAGAAAGGTTATCTCCAGATAGTGATTTAGCAGGCAAATATCAGAAAATAAGGACATTTGTAGCATATGCAATCCAGCTACAGATTTCGGGGACTCTCAGTTGAAAAGCATATTCCAAATATTTTTTTAAAAATGCACCCCAGTATATACATCTGCAACCTGAGTCCTCCAGATGTATATGACTACAAGTCCCATTATCCCCAGCCAGCATGAATGCTGGTCCAATGCATCTGGAGGATGCTAGGTTGATCCTGATTTGATTATGGTTGTCAATGTCCCATAATAGTCACATGACCATTTTCCCATGAAATTTATGACATGTGCTATTATTATCATCATCATCATCATCATCATCATCAACAACAACAACAACATTTGTATTACACCTTTGTTCCTCTTGCATGGAATCCAAGGTCGCTTACATAGTTCTTCCCCTCTCCATTTAACCCTCACAACTACCTGTGAGGTAGGTGAGGCTAAGAGTCAATGACTGGCCCAAAGTCACCCCATGAGTGTGGACTAGGACTCGGATCTCCTGAATCCCAGTCCAACACTCTAACCATTACACCACACTGGCTCTCCACACTGGGTTGTAACTGGCAGCCTACCCCAGCCTTGTGCCCTCCCAATCTTTTGGACTTCAACTTCAGCCGCAGCTTCATGGCTGTTGCAAGGTGATGCTACTAATCTGTTATTCAAATTAATGTACACAGGTTAGTGCAGATAGATGGCATTTTCCTTTAATGCTATTAAAATGTTCCCAGAGTACTCTGTCATCCTTACTTTAGATAGATAGTGATCCATTTAGTTGCCAAGCTGTCTGTTTCATCTGATGTTAATATGATTTCAGGGGCATGTTTAAATCTGTACGTGGTGACCTTGGAGCTCGTCTCTCTCAGTCTCTAGAGAGAGTGTCTGACGGAATGAACAGAACACAATGGTGCTGAGCGCATAAAGCATTTTGCCTTTTGTCTGCCTCCCACAGTGATTCTCATGGGCAGATATTCTTACGTTCATTCTACAGCAGGATAGATTTATCATTTCATTTACATTTAGTTTTAAATGAATCCGCATTGAGATCATTAATAGGATTAGAGTTCTCCTCTCCCCTCTCCTACTGAACTGATCCAATCGAGGATAAGTCTCTTATACCTTTAATAGTAGGCTGGTAAACAGCCTCTTTGCTTGATCAGGTGTGCACCAGCTGCACTGGTTATCAGTGTGTTTCCTAGGGGTGGGCAGACTCACCTGCCCTCATCTCAGCAGGCAGTTGCCCCACCATCGCAGACGCCTGTTCCTGTTTGCTGGGCCGCATGAGGCTCACAAGGCCACGTCAAGCGCCTGGCAGCCACCTGCCTACATGCGGCCACCATTGATGAGGGAAGGGGAAGTGCATGATTTTGGTGGGCAAGCGGGTGGCTGCCGAGCGCTTGACAAAGCCTTAAAAGTGCTCAGGTCCACACTTGGGTCGGGGAGGGGTGGATGCAGGGGGGAGTACAAAGGACTCCCGGACCCAGCCAGGTATCTGCAGCATCCTGGGTATTTCTCAGCCCAATTCAAAGTGCTGGTTTCGACCTTGAAAGCTTTAATGATTTGGGACTGAATTACTTGCAGAACAGCCTTTACCCATACCAGCCTGTCCACACTCAGAAATAGAGGCCCTTCTCATTTGCCCACCCATGAGGACATATTGGTGGGCAACCACATGAGACTAGGGACAGAACTACACGTAGACCTTGATGCACTCTCCCTGAGCCCTGAGCTTCCCTCAGAGCGCTGCACCCTGCCCAGTGTGGACCAAGCCTCGGAGGCTCTGCTCGCGCCCTCGCTGCAGCCGCCGCTCTTTTATCCCGCCCAGTCACTGGCTTTTGTTTACAACCCTCCCCCACCCTCTCCCTCCCCAGGACTGGCCAGGATGAAAGGGCAGCAGCGGCGAGGGCGCCAGCAGAGCTTGGTCCACACTGGGCAGGGTGCAGTGCTCCGAGGGCGGCTCAGGGCGCAGGGAGGGCACATCGAGGACAACGTGTAGATCTGCCCAAGGTCTTTTCCACAGTAGCCCCACACCTCTGGAACAAGTTGGCATTTTGGAACCACCCTGCCCCATCATCACAGGCTTTTAAGAAGGCCCTGGAAAGTACTATTTTACTCTGGCCTTCCCCTGATATATTTGCTGATGTTGCTATTTTAATTTGTAATCATCATGCTCTTACTGTTTTTATTGCGGTTTTATTATTTTTAATAGTGCATCAGTTTTTTGTACTGTTATTATGCATTTTTGTTGTTGTATACCACCATGGGAGGGTTCCAGCCCTGAAAAGTGGACAAAAAGTGTTTTAAATAAAATATATTCTAAATAAGCTTAACAAAAAGTGACTCTTAATTCCCCCCTTTGGGTTATAATGTAATTAAATGCATAGGCAGTCCTGCTCGTAAAAGTTCTAGAGAACAGGCAACTGTTGTAGATGTATTTGCAAGGCTGGTTTAATAATGCTCAATGCGATGTGGCTGTGACACATGTAGCTGCTGCAGTTGTATTTTTAAACATCATTTTGGATCAGAAAGGTATTTCTTTGATCGCTCCCTATTAACATAGAGTGGTGGCTGGTGAGGCAGTTTTTGAGGTAGAACCGCTGCTGGCCACCCCTGTCTGGCAATACAGGGAGAGCGGCAATCCCACTGTTACCTTTCCATGGCCCTTTCTATACCTATGGGTGTAGATGGAGGGAGGGGGGATGATCCCGGATGTACCTGCTTCCAGGATCGTCCTCCTCTTTCTAAAACAGGAAGTGTGATGTCCCGGCTTCTTCTTGCGTTAGGAAGAGCACACGTGCGCTCCATTGAAAGAGGTGAGGGTTTTTTTTTAAAAAAAATACCCCCTGAAATCAGCCCAGCCCAGCCCACCATCCTGGGGATTGCAGATTTGATTGCCCCATCTCCCCTGATGGGCACGGAGCCATCCACCGTCCCGCGGTCTCGGGACATTCCCAGGACAATGGGAAGAATCCGGTTTTCTTCATTGTGGGGAAAAGCCATGCCCTCCTCCCCGTCCACAGGAATCCCTGTGTGTCATTTGCATGCACAGGGATGTCCCAGGGATGATTCCGCAAAAAATGGCTGGTGCAGAAACAGCCTGTGTTGAGAGGTAGAAGTGGAAATGGGTGTGCCTAGCCGGCAGTGCTTAGTTGCTGACTGAATAGTCTTCACATTGGGATGGCCATCCAGTTGGGAGACATGCACTTTCAACCCTCTGATTCATCCGTTGCATACTTCAGTCTTTCTGGAATTCTGTGCATATTGGCTGCCTATTAGCTACCGAGCCATGTACAAGGTCATGTTATCATCATATAAAGCTCTAAACAACTTGGGAGCAAGATACCTAGCAGACCACCTTCCCGTACCCAGGCAACCTTTAAGATCGATAGAGGAGGCCTTGCTGGCCATTCCAAAACAAACGGATTGTCACCATGAAGTATTCAGATGGTGGGCCTTGTCTGTAGTGGCCCCTATCCTCTGGAAAACCCTCCCTCATGTAGTTTGGGTGGCATCCTTTAAATGCCTCCTATAAACACACTTCTTCACCCAGGCTTTCCGTAGGCTGTAAGTAGACTAACCATGCTGCTTATTTTGCTGCTCCTTCAATTGTTATTAACGTAGATGTATTAATGTTGTGTTTTTAATATTGTACTTTCATATTGCGAATTGCTGAGAGATTTTATTATACTTAGCAGTATATAAATGCCACAAATAAAATAGAAACAGAAATACATCACAAGGTATGAATAGCATCAACCAGTCATGACCAGGAGTGTGCCACATGCTCGCATGCTCTTCCTCCCTTCTTCTACATGAATCCTTTTGATTTCCTTTTCTTTCTTTCTTTCTTTTTGCTGCTCATCATTTTAACTCCTCTGGAAAACCCTCCCTCATGTAGTTTGGGTGGCATCCTTTAAATGCCTCCTATAAACACACTTCTTCACCCAGGCTTTCCGTAGGCTGTAAGTAGACTAACCATGCTGCTTATTTTGCTGCTCCTTCAATTGTTATTAATGTAGATGTATTAATGTTGTGTTTTTAATATTGTACTTTCATATTGCGAATTGCTGAGAGATTTTATTATACTTAGCAGTATATAAATGCCACAAATAAAATAGAAACAGAAATACATCACAAGGTATGAATAGCATCAACCAGTCATGACCAGGAGTGTGCCACATGCTCGCATGCTCTTCCTCCCTTCTTCTACATGAATCCTTTTGATTTCCTTTTCTTTCTTTCTTTCTTTCTTTCTTTCTTTCTTTCTTTCTTTTTGCTGCTCATCATTTTAACTCCAAATCATAGAAGGAAAACTGTGGTTTGCAGTACAGGCAAGGGCCACAATTCAGTGATAGAGCACTTGTTTTGCTTGCAGAACATCCCAGTTTCAATCCTTAGCATCTCCAGGTAGGGCTAGGAAAGAACTCTGTCTGAAACTCAAAGAGCCGCTGGCAGTCACTGTGCATAATACTGGGCTAGATGGACCAAGGTTACAGATGCATGAAAAGTTAAGGATTTAACCAGTTCACATGTTCTAGATTGAAAAAAAAGACTTGGACACCATCTGGGGTCGAAGTCTGTATATTTCTGAGCTTGCAATGTGATTTGTGGACCAAAATAAAAATGCATCTGATAGCATGCATATATTTGGGGGAAAAATGTGTACTTTTGAAACATGTGCACAAATACGCTTTAATAAAAGTGTACATTTCAAGATGTGCAGAACTGATGTGTACATTTGGAAGAATATGTAGATTTTCATACAAAAAAAACCCCTCAACCCTCAAAGCTCACAATCCAATATGGACTCGAGTTGGAACAAGCTTTGAGATGGAATTCAGAGAATTTGAGCTTAAGTTTGCTGACTTGAGTTTGAGTTAGTCTGACTCCTAATCCATACCAAGGAGGATATTTCACTATGAAAGCAGTATGAAAGCAGTATATAAGAGGCAGGAGCCACACTACTGCTTTATAGCAGTATTGAAGTGTGCTGACAACTGTGAAAGCCCATAGACACATACAATATATACCACTTTTATACCACTTTCATAGGCTATATCCTGTTTGGTGTGGCTCCTGCCTTTTATATATTGCTTCCATACTGCTTTCATAGTGCTATATCCTGCTTGGTGTGGATTAGGCCTCAGTGAAAGCCAACCATGTTCAGGGAGGAAAATGCCAATGTGGGCAATATGCTAACTATGGTTGTTCCAAAAATGCAAGGGTGGAGGATTTCTTATATTTTTAGGGAACCCATGAAATGCTCCCTTTCAACTAACCATGCTTATGAGATTGGGCAATGTTACATCTGCAGCAGGACCCAGTGTTACATAGGCTGACCATATGAAAAGGAGGACAGGGCTCATGTAACTTTAACAGTTGCAAATAAAAAGGGAACTTCAGCCGGTGTCATTTGTATGCAATTAGTAGCTGGTGAACTCCCCTCTTCAGCACAACAGTTAAAGTTGCAGGCACTATACTAGAGTGACCATATACAAAAGAAGGCAGGGCCCCTGCAACTTTAACTGTTGTGCTGAAGAGGGGATTTCACCAGGAACTAATTGCATACAAATGACACCGGCTGAAATCCCCTTTTCTCTACAACTGTTAAAGTTGCATGAGCCCTGTCCTCCTTTTCATATGGTCACCCTAGTGTTACATTTGCAGCACAAATGTCCCTCATGTAACCATGAAAAAACTAAATATTATATTGAGTGATGGCTACCCAGGAAATTTACTTGTAAAGAGCTTTTCATGATTTGGACAAGTGGAAGGAGCTATGTATGATGGAGATGAATATTGCTTCAAATATTTAGCTGATACTTGTGAAGAAATAGTCACCTAGACCTACCACTAGATGCCTCTGTCATCCGCTTGTATCATTTCACTATAAACAAGACCGGCTAGCTAACTGTGATAATACATCCATAAATCCAAAACCTTGCCATACAGTATGAATACACAGTTTGTAGGTCTGTTAAATTGTTAAACTGCCCCATGTTTGTACCCATTGAACAAGTTCAATGAAACAGGATTAATGACCACAAGGTTTAAGACAGAGCAGTGACCAGGCAAAATAATCACATCAGAATATATAGTGAGGCAGAGATCAGAATTTCTAGAATTTTCTCTGAATATTTGCCCCCATTTTCTACATGTGGAGGTGCCATTTTTAACTTGCAAGGCCCTGGAATGGTGCTAGGTATGGGGCATTTTGTAGGATGCACAATGGGGACAGCAGAACAAAAGCCCTTAGGAAAAAAGGGAGACTGGCTGAATTCGGACAACACAATAGTCAATGGTGGGGTAATTATCAACTTTACAGTTGTTCATCTAGGGGGTACTCCCCACACAACATGGTAATAAATAATCAACTGTGGTGTGGATTAGGATCAGCGCTGAGTTGACTATGGCAGCATTCGAACGACACGATAGTCAATACAACTGATGATTGTTTTCCCCCCACCAGTTGCTTATTGTGTCGTCCGAATTCAGCCAATTCAGCCGAATTCAGCCAATTCAGGGTTGCAATTAATTCCCCTGTTAATTGCAACTCTATCTCTCGAGAAACTGTTGGAGAATTTCTCCCCTTTCCAGCGAAGTTCTATGAAATGTTCCCCTCTATGAAATGGCTCACAAATAGGGTTAAGGATTTCAATCGGCCATTTGCACGCAGCTCTAGTCAAAGCATGTATGAAAATGTGAATTCATTGGATGCTTGCTTCCAGAGTGCACATTTTCTTCTTCCATTTTTACCTGGAAAAAAAAGCCCAAAGAAAAACAAAACATGAGTCTGAGTGCCTTGGAGCATTTGAAGTTATGTCTCTGCCTGAGAATCTGACTGTCCCCGATAAGTAGCAATGAAAGAACAATGCACGTGATCATTTGTTTGTATGTTGTTGTTGTTTAATGATGAAGTTGTGTGTCCTACTTTCCTCTCAGAGGTGGTGATGAGAGTCTCCTAACGTTGGAAATGACACAAGACCACCACCGTACGTCATCAGCTTTTTGATGGCCAAATTTCATGTCATGATAAACACATGGCTGCCACCACTGAAAATGGTAATCACCCACTTATTTCCCAACTTCTCCGTAACATAGAGGAGATCTTAGCTTGTGTTATGATGTCACAACAGTCCACATTTCCCTATCATCACCAGTCACAGTTATGTGGAAATGTAGACTATTGGGACATCATGAAAGAGGGATGTTATACTAGATGCATACAGTCACTTTTTGCAGTGGACATGAGTTATTTTGCTGTGCAGCTTGATCTTGATATGGTTCTTTTTCCTTAATAGGTCATGGATGGAGTGAGATGATCTTATCATACTTTTTATTGAACATAAGAAAACCCATCTGGTCCAACGCTCTGTTCACACAGTGGCCAACCAGCTGTTGACCAGGGACCCACAAGCAGCACACAGTGCAATAACACCCTCCCACCCATGTTCCCCAGCAACTAGTGTGTATACACTTATTGCTTCTGATACTGGAGGTAGCACATAGCCATCACAACTAGTAGCCATTGATAGCCTTCTCCTTCAGGAGAACTTTGAGTCATTGTAGTCCCTTCTGGAAATAATGTAACCAAACTTTTCCACCCTGGTGTCCTCCAAATGTGTTGGACTACAACTCTTAATGTAAGACTGATGTAAGCCATGTGAAATGGGACAGAATATGAGAACTTAGAAAGCCAGTCCTATAAGTCTTCACCAACCCCAGTGACCTAATCTCAGGATAGTTTGAAACTGCTTTTCTTAGTTCCCCCTCTCCATCACTGTACAATTATTCCCAGCATGCTTCCTTTTATCTAGCAGCTTGATATGCTAATTGTCTTCTGGCTCAAGGGCTGCCATTAAGTAATAACATCTGTGAATATTACCCATCTATTTCAAATGAGAAAAATCAATGCTTCAGCGAGGAACGGGGGCAGGTCCAGGTCGAAGGGTGGACAAGCCTTGAAACACTGGATTTGAACATTCCTGCCCTCTCCAGAAGCTCCACAAAAAGGCCACAAAATAGCAGTTTTCTCAGAGCAGAAATAGTTCTCGCTTAAAATAAAATTGACTATAACGTTAAGTTTTCTTGCCAGTATAGGAGGCACTGCTACGGTGACCAGATAAAATCCAGGTCAGGGCTCCTGTAACTTTAACAGTTGTAGAGAAAAGGGAATTTCAGCCAGTGTCATTTGTGTGCAATTTATTCCTGGTGATATTCCCTCTTCATCACAACTGTTAAAGTTGCAGGGGCCCTGCCTTCTTTTGTATATGATCACTCTAGTATAGTGCATGCACCTTTAACCTTTAACTGTTGTGATGAAGAGGCAATTTCACCAGGAACTAATTGCATACAAATGACACTGGCTGAAATTCCCTTTTCTCTACAACTGTTAAAGTTACAGGAGCCCTGACCTGGATTTTATCTGGTCAGCCTAGGCACTGCAGCAGCCATTAAGAAACTGTCTTGACTATTATCCTCTGACTGAGGCAGGTGGAGATTTCCAGTGGCAGCCAGGAACATCTCTCTGTTTTCTTCAAGTTGGTGCCTTTATTGCAATTGTGTGTCTATACACAGCCACACATATGTGCACACATTTGTCCTTGTTCTCCCTTCTTTTGGGAGCTCATGGTTATGTGAAATAATTCATTTCAATTACAGTTGTTCTGTTCTGTGCTGCATGCTCATACTGAGGTTGCAATAAATTAGTTGCATTGAAAACCTACTTATGTAGTTAATGGAGTTTCCCTTGGAGGTTTCTCCTCTCTCTCTCTCTCTCTCTCTCTCTCCCACCCGCCAATTCTCTTTTGACAGTTCTTCTTAAATTTTCTTGACATCCATTTTGCAGAGCATTGTGCATGTTCTGTGACATCTCTGTCTCCTAGAAATATAGCTGTGCACTGTCAAGCCTTTACAGCCTGCTCTGAAAATGGTTCCGTGATCTTACTCAAAATATGTAAAGCAACCATCAAGGCTTGACAAGCTATTATAGAAATAATTCCAAGTTTACTTGCACCTGTGACAGAAACAAATAAAGAAATGTCTGAATTAACAGAGAGCTAGGCAGTAGAGGGGGCAGAGTGCAAGAAGAGAGGACAGAGAAGTGTTTTATGTTTTGTTTTGTTTCTTTAATCGGGCGACTAAATGGACCACAGCAAATGAGAAATTCACCTTCATTGTTGTATCTGAGTACTTTAGAGTCTGCTTAATGTGGTTCTCTTTTTGCAAACCTTTTCTGATAAGAAAGATATGGTAGAACCCATCCATTTCCCTGACAGGCTAACTTTCAACAAGGCCATTTCTACACCAGGCTTTTTGCCTGGAATCGCCCCCGGCTGGTCCCTGTGCATTCACATGACACACAGGGGCTCCCAGGGGAGAGGGAGACAGGCACGGGATTTCACAGGGATAAGGGATCCATGGGAAATCCCATTTTTTCCATGGTCGGGAACTTCCCAAGATCGAGGAAGATGTGGGCATCTGTCCCGGCAACTTTCATGCTTATTCCCTCGCCCTTCTCTTCCCATATAATGCAATTCATAACAATTTGTATCAATCCCACCAAAGAAACAGGAAGTACAATAACGCCAGATAAACAATGGATTTTCCCTTAATGTGGAGAAGCTCTAAAATTTCAACAGTGAAGGAAACATCAGAGGGGGTGGGGACACAAAACTAGCATGTCTATGGAAATGGCTCTTTAAATAACAGGTATTGCTGAGTCTTAGAGCCAATCTACACACTAGCTTTGTAACGTTTTATAAGGGTTAGGAAAACTCTTTGGGCCACATAATGCACTCCCTTGAATGTTGTATACCTGAGGTTTTTAAAACTCACTTCAGCTATATACAACGGTTTTTACTTTTAATAAATCATTTTAAGTAAAATAATGTGTTCCTCCTTACCGTTTGTGATTTGTGGGGGCAGTGCTTCTTTTACCAGCGCCCAAATGCTTAGCCGTTGATTGGTGGGGAAGAAAGAGGGGCTAAGGTGGAAGTGGGCGAGTGAACTACAACACCCATAATGCTTAGCCCTAGACTCATTGAAAGCTAGGGAATGAAAGGGGAACTAAGGAGGAAGTGGGCGAGTGAACTACAGCACCCACAATGCCTTGCGCTAAACTCATTGTAAAAATGAAACAGAAAGAGATGGACTGAAGGGTGCGAGACCGCACACCCTGCCTTGACGACTGAAGAATTTTTCTCCTGTAATGTGAGTACTTCTTAATGTGGCCTAAGACATTTTGGAATGCACCTATTTGAAACTTTTTAAAATACTATTTCAAATGTTCCAAGGAAATGTGTAGATAGGCTCTCAATTTCTCAGAAGACATTTTTGTGAGGAAATTTCTAAGTTTTTTTTTTTTTTTGCCTCACCCTGCCCGTCCCTGACAGAAAAAGAAGACTGGTTTGCAGAGTCTTCTCTGGATATCCTCCCTGGTGTTTTGCTTGTTTTAGCCCACTCTGAATGCCCCAAATAATGCAAGGTCTGGGACATTCTGGAGAGTGTAAAATGGTGGCCTGGTAGCTTTTGGAAAAGAAAGAAAGAAAGAATTTGTGCTGCTGCCACTGCTATTGGAGTGAAAAACTCCATCTTAAGAAATGTGTTGAAATTAGGGCTGTGAACAGATCCGGATCCCGAATCCGGACCAGATCGGGTGATCCAGACCTCCCGGATCTGGATCCAAACTGGATTGGGGGAGGTCCAGATCATTCTGGATCAGATCATTCTGGATCATTCCGGATGGATCCAGAGATCTGGTGCCCATTGGCCTTCCAGGTCCCTGGGTGACAGTTGCGCAGCCAGCACCCAGGGATGCCAGGCTGGTAGTGAGTCCATTGGACTCACCACCCTCCCCCCACTCTCCCTACTTAGCTGTTGCCTCCTTGTCGCTGTCACTGTCCACCGCTGCCATCCCCTGGCCGCCACTGCTTCTGCTCTATTGACAACCAGGCCTCGCGGCCTGGTTCTCAGTAGAGCGGAAGCAGCAGGAGACAGCGGACAGCAGCAGTGGATGGCAACAGTGACGAGGAGGCAGCAGGTAAGCAGGGAGAGTGGGGGGAGTGGGGGGAGGGTAGTGAGTCCTTTTCTCCATAGACTTGCAAGTCTGTGGGGAAAAGGAGGGTCTCCAGATCTCATTCCAGAGACCCAGATCTGGAACTGATCTGGGGAGATTCGATCCATTCCGGATTGGATCGGGCCTGATCCAGATAATCTGGATCTGGATCCTGACAGGATCGGGGGGCTGTTCACAACCCTAGTTGAAATGTTGTCCTCCACCCCCCAGCCCCAATTCTTCTGCCCACAAATAGGGTGGAGAATTTCTAAAGAATGTTTGCACACAGATATCATAACAGCGGAGCTACAGGAGCTTTATTATGGCCACAACTTCATGTCATCTGAATAATTTTTGCCAACAGTCTATTTATTTATTTATTTATTACATTTCTATACTGCCCAATAGCTGAGGCTCTCTTGCTATTTACCTTCCTGCTCCACAGTACAGATATAAAATAAAGCCTTAAATGCACATACACACACATGCAAAACCAACCTAACAACTTTCATTTATAGACTAACAGAATTGTGAGGAATCCCTCTAATCACCATGCCCCGCTGGTCTGCCCTTATTAAAAGTATGCTTCCACATCTTTCTTTCCCCCTCAGAAATTGCATTTGAAGCATCCTGTTATTTCTTCTTTACATCCATTATTTATTATTATGACAGTAGCTTGTCTGCCATGACGCTTGGTCTTACTTTAAAATATGCTGCCCTGAGGGTAGGAGGGTGCTCTCTGTTCAACTAACCCATATAGTTCTAATATGCTGTTGAGGGTGAAGATGTTCAGGGAGTGTTATTGCTAAACTGAAGAAGGTCCTTTAACATGCTGAGAACAAACAAATCCAATTCAAAGGAAGTCTGGAGCCAACAATGCTGAGAAACCCTGCTGGGCAAGTAGATGTCAAAACTACAAAGGAAGTTGTGTAGTGGATCTGTTGATATTTGTGTTGATATGAAATGAATGAGGGGCCCATTGCTCTTACCAAACGTTTGCAATTCATCTGAAATGTGAATTAACAATTTGGGAAGGAAATGAATCCCATACAAATTCTAGAAGTGCAGCTACATTACAGCAGAACCCCATACATGTTTACTTGGAAGAAAATCCCACTGAATTCAGTGGGGTTTAGTCTCACGTAATGGGGTATAGGACTGGAACCTTAGGGCCAAACTACCTGTGACAGTAAAAACAACTCTGCATGTAACACGAATGGTTTTACAGAATGAGTGGGGTGCAGTAGCGGCATCTTGTCTTTTTCCTAAATGAGCAAAATGTTTGGGCCAATGATGAGATACAAAATTTCAATAAACACAGAATGTATAAACAAACACTATCTATAAAGGTGATTATGGACAGCGCTCCCCAAAGCTACCCATAACAACTACAAAGGGGTGACAATTCTATTTTCACCAGCCATAGTCATGATTGTGCCTGCCTTGGTTTCACTCTGTTTTTTCCCCACACAGTTGTGTACCTGTGTACAGGTTTATCCCTACCCACCTCTTGTAGCATGTCTCCAGGTTGGGAAAAACACATGACTGTGCAGGTGAGTGCATGGGCTTAAAGCAAGGGTGAGGAACCTCACTCAGCCCAAGGTTCAACTTCAGAGAAACACCACCATTCGGGTGGTGGGTGAAGGCAAAAGGTGTGGCACTAAAATACCACCTAAAAGCTCTTATTGCCAGTAAACCAGCCATAGGAGAGGCATGCTAACCTTTTAGAACAAGGGGCAAACAACTGTTTGCTGTTTTAATTTTTGTATATTGTTTTTAATTGTTTTTAATCCTATGTAAACCGCCCAGAGAGCTTCGGCTATGGGGCGGTATACAAATGTAATAAATAAATAAATAAACACAAAAGCCAAGAAACCACCAAGCAATTGATGGTTTGGGGAAAGGGGTCAGGTCTGGGGAACCTTGGGTGGGTCAGATTTGGCACCTGAGCCTGAGATTCCCCACCCATGTTCTAAAGGGACCAGCATGAAACACCATTAGGATGCTTTCCTTCCTTGAGCACAACTGGTTGCCATGGATTGTTGCCTGTCAGTTGTCAATGTGAAGAATTTGGTGAACAATGGGTTATTGCCATTTTTAAACATGTCCATAAAGCTACATAATGATGTGGTCAAAATTACATTTCTCAGACATACATTTCTTTCAGAGGCGAATAGCAGAATAATAATACTCCCTTCAGGAATCAAAACAGAAACAATTATAGTACACTTAGGAAATGTACATGTATAGAACACATTTACTTTGGGGATAGTTTTATTCTCTAGTGCTGCCCTAAAGAAATATAACCCTCAAAATGCATCAGCTTGTACTCTTTATATATGTGAGCTTGTCATCGTATTCCCACAGATGAAGTAAAAAATGGAGTGAGTTTAATGGAAGAGAAATTCAAGAGTTATTGGTCAATTTCAGTTCCTGCTGTTGTGATATTGGAATTTGAGTAAAGAAATCAAATTGTTTGATTAAAAAAAAGATGATGATTCAGAGTTTACTAAAGGAATGTGGGAAACAAATATCTTTATATACAGGGTCTAACGTATTTCAGATTGTTCCCCCACCCCCAATATTCAGTGTGGGTCTGTTTCACTGGAACAATATCTAAAAAGAAATGTTCTAGGCTAGCCTTCCCCAAGTTGGTTTGCTCCAGATGTGTTGGAGTCGAACTTCTATCAAGCTGGAGTCCAACACATCTTACATCTGGAGGGAACCAGCTTGGAGAAGTCCACTATAGTCCTTTCAGAGAGAAGGTAAAATATTCTGTAAGACTTCGGACAATGCAAGGTATATACTAGTCTTGTTATTATTGTATTGTTGCCATTGAACAATTATCCTTTGCTATATACTGTCCTCCAATGTATGACTCTATGGCTCAATTCGGACAACACGCTGAGCAACGGTTGTTGAATTACCTACTGACGGTTGTTGAAAAAGGTGGTGATCTACAGACAACACGCTGCAGCAGTCGCTGCAAGGAATCGGCAACCACCCCGGTTGCAAATAGCCTACTCGGCTCTGACTGACAGCTCGGCCGCCATTTTCCCTGCTTACCAAACTCCGTTAGTCCTCCAGCGGGTATCCCAGAAGGCACTGCGGCTGAAAACCATGGGCGCCGCCATTGAAGCCAATGCAGGACATGCCTCCCAAACCCCATTGGCTGTCTCAGTCAGTGGGCAGAACTCAGCAGCCTCGGGCAAAGAGGCAGACAGGAGGAACGGCCGCACCAATAGAACAGTCGGACCCCTCGCCCAGCACTGCAATTCCAACATTGGCACCCACGCCCCAGCCCCCAACCCCCCCCCACCTCCCTCCTAGAGCATCTTCCGCACACACAGGAAAGAAGGCAAGAGTGGGGTGGCATAGAAAACTTTATTCAGCAGGGAGACCAGACATGGGCAATAAGGCACATGGGCACCACTATGCCAGGGCAGAACCTACGGAAAGGACAGTTGCCCCCAGGAAGGGACGAGGCGGCTGGAAGGCACAGTGGTGAAGAGGGGACGGCCGAGGCCACACCCCCAGGGAGCCAAGCATGGAACGTGCCAAAGGGATGAGGTGGAGAGGAGCGGCATGCCAGGGAGAGATGCCAGTCCACAGATGAAACTCCACAGCCGACACTCACAGGGGGTGGGGTAGCGCAGCCAGATTCAGGCACTGATGCTTTCACGCACCCGGGACGCCTCCGCATGGGCGCGATGCTCCCCAACGGGATTCTCATGGCCCGGCAAAGGCTCGCTGTCCAGCAGTGTTGGGCAGATGAGGGGGGACTCTCTGGTCACTGCTTCCCCTGCCCTCATCCTTCTGGGTGATGCAAGGATGCAGGTGGCGGTGCAGTGGGGGGGTCTACTTTAGATGGGGTGTTGTTCTCCCTCTTGATGTGGGGGGGCTGCCCCTTGCTCCAGGGCGCCTGGGGTTGTTGCTTATTCCATCTCCCCCTCCCCCCTTTGCCGTACTGCCCTTCTGGTGCGCTTCCCTGTCCATTTAGGTAGCTGACTGGGCACCCTGCGTGAGTGCTTACAGGAGCTGGCCCCTTGTTGAGCCCTGTGCCAGCTGCCTGGTGGGGGAGGCGAGCATCCTGGTTGCTATGGCAGCGATGCCGGGGATCTGTTGCGAGCGTGCTTGAGTGCCCCCTCTTTCTGCCACTCTTGCCACTCTGCTCTCTGATCTTCCATTCTCAACAACTCACGATCATTGCTTCAACAACGCACCGCTCCAGACGACACGTTTGTCAATTGACAATTCATCAACCAACTCGCAAGTGAGTTGTTCCTCTCAGTTGTTGAATGTTGCTACTTTACCAACGGTGGGTTGTTGCTACGTTGTGTGGCTACATTCAGATGACACGTTTAACAACTCAACGGGTTGTTGCTTCAACAACCCACAGTTGTTTAGCGTGTTGTCCGAATTGAGCTTATGAGTCACTCTATAGGACATAGAGTTGGGCCAGGAAGTTGCTATGCTAATGGCCAAGCATCTTCTTTTCTGTCCTGACCAGCTGTGAGGCCTAGGGGAAGTGGTCTGCAATGCGATGCTCACTGTCTGTTCTGGGTCACTTCAGGCAAGGCAGGAGTAATAGCAGGACCTTGAATAGCATCCTGAAGGAAGTGCTGGTTGGAGTATTCTCCCATAAGGAGCTGTTGCCCTAGCAAAAGAGTACATTCAACAAAAAGGATAGTAGAACCTGGTCTTTTATTAGCTCCACCCCTGCTGGATGCTGATTGTCGTTCTTATAGGACCAGTATCTATTTTTGCAGTATCATGTTCCTGTACATTTGAAGGACAGAAGAAGCTTCAGAGTTAGTCTTTTATGAGACCGCTACATTCCTCAGGCTAGGAAGGCATACAGGGGGGCACTGAGGGCTCCTTCTAAAGTGGGGTGACCTGCTTTAATCAGAGTCCTTCTCAAAATAGTAAAGAGCCCAAGAAGCAGGGGACATGGTTCTTGGCAGAAGCAAATTAGCTTCTTGGTAGGGGTGTGCACGGACCCCCCGGATCGGATCGGGACCCGGATCGGGACCTCCAATTTTGTCCCGGACTGGTTCGGACAAAATCGGAGGCCCCCCGGACCGGATCGAGTCCGATCCCGATCCAAAAATCGGAAATTTTTGGATCGGCCGCCATTTTTTTCCCCATAGACTTGCATTGCAATGCAAGTCTATGAGGAAAAAATGGCGGCGGGTGGGTAAGGGGGGGCCTAACTCCCTCCCCCCCCCCGGGGCCGTCCGCTGTGGACGGCCCTGGCAGGTAAACCCCCTCCCCCGCGCTCCCTACCCCCCCTGGGGCCGCCTGCTTCCATCCGCTGGCGCCCGCGGGCGCCAGCGGATAGAAGCGGACGGCTCCGGGGGGGGGGTAAGCCCCCTTCCCCGCCACTTACCTTCTCGGCCCGTCCGGCGCCGGCGGCTACTACCAGCGGGCTCCGCGGCCTACTCTCGAGTAGCGCGCCGGGTGATGACATCACCCGGCGCGCCACCCTGGAGCAGGCCGCGGAGCCTGCTGGTAGTAGTAGGCGCCGGCGCCGGACGGGAGCCGCCGGGCCGGGCAGGTAAGGGCTCCCCTCCCCCCTCCCCCCTCCGCGCGCCCCCTCCTCCCCTCCACGCACCCCCTCCTTACCTTTCCGGCCCGGCGGCTCCCGTCCGGCGCCGGCGCCTACTACTTCCAGCAGGCTCCGCGGCCTGCTCTAGAGTAGTGCGCCGGGTGATGACATCACCCGGCGCGCCATCCTAGAGCAGGCCGCGGAGCCTGCTGGGAATAGTAGGCGCCGGCGCCGGACGGGAGCCGCCGGGCCGGAAAGGTAAGGGCCCCCCTCCCCCCTCCGCGCGCCCCCTCCTCCCCTCCACGCACCCCCTCCTTACCTTTCCGGCCCGGCGGCTCCCGTCCGGCGCCGGCGCCTACTACTTCCAGCAGGCTCCGCGGCCTGCTCTAGAGTAGCGCGCCGGGTGATGACATCACCCGGCGCGCCATCCTAGAGCAGGCCGCGGAGCCTGCTGGGAATAGTAGGCGCCGGCGCCGGACGGGAGCCGCCGGGCCGGAAAGGTAAGGGCCCCCCTCCCCCCTCCGCGCGCCCCCTCCTCCCCTCCACGCACCCCCTCCTTACCTTTCCGGCCCGGCGGCTCCCGTCCGGCGCCGGCGCCTACTACTTCCAGCAGGCTCCGCGGCCTGCTCTAGAGTAGCGCGCCGGGTGATGACATCACCCGGCGCGCCATCCTAGAGCAGGCCGCGGAGCCTGCTGGGAATAGTAGGCGCCGGCGCCGGACGGGAGCCGCCGGGCCGGAAAGGTAAGGGCCCCCCTCCCCCCTCCGCGCGCCCCCTCCTCCCCTCCACGCACCCCCTCCTTACCTTTCCGGCCCGGCGGCTCCCGTCCGGCGCCGGCGCCTACTACTACCAGCAGGCTCCGCGGCCTGCTCTAGAGTAGCGCGCCGGGTGATGACATCACCCGGCGCGCCACCCTAGAGCAGGCCGCGGAGCCTGCTGGGAATAGTAGGCGCCGGCGCCGGACGGGAGCCGCCGGGCCGGAAAGGTAAGGGCCCCCCTCCCCCCTCCCCCCTCCGCGCGCCCCCTCCTCCCCTCCACGCACCCCCTCCTTACCTTCCCGGCCCGGTGGCTCCCGTCCGGCGCCGGCGCCTACTACTACCAGCAGGCTCCGCGGCCTGCTCTAGAGTAGCGCGCCGGGTGATGACATCACCCGGCGCGCCACCCTAGAGCAGGCCGCGGAGCCTGCTAGTAGTAGTAGGCGCCGGCGCCGGACGGGAGCCACCGGGCCGAGAAGGTAAGTGCCCCCCTCCTCCCCCCCCCCCCGCTGTCCACTTTCATCGGCGGGCGCCCGCTGGCGCCCGCCAATGGAAGCGGCGGTGGGCGCCAGTGGGCGCCCGCCGATCCGCCGATCCGCTGAACCGGTTCGGAGCTTTTTCGGACCGGTTCGGATTGGATCGGCCGATCCAGCTGCGGGATCGGAAATCGGATAATTTATCCGATTTCCCACTGGACCGGACTCGGATCGTGGATCGGGTCCGATCCAGTGCACATCCCTACTTCTTGGTACACCTTGGAGCTGAGGGCAATGAAACAAATGGGTCAATGCCTGAAATGTCAGTGGAGGAAGATTCGTGCTGAATCTGACTGTATACAGAACTCCTGTGACAATCAGGGTGGCAAAGAAGGAGTTATTTTCCACCTCTACTTCACCTTCACAGAGTTGTCCAGAAGAGCTGTTTCAGGTGGTAATGGGGTGACTACAATCTGTCCTTGAGAGGGAATTGGTCACACTCTCAACAACTTGCTGTGATAGGTAAAATCGCTCATATCCAGCACGGCTTTGGCTCTGCTCTTAGTGCAGTTCCAATTGGATGAGTTCCAGCTGTTGAGGCCTGAGGATGCAGACAAGGTGCTTGGACCCTTCCTCAGCACAGGTTGTTACACCTAATAAGGAGAGGATGGCCGTCTGGGTTGCTTTATTTTTGTGGTGGATTCTATAGGCCAACTACTTCCCATGATGTGAAATGGGCAACTTCTCCAGCCAGTGAACTCTGTCCAGCAGAGTTGTTCAGGGCAGCCATAGCCCCTCTGTAAGGATGCCATTACGACTTCATTTCCTTAAGCTGAAGAACAGGGACAAGGCAAGGTCGGATAGTTGGCCAGCCAACCAGTCAAAGACAGACACTGAGATGCCTCTTGCAGATTTTCAATTAAAGGTCAACATGATGTTTATGCTCCTTACTAAATGGCAGGGAAGAGTGAGACAGTAAAATGAATATATATGTGTGTATATATATATATATATATATATACACAATTACCAGGATGGTAATGAAAATTTAAAATGTCAGTGAAATTCATACTTGCAGAAGAGAGTGGAAAATCTGATTTCAGAGTCTTCCCACTCATTGTACTAGTTAAGATCTAATGTCTTATTCATATTAAAACATGCCCAGACATACGGAAGAAGGTTAACAGCAATCAATCAACTTATCTTCCATCTCCTTCATTCTCATACCATAGCACAGCAATGCTTGCATCCATTACAGCTTCAGAGAGAGAACAAGGGCAGCCTGTACACTGCCGTTTTGCCTTTAGTCTAATTTCAGCCTAAGGTTGTAACTGGCAGCCTTCTCAAACCTGGTGCCCTCCAGAAGTTTTGGACTAGAGCTCCCTGAATTGGCCATGCTGGCTGGGGCGGATGGGAACTGAAGTTCAAAACATCCGGAAGGCACAAGGTTGAGGAAGGTATTCTGATACTATGATTTCTCTACAAACCCTTGTATTAGGAAGTTGACAAAAGTGGGGATATCATGATTCCTAATAGGGGCAATTAAGAAATTGAAGCGACAGGGAATGTTATGGATAACGTGGCATTTGTACACAGCAGTCCACCAACTCTGTTCAGTCCACCTAATCTTAATAACATCTTGGCGGAAGAAGTTGTATGGGGGGGGGGGGATCTCCAATATAGTGTATATAGTGACATAGTCTATGTCGCATTCTGCCAGTACTTAAATATTAAGCTGGTGGGGTATGTGTATACAGAAGTTAACTTCTGGACATGACTGTATTCATAGCTGCATGAGATCTCACATAGGTAAATATATAGGTGCATGGCATGGTTCCTAATTTGATCCAGGAACCATGGCTGTGCATATATTACTGAATGGTGCTATTACTGATTATCGGACTAGGTTTGGCCAGCACCCAGAGGTGCAGCTAGGGCTAGAACTCAGGGCCTATGTCCGGGACCCTGCAGTCCAGGACCCACCTACCCCAGATGCCAGGCATGTGACATTATTACAGACACTCTTTTCATTATTTTTACTTCTAAAAAGGATTATCCCTATCTACAACTAAGGGCATGCGCATCAGCAAAAGTAAAATAATAATAATATAAAAAATAAAAATAAACTTAAGCTTGCTGAAGTTCTCCAAATTCCATCTCGAAGATCGTTCTGATTCATATCTATATCAGAATGTGAGCTTTGTGTTTTTTTTCCTTTTCCTATGAAAAACTGTTTTCATTTGCATGTATATTTTTTACAATTAGACACATCAGTTGTCCATATTTCTGAAATACACAATTTTGAAATGTACTCCTTTTTTTGAAATGCACGTTTTGAAATGTACCCATTTTTGAAATGTACACTTTTTTGGAAATGTGCCCATTTTGAAATGTGTGCATGCTGTCAAACACTTTTTATTCTGGTCTGCAAATCACATCTCAATCTCGGAAATGTATGGACTTTTAATATTATTGGGATGGTAGAAGCAGGGAATTGTGTGCTTCACAACTGAAGTAATGCACATGGTCTTCTAAAGCCTCCCCACCCCCTTAAAACCCTTAATCCAGGATCTAGAATTATTTAGCTGTACCACAGGCAGCCCTAATAGTGAGTGTGTACAAAGCTGGAAGCGGGCCTTAGGGTAGATGGGCTTTTGATGTGAGCCTATGATATGTGTGAAACTTGAGAGTGCTCTGTTGGAGCTTGATATAAATGGGTGATATCGTATTTAAATTTCTTTTACCAAAAGTTGCCAAAATGTTGGGTTTCTAAGAAAACAGATTCTATTAATCAAATAACATCGACTGAATTAGTCGAAATCCATTAATGGGGTATATCATTTAGTAGTTTCATCTAGCATCTGGAAGCCAAATGTCAGTATCATAAGGAATCAGCTTTCAAATAGGGATGTGCACACCTGAAAATATCACATTTTATCGTTATCGGAATTTCAGACCAAAAAAATTATCATCTCTGATAATATCGTAGGTTAATCATATCATCTTCATGATAATTATCGGAAGTCCTATATTTAATTCGCAGCCCCATTGTGCCCCATAGAGCTGATATTTTTTTTTTTTAGAAAAAATGCCTATAACTTCTGTATTTTCAAAGTTACAGGGTTGAAACTTGGTCACAATGCTTATGGGGTATGCCTAAGTAAGTGTATGAAATTTGAGATTGATCCCTCCAACCCTCGATTTTATATGAATTTATTAAAGAACATTTAAGTTCTGACAGGTCAAAAGTTGCACGATCTTTCAAAAATTCATATAAAATACAGGGGTGGAGGGATTGATCTGAAATTTGAAATCCCTAAAAGTTAAGAAATTTAAAAGGGATGAGCATTAAAAAGGGATGGACAATTTTTACGATTAAAAAGAAATTGCACTTTGGGGAACACCTACAGTCATCAAGCCACCGGTTTACGTCAAGATCTGATCCTGAGTGGTTATCCACGTGTGGTGATTGCCTCCTCAAAACACAGAGCGGACATTATACCTCGAACGTCTCTGTTCCAACCCAAGTTCAAAAAAGTCACCAACCAATTATTTTGGTCTATGGAGTTTCATCATTTAACATCTCGACTGAAATCCATTGTTTATAAACATTGGCACCTAGTTTGGTTCATTCAGACTTTTCTCAACGGCAACATGTGCTAGACGTGTGTATGGAATTTAAGATTGAGCCCTCCAACCCTCGATTTTATATGAATTTATTGAAGATCCTGTAACTTTTTGACAGGTCTGAATGAATGCACATGGCGAGCTGTCATTCAGACCTGTCAGAACTAAAACGATCTTTAATAAATTCATATAAAATCGAGGGTTAGAGGGATCAATCTCAAATTTCATACACATACTTAGGCATACCCCATAAGCACTGTGACCAAGTTTCAAGCCTCTAACTTTGAAAATACAGAAGTTATAGGTTTATTTATATGGCAGTCCGATAATCCGATATAATCGGGTTGAAAATTATTGGATCGGATATTTATCGGAGGTTTTTTCTATCGTATCGTTATCGTTAAAAGCATGCACGATAAAGAGCATATTGTATCGTTATTGTACATTTTATCAATACAATACACATCCCTACTTTCAAATATTATAGAAATTGCCTGGAAAGGGTATGCGTTTGTACGGGAAAGACGTGCTGATTGCTTCATTCACACAGGGTTCTGGTTCATATGATATACTGGGCTCACCATGGGTTATTCATTATGAATATGCCAACTACAATAAACTTGTGATGTGTTATCTGAACTCAGCTACCATGGGTTAGTTGAGGGCTAGACAATCTTTACATAACCCTACTACAAACTGAGGGTAATGTGAGGGTTTTTTAACCCTCAAATTATCCGCAGTGCCCGGGTTACAATGACACACATACCACAACCTCATTGGGAGTGTATATCCATAATAATGGCACTCGTCTGGTACATGCCACGGCTCATCTTGCATTAAATAACCAATGGTAAGCTAGTGTGTCACGTGAACTGGGTCATAGTTTCCATCTGTTTGGGACCATATCACATGAAAGCATTTTGTCTGTGATTGTGGCTGGACCCCCAATCACTGAATGTAGTTGTCATGCCCCTCCTGGTGGTCTCCTCCCCTCCAGGAGCTGGAGCTCCCTGAGATGGATGATGCCATTGAACCATTTATATCAGAAGCCTGGTCTGTCAGGGGAGAGGACCATGGGTCCATCCCCACAGGAAGAGGGGAGCTCTGCTTCAGAAACAGAGGCTGAGTGACCCCCCCCCACACACACACAGTTCCAGAGAGCACTATCACCTTAAGAGGCTAATCAACAGGGTTTCTGTAAGAAGAAGAGCCTGACTGCAAGGAAGGACTCCTTGGGAGAAAGTGACTTCTCATGAGTAGGGCTCTGGCCAGAGAGCTCTAATGAACTGCAGCTGAACTCTGGGTGGGGCTCAGCAGGCTTTGGTGTTAAAAGCTTTCAGCTCTTGTGTCTTCTATTTTGCCTTCTGGATCTTGCACTGTGATTGATGCTCCATGCTGCTGATCTTTGGAATCCTTCTTGATTTTGCTGCACAACATATCTGACTGCCTAACTCTGACCGCTATCTTGACCACTATCTTGACCACTCCTGCCCATCTATGTGACTGCTTGCCTGTGCTTTGGCCTTGCCTGTTTTGTTACCTCAATTCTTAGTTAGTCCCTTCACTCAGAGTCTGTTGCAGCTAATGCAGATGAGAAAAGGATTAATGTGGACTGTAATAGCCCTGTGGAAATCAGTGTTGACTTAAATGAACTTGCCTTAACAGGATCGCACCCATGCTTTTTGCTTTATCTGATGGCTGTATATAAACATTGAGGCTGTATATAAACATTGTGACATTGACATATGCATATACTGCATATATCAATGTCACAAGTTGGGTAATTTGGATTTACATTTTCCCCATCTACATACTTGACCTGCTAGCTAGTGCGCACTGGGAGTACACAAAATATTGATGAATGTTCAACAAAGCTTTAAGCCAATGCTCTGAATAGTGCCATTTAATTAATGTGTGGTAAGTGATACAGTGAGTGACTTTAAAACATAATAACTATGGGAGTTAGATTTCAGACACGTGAGTTTGATGATAGGCGGATATGTTTTGTTGTCAGGGCTGGCCTACTTAAATTTCTTATTCTGAGGCTGGCTAAAATGGTGCCATAGGTGATGCCACTGAAGTTGACAGAATAGTTCCCACATTACCAGAGATGTATCCTATCATTCAGGAGGTGGGTTACTGAGGGATTATAAAGCAGTGTGGAGATGACATTTAAGAGACAGTATAAAGTGGCATATTGAGTTTCACTTTTTTCTAGAGCATTATGCCTTGAATCCTTTGGACTGTTGAATATTATTGGCGAAAGGTTTCAAATTCTGTTAATACTATTGTGTTTTGAACTATATTTCCCAGGGTTCCTGACCATTAGGCTGACCAGGTAAAATCCAGGTCAGGGCTCATGTAACTTTAACAGTTGTAGAGAAAAGGGAATTTCAGCCAGTGTCATTTGTATACAATTAGTACTTGGTGAAATCCCATCTTCATCACAACAGTTAAAGGTGCAGGCACTATACTAGAGTGACCATATACAAAAGACGGCAGGCCCCCTGCAACTTTAACAGTTGCGATGAACAGGGAATTTCACCAGGAACTAATTGCATACAAATGACACTGGCTGAAATTCCCTTTTCTCTACAACTGTTAAAGTTACATGAGCCCTGACCTGGATTTTATCTGGTCACCCTACTGACCATTGACCCTGCTGGTTGGGGCTGATGCAAGCTGAAGTCCAAAATATCTGGAGAAACCAGGTTGGGGAAGACTCTGTTAGTGCATTACTCCCATCAGAGTTTACATCTAGAGACAAAACCCTGTAAATTTCAGTGAGCTGTCTGCTACCAGTGGATTTTGTACTTCGGGACCGAAGGGATGGATGTCTCAGGCAAAAGGATGCAAATTCAAATAAACTGGTTTGGTCTAGCAATGGGAAAGGCAAGGCTGCAGATAGCAGCAGAAGATTTATCCTTTGCCAGAGTACCAGCAGAGGTGGAACAGTGAGAGTTCCACTTCAGAAGAAAGGGTTGTATCCAATGGTGTTGAACCACCAGCAGAAGGGAACCAACCAACAGCAGATCAGATTCCCCCTTTTCCCCTGCAGTGCCCCTCTGTGGTCAAAGAGAAGAGACTCTTGTCATAGAGTAGGTGGAAGCGACTGCCAGACTTTCTCCTTTGTCATTGAAAGTGGGTTGAGGCAAAGGCAGAGAGCAGGGCCAAGGCAAAGGCAGGAAAGATATGCATTTTTTTGTGCCTCAAACCAATGAGAAAGCCTGATCTGGAAGCTTTTATGGAGGAATCAAGCTCTCACTCTTCACAAAGTAGCCCCCTTTTGGGCAGCCATGAAAGCTTTTGGTAGGCCTCAGTTTCAGCATGTATTTAAATTGAGGCCTCCCTAAAATTGTTATAAGAAAAAACATAATTTGTTTAGACCAGTTGTCTCCATTTTTCTGGGTCCTTAAAGAATCTTACATACAATATGGAGGTTTCTGTGGCCTTTGAAGCCCTCCCCTCCAGTCTAGTACCACGTAGTGACACATAGGCTTGCATGCCATTTTTCACCTCACCACCTCAATAACTGTTATAGGCTCAGATCCTAAAAGCTTGCATACAAGATTTAGCTACTGTCCTTCCACAAATAGGTGGCCATGGCTGAATAAGACCTCCCTCCTGTCCCTATCTACCACACCTCCTTTGAAGGGGGTCTTCTACGGAGGGTCTAAGTTAGATGTTGACCTTAATACCTGGACAGGTTGAGCTGGGAAATATAATCCCTGATACCAAGCCATGAGAATTAAAGAATGAGGAGCAAGGGATAGAAGGGGCATTGGTCAACCTAGGCTATTCCTTCTGCTACACATGTTCTCTTCCTCTCGTGTGCCGTCAGTCATCTCCTCCACCTCATACACACAGCAGCAACTCAGCCAGGAACTGAAGCAACTATGCATCCAGGCCTAAACTGAAGAATGTGCATCCATCGAGTGCCATGACTGAATAGTGAGGGTGAGGAAATGAGCCAAACTTCTTCCACCTTCGTCACTCACATCCCCCACTTTCTTCTTCCTTTTCATCCTCTGCATGCTGGGAGAATTTGATTGTAGCCAAAGATTTGGGCTGATCATATGAGTCTCTCTGTTTTTCCAATAGAACTGCTTTGCTTTGTGAAACTGTTCATTTTAAGTGTTTTTTTTTTAAAAGTCTTTTCATCTTGTAGATGGAGATTGTAGAATATCATAATATTTACCAGTCAGTAATCATCATCTTTCCTCCCTTTTTGTTTAGTGAAGTGCAATAAAAATATCACAGTGACCCAATAATAAAGAAACCCAATGCTACAGTAATATATCACACCTTAAATGTTTTATTAGAACTTATTGTTCTCAGTGTTGAAATAACTTCTCATTGCGAAAACCCATAAAAGGAGGGTGAAAAGGACATGCAGAATATTAAGAAAAGTGAAATCTCAATATACAGCATTTATCTAAAAGAGACTCGTTTGGTGTGTGCTTTATGTATAAATATTTTAATAGAATGATAGCATACTTGCTAGTTCCATTGGGATCTGGATGCAATTATCATCATGCATGGTATGATATGAAATTGAGAAGAATTTGTCATCTAATATTTTTTTTCCTATGCTGGGGTTATGTACTTGCTGAAATAACAAGGCTTGTTTTGTCAAATAGATTTGAATATGTATTTTGATTCAGTAATTTGATTATACTTCAAATGCTGAGCATCTTTGAATTCATCTTGCTTAATCTCATGCAAAATACTCAAAGTAGTACGTAAACTGGAGATTTCAAGATTCCCAAAATATGACTGTGAAGAAGGTTGTGTTAGCTTCCGGAGCCTGAATCAGGATGGAACCTCTGGCCTCAGAACCTGCTTCAAGCATAGAAGGCAACAGGGCAGAAGGGCACAGCATCAGCCCCTGAGATTGTAAGTAAAGTGAAGATCCAATCTCAGGGGTGGGGAACCTACAGCCCAGCAGCCAAATCCAGCCTTCCTGAGGTCCTAATTTGGCCTTTCAGGGTTCCCAAGATTGCAATACCTATCACAGTATGAAGAACTAATAGATACAGCCTAAATGGGTTGTGCTTCCTGGGAGAAACTAGGATGTAGGCACTGCTTCTGGCCTGAGGGGAGAGAGGCCACTGATTGAGAGAACTCTGTAGAAAAAAAAAAGTTCAATAAAACTTTAAAAGTTTGTTTAGAAAGCCGAGTCTATGTGATTCAAGATTGCAATCCACCAATCTTGAAACAGAACCTCTTTCCCTTGGCCACAAGCCAACTGTTTGGCGGTTTCCTGGCTCTTGTACAGTTTTTCCCTATTAAAAAAGGTGGAACACCTTTATTAAAGCTTAGTTATGAGTTTTAAGCTACCATATTCTAGTACTTTTGACCTCACTGCTTTTGCCTTTGACTCCACTTCCTTTGCATTTGACTCTTCCCACCACTGGAATGTGTCCCTGACAGCTTCCCCAAAATGGAATTCGGTCCAGAGGTTGAACGATGTCCCCTACCCCTGCACCAAATGAAACAGGTCTAGTAAATACTAGGAGTCTGGCCTTCTGCCCTTCCTAGATCAGCTTTCCCCAGCCTGGTGTACTCTATGTGTTGTAGGCCAAGTCCCATCAGCCCCAACCAGCATGGCCAATGGTCAGGAATGCTGGGAATTATTTTCAAAAATGTCTGGAGGTCACCAGCTCACAGAAGGCTTTTTTAATATACTTTAGGCCAGTTAATAGATTTGCTTTGGGTTCTGCCCCTTAACCAGTTAGCAGAAGGTTTTATTTCAAATGCTGGCTGGCAACCCTAGACTCCAAGGACGAGGTACTTCTGAGACTAGATTCAGGCATTCTTAGGTGCTCCAGTCCACTCTGTTTTTGAGTTTTGTCAGTTAATATTTTGCATAGAACCAGAGAGCTTCAGAGAAAATCAGTTCTTAAGGGCTTGTTAAACTGGTTCGGTGCTATTTTCGTAAGCATTTGTGCTTCCTGGTGATTGCAATACATATACCAAGGTATAATTGACATAATAGAGTAAAATCTAACAATAAGATAGGAGATCTGCAGGCTCTCTCTCTCTCTCTCTCTCTCTCTCTCTCTCACACACACACACACACACACACACACACTATAATTCTTCACACGCCTTCACGACACTTCAATTTTGGGCCTTACAAGTGTAAAGCAGGCAGACAAAAGATCTTCAAAACTGAAATTGCTCAAGGTTTTCAGGATATATATGAAAGTACATTGGCAAAAATTGATACTTTTTTAAATGTATATCTATTAGCTTCCGACTAATTGTTCAGAATTCTCTTAGCTGCACAGTCACATCTCCTGATGACACCATTCCCAGAACTGTTTCTGTATTCATGTTTTGCCAGATAACTTCAGTTCTCTGGGGCATCTTTTTGTTTTAAAGTGCCATAACTCTGGACAGCAGGAAAGACTCCCATCACAAACTTTTTGCAGCCCAGAAGAGCTAATGGAAATCTGCTCTTTTCCCTTAGGTTCCAGGCAATGAAATAAAATAGTAATGGTTGTATATTTACTTAAGATAGATACTACTTTCCCAAACCAGCTAACACGTTAACTGAGCCCACATGATTTAACTGAGAAATGTTACTCACCTCTTGTTTCCCTCAAAATTCCTTGGATGCTCCATGCCATCTGGGATGGCCAGGTGTCCTACTTTATGGAGCACAGTCTTCTATTTTGGAGAACTGGCAGATGACAGTCCCCTATTTGAAGGTGTCCTCTATTTGAAGAGGTGTTCGGTTCAAGCCTGGTTGAAAGTCAAAGAACTCTAAGGAGGGAAAGTAGCAGGGACCTTGAAGTTGCCCACCAACAATTGCTACCTGGACAGCAGACTGAACAGGCATATAGTCAGTCTTCTCCCTTTGGTGAGATATATTTATTTCTATTTAATTAAATTATAGGGTTGTGGAGGAGGGTTGTTATAAATTTTCAACTGTACATATAAATGTGCATATGCACATGTTATGCATACTGGTGTCCTCCTCTGTCCTCCTTTTTGGTGATGGTTAAGTGGCCACCCTATTACCCCCAGAAAGAACCTCCAAATTTTGCTGTAGGCAAAATGAAATAGTGACTTTTAGTATTCTATGACAGACCACCAGGCCTTGGGATACATTGTGAAGTCCTTCATATAATTCAGCATCACATCTAACCCCCAAAGTTCTAGTAAGCCAGGTGTGGAAGTCAGTCATGTTCAGACTATGTATTGGGACTGCTTGGAGCATTGGGACATCTTCTGATCTCATATCTAATAGTCCAATCCTATGCACATCTATTGAGTTGAAGTCCCACTGAGTTTTCATTGGTACTTACTTACAGGTAAGTGAGTAAGCATTCCCCCCACTGTGCTTGTCATAGTGTTTTGATGCTATAACTAGTCACCAAACTGGCAATGAAGGGGAGGACCCCTCTTGCTTTATCTATAGATGAGTCATGTACTTCATCAGCTAGGCAAGAGCTCCTGGCCTGATTTTGCATCCAAATGCATATGCTATTTTTAAAAGATAGAAGCAACTAACTGCCATGGAATTACAGGAGTTAATTACTAACTGTTTTTGTTCCATGCATGAAATTCAGTGCTCCAACTGGTCATATTATGACAGGTAATAATTACTGCAGTGTTGATTTCATTCTGGTGGCTCAAAAAGAATTCAGGCTTTAAGGGCAGTCACATATGATACAGAGTAAACCTGAGTTTTCCAACGAGGATACACTCAACAGGAAGAAAGCTCTATAATTTCAGGCCTTCCAAGTGCATCGGGGATGTTTAACGTTACACCAGCAGGTTCCACCCCATTAGAACATCTGTAACGATGGTCAGCTTCCCCTGGCTTATGTCAGATTAGTTTTGGACAACAAGCTGATCTACTTCCTCCCCCTCAAAGGAAAAAAACATTCAGAAAGAGCTTAGCTTATTTTCAGCTCTGGGAAATAAGGATGGCTTGGGAAAATGGCATTTCCCTAGAGGTGAGGGATGAAGAAAAGATAACAGATGCCTTTATTTTCTTCTTCCTACAGCTGGAATAAAGTGTTGATTAAAGTCATGGGAGAGGGGACTTGGGAGACAATGGTAGTTGGGTAGAAGAAAAGGAGGTAGGTAGGCTGGGGTGGTAAATTAAACATTCTTCAGTCCTGATTTTAATTAATACCATCGGACTTTTCAGGGGCCTCATAATGCTCACTTTTTCTTACAAGTGAACATTCTGAGCCCAAGAAGTTCATGTCTGTTCTGAGCCTGGTGAGCTTTCTGCCTCTGGAACTGCTGTATGTAAAGGTGTACAATATACACAGGAGTTTCCTACTGATGTCCTAAAGAGCATGCACAGATAGGGTGTGGAGCATGCAGTTCCTCCCTGCGCAGGTTCATTGTTCACACTTCGAATACCCCAAAAGAGCAAACTTCACAGCCACTCTCAGCTTCCTGATGAGTGTGCCGGTAGTCAATGCATGCATCTGCAAAAACTTTAATCATGCGCCCCCCCTTCATCTAAAAGCTTTACAGAAGTACACTGAAAAATATAATGTGTAAAGAGGTCTTACAATCCAAAATTCTTCCCAGTAAATGAAAATAATACGATGCTTTAAATGTTCTTAAGTGTTTGCATGGTACAATTCAGTTTTCAAAACTTACTGAAAAGCTTTGCAGTGGATATGAAGCACTACATCTACTGATGTGCAAATGTAGCCTGGCTGACCTTTTCTTTCTTCTTCCCCAACCCCCGTCTCTTTCCTCCTTGCCTTCTTCCTCTTTACTTTTCTTTCACATGTCCTTGTCCATGTGCTCTCCTCTTTTATCATCCTCTCTCACCCCGTAGAGACATAGGCAAAGGCACAACGTATGCCTGGGATTTCTGGTTTCAATAGCCTCTACTTCCCCCTGCCCTAACTAGCTGAAAGCAAGAGAATCCCTTAGAAATCAATGGAGAAAGCCAAGATTTTACTGTATCTGTGACTGGACAGCAGATGCTCACTGAGGACACAAAAAGATAGCAGCAAAGGCAAGATTCATGGCTCTTTCTAACTTCAGCTCAGGCCTTTCATAGTGTGCAAAATTTAATTGGACTATTGAGCATTTCGAAACAAAACCTGTTTGGATGCAGGTTATTGGATGATGAGGCTGCTTGCATGCAGCTAAGTGCTGGGTTTGACCTGAGAGACATCCGAGGGAGCAATTTAAGCAGACCGACCTTTGTTGCAACCTGAGAGATGTTTGATATGGGTGAGGTGTGTGAATTCTGTAAAATCCATTCCACCTATGTTTCATGAATTGTGAGGTGCCTTTCATTCTTTCGTCTGCTCATTGGTGGAATTGGATTTTTTCCAATTTCCCAATTTGCCCAAATTCATCTTCGTGCAAATTTGGACTTGCAAAAATGCACAGATCCCCCCCATGGGGAAATCGATTTTTATAGCCAGTTTTTTTTAAACGTATTTTTCTACAACTAAATTTGTAAAAATTCTGGAAAGTTAAAAAGAAAAACTGGTCTGCAAGGCTGTGGGATTTGTGAGACATGGGAAAAGGCAAACCGCTGCGGAATATGATTTTCTGATTCCTAGAAATCCAAACGCGGTTGATTCAGTTGTGGATTTCTCTGAAATCCCTAGATAAGGAGATACTTTATCTTATTTTTGCAGGGAAACCTGCCCAGCCTCAGCCCCATCTTTGACCTTCAGGGTTAACTGTGGACTACATTGCAGGGTTGCTACAAATCACTATCTCAACACAGTCTGTCCATCTGCGACAGAAGCATGCTGAGTTGTTGCAATAAGCCACTCTCTCCTGCCTGCCTGCAACATGCAAATAATGGAACACATTTACCTTGGAGTTTGCAGTGGCAGAGCTATTTTTTAAAGTATTATTATTATTATTATTATTATTATTATTATTATTTTAAAAATCACTATAGTTAAGATTGGAGATAAAAAGCACGAGGACTCCTCTCTTCTCTACCTTTTGTGTGGAGATAGGCAAGCTGGTGCCCAATCATTTAAAAAGCTCTGCCTTCTGCATTTATTTCTAAGGGTAGCTCCCACTTTTGCTTGTTGGGGCATTTTTTTAAAGAAAAAATGTTTGGGGAGTGGCCTAGCGAGAATGGAGTGAAGTTGGAAATTTAGAGGCCAAATCAGTGGTTCCAAATCAGCCCTGATTCGACTTGGGGTGCTTCTGGCCCAGGCCGACCCACTTTGGGTCCGGATCTGAAGTGAGATCCAGACACCAAAATCTATTGGCGGTTGTGGGATCCAGGGGGCCCACAGACCAGCTGCTTGGTGAGCAGCCGGGAAAGCTGCCTGTGAAGCCAACTGGGCATCCATTGGACTCACCTCCCTCCCAGCTCGTCCCCCAGACCTGGAGTCACTGCCCCTGCCCGCCCGTGGAACATACCTAAGCCACGCAGAAGCCACCCATCCTCAATGAGAGCTGCCATTTTCAATGAAGATGAGAGCTCTGGTGTTTCCAAAGTCAAAGGTGTAGAACTCCGGCGGCCATAAAGGGTCATTTACATGCGAATTCTGTCAATCACCCCTCCGAGCCCCATAGGAAAGTGACATTGCTGCTGTGCAGCAACCAGGCTCTGTACTGACTCTGAATCTCTTCTAGCTGGATAGTGGCATTTTGAAGCATGCCTCAGCTGTCGTGGCCGGGCCTCCTCCTCCCCAGCCAACATCTCCTTTGTCCTGTGCTGCTGCTGAGCTTTCCAACACTTGCAGAGGAGGGGGCCTTTGCCCAGCTGAGTCCCGGCACCTCATCCTCACAAGCTACCTGTGTGAGGGCTACTGCCAGATCAGAGGTGGTGGTTGGGTATCATTCAGCCTTTTTAAGGGCAGGGGCCCTCGGCTGCTGCCCCACGCTGCCAACTGCTGATGCCAGCCCTGATGTAGAGGCTCCCACTCCACACACCCACACACCCAGTTGCTTCTGTCAGTGTTGATTTGTCTGCAGAGGACAGATGGAAAGGGAGGAACAGTATCGGACAGCTCGGAGTCTGAGCATCAGCAGTGGAACCTTCTTGCCTAATAGCCAGAGAATCAGAGACCAAAGCATACTGTACATTACTGTTTTCGTTCTTTCTTTTTTTACTCCAAAGCAAGCACAAGGGGGGGCAATCTAGATGGGGACTTCTCTGTGTGTGTGTCCACGTAGGAGAAATTTAACGCTTTCTGTGGTCCTGATCCAGACAGTTCCCTGCACCTGCAGCGTATATTGCCAAATAGTGATCCATTAAAGCCGATGGATCACTGTTTAGCAATATAAATGGCATGATCACAGTGAGGCAGGAAGTCTAAAGCCCCCCATGCCATCTCCCAGGCTTGGGTTCTGATCTGGACTGGGGCCCTGCACTTACTCTAGAGTAAAGAAAAAAGAGACAGCTTCTAGCTACAGTTTTAAAGTACAATGTGCTTGAGCCTTTATGTCAGCTCTTACAGAGAAGCCCTTTGCATTATCAAGGACTAGTTTAATCACCTTATGAAATCATAATTATGTTGAGCACCCTGAGGGCACATAGCATGCAGGGGGGGGGGGAAATCCTTTCTCCGACGGTTCTTTCGAGTTGTTCTGTAAATGGAAAACTCACAAATACTATCTAAAGGAGAAAGAGGAGACAGACTGGCATGTAATTACACAATTTCTGCTCGAAACCCTAACCGTTGTTCTACACTAACTGTGAAGAATGTACTGCTGATCGCATCACTGCAATTGCTCCTCTCTCTCTAAGGCTTCTCTTTGCTTTGGATGAGGCTGTCTACCGAACAAGCCATTATCACCCACTCTAATGTGGAAAACATAATGGTTCCCCCCTTCCTAGTTCTCTTAAGCACCAAGAACAACTCCCCCCACAAAACAACAATAATGGATCCAGGTGCATGAGGGGAGGGTTGTGTGTGGAATAAACAGATCGGCTGTAACTGTCAAAGCTACCTTAGCCTGGAAAGCCTATTTTTTAGTAAAAAAAATGCAAGTATAAGACTTTGAGGGCTGGACTGACAATCTGAGCTGGTTGGCTCTTATTGCTAAGAACCGCTGAGCCTTTCAGCTTTGAGCACGATGTTCTTTTGAGGATTCTTTTGAGGTGTAATTCCATGATTTGGAAAGGGGCCCTGGGATGTACGTCGAGCCAAGATTGAAAATCATACTTTTGCCCCTCGACACCACTCAGACTTTCCCGTGGCAATTGATATTTCATTATTTTCTTTGAGACCACAAGGAAATAGTTTTAAAGAAAGGGTGAACAAAATAATGGATCACCTCCAACCACAGCCAAGCACATTTTTGTCCCATTAATTTCAACAGGAGGGTGATGCATGCCCTTAATTCTTTGCTATCGTATCCAGCAGCACTATGGCAACATAAAGTCTGGTAGCACATTTTAAAAAGGGTGACATAGCTTCTGATTAAAATCGCCACCGTGGTTTCATGATATGTAATTGCCAAAATGATTTTTAAAGCAGAAAAAAAAATGTTGACACATTTAGCAATGTGGTTGAATGGCTGGTACAATACCCCATGGTTATAAGTAGTGCTGTGCCCCAAAAAATTGATCATTCCATGTTTGGCATTTCGTAGAGGAGGAACAAAAACTCGGGGGAAAGAGGCTGGGAGAGATGAGAATTTCTGAGAATTTTCTACTTGGAGAGTGGGACAGGGTTTCCACATACCTTTTAAAATATAGCCAATGTTTGATCATTCTTCGTTCTTTCTTTTTATTTTTTTTTAAAAAGCACCCCTGGCATATTCAGGAGTCCAAGAGTTTTTCCTGAATGCCTACTGGGGAGGATGAAGTCACATGGTCTCCAAAAGGCATTCACTAAGAACTGCAGGGTTCCTCCAAATGCTGAGGGAGGGGAGTGGCTTTTTGAAAAACTAAAATATAGGGAGAAGGTGCCTTTGCTACTGGCTACACTTAAAAAAGGTATGTGGAAACCCTGTCCCCCTCCCCAAGGAGAAAATTTTCCAATTCCCCCCTCCTCCCTGTGAAAGAGGCTGAAAAAAAATGCCTCTTTCTCAGGGAGAGAGAAAGTTCCCAAAAATAGGGGGTAAGATTTGACCCGGAACTAGTTATAACTTAAGCAGTATACATTTTGCAGTTGAAACAGTTGGACCGTCAAATAGAAAACAGCGAGACTCAGACCCCAGGCTTGAGGCTGTCCATCCCAGCTCTACAGGCAGAGCTGCAGCTCCAAATTGCACTGTGTTGTTTTCTGTCTCCCCTCATATTGGAGGGTTCAGAGTGATTCTCCATGAGTTT
Organism: Anniella stebbinsi; assembly: GCA_029215795.1. Taxonomy (NCBI): domain Eukaryota; kingdom Metazoa; phylum Chordata; class Lepidosauria; order Squamata; family Anniellidae; genus Anniella; species Anniella stebbinsi. The sequence continues at coordinate 107,352,603 of JARDYH010000002.1, read as the reverse complement.
TGAAACATGGTTGCCTGTGCAGACATGAATGTGAATGCCACAGGGTGAAAAATGCCTTCTCTGAGGGGATTTGGAGTGGAGAAGCTGCAGGTAGGGAAAAGCCTCCTCTTCCCTTCATGCATTTCTACATGAGGCTTTTCTTCCTGTAGCAGTACCACTGTTTCTGCTCCCTCTTTCAATCACAGGCCCTTTACACTGGTTGGTTTTGAGGGATGCTGATGGTACCACAAAATCATCACGTAAAGATGCTCTGAATTCCTGCCTCCCAAAGCCGCTGCTCTTTATTATTACTGTTATTAAAGTATTTGGGGCAGACTGACACACAATTGCACATCATGCATATTTTGCTCTTTAGCTATTATTTGTGAGATACTTGGCCTACTAAAGCCTAGACTCTGGCCTCCTCCACACGAGACGTTTAATGAGCCTTGAAGGCTCATTAAAAAATTTACCTCCACAAGCACGGAGCGCAAAACGGGCGTACAGGCGCGTTATCTCCCCGATAATGCGCATTTTCGAACGCGCGTTAAATAGCGACTTTTATTTTGCTCCGGCCGTTAAAGCGCATTTTCGCGGTGTGAACAAGCGATTACGCGCATTAACTGCTTGTAAAGCACTTTTTGGACATGAATTAATGCGCTTCGCCGCCTCTCGCCGCCTCCGGTGCAGAGGGATTAGGAGTAAAAGTGCCTCCGCGATAATGCGCATAATCGCGGAACCGGGCGCAAAAGCGCATCCTTGTGGAGGGGGCCTATGTTTATTAAGTGGAACGTTGATAATACTGTATAAAATCAGAGTTCCGATAAGCAGTACAAGATCATTCAGGTGGATGCTAAATGAAGGGAGAAGAACATATATCTCATAGTAGTTTTAGTTCCTGTCTAATTGTGTGAGCTTATGTAGATGTCAGATGGGTTCTAGAGGCATTGGGCATGAATGGCTAATAATAGAATTGTTCCCCCTGACTTCATAGTAGAGGCTTCCTCTCTCTCTCTCTCTCTCTCTCTCTCTCTCTCTCTCTGTGTTTGTGTGTTTTTGTATGTGTATGTGTGTAAGTATAATATATCTATAAAGCTTTCCCCTAGGAAACTCAATATACAGGTAGCACAATCATTATTTACGTGTTTGATATATGTGGGTACAGAATGTTGCTGTGATGAACATTTCTTCCACAGTTTCTACTAGTCTCATTCAATTTGATTTTTTTTAAAAAAAATTCAAAAAATAAAAATAAAAATTCAAAGGAGAATAACAAGTCAGAGAAACAAGCATGGGTTGGTTTCAGGGTTCTTGTGTTTAGCTTACTTATAAGATGGCACAGGTGTGTGTGCTAGTATCCTGTCTTTATTGTACAATCATCTCTCCAGCAGTTTGCAGCTTTCCCTGCTTCCCATGCTCCAGTTAAAATCCTGGGGGAGAAGTCATGATTTAACTATTCACCCAAGGGAAGTGTGGGTAGCCAGGGATGGGAAAGAAAGAAAGAAAGAAAGAAAGACCATCACAACAGTCTCTGCCATCTCACAACAATAAGGTAAATTCAAAACTAATGGCAAGATGTATTCAAAATCAATTCTAAAGTGCCCTGAAAATGAGGCAGGAAAGCAGAAGGCTCTTTCATGGATGACAGATTTTGGCACTGCACTAGCTTCGTCTCTTCCTCAACCTTAGGGCTTGCAGGGAAGGAACAGTATTATAAGTATCAGAGGCAAGTTGAATCCACAATCGCCCCCCAGAAATTTAACATTTGGGAGACTTTGGGGAAGATGGTGAACCCCAAAGAATTGCAATTAGAGGAAGGAAGGAGGGTGCTGCATTACAGCCACTACTAATGCCATCGAGAATTTCTCTTCCTGGGGAGATTCAGTGAAATTTCTCCACCCACAAAGTGGAGAATTTTAAGAGACCATTTGGGCACAGCTATAGTGCAGAATATGTGATAGGGTAGTGAGATAGTACCTGCTAACTATTTCCCCGTTATGCTGATAAGTACTGACTATGCCCCTCCTACATGCATTTGGCATCAATGTCAAGGGGACCTACATCAGTGGGAAGGGAGTGTACATACCCTTGTGTGTCAGGCTGTCTCCATGTGTATGGGTCACCACGGCCAATCAAGGTGCTGGTTTGTGTGGAGGGAGGCTGGTGTGAATAAATTTGGAGGGGCAGGACTGGCACATACATGAACATGGCTGGTGGGTGTGATTCCACTAACCCCCAAATTTCAATTGTTTCTGTCTAGTAAAAATGCATCCCTCCCAATGGGCTAATGCAAGGGTGATAGAATACTTTGTACTTTGGATGGCAACTTTTTCATGACCACATCATATTCAGACATCATAACATTTGTAGCAAGGCTCCTGGGGAGGGGGGGAGTAAAAAGAATGAGGTTGTTCTTTGTATATGATTGAAAACACACACACACACACACCTGTCGTAATTCATGCATCATGTCCAGTGGAGACTGGTGGCTCTTATTTGAATGGCATTGTGAATCCATTCTGGGGTTTAGTCAGAACCAGCCAAAAGTCTAAAGGAGGTATCCAAGGTGCTGAACCTATTTGGTGGATTGGGTTCAGCCCCTGGGATAGCTCCTTTAGACCCTGTTCAGACGACATGCTAAGCTACAGTGGTTCAGCATGTTGAGCTAAACATTATGGCTTAGTGTATCATGTAAACCATGGGTTAGCGTGCTGTGTGTGAACCATTCCTCCCCATGGTGGCTACATAACCACAGTTTAAACACGTTCACTAACCATTTGCTGCAAAAGGGTTAGAGGCCTAACCATGGCTTAGAGTGTCATCTGAACAGAGTCCTAGAGTTCTGAGTGAAACCCAGAATGGATTCACAGCGCCACTGCAATTGGAGCAAACAGCCTCCACCCCTGATCATGTCCCCTCTTTCAACAACCTGAGTGGTTTTTTTTTCTTTTTTTAAACCAAGATGTTCAAACTGTGGATTAAAGCTTTGAAAGTGAAGTAATCTTTTGAAAGGTGTTTTATGTGAAATGGAATGGTTGGTTTCAATTTGGATTGTCAGGGATAATGGCAATGTGTGGGGAGGGATGGCATCCCATGCTTCATTGCAAGGACATCACAAGGTTACGGCTGCTGCCAGTTTGAGTGGTGTTTTATGTAAAGCACATTAGTCACCCTCTCTTCTGTGCATGGTTCATTTGAAATTATAATTGAGTGAAAAATATTTCAAGCTAACATCAGGCGAGAGCTGCAAGCAACTTGTTGCAGAGCAGGCGCAGGGTGGAGGAAGGAGATCAGACTATTTTCATCTACACAAATAAAGTACTAATCTAATTTGAAAAATATCCACTTATAAACCAGCTCAGTGGGGGTCTGAATCTTTACATAATGTTATTAATTAATATGCAGGCAATGCAATGCACAGGGTACAACACTCCAAACAACAGCAAAACCAAAACAAATGACCACTAGTAGCGTATCCAGTTTATAAATATTTATAGATTTAAAATTTTAGATTTTTTTAAAAATTAAATCTATATTAATTTTAAAATTGAATGTGTTACTAGTGGTTTATGGGGGGTGGGGGTGGGAGGGACTCTTTAGCTTATTTGTCACATCTGATTATGTGTCTCTGTGCTATGTAAAGAGGGGCTCAGTTGGGATGGTTCTCCAAGTTGTGGTTTAGATAACTGGGCACAGAAGAAGCTGCCTCATACCGAGCCAGAATCCTGGTCTATCTAGTTCAGTATTGCTTACACTGGGCCTGTTCAGACAACACACTGAGCCATGGTTAGGCCAAGAGCCCTTTTGCAGCAAATGGTTAGTGTGTGTGTTTAAACCGTAGTTATGAAGCCACCGTGATTAGAAATGGTTCATATGATATGCTAAGGCATAATGTTTGGCTCAAAATGCTTAACCCACATGGCTTAGTGTGTCATCTGAATAGAGTCACTGGTAGTGGCTCTCTAGAGTTTCCGACAAGGATCTTTCCCAAGTTTGCCTAGAAATGCCAGAGATTGAACCTGGGACTACAGCTGAACCCTGCCATCTTCCCATGCTCCACATTTCTCTCTTCTATCCTTGGGTATGGTTACTCTTCCACTTCCTGGATGTCTTTAACCTTACTTTGGTATGATGGCTGAAGAGGCATACTATTCTGCCAGTTTGACCAACCCACTTCAAACCATTGTTTCAGTCAGGAGGGTAAGGGGAGACATGAGAGAGGTGTACAAAATTATGCATGGTGTGGAAAATGTGGATAGGGAGACATTTTGCTCCCTCTCCCATAATAGCAGAACCTGGGGTCATCTCATGAAGCTGATTGGTGGGAGATTCAAAACAGATAAAAGGAAGTACTTCTCCACACAGCACATAATTAAACTGTGGAATTTGCTATCACAAGTTGTAGTGCTGGCCACCAATTTGGATGGCTTTAAAAGGGGGTTGGATAAATTCTTGAAGGCTATCAATGGCTACTAGCCCTGATGGTTATATGCTGCCTCCAGTATCTGAGGCAGTAAGTGTATATTCACCAATTGCTGGGGAATGTGGGTGGGAGAAAGCTGGTGCACCTTGTTCTGCTTGTGGGTTCCTGGTCGACAGCTGGTTGGCCACTGTGTGAACAGAGTGCTGAACTAGCTGGACCCTTGGTCTGATCCAGCATGGCTCTTCTTATGTTCTTATGGTTTGGAGACAGCACTATGGCTTCTTCTAATGTCACAGATTAACCCCCCCCAACAAACAAAAAACAGGAAGGAGCCCATGTGGGAGAGTGATAAAAGCATCTTGTTTTTCTGCATTCAGCTGCCAACCTCATGGTGAGGGTTATGGAGTTTGTATAGATAATATTTACTGGTTCCATGTAGAAAAAAATAACATCATGATAAGATTGTTAACAAGGCTTGTAATGGCTGTGTATATTTTTCCCACCGATGAAAGCCAGTTTGGTCGAAACACATTTGGGATATAGCCACTGTGTATTTGTACAGCCATTTTGATTTGGAAATCAGTTTTGCAACTATGTACATGCCACATACTGTTGGGCTGCTATTGTTTTAAACTTTGTGTGAAATATTAGTGTGTGTGTGTATATATATATATATATATATATATATATACTCAGAATTTTCCTCATACCAAATCTATTTGGTTTGGAAGAACTTTGTGAGCCTGTGGGATGCACATGACAGTTCTCGAAACCACGGAAGGTTGGGTTCAGTGAGTCATGAGCATGAGAAAACTGCAAATTAGTTTAATTAGTTATCCTTCCTAATTGTCCTGAGCACATTTCCACTGCAGAATGGAATAGATTAGTTTTGTTCCCATGCGCATTGAAATCAAGCATTCAAAAGAGGGTATGTAATTTATTTTACAGCATTTACATGTCAATCCCATGGTTGTTAGTTGTATTTGAAGCTCAGGGGAGTTCTCCTGTACACATTACATTGAAATGAATGGGAGCTGCACAAGAAAATGTGTTTTTTTTCCCTCTTGCACAGGAGGAATTCCTATTGAATTTTATCCTTTGGGTTTGATCCAGGCCCTCTGTTCCATGAACAGAAAGGTTCCTTCCATTCAGAGAAGTGATCTGGATCCAGTGGAGATGTGCATTCAGCAAACTGCATGCTATGACACCACCCCCACCCTGAAAAAAAATGCTACCAATGGATACTTTTTGATTGCAGTGGGGAAGTGGTCAATTTGGGAGCGTATGTGTATACGTGTGCCCGTGTGTGAGAGAGATTGAATGGGTTCGTGGCAATCTTCTTGATGCTAATATGCCAGCAGTGGGGAGAGCCTGCCCACTGGCACGTGACTCCTGACATGCTTCCCCAGGCCTGGGCTGAAGGGATGAACTACTGAGAGGGGCACCAGACTCCTAACAAGCTTCGCAGAATGGCCACCATCTTGTGCAGGTACCAGGCTACAGCTGCATCGCACGCACGAGCGTAATGAAGATGGCACTGTTCACCATCTCAACCACAGTTATGGATGTTCATGCAGGACAGCTGCACTGTGCTACCCACACAAAATGGGATTACGTTACATCAAGCCAATCTGATATGATCTGAGTCAGTTTCATCGGCCTTGCAAGCTTTGAGAAGGGCTTGGGGAATGTCCATTTGAATTTAGCAGTCCTGCTGACATATGAGCTTCCTGCTTCAAGCCTTGAGTGCCCTGGCTAATTCATGGATTCACCAAACAATAACGACAAAAAAACAACAGCAACAACATCAGATTGTAAGGGAATGATCATGGGTCAGAGAGGTAGAGGTCATGTTTGGTACGTATAGTTTCAGTTGTGGCATCTCCCTTAGAAAAGTATCTAGAGTAGTGACAAAGTGAGAGCCTCTGCCTGAGATGATTGATAGCTATTGCCAGCCTGATTTATCAGTACTAATCAAATGCATAGCCTGATTCGGTATAAGACAGATCTTATGTGTGCAACTTTCGTGCCTTAATTGAGCAATGTGTACATGTCTCTGCATTTGTTTGTAATCTTCATTTGCAACGTTGCCTCTTCCTTGATATTTTCTATTTTTCTTTCTTATCTGACCGAGGTTATAAGCTCTTTAGACTAGTGGCATGTCTTTTATATTACTCTCTGCAAAGCAGCCTACCCTCTGGTGGCACACATTGATGTAAATCAGTGAAGCTCCATGGGTATGAACTAAAGCTCTTTGGCTTGAATAAGCTAAGGCTAAAGAAACTGTTAGCTTTGTGGAGACTGGCGGTTCAGTTCTGAGGAAAGACTTGGCCACACTGTCAAGTGTTGCCACACCCAGAGCCAAACAATGTAGCTTAAACCTTATTGGCCTTCAAGGCTGATCGTTATCATGAAAGGCTTACATGCTGCGATATAGGCCACAATGCGATAACTGTTCTAGCTCTAGGTCCCTGAGACTGCCTAATCTTGAAGCTATTTAAACTTAGACAAAGACATTATAAACCTTGATTCCGGATTCCTACATTTTTATTGGCCAGGAGCAGCAGTGGGTGACAAATCCTCAACTTTTCATCTCTTTAGCCTCTTTATCAAAGTCTAGAAGTGCACCATTTCTGTAGCAGTTTCCAATGATTGGAAAAATAAAGCCCGCTCTTCACTGACTTGAAATATTTCTTATAAAGAGGCTGGGGCTGGACTGAACTAAATGAATGAGAATGCAGGTGAGAATGGTTCTATTCGGAATGGCTGCAACCCAGACTTCCATTTTAATGTAGCCAATCATGGTGAATATTGTTTGTGCCCCTTTCAATGCTTCCCACACCACTCCAGTAAGATCAGTAGTCCAAGGCTGCATGGGAGGAGAGCATGATATGGCTACTTCCCACATCGACATGGTCCCTCTTAGGATAGGGACAGTGCTGACGTAGGGAAAAGCTGGCTTCTGCTCCAAGCATGCAAGACTGGTTTCACTAGAGCTTGATCCAGGAAAGAGACTTGTACATCTGTAAACAACATATTTTGGTACACCACCAGACTAAGGAAGAGGGGGGGGCGTGGCTATGATCGAGTCAGGGTAAAGTCGCAGATCTTCTGAGCTCCCTATAAAAGCTATGAAATAAGCACTAATTCCTTATCGTAAAGATTAATAAAAGGCATGAAATATTGTCTGGAAGTGAATAATTGCTGAGGGTGAGTTGGAAACGAGCGAGAGCTGGCTGGAGCTTGATTGCTGATCGCTGCCTAAAAGTGAAAGTAAATTCTTTTGGACAAAGGAGGAGAGGCGCCATTAATGAGGTAATTTATGGACTTATAATAACATAGCCTGCTTGACTTAAAGTATTAAAAGGCATTATATATAGACTGGAAGTGAACAATCTTTGAAGGGGGATTTGAGAGCAGCAAGAAATTGCTGATTGCTGGCTGTTCCGGCTGGATGCAAAAGGGAGACTAAGGAGCGAGACGCCATTATTGGACTGATTTATGGACTATAATTGGCAGATAGCCTGTTTTATGGCACACTTGGAGGGAGTTTGAGAAGAAATTAAGTTAACTCCCAGTGAACTTGAAGTATTGGCTGCAACGCAGAGACATATGTGAGGGGCCTCCAGGCGAAAGAGGGAGGGAATTTTATGAAGAAGCAGAGATGGTAGAAGCCCTCTATTCCCACCCCCGCCTGGGTAAGACCCGTAAGAGAGAGAGGATCAGATCGATTGTGGCACAGACTGACCCGGGTGGATCTTCAAGAAATGCCGGATAAGAAAAAATCTCCCGTTAAGGGCTCTGTTTCGCAATCTTCAGAGCCAGCTGCAATTCCGAAGATACCCAGAGGAGGGCAGCCAGACCCAATGGATGAATTGAAGGATGACATAAAAAACATGCTTATTGGATTGGAACAACGTTTGGCGAAGCGCATTTCAGATACGCAGACTGAACTCATGACGGGTTTAAAGCAAGTGGTGATGGATGTTGGAGTGCTTCAGGCAGATACTAAAGTTCTGGCGGGAGTTTGTAAGAAACAGGATGACCAGCTATCTCAACATGAACTACGCCTTATCGCTATGGAGGATCGGGATAGACGGGCTAATATTCGCATTAGAAAATATCCAGAACAAGAAGGAGAGACTTTAAAAGATTTAAGAGATACTATTTTGACATGGATAAGAGTACAACTTCCAGATGAGGCCTGGGAGGAAGCTGATCTCGAACGGGTGCATAGAGTTGGTTCTAAGCGTAAAGGAGTGCTTCCAAGGGACATAATTGTTAAATTTGCAAATTATTATAAAAAAGAAAAATTTATGCAGGCAATCAGACGACAAGCTCAACCAAAGATTCAAGCAACAGCAATAGAAATTTAACAGGATTTATCGGCGCACACCGTCCAGTGGAGGAAGAGTGTTAAAATTTGTACAGCAGCATTGAGGAAGAAATCGATAACCTACAACTGGGGATACCCAGTATTTTTGAGATTCTTCTGGCAAGGGAAGCAAGAAAGAATAACATCGTGCGAGCAGGGAATCGAGTTGTTGGAGAAGTTGGGCATAATCGATGCCAAGGATCTGGGAGAAATAGTCCAAGTGGAAGGAGCGGTTGGAGGTTCCAGAGATCAATTAGAAGGAGCGGTTGGAGGTTCCAGTCAATGAAAAGGGATTAGAGGGGAAAGAGTAAAAAAGGAGGGGAGGATCGGACTTTGCTCTGTGGGTTGGGCCGTGTTCCCCCCCCTGAAGAGTTCTAAAATAATTGGGACCAGAGCCCAGATGACTGGTGAGGAGGGGGGTAAAAATGGGGGTGGGGGGGGAAGGGTGGGGGGGTATGTGTTTCACTGACCGAGACCAATTTAATGACGTGGTTGAAAGTAAGAAATGGAGAATAGATTGAGATGTGCAACTCTAAATGTTAAGGGGCTAGGAACGGTGGTTAAAAGACGAAGAATTGAAACATTGTTGAAAAGAAAAAAAATAGATATAATTTTTTTGCAGGAAACTCATCAGATAAAGGAGGGGGCTAATGAGTTACGAATGAGGGAAGTAGGAGTGTATGAAAAGTCATTTGGTACTTCTAAAGCGAGAGGTGTGGCAATAATAATATCGAAGAAATGTGGTGTTAATATTCAAAATATAAAGAAAGATAAGAATGGAAGGATCCTTATAATTTACTGTACGTTGGAAGAGGAAGAATTTGTGCTGATAAACGTCTATGCTCCAAATGGGAAACAAATTGATTTTATTAAAGAAGTATTTAATATGGTGGGAGATCTAGGGAAAAAGAATATTGTGATGGCTGGAGATTTTAATATGGTACTAGATAAAGGGAAAGATAGAGATAATATAACAAGAGATAGTAGAGGAGAGGGTAAGACAGAATTAGCTAAATTAATGGAGAGGAAAGAATTAATGGATGTATGGAGAGTTGTAAAAGGGCAAGAAAGAAAATATACATTTTATTCACCTAGATTTAAGAGCTACTCAAGGATTGATTATATTTTTATATCAAAGAATATGGTACCTAAATTAACAGATTGTGATATTGGAGTAATTAAGATCACAGACCATGCATTAATGATGATGGACATCAAGTTAAAGAAGGATTATAAACAAGCAAAGAGATGGAGAATGGACGGAAGAATTTTTAAAAATAAAAACATAGTGGATAAATTAAAAAAGGAACTGCAGGAAATATGGCAGATAAATGAAAAAGGAGTTAATTCGCAAGGATTATTATGGGATACGATGAAAGCAGTAATAAGAGGGATCTGTATTAGGGAAATGTCCACACTTAAAAAGCAACAGGAAGTACTTAATAAAAAGGTTGAAGAAGAGATAAGGAGTTTAGAGGAGAGACTGAGACAGTCAAAAGATAAGCGATTATATGCCCTAATTCAGGCTAAAAAAAAGGAATTGGAGAAAGAAGAAATAGAACAGGTCCAAAAGAATTTATTATATTTAAAGAGAGATTTTTTTGAATTTAGTAATAGAAATTCCAGATTGCTGGCTAGATCCACGCAGTCAGAGAAGGCTAAGAATATGATAGGGACAATAAGAGATAAGTTAGGGAATAGATGTAATGTAATGAAAGATAAATTAAGGATTTTTCAGGAATTTTATAAAGATTTATATACTTCAGAGGCGCTTTCACAAGAGAAGATTCGGGAATATGTAGAAAGGAATTGGAAAATAAGACTGGATGATCAAGATAGGGAGTGTATGGAAGCCTTGGTTACTGACAAAGAAATTGAGGGAATTATTGGAAAACTAAAAGGAGGTAAGTCTCCGGGGATTGATGGTCTGGGGCCGGAATTTTATAAAATATTTAAAGATATTTTAATACCTAGATTAAAAAAAATTATTCAATAATATAATAGAAGGAGGAATGACCCCGCCATCGTGGGACCAGTCCCTGGTTGTATTAATACAGAAGCCAGGCAAGGACTTGACAGATCCAGCGTCATATAGACCAATATCTTTAATAAATCAGGATGCAAAAATATTTTCAGCAATTATGGCTAAAATAATGGGTACATTTATATTTAAATATATTAAAAATGATCAATGCGGATTTATTTTAGGTAGGAAAATGCCGAATTTAATTGGGAGAGTTATAAATATAATAAATATTATAAAAAAAAGAAACTTAAAAGCAGGATTATTAGCTCTGGATATTTTCAAAGTCTTTGATTGCGTGGAATGGCCAGCGTTAAAAATAATATTAAAAACATTTGGGTTTGGACATAAATTTATGGGAGTGATAAATCAGATGTATAAAAATAATAAAGCGGAAATAATGGTTAATGATGGGTTAACGCAACAAATAATACTAGCCCGAGGAACTAGGCAAGGATGTCCACTTTCACCGATTTTATTTGCAATAGTTATAGAAATTTTAGCAAATGTAATTAGGGAAGATGAAAGATTAAAGGGGATAGGAAGAAAAAACAAGATTAAAGTAAATATGTTTGCGGATGATACGTTATTGACAATAGAAGATCCCCTAGAAAGTGGGGAGATGATTCAGAAACATTTGAGAGAATTTGGGGAAATTACAGGATTACAAGTTAACTGGGGGAAGTCAGAAATGATGTTGTATAACTATAACAAGGAAGAGATGGAGAAATGTAAAGCTAAGTTAGGATTAAGACATAAAAATATAATAAGATATTTAGGAGTTAATATAGATAAAGAATTAGAAAGAATAGAGGAACTTAATTTTGTAAGCTTAAGAAAAGAGGTAGGGGAGAAATTACAGATTTATAGAAAATTAAAACATTCTTGGTTTGGTAGAATAGCGGTTATTAAAATGAAGATATTACCTAAGGTTAATTTTTTGTTTAGAATGCTACCTATTAGAATATCAGCAGCTGAGCTTAAAAATTGGCAAAATATGATTAATGCATATTGTAATGGGGATAAAAGAGCTAGGATAAATAAGGGGTTATGGTATAAGACTCAAAAGAAAGGAGGTTTAGGACTCCCTAACATTAAGAATTACTATATTGCTAATCAGTTAAGATATGTTATTCATGCTATTTTAGGGGAGCAAGATTTGGAATGGCTGGAATCGCAAACAGTAGAGATAGAATGTAAACTGCGAAATATATTTTTTACCAAAATGCAGAAGAAAGAATGGAAGGTACTGGACAACCCATTATTGGAAAATATAATGTCGATATGGGAGAAGTATAGGGGGAAGTTGATACCAGGAGATTCTCCGCTAGCCCCAGTTGTAGTAGTGGGAAACTTCCCAAGAGCATTAAAATCAGAGATGGAAGTGAGACTGAAAGAACAAGATATTCTTAAGCTAAGGAATTGGATGGGAAAGATGAAAGATAGTGAGCATATTAAAGATTTGTTTAAAGGACAGAAGATAGCGTGGTTTAAGTCTCTGCAACTGGTGAAATGGACAGAGGAATGGAGGAAAAAAAATAAGAAATGTAGAAATAATACCAGATTTGAAGATTTAATTGAACAAATAGAAAAAAAAGAGGAAGCCAGAGCTAAAAAAGGACTCACTAGCGAGATATATAAAATTTTAATAGAGGGGGAATGTCAGGACTCACTTAAGATTATAAAAGAGGTATGGGAAGAAGATATTAGGGAAAAAATTAATGAAGATAATTGGGGAAGGATGTGGAATGTAAGAATGTTGAAATTATTGTCGATTAGAATTAAGGAGAACTATTACAAGATAGTTTGGAGATGGTATCTAACACCTGTAAGATTTCACCAGATTGATAAAAAAGTGTCTAAGAATTGTTGGAGGGGATGTCAGGAGGTTGGGACCTATTTTCACATGTGGTGGAGCTGTGAACAAATACAAAAATTCTGGGAAAAGGTTTTTAAAGAAATAAGTGATATAATTGGAAGTAAATTGGAATTAAACCCGAAGCTAGCTCTACTAGCAATATGGGATAGCAGGAATAAGCATATAATTAATAGAGAATTGGTAAACAACCTCCTGGCACCCGTTAGAATAATGATTGCTAAAAATTGGAAAGGGCAACGAAGTTATAAAATAGAAGATTGGTATAAAGAAATTTGGGATATAGCATTGAATGATATGTTGACATGTAAAATGAAAATAATGAGGGGAATGTCCAGTAAGAGTGATTTTGGAGATATATAGAATCCCTTTTTGGAATATGTTTTAAAATCGGGAAAGGGACAGTCGCCTTCAAAAGAGTCATTAAAATTCTGGAAGGAAGATGAATGAATGGGAGTAGGTCTCGGGGGGCGGGGTGCACGGGGGTAGTCGAGGGAGTTAGTTTGTTTATGTATTATGTGTATGTTTGTTTGTTTTGTTGAAAAATGAATAAAAATTATACTAAAAAAAAAAAAACAGACTAAGGAAGAGCATCAGACCTATAAGCTTTGTAGCAGCCAATGATACAGCGTTTGGCCTCTGTTGTCACTGGGTCCCCTGGGCCAAGAGGATGCTGGGCTGTTGTGGAAAAATCCCAGCTATGTATGCCTACTGTTCCCTCCTCTGTTCAACAACTGTGGTGGCACAAGGAGCATTGAACTAGCACCTGATCTATAGGGTCCCTGGTCTGAGTGCCATGGTACATAGCAGTGGGTGCTAAATATTAATTAAATAAGTATACAAGTTAGAAACTCTGATACCAGAGCGGTGTACAACAAATTAAAATACAGAATGTAACAAAATTTCAATAAAACCAGAAACATCAATAAAATAGTAAATGGAATTTAGTCATTAATTGGGAAATACTTGCCTGAAAAGAAAAGCTTTTAGCATATGCTGAATACAAAGTTACAGAGGTGGATACCTGATCTCCATTGAAGGATGTTCCATAGGGTGAGATCCAACATGCTACAGGGTCCATTCCTGGTGGTTTCCGAGCAGATCTCCAACCCAGGTGGGATCACCAGGAATGCCTAGTGCATGCATACCTCTTTACTATAATTTAACCTTCCACTTCCATTGTGAAGTTCAGGGTGGGTCTTACATGGGGTTCCCATGGGGTTATCCAGCCAGATACTGGTCAGGCTGAGATCGGCTTGCATCTAATGATGTAACAGCATAATGTGCTCCTGACTGATTCTCTGCCCCTTGTTATGTATTTTTAAAGCAAATTTAATGTTCAACTGCAAATGCAAATATCCAAGGTAAATAGCCCCAAATGCTTCTAATAAAGCAACCCACATGTTCTTCTGCAACTCGTCACACCATTTTTATATGGCTCTGCCAGTGTTCAAGCTCAAACCTTAAAAAAACTGGTCTAACTAGCCTTAAAAAAACTGGTCTAGCTAACAAGATATTGGTGGTTTTTTAAAGATTTATTGGGGTTTTGAAATCATCAGATGTTTTGTTTGTTCCAATGTTCTGAGAAGATTAGCATAATCACTCTGCTTTCATCTCAGCATGACGGGATAAAAGCTAGACTGTGAGAAAAAGGGGAAACATGTTATTGGGAGGACGACTTCAGAAGTCTAAGTGGAAAAGTGCAAGGGAAATTTAAGTGTGCCTGTTGATCTTCTGAAGGGAATATCACATTAGTAGTCTGCTCGTGGATTGGCATGCAATGTTTATTACCAAAAGTGGCAACCATCTCTCACATTTTAGGTATATGATTTGCAGGTTTCAAGGAACTATTTCAATCCATGTTCTCAAGGTTCCCAATTGCTGGCCCCAGGAGGTTGCTTGGAAAACACAGTTCATGCCGACTTATGTAAATTTTGCATGTGACAAAAATATACCAGCTTCAACGGTTGTTCTTGATCTTTTGTTTGGTGCTTTGAGATATGCTAAATAAAAGGAAATGAATGTTGCTAGATGGGTGCCTAAAATCCCATATTGTGTGGTTTAGCTATCAGAAGAATTAATGGGGTGTCTGAAACCAAAATGTCCTTGAATGATATCAACTGAATGTTTAAATGATGGTTCACAAGATTCTCAAGCACCCAGATTGAACCGTTTACACAAGGTCTATAGTTATCAAATTCCATAATGAAAGCTTCTAGTCCTAATGGAGAAATTATATATTTTGAAGACTCCTCACTGTCATACTTACTGCACTCGTAGAGTGATTTTCAGTCTCCACATGAAAATTCAACCTCAGTATTGAAAAAAGGAAACCAATTTATCAGACAATTTTGGAAAAATGTGTTCCTTTCAGAAGTGCTTGTGCTGCCTTCCAGTGCAGCATTATTTGAAGATCTGATGAGCTTTCTCTGGAGCCAAATCATTTTATACCCCACTTGATACAAGTGAACAATAATATTTACGAGGTGGTTTTATAATAGGACCTGCCCTGGGGTTCAAGCTGATCAGGTGTGCAAGATCAACGTGAAGGATTAATGATTAACATCCTAAATGATGTCATATTTCATTTACAATATGGAATAAATAGTGGAGAATATTTGAACAAAATTCTGCAGCATTTTCAATCAACTCTGTTGGGAACAGAAATATTTATCTCTGTAAAGTTCCTGTGAGTCTCCCTGAGCATCTTATAAAAGGTGATATATACTACAGTAGCCAGGGCCCTGCCTCTATGGCACTGTGTTACTGCCGCTTTGCTGCTAAACCCTGAGGTTTTGTTGCTGCAGGGTGGTGGTGGGTAATCCCGATGGCAGGAGGCAGTGCGGGCTTTCAAGCAGTCATTCTGCTCACTGAGCCTGCCCCCTACCTTCTGCCCAGCCATGGTGACCTCACTGTGAAGAATAGCACAGCTTCATGTAAAACTCCTATTGTGGCTGTGAGTTGCTTGCTGCATCGTATAACTGATGCAGCCCCACTGTGCTGCCACGGTGGCGCTTAGAGGACATATAGATAGTCCATTCATTCAAAACATAGAGGGATACACATCTGTTTCTTTTGCACTCCACCAAAGTTCTAGAGAGGATTATGGAATCCAAAATGTATCCTATACGTTACTCCACAACCACTCTGCCTACGTCTGAACTATCAGATGGGTTCTGTTTTGACCTCCCCACTTTTGCTAGTCTGAGGTGGAAACAGGGGGTGGATTTATTTTTATTTTTTGTTTGTTTGTTTATTTTTATATCACCCAATAGCCAAAGCTCTCTGGGCGGTTCACAAAAATTAAAACCATAAGTACAATTTAATATATAAAACTTAAAACCATAATGTAAAAACACAATATAAATATACAACCAGAATAAAAATGGGCAGCAATACAAAGATTTTAAACACAGATTTAAAATACAGATTTAAAACAGGAATGTTAAAAGACTTAAGATGATAAAATGTTAAAATACTGGGAAAATAGAAAGGTCTTCACCTGGTGTCAAAAAGAATATAACTTAGGTGCCAGGCAAACCTCTCTAAGGAGCTCATTCCAAAGCTGGGATGCCACAGCAGAGAAGGCCCTCCTCCTGGTAGCCACCTGCCTCACTTCCCTGAAGTTGATCTTAGAGTCCGGGCAAGTACATATGGGAGGAGGAGTTCCTTCAGATAACCTGGCCCCAAGCCATTTAGGGCTTTGAATGTTAATACCAGCACTTTGAATTGGTCTCAGACCTGGATTGGCAGCCAGTGAAGCTGGAAAAGGACGGGCGTAATGTGATCTTTTTGGCCAGTCTCTGTTAACAGTCTGGCTGCCCTATTTTGTACCAGCTGAAGTTTCTGGACCATTTTCAAAGGCAGCCCCACATATAACACATTGCAGGAATCCAGACAAGAGGTCATCAGAGCATGGATAACTGCAAATAGGCTATTTCTATCCAGATAAGGGTGCAGTTGGTATATCAGCCTAAGCTGATAAAAGGTGCTCTTTGTCACTGAGTCCACCTGTGCCTCAATTGACCATTCTGGATCCAAGAGCACTCCCAAAATACAAACCCAATATTTTAGGGGGAGTGCAACCCCCTCCAGAACAGGGTGAAGATCACCTAGCTAGACAGACAAACCACCCACTAACAGCACCTCAGACTTGTCTGGATTGAGTCTCAGTTTGTTGGCCATCATCCAGTCCATTACGGTGCCCAGGCACTGGTTCAGAACAGCCGCTGCCTCGCCGGTGTTTGATGAAAAGGAGAAGTAGAGGTGGGTGTCATCCGCATATTGGTGACACCCAGCTCTACCTAAATTTCAATAACTGAACAAGGGGATGGGTTTTTAAATGTCAATAATTGGAGCACAACAGCTGAGAAGCAACCCCATCATAGTGGGAAGGTCCAAGGCCTCCAAGCATAGGAAGGATAGCTAAACCTCCTCTCCATCTTTGCCCTTGAAGCTCCCTTATAGCCAGGATGCTTCTGGCATTCTCCACATGCAAATTTATCTCTGGATTTTGGAGTTCTAAACTATCTGGTCTCCTTTCTGAAGTGCAACTGATGTATTAGGAAATCTTCATTGTTACATTTAAGGTGTGTGTGGGTGTAGGTGTGTTCTACAGCTGTTTTTCCTACAGCGTATTATGTATGCGGTTTGCTACAATATTCTGTTACTTGAGTTCATTTTGTGTCTCTCAAATTATTGATATTCATATAACATTGATAAAACAGTAAAAAAACAAACAAACCTGATGATGGTATTGCACAGCTGATTCCATAAAGAATCTCGGCCATTGCACATGCGCATTTGTATTCAACAACAGAAAATACTGAACGGAAGAGTTCTCGGTTTGACTGTATGCATGGTTGTTTCAAGGTTCTTTATGTATGGTTTTGTTACCAATGTGCAAGAGTGCATATACACATCAATGATGTACTGCTACTACTAAAACAACATCTTAATGCACATCAATACCTGTTGAGGTGTCCAGTGCATCATCTTATCCTATTTTGTGGGATCAATTTCAGTTTTTAGAGCCTGAGGATGTGGACAAGATGCTTGCCTCTGTTTGACCCACCACATGTTCTCTTGACCCTTGCCCATCATGGCTTATTCGAGCCAGCCATGGGGGGCTGATCTGATGGATCAGGGGAGTGGTGAACGCATCTCTGCAGGGTGGTGTGGTCCCCACTGCCTTGAAGGAGGCAGTTCTGTAACCATTCCTGAAAAAACCCTCCGTTGACCCAGAGATTTATGATAACTATCTTACAGTCACCAATATTTCATTTTGGGGCAAGGTGTTCAAGAGAGTGGTGGCGTCCCAGCCGCAGGCACTCTTGGATGAAACTGATTATCTGGATCCATTCCAGTCTGGGTTCAGGCCTGGTTTGGGGATGGAATCGACCTTGGTCATCCTGATGGATGACCTTCTTTGGGGGAGAGACTGGGGAGTGTGACCTTGTTACTACTCCTTGATCTCTCAGTGGCTTTTGATACCATTGATTAAGGTATCCTCCTGGAATGCCTTCATGCATTGGGGGGGGGGGGGTTGAAAGCAGTGTTTTATAGTAGTTCGGCTCATACTTGTGGGGTCAGCTCCAGAAAATAGTATTGGGAGAATGTACTTCTGCCCCATGGCAGTTGAACTGTGGGGTGTCACAGGGCACCATCCTTTCCTCAATGTTATTTAATATCTATATGAAGCCATTGGGAGCGGTCATCAGGACCTTTGGGGCAGGGTATCACCAGCATGTTGATGATGCTCAACTCTATTTCTCTGTAACATCTGAATTGGGAGAGGCCATGCACATTCTGAACCAGTGCTTGGATACAGTTATGACTTGTAAGAGGTCCAACAAACTGAATCTAAATCTGATAAGACAGAGGCCTTGTGGGTTGGTGGGTCCCAAGTCTGGGAATTGGGGTGTTTGCCTGTTCTGGATGGGATTGCACTCCCTCTGAAGGAGCAGGTCTGTAATTTGGGAATGCTCCTGGACCCATCTTTGTCACTGGAGGCCCAGGTGACCTCGGTGGCCCAGAGTGCCCACTATCAACTTCAGTTGGTACTTCAACTACGCCTGTTCCTGGATAGGGATAGCCTAACCACAGTCATTCATGCACGAGTAACCTCACAATTAGACTACCGTAATGTGCTCTATGTGAGGCTACCCATGTGTGTGGTTCAGACGATGGATCTAGTGCAGAACACAGCAGCTAGGGTGCTCACAGGGACACCTAGCTCTGCTCATATAAAACCTGTATTAAAAGAACTGCACTGGCTGCCTATTAGCTACTGAGCCACATACAAGGCTTTGCTGTTATCCTACAAAGCCCTAAACAGCTTGGGACCAGCAAACCTAGCAGACCGCCTTCCCTTATATACACCCAGATGACAGTTACGACCTTCAGAGGAGGTCCTACTGGCCATCCCGAAAAGAACAGAATGCCACCATGAAGAACCTCGGTGGTGGGCCTTCTTTGTAGTGGCACCCACCCTCTGGAAAACCCTCCCTCGTGTGGTTCGGGAGGCAGAAAATGTAACATCTTTTAAACGCTTTCTGAAAACATATCTTTTTACACAGGCTTTCACCGTTTTTTTTTAACTTAGCTGGGTTTTATATTGCTTTTTTAAAAAAACTTTTCTTGTTTAAAATTTATCGATACTTGTTTTATGGTTTTTAATTGTGCACTGCCCAGAGAGCTTCTGCTGATGGGCAGTATAAAAAAATTAATGAAAAAATAAATAAACATTACTTTGTTGGCATTGTTCTTTTCATTGATGCAGATGTGTGCATTGGAGGGGGAATACAAACAAACTGAAGTATAAGAGGCAGTAAGCCTATATACACCAGTTGCTGGGGAACATGGGTGGGAGAGTGCTGTTGCATCATGTCCTGCTTGTGTATCCCTGGTCGATAGCTGGTTAGCCATTTTGTGAACAGGATGCTGGACTAGATGGACCCTTGGTCTGATCCAGCATGGCTCTTCTTATGTTCTTTGGATTAAAAGCTGTGATGACCTGTGCATGCTCCAACTCTGGTATTCATTTTAGAAATCCTCCTGATTTGGCATTTAAAGGCAGCGGCACACAGATGAGGCCAAAACCATGGAACAATAAAGAGCTCCATCAGATGACGTTGTATTGCACGCTCGTTACTGGGCACTCACGGATTTTCACGGGTCCCGCTCACGACATCGTCTGCCTCCCAAGCGCTTCCAGCCCCTTCTTACCTTCTTCGTGTCACAAAAAACTACAACAACACCCCAGTAAGTCTGAATTAAAATTAAGACAGAAGTTGCTGCTACCTCCTGCTGTGTGCAAGAGAAGCAGAACAATCAGAATTGCCAACTGAATGGGCATTGTGTGCATGTTGTTTATTTCCTCTTTCAAAAGTGGAAGTAACCAGCAATGGTAGCAGGGGTGGAGAAGCGACAGTAGGGAAGCATGATTTCCCTCTGTCTAATGGAGCTCCAAGAAAAGGAGAGGTCATACCCTCTCATGTCTAATTTCTGGATTGGCCCAGTACCTGCCAGAAAACTGTGATCCTCCTGACCTCATTCCACAGGCCAAAATTCTCGCTTTGTCATTATGGAATAACATTATCCTGCCCTGCTATTTAGCCACTGTCTTTTTTGACTAGATGTACTAGACCAATCTGTATGTATTCGAACATTTCACTGCTTGTAATAGAGTTGGATTAAATGGCTTTATTCCATGGTTGGGTTCATTTTTTAAGGCCTATTCCATCATGAAAACAATGCTGTTAATTGCGAGCTCTATAAGGTTAGCCCACTTAGCGAGTTGATAGCTTCTGCCTTTTCACTCTTTCCAGATTTGAAGGCATTCAATTTATCAGTGCAAGATGGGCTAGAAATTTATACCGAGTCCAGTGTATAGTACACACATTGAGTCTGAGTTTACTGATACTGAAACACAATTACCTCCATGCTACATGGTGATTTTAATTAAGGTTTTACAGCAGGCAATGAATGCCAATATGAGCAGTCTGTCGTTTGCAGGAAGAAATTCTAATGACACAACAATCAACAGAGTTGAAATGATTTGGATTCATCCATCACATTACACAGAGAAAATTGAAAAATCATCATGTGTACATATAGAACACTCATTATATTGTTTCCTGGATCCAAATATCATAGGTAGGGCCATATCTATTTAAATTTTCCCCTGGAATTTTTTTACATAGCAAAACCACAAGCCACCTACAGGTTGTGCTAAGATGCAAGGAGCAACTATGTTAAAGACCAATCCTGCCAAACAGTGGAGGCTCCAATGTCATTGGGGCAGTGAATCTCCTCTGGGTTTCAGTTCAGCACCTTGGATAGCTCCTTTAGAATTCTGATGGGTGCTGACTGAAACCCCAGCATTGATTCACCACCCCACTGGTGTCAGAGCCACCAGCCTCATGGCTGCCAAGTGGGTCAGGGCTATGACCCTTTTCAATGATTTCAAAACTGTCTGCCATGAGGGGAGTCAAAAGTGTACCTTGGAAGATCAAGCCACCATCGTTTCATAGAATTAGCTTGGTGAAGATCTGCGTGGAGTCTGTTCTGGACTGACAGGCAGGCATATAAAGAATCTAGCTCAGAGCAAGGCTTATGAGATTCTATGGCAGAACATACACTACCGCTTTAAAATGGTTCATAACGGTATTCACAACTGTTGGGGCCCATGACACATTCCGTATACCATTTTGAAACCGCTTTCAACATGTTATATCCTGCTTGGTGTAGATTTGGCCTAAGTAGGGATGTTTGGTTCTCAATGTAATGCAAACTTTATTTTTTTTTTTTTTAAACTTTTAAAAACTCAGTGAATTAAATTCAGGGAGTGGCCATAGCTGAGTGGAAGAGTGCATGATGTGCATGCAGAAGGTCCCATGTTCGATCCCCAGCATCTTCAAGTACAGCTGGAAAAGTCCTTCATGAAACCTTAGAGAGTCACAGTCAACAGTATTGGGCTAAACAAAACAGTGGTCTTCCTGAGCAAACTTCCTGACCTCTATGATCTAGCTAATGGTTTGATCTCTAAAGTATTAACCTTTTGGCTGAAACTGACTAGTAAACACACACACACACACACACACACAGAGGCTGCCTCTACAAGAGAGATTTAAAGCTCTTTCAAGGCGCTTAAAAAATTTTACCTCTACAAGAACGGAGCGCAAATCAGGCGTAGAGGCGCGTTATCTCTCCGATTATGCGCATTATCGAATGCGTGTTAAACAGCGAGTTTTATTTTGCTTCGGCCGTTAAAGCGCATTTTGACTATGTGAACAAGCGATTATGCGCATTAACTACTTGTAAAGCGCATTTTGGTCATCCCTTAATGTGCTCCGCCGCCTCTCGCCGCCTCTCGTGCAGAGGTATTAGGCGTAAATGCGCTTCTGTGATTATGCACATAATCGGCTAACCAGGCGCAAAAGCGAATCCTTGTAGAGGGGACCAGAGAGAGAGAAAGATTTAACCCCATAATATCCTAAAACCAAAGCAAACACAAAAATGTAGGACAATTCTGTTCTTTCAGAGCACTAAAGCAGCAGCAGATGGGGAAACCAAGGCAGAACACAATATTTAAATGGTCAAGTTTTAAAGGTCCCCCCCCCCCGCAGGAAATATTTTTGCTCCTTGAAAGCACAGTGTCCCCCCCCCCAAAAAAAAATGGGGGAAAATCTGTGCAGGCATTATTATTACAAAAGCGTTATTCATATCTTGAGACATCCAGATCAGAATGTACCTCCATAGCTCTCAGTTGGAAGGGTGTTCTTTGCCTTTGGTCCCTGCAGCAACCTGCAAGTCAGCAGGAAGAAGAAGAAGAAGAAGAAGAAGAAGAAGAAGAAGAAGAAGAAGAAGAAGAAGAAGAAGTGGCAGCATGGCTTTAATGTGTGAACATCATTAGATCTCTTGAACCAGTTCTTCCATATCACATGTCAATAAAGAATAAGTATACCTATGTCTCTGGCGAGACTTGTACACTTTTGTAGGGCTGTCATGAAAGAAGGATGCATTACTCCTCATTGACATAAGAAAGTTGTGTATGAATGTTGGTAGGATCCATCCAATTCCTCTCTCTCTCTCTCTCTCTCTCTCTCTCTCTCTCTCTCTGTGTGTGTGTGTGTGTGTGTATGCAACTTGCAAATTGGTGATAGATTTTGAGAAATTGTTCTGGCAGCCTTCCAGCATTTCATGAGCTACAGAGAGAGGGGATATCTACATGTATTTATTGCTGCTATTCTTGAGCAACTTGGAATATATATCTGGACAGGTTCTCCATATTTTGGAATGAAAAGAATTGTTCATGTCCTGCCAACTTTATATTAGATCTGGTAGTTTCATAAGCCCAATGCAAGCATACCGAAAGTAAGTAGGTGTACATGTGAGAAGGGGGAGGGACTGGAAGATAAGCATGCTGGTTCTGCTCTCCCCTCCATCACTCTTCTTGTTGGCCTCCATGCATAAAGCGTCATCAGAAGGGGGGGGAATCGCATTTCCCTACCGTCGCTTTGCCCTGTGTTTCTGTCCCACAATAAAGACAAACAGCTTCCTCTTTCTTTACATGGGAAAGAAAGAGGAAGTAAACAACAACCAAATGACCCGTTCAGTGGACATTTTTTTTGTTACACTGCTTCTCCTGCACACAGCAGGAAAAGGCAGCTGTAGTCCCAAAAATTGGATTTTCTCCGTCTTATTTTACGATGGAAAAAAGACCAAAAGGAGTGGGAGATGCATCGGAAGAGGACGGAGTCATCAAAAGGACCCGCCAAAAAATGTGAGTGGCCAGTAATGAGTGTGCAATGAAACACTCATCTGATGAGCCCCATAGAAGAGGCTCCCATTACAGACAGTCATCCTCTATATGTAGGGCACTGAGAAAAATGGTGGGGTAAAGCTAATGCACTTGTCCTCTCTTCCCCGCCTCACTTGTACACCCTACATGGTTTTCAAACATCTGCATCGATGCTAGAAAAGTGATTTGTAGTAGGGGTATGCGCGCCGCACTGAAAATCGGGGGTCTGATGGACTTTTGACAGACCGCCAAACTCATGGTACGGTTAGGGAGCAGTTCAAAAACCAAGCGAAACCCATGGTGCAGTTGGAAGAACATTCAGAGCCCTGAACAGATCCGTATCCAAAGTTTTTTTTCCCAGCAACGTGAGGGCTTGTGTCATGTTGATGATGGACAACCAACTGAACACTTCCAAATTAGGAAGATGCTGAGGGATGATGAGTGACTGAGGGGTAGTTTTGAGATTGACATCTGTGGCTAACCAATAGCCACCGTCTCCTCCCTGTCCCCCGTCTAATCACGTTGCTTAGGGGGAGGAATTGCAAATGCTATAAACAGAAAGAGCCCATAGCGCTCTTTCATAATGAGGCTGAGGCTGACTGAATGTCATGGAAATGGGAAACTTCCATCAGCTTTCCCTAGCACTTTCCTATCTGGGGGCCACTTTCCTATCAGTGCCCATGCCCCACTGGTCCAGCATGGCCTGCCTCTGGGCACAGGGGGTGGGAGCCTTGCCCACTACACTGCTGCTGCTGCCAGCCTGAGACTGACCACTGGCTTGAAGGCGGTGCAGCCTTTGAAGACCTTGCATACCTGGGATCCTCCGCCATCAAAGAAAAACAATCCCAGGTGCTAGACTTGCATTTTCCAGGAGATGGTGCAGGTGGAGCCTCCAAACCACCCACACCCGACTTCTTCTCCTGCACTTCAGAAGGTCCAGCAGCAGCAGGGAAAAGGGGGCACCTAAGTTTGGGAGTGGGGAACTAGAAGAAATAGCTCTCCCTCTCCCAACACGGCCAGAAACAGCTTACTGTGATGGTTTTCTTGTCTCTCTCTGTGTCTGTCTACTTCTATTTACTTCTCCTTGCAGTACCACCCCATGGTCCCCTTTGTGTGTGTGTGTTCTTGTTCCACACATGGAGGGATGGGGCTTTGATTTTTGTTTCTCGTTTCTGAAAGTTCTGCAAGCTCTCTTGAGAGAAGATGAAGTGCATCTGAAGTTGGGTGTATGGGGGAGGGAAAGGTTGGAAGGGGACATTTTTTTAAAAAAAATCCCTAAAAATCAAGGGATGAAGGGAACAGCTTAAACCTTGGGTTGGCTAAAGTCCTACTTAAGACCTACCAGGTTGTCTTTAAAAATGACAGAGACGTAAGCATTTTTGTGAATGAATTCCCATTGACTTGAATAGAGCGGTTCTCTGAAAATGGAGCGGATTTACCTGACGATGCAGGGAGACGGACCCGTTCCAAAAACTGGAGCAGAGAATTGCCTCATTGGAGCTGCTCCCTGAATTTCAGGAGGGGGGAGCAGATCCGCTCTGCATACCCCAAATCTATAGACTAAGGATCCCTTGAATATTTGCTAATGTGAAATCCTGACTCAAATCATTTAATGTGTAAATATTGTACATATTAGGAAGTGGGGGTGGCGACAGCATAGGAGAGGATATATCACATTGTGTCTCTGGAAAGCTGCTGCTGCTAGGTAACATACATTATATTCCTTTTAAAACAGTGCCATGAAGTGTCAATGTTGGGTGTATTTATTTATTTAGGGATGTGTATGCTGCCTTTGTAAACAACCATTTTCTCAAGGTACCTGCTGTAAAACATTTCAAGCCAGTCTCTAAAACACATAACTAAAAATGGCTGCACAAAACCAAGGTCATCAGACAGACCAATAAAGAACAGAGAATTGATGGGGCTGGAGGTGGAAAACCATGTTCAAACCCTTCTTACCCTTGACAAATCATGGCTGCTTACCTTAACCTACCTCGTAACATTGTTGTAATACTAGAACAGGTTCTTGGAGGAAGCTACACACAGAGCAAATTAATGAATAGTGGAGGAGGTCTTCCAGCACTGCATAATCCACTGTATGCCACATTGCTGGCAGAAAAGAATCTCCTGTAGGATTGGACGAATATGTCTAGGTCCAGTCTGTGTCTTCCCATCAATTTCTGGTCTAACAATGTAGGACAGGAGTGGAAAACCTTGGGTAGTCTGAGAGCCAGTTGCTTCCCCAGGCCACCCACTTTTGTGGCAGAAAACAAAAGGCTTGAAAATGAGCTACATTTTTCCTTAGTAAGCCCCCATAGCAATTTGCCACAAATTTCAGCAATGTACTGAGGTTTTACTTCAAACCTCCCCCCCCATTTGGGAGAGGGGCATGAAGCAGTAGGGGGGCATGGCTGTAGGGAATAGATGGTTGTGAATTTCTAGGCATAATTCTGTTCCTCTCCCACAACAGCCTGTGATGTTTTTATACGTCCCTCTGAAAATAGATACTGAAATACTTATTTTAATTTGCTTTTGAATGTGTATTTGTTCTCAAAAGATACAGCTAAATGTGCATTTTGATACTTTCGAACGGCTGAGAATTGCATTGCAACGTTTGGAGAAGTTTGGAATCTCGTAGGTGGCTTCGTTCCAGTCCACACATTAGTCCAGATGGTGTGGTTCATTTTGTACAGGAATTCATGAGGATTGCATTCCTCAAGCATCCCTAGTTTAGTGTACGACCACCAGATGAGAACAACTTTGAAGTTGTTGTTGTTGTTGTTGTTGTTGTTGTTGTTGTTTTTAATAAAATACATGCTAAAAATGAGAAGCGTGCAAGTCGTGGGTTGGCAGCAATAAAGGCTCGTTTGGGGGCTTCTCTTAGCAGGAAAATATTTGAGGAATTTTGAGAAGAGCCAAATAAGTTCCAATAAGGCAAGCACATGTCTTTGTATTTGGTGAATAGGATCAACGCTGACCTGGTCAACCTGTTAGATACTTAGATAGGCTTAGGACAGGGGTACACAATCACTTTGACCTCAAGGACCACACAGCAGCGCAAAGGGGTTGCACATGTGCTTGCTGGTACACATCCACCACATCCACAATCCTGGGGATTTATTTTATTTATTTATTTATTACATTTGTATACTGCCCCATAGCCAAAGCTCTCTGGGCAGTTTACATAGGATTAAAAACAATTAAAAACAATATACAAAAATTAAAACAGCAAAAACATACAACATACACACAATCTGTACATTTAAAAACCACTTCAACACTTCAAAAAGCTACAAAAAACAAAACAAAACAATCCCAGGCTCCTCAGATATTGCCAAATGCCTTAGAGAAGAGGAAAGTCTTGACCTGGCGCTGAAAAGATAACAATGTTGGCGCCAGGCGGGCCTCATCGGGGATATCGTTCCACAATTGGGGAGCCACCACAGAGAAGGCCCTCTCTCTTGTTGCTGACCTCCGAGCTTCCCTCAGAGGAGGCACTCGGAGGAGGGCCTTAGATGTTGAATGTAGTGTTCAGGTAGGTTCATGTCAGGAAAGGCGTTCCATCAGATATTGTGGTCCCAGGCCGTGTAAGGCTTTATAGGTTAAAACCAGCACCTTGAACCGGGCTCGGAAACATACAGGCAGCCAATGCAAGCGGGCCAGAGTAGGTCTTATATGTTTGAACCTACTGGTTCCAGTTATCAATCTAGCCGCTGCATTTTGCACAAGCTGCAGCTTCCGAACCACCTTCAAAGGCAGCCCCACGTAGAGTGCATTGCAGTAATCTAACTTGGATGTTACCAGAGCATGGACAACTGAAGCCAGGTTATCCCTGTCCAGATAGGGACGTAGCTGGGCCACCAACCAAAGTTGGTAGAAGGCACTCCGTGCCACTGAGGCCACCTGCGCCTCAAGTGACAGAGATGGTTCTAAGAGAACCCCCAAGCTACGAACCCACTCCTTCAAGGGAAGTGCAACCCCATCCAGAACAGGTTGAACACCCTCCATTCGGTCAGCGGAACCACCCACTAACAGCGTCTCAGTCTTGTCTGGATTGAGTTTCAGTTTATTAGCCCTCATCCAGTCCGTTGTCGCAGCCAGGCACTGGTTCAGCACATCCACAGCCTCACCTGATGAAGATGAAAAGGAGAAATAGAGCTGCGTGTCATCAGCGTACGATTGACAACGCACTCCAAAACTCCGGATGACTGCACTCAATGGTTTCATGTAGATGTTGAACAGCATGGGGGACAAAACTGACCCCTGTGGAACCCCATACTGGAGAATCCACGGGGCTGAGCAATGTTCCCCAAGCATCACCTTCTGGAGCCGACCCCCCAAGTAGGAGCGGAACCACTGCAATGCAGTGCCTCCCACTCCCAACTCAGCCAGTCGTCCCAGAAGGATACCATGGTCGATGGTATCGAAAGCCACTGAGAGATCAAGGAGAATCAACAGAGTCACACTCCCCCTGTCTTTCTCCCGACATAGGTCATCATACAGGGCGACCAAGGCTGTTTCCGTACCAAAACCAGGCCTGAAACCCAACTGAAATGGATCTAGATAATCAGTCTCATCCAAGAGTGCCTGGAGTTGGCTCACAACCACCCGCTCCAGGACATTGCCCAGGAATGGAACATTTGCTACTGGCCTGTAGTTATTAAGATTTTCAGGATCCAGGGAAGATTTCTTTAGGAGTGGTCTCACTGCCGCCTCTTTCAGGAGGCCTGGGACCACTCCCTCTTGCAAAGAGGCATTAATCACTTCCCTGGCCCAGCCAGTTGTTCCATCCCTGCTAGCTTTTATTAGCCAAGAGGGGCAAGGATCCAATATGGAAGTGGTTGCACGAACCTGTCCAAGCACCTTGTCAACATCCTCGAGCTGCACCAACTGAAACTCATCCAAGAAAACAGGACAAGCCTGTGCTCTGGATACCTCACTAGATTCACCTGCTATAACACTGGAGTCTAAGTCCTGACGGATGCCAGAGATTTTATTCTGGAAATGCCCAGCAAATGTATTACAGCGGGCCTCAGATGGTTCTACCATGTCCTTGGGGGCCAGCATGTAAAAGCCCCCAGACAACTCTGAAAAGCTCCGCTGGGCAGCAGATTGATGATTGAATAGTGGCAGCAAAGTATTGGTTTTTTGCTGCCCTCACTGCCCCTGAATACAGCTTACCATAAGCACTTACCAGTGTTTGATTGCATCCATCAGGAGTTCGTCTCCATCTGCCCTCAAGCCATCTCCTGTTTTGTTTCATCACTCTCAGCTCCGGGGTATACCACGGAGCCGTTCGAGCTCTACACAGGAGAGGGCGCTCAGGAGCAATCGTGCCAACTGCCCGGGTCATTTCTGCATTCCACAGATCAACCAGGGTTTCGACAGGAGAACTCCCTTGGTAGAACTCATGCTGGCACTAGCAATGGAAACCCTTCCATTGCTCTTTGCCTCTGATGGCAAAGAGAAGGGCAGGGAACAGCAGCCGTTGTGTCCAGCCCTCACAGGCCCAGTGAGGTGCCCCAGCAGTGAGCATGGACAGCTGCTGAGTGCTTACAAGGCCTTGGCAAGCACTGGGCAGTGGCCCACACCCACTACCGAAATTGTGCACTTCCTCCATCCATGATACTGGCAGCCCCCATTGGCGCTAATGGGGGAAGTGGGCGAATTCTGGAGGCTTCAGAAATAGCGTGTTCTCCCCCGTTGCACCAATGGGGGCCTTAAAGGCCATATTGATGCAAGGGTACCTTTAGCGTTGCATCAATAGGGCCTTTAAGGCCCCTGCTGGTGTGTGTGTGGGGGGGAAACGCTCGGTTGAGGCTCTGGCAGAGCAGGAGGCAGCTGTGGCAGGACAAACACCCACCGAAGCCGATGCTGTGCAGTTTTGCCCACTCCAGTCTAAAATAGATTCCAGAGCAGTGAACATAAGAAAATAGTAAAAAAGATATACAAAAAAATTAGAACAGTATATTAAAATTGTCATTTTAAAGCAGAATACTTTTTTAAAAAACAAAAACAAACCATGGCTGGTCTGTAAAAGAATGCTTCCTGGAAAAGAGCTATTTTCAAGGAGGTTGCAGAAGCAGCACAATTTTGGATCTCCCTGACCTCCCGGTGCAGGGAGTTCCAAAGAGAAGGGGCTCCCACACTAAAGGCTGTCCTCCTGGTGGACTCCAATCAGGTCATAGGTCCATGTGGAAGAACCAGGAGCATGGACTTGGATTGGATCATCTTACAAATAGAGGACTGCCCTCTGTAATTTAGGACACTGGGCCACCGTAGCAGTACCTGGTTGGGAGGTCAGCAGCGTATAGGCTTCATCTATTTTTGTTCATTGCCTACTTCTGTGTCTTTAAAGGTGGCCTGATACGCAAAGGAATCTTGTTAAAAGCACAGGAGTGCAGCCAGAAAGTAAAAGGTGGTAACCCTCCCCAAGAAGCAAAAGTAGAAGCTGTTCTAAGCTCTTAATATAAAGGGTGCAATAAAAGCAGAAGATGTAAAATAACTCTGGTTTTACTTGGTTGATAACCTCCACATATTATGCGGGAGGAGAATGTTCATTTGTTTAATTAATGCTCCCCCAACCACAACCCCCTTGATTCAACAAAGCTCCTCTATTTGTACCCATTTTTTTTTTTAAAAAAAATCCTTTCACATACAGAGGCATGAATAATGTTGTTCGTTATATGCAGGCAAGCTGTCAAATATATGCATTTCCCCTCAAGAGTTCATTAATGGGAAAAAATGAAATATCTGCCATTCTTCTCCCTGCAGAATGGCTCCCAGTTTCCTTCAGATGCTTAAGCAGCCCTACAAGGCTGTTAGATAAAGTTTTCTAATACTTGGGAACTTCTGAATAGTATTTGTGGAAAGTTTACGAACCCTCCAAAATGGGAAGGGGGGGATAACACACAGCGGGCGGGCCGCATGGGGCTCTCACCTCCCATTCCTGCTGCCCCATGCTGTCCCCACACCCCTCCAAAAAAAAAAAAATTTTTTTAAGGAAGAGGTGGCATCCTAAGCACTACAGAATGCTACAAAGGTCAAAGTTACTTCTTTGCAAACTACATCAGCAGCTTGTTAGCAGCTGCGGAGATCTTAAAGGGTCAAATTTAGCTTGCAAACAAGCTACCTTTGACCTTTTGGGTGCTCCATAGTGCTATGGATGCCACTTCCCCCCCCCCCCCCCCCAGGTTATGTGTATTTTATCAGATTCATTTTTGCGTTGCCTGCAGATTGCAGTGTATTAGTCACTGAAATGTCAGCGAGATGGCACTGTTTTTGCCAGCCGTTCCAAAAGGTGATCGCTCCTACAGGAAAGGTCTTGTCACAAGTCGATGCCAAACCTTACCTCCTTAGGAGATGGGATACATGCCTTGGCCCCTTGCCATGCCTTGTTTTATAGGTTTCAGAGCCCCTCGAATTGGGCTCAGAAACAAACAGGAAGCCAGCTAAGCTATTTCAAAACTGGTGTTATATGGTCTACAAAAGTCACACCGGGCAACAGTCTGACTGCTGAATTTGTTTCTGATAGTCTCAAGCATGTAGGTAGAAAAAATGGGTAGACTTGATGGGGGGGGGGGAGTGGGGATCCAGGCTGCCATCCCATTACCATCACAAAAACAGCTGTGGATAAATTGGAAATCATGCTTGAAGATATTGGGAAGGTTCCAATGGTTCCCTTGCATGAACAGCCAGGTCCGCCAGTCCTGGTGCACAAATGGGGCACCTACCACTGGCGGAAGTGAGGTAGGGTTCTGGGGGCAAGCCCCATTTAAGTGGAAATGCTCATTTTTGGAATGGGCATGACCCGTCCCTTCCAGAAATGAGCATTTTTGCACATTTTGGGGGTTGTCCCTGGAAGCTCTACATTGCCGATGCCAGGGGTAGGGGTTGCCGTTAGTATACCAGGACCAGTAGAGGTGGCTGCCTTGCAGAGGCACCATTGGATACTGCCCCTTTCTGGAAGCTTGTTTCTCTGTTTCTTTGTAACTATTTCCCAGATCTTGTAAGATTTGCTGGAGCCAAATCAGAAGCAGCATTAGAGTACAACAAACAATATTCTAAACTGTGCGTTCTTGCCTAGACCATTCTCTAGGACAAAGAGAATGGGCTTGTGCAGATACACTTGGACGTCTAGGAAATTCAGGAGAGAGAAAGAGATTTGTGCTTCTCTATGAAACATCCTCTCCCAGAGTTCCTTGAGGGTAGGCAAGAGGGACAAGCATATGATAGGAGGACAAAGCATCATGAAAATCAGGGATAGTGATCCCAGGGACAGTGAGAACCAGTGCGTTCTAGAAGGATTTACAGGCCCAAAATATGTGGAAATAGATGTCTAGTTCACACACACACACACACACCATATTGTCATGTCTGGCTCTAAATACATACTGTATAGTGAAATTATATGTCTGGGACGGGATTACAGTGTGTGTATGGAGGGTATTTCAGGTTTGTACTGCACCCAAAATTGATACCTGGGGCATTGTCACATGCAACATTGCTGATGTCCTACAAAGAGAAGGGGCTCTCTGCTATGCAGCAAAAACCATACAGAGGGTTCTAAAAGTAGGGTGACCATATGGAAAGGAGGACAGCACTCCTGTATCTTTAACAGTTGTATGGAAAAGGGAATTTCAGCAGGTGTCATTTGTAGGCATGCAACACCTGGTGAACTTCCCTCTTCATCACAACAGTTAAAGCTCCAGGAGCCCTGCCTTCTTTTGTATCCGGTCACTCTAGCTATACTCCAGCAGCTTTAACTGGTCCTCCTTTCCATATGGTCACCCTAAGTTAACGCTGATGTGCATCCATATCTAAAACCCTTTATAGAGGTCCAGTATAGCTATTACACTGCTTGGCAGTACCTCAAGGTCTGGAAAACAACAACAATGAGCCCCACCCCATAAAAAAATTCAGAAAACAGCCCATTTCCCAATTTCTTCCAGAAAAACAACAACTTATAAATGTAATAAATGAGTAAAATTAATTAAAACGTCATGTTGGCTGTAGCCATTTTGAATAAGGCCTCAATCAATGGTCTGGTCTCCCATCTGAATGTCAGTACTAAAATAGTAATAATAAAAAAGCTGTTCATCTCTATTACAGAAGAAACTCAATTATCTCTGTTATATAGAAGAGCAGGGATATTTGAGTTTATCCTCTTCACATACAATTCTTTTAAAACTTCTGTTAAATGGGCATTTTTAAAAAATCTACCTGGTTTAAGATATCATTTTCAGATATAAATGGCAGTTATGTTCCACTTCTAAACGTTGGCAATTCGTTTTTAATTTACTTTCTTAGGAAACTGAAGATGTGAAATGAAAGCTATTAGCTAGGTTTTTGTGGGGATATTTTTTTATAGATTTTACTACTCTTCCTTCAATACGAGCTGGCGGGGTGGGGAGATCTATGAAATGTTAATTTAATTTTCTTTAAGTTAGTTCATAAAGAAATTATTCAAGAGCAAAACATGTGCCAAACAAAATGTGAGTTGTAGATGTAAAAGGATTATGATAAGTTGCAAAGTAATTTGTCTTTATTGTTCAGAGGGGACGTTGTTGGGTCTAGAAGGCTATTCAGGAATGTCATTACTTAGCCGCAGGGGAGAAAATGGATAATAATGAAGGTTTTATATGCAACTGATACAGATACTTAGCCTGACAGAAAATGATATCTCTTACCTTACATTGCCCGTGGCCAGTTGTAGCATACTGCATCCATAAAAAGACCAACAAAGTACCCTTCAGTTCTCAATCAAGTCTTGTATTACATCAGCAGGTCTGTTCAGATCTTCTCTATGTTTACAGCAAGCATGTTTTGAAGGAAGAGGGATCAGACCACTAGCCATGTCCCCTGACACCAATACACCCTGTGGCCATTCATGTTCAGCATTAGCGGGAACTGGGAATCCTCCACACAAGCAAGGGCTCCTCCACACAACAAGCAAGACCCTGGCCAATCAGGGTTTCGGCTCATGTGGAGGTGCCCTTTATACATACATCTTAATTTGTGTAAGCCTCTGCCTTGCTAATGCAGAATGTGCGGCTGCTGGGAAGTGGGGTCAATAGATACATTATAATTGGGGGCATGGCTAGTCACACAATCCCACTTCCAAGTGTTTGATAAATGAAGAGGGGACAAGATCTGCACAGACCATGTCAGATTAGGAGGAAGTCACGAATATCCAACAATGGAGTAGCACATTTGCGGTGGTCACATTGGCATCACCAAAAAAAGGACACATCTGTGCATAGAGTTTGCATACGTTAAATTGCAGACATGAATGAAAATTCAGAAGTAATGATTATAATTTAAATAGAAATATAATTTCACAGTGGGGCAGACTGTGACCGAGAGGATGGCACCAGGTTGCTGCCACCTTAAGCAAAAACTTGCACTTTCTCTGCAGCTCATTGAGATTCAGCAGGAAGGCACCGGGTTTCCAGCAGCCATTGGCAAGGCAGGCACACACCCTGTCATCTGCCTTGGCAGATGGCAACCAAGCAGAGGTTGCCATCTGTGCAGGAATGCTTCTGCCGTGACTCCGGAGTGAGGCTAGATGGTGGATGCACCATACTCACCTGCCTCTGGGAAAAAAGTGAGGGTAAATCCCCAACTTTTTAAAGTCACATCTTCATGGGAAAGCTCCATGATGGCTGCAATGTGGTTGCTGCATTGTATAACTGATGCAGCATCACCGCACACCCACTGTAGGGCTTTCAGACCATCTAGGCAGCACCCAAGTGACCTATAGGCCTATTGTCCAGGTGGAAAGTGTTGATGGGCAACTTGGAGGCTCCTGTTGCCTTCCCTTCTGATGGTTCTATATTTTTAAATGGCACTTGGACTGGACAGCTCTTCAAATAGAGAACTGTCCTCTGGCACCTGTCCAAAACAGAAGGCTGTCCTCTGTTAAAGAGGATACGTAGCCACCCAAACCCTTTTCATTGGAATTGACATCCGTTTCTCCATCCACATGATATTGTAGTTACATTTTGTCATGACACAGTTTTCTGGGATTCCACCCTCCCCCCCCCCCCAGATCTGATCTATGGTGCCATGATGTCTTATACTGGTAAGCTCCCACCCCTAAAATGTGTAGGTTTCAATGCCCCAGCCAGAAACTGAGGATGGTCTCTGATCCCCGTTTTGTTCCATCCCCTAAAAATTATCAACAATCTATATGTCAAAAAAATTGGCCCAGCTCTAGTTTTTCTTTGTTTCCTTTGCTACAAATGCAATTTGCAACAACCTTAACCAAATACAGCTTACTTGTTAACTGAAATTATAGAAGGATATTGGCCATGGGAAAGGGCATTGCTATATAACATAGCACTTGGTTAAGAGCTCTGTGGAACCTTGATTTTAATTCCACTTCTACCTAGCTGGGTGGCTAATAATTCAATACCACATTCCCCAACATGATAATCCAGATGTTTGGGACTACAATTTAGGGTGACCATATAAAAGGAGGACAGGACTCCTGTATCTTTAACAGTTGTATAGAAAAGGGAATTTCAGCCGGTGTCATTCATATGCATGCAGCATCTGGTAAAATTCTCTCTTCATCACGAACATTAAACCTGCAGGAGTCCTGCCCTCTTTTGTATCTGGTCACTCTAGTATAGCTCCTGCAGCTTTAATAGTTGTGATGGAGGGAATTTCACCAGGTGCTGCATGCATACGAATGATACCTGCTGAAATTCCCTTTTCTATACAAATGTTAAAGATACAGGAGCCCTGTCCTCCTTTCCATATGGTCACCCTACTACAACTTCCACCATCCCTGACCACTGGTCATGCTGGCTAGGGCTGATGCAAATTGTAGTTGAAAACATTTGGAGGCTACCAGGTTGGGGAAATCTGATTTAATATATGATTTAAAGCAAATCTTTCTTTTTATCTTGTGATGTTTAGCAGGACTTCACCTTTTCTCTATTTATAGATTGTAGCTTCTAGATATATTTTAAATTTAATATGAGCATGTATGGCTTATAGTTTAAGTGTGGCTCATCTTTAAGATATTAGAAATCCTTAAATCAGTTGTGGGCCATCTTGTGCCTTCCAGATGTTTTGGACTATAACTCCCATGATCCCCTACCAGACATACTATTTGAGGCTGATGGGGGTTGTAGTTCAGAACACTTGGAGGGAGATCACTAGGTTGCCTCCCCACCTTAAAATGTACAATAATGTTACCTATCACTTGCTGTATGGGGCTGAAGATACCCTTGAAAGGTAACCATGCATAATTTCGTATTGCTTATCAGCAGAGGAAGAACATAATCCATTTATGGCAGCTTGTTAAAAGGTAGAAAGTGGGGGGGGGGGGTGAAATGCTGAGTCCCCTAATAAATTGGGGATGATAAAGCTCCTTTATGGGTTGGAAATCTTGCCAATAAGTATTTGAGGGAATTTCATTGCTTTCATAATATTTTTAAAGTTTAAATAGCTGTTTCCACTTACATTGTTGTTTGTGACTGAGCTTGACTTCAACTCTGTCACCACACAATAATGCTGAAAACTTGGCTCAAGTCACAGATCATTTAAATATAACCCGTGGAGTATTTTTAGTTTGTGTGTTTTAATAATGAAGCAATTTGCTATTTGTCTAATCTTGTGAGTGCACCTGGGTTACGATCTGCCTGTTGTCTCATCGTAAACATTTTATGGCATGTTCCTGTCTTCACGTGTGGAGACTCTAAATTTGATCATGTTGCACATGTCTACCTGAGTGGACGACACCTGCATGAAATAGGGTGCCTCTACATGAGAGGTTTAAAGCTCTTTCAAGTCTCATTAAAATTTT
This sequence comes from Anniella stebbinsi, assembly GCA_029215795.1. Lineage (NCBI taxonomy): Eukaryota > Metazoa > Chordata > Lepidosauria > Squamata > Anniellidae > Anniella > Anniella stebbinsi. Next base: position 107,316,306 of record JARDYH010000002.1, on the reverse strand, counting down.
TACCTCTACAAGAGCGGAGCGCAAATCAGGCGTGTTTTCTCTCCGATTATGCGCATTATCGAATGAGCGTTAAATAGAGAGTTTTCCTGCTCTGCAGTGTTAAAGCGCATTTTGACCATGTAAACAAGCGATTCTCTGCATTTCAGCCACTTTAAAGCATGTTTCAAACAACCAGTTGGGCCACCAGTTATGCTCTTAACCACCTCCCGCATACAGTCATTGTCGTAACAGTGATTGTGAGAAGATGCACATAATCGGACAACCAGGCGCCAAACCGAATTCTTGTAGAGGGGGCCATACAGATGAGACCCCTAAATATTTTGAATACCTTTTTTTATATAGGTGTGTTTCTTCAAGTGTGTTTTGAAAGCCTTGCTGTGATGGGCTGGGTCTCGTCTCATCATTCACACAGAGTAGGCTGACCAGATAAAATCCAGGTCAGGGCTCATGTAACTTTAACAGTTGTAGAGCAAAGGGAATTTCAGCCAGTATCATTTGTATGCAATTAGTTCCTGGTGAAATTCCCTCTTCATCACAACTGTTAAAGTTGCAGGGGCCCTGCCTTCTTTTGTATATGGTCACTCTAGTATAGTGCCTGCACCTTTAACTGTTGTGATGAAGAGGGAATTTCACCAGGGACTAATTGCATACAAATGACACTGGCTGAAATTCCCTTTTCTCTACAACTGTTAAAGTTACATGAGCCCTGACCTGGATTTTATCTGGTCACCCTAACACAGAGACAGAAATTTTACACATCATGGCTGAACAGCAACAGGTGCAAAGTTTGGTAGCGATGGCATTATTGGAAGCAAAGCAGCCTCCCATGAAAAGCAGGAAAAGCAATATGTGAAAATGAACAATGCACTTCATTCTGGGACTACACTGTTCTGTATGAAATGTCATTTGATTAAGATAAGGGCAGAGAAAATTTCAAAGCTTACCAGTACAATTGGAAAGTATTATAGCAGGGTCAGCAAACCCTCCAGATGTTTTAGACTACAATTCCCATAATCCCTGACCATTGGCCATAATTGCTGAGGTTGATGTTAAGTTGTATGCCAAAATATTTTGAGTGTGCAATTTGGGTTCACCGAGGAATCCCTTTTTCAAACATATCCTACTCTGGTTTACATTTACATATCTGCCCTCATTGCGCCATACATTTAAAGTAGGGTGACCAGATAAAATCCAGGTCAGGGCTCATGTAACTTTAACTGTTGTAGAGAAAAGGGAATCTCAGCCAGTGTCATTTGTATGCAATTAGTTCCTGGTGAAATTCCCTCTTCATCACAACAGTTAAAGGTGCATGCACTATACTAGAGTGACCATATACAAAAGAAGGCAGGGCCCCTGCAACTTTAACTGTTGTGATGAAGAGGGAATTTCACCAGGAACTAATTGCATACAAATGACACTGGCTGAAATTCCCTTTTCTCTACAACTGTTAAAGTTACATGAGCCCTGACCTGGATTTTATCTGGTCAGCCTAATTTAAAGACTACTGGAGAGACACGCAAAGCAATCCTAACTTGTAGAGCTGTAGCCCGTTCCACATCCCTTGTATGTTCAGCCGTTCCACACTGTAACATAAGCATATCACATTAGGTGTTGTTGCTAAACCTGCATTCTGTACACCAGTAACCTGAGCAGGATATTAGAATTCTCTTGACTTTCATTTTGAGTGTTGGTGGTCAGGCGTCTGTATGTGTGAGAAAAGTTGCTTAAGTTTTCCATCCACATTGAGACTTTTTGATTCATTTTGTGCATAGAAGTCAGCTGGAATTCTAAGGAACAACTAGATGGGGCTTAGAGGGTTTAGTTTTTGACTGACAAATCTCCTTTTCAAAGCTGCAAATAATTCTTCTTGTTTCCCCCTAATCTGCTCTGCCTTCTGTCTCAAAAAGGGTGTGTTTGTCCCAAGATGGCTGAAATGGAAGTGAGAAATGTTCAGGTTGTAAACTCGCCACCAGGTTGAGTACTCCTTTCTCATAGGAATTAGATCTAGTTTTTAATTCTTCCTTCCTTCCTTTCTTCCTGCCAGCTACTTTCTTGGTGGGGGGAGTAAAAGGCAGAATTCTGCCACAGTTGCAGGCAGAATTAGGGAAGCTTCTGCAGTTCTCTTTATGTAAAACAAAACATGTCAAATTTTGCAAGATGATGAGGATTAGAATATGCATTGATGGAGTTTCTATGCTTTTGGACCAATGGAGTGACAGCATTCCACATAGAAATGTTTAATTTTTTGTGCCAATTTTGCATGGGGTCAGTATAAACAAATGCATTCTTTGCATCTTACCAGTGGCACTCAAGATGGACTAGCTGTCAACAGCTTTACAGAACAGATGGGAAGGTCTATTCCTGACTCTCCAAGGTGATGATTCCAGACAATATAACTGTTCTGTTTAATTATGATGATGATGATATCTCACCAGCCAAGAGTGTGAAGAGTAATTTAGACAGTTCTGTGCTTAAGCGTGAGCTTTGTGCTTCTGCTTTGGAGTCCTCATGGGTTGCATTTTCAGAAAGAAATGAACTGTACTTGCAGGCGAAATGGTAAGTTGGGAGCTTCTTTGGACAGATTTGAAAACAAAAATGGAAGTATCTGTAAATGAGAACCCAAAAATAAATCCTTCTCAGTTGAGAATTGCAATGGGTACTTCTAAACTAGGCTAATGCTAAATGTAGGATATTGAATTTTCTCTTTTTTGTTATTATATGTGGGCTTTGTAATCTGTTCTGCCCTGAAAAAAAGCTCACCCCTAGATATGGTTACATACTGCCTTGCCAAAACCAGGACCACTGAATATCTGCCCAATTTAGCAAGGCCGCATTACCTGATTAGTAGGGATGTGCATTGTATTGGATTCAATACCTGATTCCAAGTAAAATCGGAGAAAATTGGACATCCAATACCGATACCAATTTCAAAAAATGGAGATCCATTTTTCCCCCCAATCTGATATTTTTTTTCTCTGATTTTAATTGGGAAAAATCAGAAAATCAGACCTCCACTTTTCGAGTTTTCGCCTTGGGCTTGCATTGGGGAAAAGAAAACTTTTCCCCAATGCAAGTCTATGGGGAAAACATGGTGGTGGGTGAGTGGGGACCTCCCTCTCCCTCCCTAGCTCCCCCCACTCACACTCCTTACCTGCTACCTCCTCGCTGCCGCCTGCTGCTTCTGTACAACTTTGAAACAGGCCTTGTAGCCTGTTCCACAATAGAGCAATGGAGCGCCGGGTGATGTCATCACTCGGTGTGCCTTCGGTCTACTGTGGAACAGGCCGCAAGGCCTACTTCAAAGTAGTACGGAAGCAGCGGGCAGTAGCGGGTGGCAGCGAGAAGGCAGCAGGTAAGGAGCACAAGTGGTAAGAGGGAGGTAGGGAGGTGGAGGTCCCCTGTTAAATGCCGGCATCCCGTGCTGCTGTCCACTGCTTCTGTACTACTGATAAACAGCAGCTGACAGCGCAGGACGATGGCAGGAGCATGAGTGGGGGGAGGGGAGGGAGAGGGAGGTCCCCACTTACCTGCCAAGGCTGTCCGCTGCCATCTGCTGTTTCCTTACTACTGAGAAACAAGCCTTGAGGCCTGCCTCTCAATAGAGTGCTGGGTGATGACGGTCGGCCCTGGCAGGTAAGGAGTGTGAGGGGGGAGGGAGGGAGGGAGGGAGAGGGAGGTCCCCCCTATTTCTCAGTAGTACGGAGCAGTGGGCAGCAGCAGACAGCAGCGCAGGACACCGGCAGGTGAGGGCTACGAGTCGGGGGAGGGGAGGAAGAGGGACATCCCCCCTTACCTGCTGCCATCCCGTGCTGCCGTCTGCTGCTCCGTACTACTGAGAAACAGGCTTTGCGGCCTGTTCCTCAGTAAATCGACGCGCCGGGTGATGTCATCACCCGGCGCATTGCTCTACTGGGAACCAGGTCACAAAGCCTAATTCACAGTAGTACGGAGCAGTGGGCAGCAGCGGATGGCAGCGTGGAACGGCTGAAGGAAAGGAGCGCAAGGGGGGAAGGGAGGGAGGGGGAAGGCCGCTATTTTAGGTGTTTCCCCCATAGACCTGCATTGAGAGAAAGCTTTCTTTCCCCCAATGCAAGCCTATGGGGAAAACACCTAAAATGGTGGTCCGATATCAAAATTGGAACTTCCAATTTTGGATCGGATGGGATCGGATCCGATAACATGGACCTCCGATTTCTCCGATCCAATATTTTACATAATCTGAAGTTCTGATTCAGATACCGATACAATTTTTGGGGTCCGTGCACATCCCTACTGATTAGTAGCCACCAGTATGGCCAGAATTGTCATGAATATGGTCAAGTAAAATAATCCAGCATCAAGCAATATAGGAATGATATTGCTACTGAATGCAGCCACAAATCATACCCACTGTCTACCTGATATAAAAATCAGAGAGCCAATGTAATAATGATTATTTTATAAACTGCCCTTATCTCTGGTCTTTCAGAGGTCAGCGATGTATGATTAAATCATGGGATGAAAGTCAACATTTCGTGGGCAAACACTCCCCCTGGCTCTCGGCAGGACCCATGGTTCCCCCCCAAAAAAAGCTCTAGAGGGTCTGCCAATACTTCAAAGCAGATACTGGGGGGTCTGGGGGTGCTGCAGGGGGCAGAAAAATCACCCAATCCCTGATTTGCTGACAGAAGCCATTTTATTGGCAGGAGGGGCTGATTTGTTGTAATGCATTGTTCTGGAAATGAATTCTAGGTAACTTTTGAAACCAGGGAGTAAGTGAGTTTCATTAAGCTAATCACATATTCATGATGCAAGAAGATACTTATTGCCATTTGTTTTGTACTTGGGGTACTAACGGGCCTGAAGGCCCTTTCCCTGAAGCAAAGAACAAAGTAAGAAACAGTGACAGCCTTTAAGTGCCAAAGTGACATGGTTGCATGAATTTGACATAGTGGTGTGGAAGTAGGATTGTCAGAGAAACCGAAAATGGATCCCAATGGGACCTCTGGTGGAGAAATGGAGGCTTGAGGCTGTTCAGCTTGCGGCTGGAGAGAACAGTGTGGTGTTCATGCCGTCCGGGTGATAGCTGGACGGAATTTACGACTCCAGATCAAAGGGGTGTTGTCAGTAATCTCTTAAATTTCCGGAGCTTCAAAAGCCTTCAAAAGGAGACTTTCACGGACAGAGAGGCGGGGAGAGGAAGTGATCAGACGTTCACAGCTCTGCACCACACTGTAACAAAGAGATTCCACTATCCATTCCCCTAAATTGATTGGTCTTATAACAACAAAAATTAACGGAAGTTGGGGGAATTTCAAAGAGATTAAATAAAGAGTAAATAAAGAGTAAAACATACCTTGTTGTGGTGAGTGAAAACTGAATCTCTGGGTGGAAAGGAGCAGCAGAATAATTTACGTTGGGCTGGATTATATTGAAAAGAGAAGTTATTGTTGCCATCAAGCTGCTTTTCAGCTGAGTGCAGGGAGTGGAAATTTACAGTGTTGAAGCTCTTGTCTGGGCAGTCAGCCAATTTTGAATGGAATATAAACAAAAAAAGTTTCTGGCGCCATCTGCTGGTGAAATATGGATTGCCTCTGGGGAGGGATTCATGGAGGGGTCCAGATGAGAAGGAGGGGTCCAGATGAGAAGGAAGAAATCTCAGATAAGTAAGATTGGTGGAATCAAAGATTTATATGGACATATAACAAGAATTCTAAAATAGATTACAAATACCTATCATGGAATATAAATGGACTAAATTCTCCACAAAAAGGGGGGGGGAATACCATTTAAGAAAATTAAAATTGGATATTATCTGTTTGCAAGAAACTCACGTTAGAAAAAAAGATACAAAATATCTACAAAATAAAGGTTTGGGAGAAGAATTTATTTCCGCATGCACAAAGAAAAAATCAGGGGTGGTCCTGTATATTAAATCCCACTTAAACCAGAATTAGTGATATTTGATGAACAAGGACGTTTTGTGGGAGTTAAAGTTATTCTGGATGGAGTGGAAATTATGGTTTTGGGAGTATATGCTCCCAATGAACAAAAAGCACAATTTTATGATCGATTGTTACACAGACTGGTGGATATTCCAAGTGATAGTTGGTGTATCCTGGGAGATTGGAATGGTGTGATATTACCACAAATAGATAAACATTCAGAGAAAGATATCAAAAGTCAACAGGGAAAGCTTCCAAAAAGCTTTTTTGATCTGGTGGAGAACCTGGGTTTGGTTGATGTATGGAGACATAGAAATGGAAGTGCTAAGGAATATACATACTTTTCGAACAGACATAAATTCTTTTCAAGAATAGATATGATTTTGGTGTCCAGGACTGTACTTACAAAAGTTAGGAATATAGAGATCTTGTCAAAATCCTTTTCAGATCATAATTCTGTACTGATGGTTCTTAAAAGAAAAAAAAGTACATTTAGATGGAGATTAAATGAAGCTTTGCTACAAAAAAAAAACAGTGGTGGAAGAAGGTCGGGAAAAAATAAGGAATTTTTTGAGCTGAATTTGAATAAATGGGTCAACCAAAGTACTGTCTGGGATACAAGTAAAGCTTTTATCAGAGGATATTTTATTCAGAAAAACAGTCAAATTAAGAGGGTAAGGCATGAAAAAAATGAAAGTAATTATGGATGAAATTAAAAAGAAGAGGAATTAAAGAGTGCACCAAGAAAGGCGGGGATTAACCACCAGATCAAGATGTTGCAACAACAATTGTCCATGTTGATGGTTAAAGAAATGGAAAGGAAGTTAAACTTTGTAGAGAGAATTTGAAGGGGCAAATAAACCGGGTAAATGGCTAGCATACAAACTGAGGAAGGAAAAAAAGATAATAGTAAAAAATCAAGATGGGGAAAAAGAAATAATGGATGACATGAAGATACAAAGAAAATTTTGGCAGTATTATTCGAATTTGTATAAGAAGCACGAGACGTCAATGGAAAAAATAGACACATATTTACAAAAACAAAATTTGCCTAAAATATCTTTGGATCGGAAACAAATGATAAATGGAGAGATCATGATGGAACAAGTGGCTGCAGCCATAAAAAGAATAAAATTGGGGAAAACACCGGGACCAGATGGTCTTTCAGGATTATATTATAACATTTTTGAAGAGGAATTATTGTTACCATTGCAAAGTATGATGAATGCTATTTTGAAAGAGGGGAAGATACCAGAGACATGGAAAACAGCATATGTAACATTGATACCTAAAGAAGGTCAAGACCTAACATTGACTAAAAATTATAGGCCAATATCATTATTGAATAATGATTACAAGTTGTTTACATCGATAATGGCGAAAAGGTTGAAGTATGTGTTGCGGGAGTTTATTCATGAAGATCAATGTGGATTTTTGCCGAAAAGGCAGATAAAAGATAATATCAGAGTTGTAGTGAACATTGTAGAATATCTGGATAAGCATCCGGAAAAGCAAGCGGCTTTGATTTTTTTGGATGCGGAGAAGGCTTTCGACAATCTTAACTGGGATTTTTTGTTTAAAATTTTGGAGTCTAATTTCACAACTTGGGCGAAGTAAATTTATATTGCACAGATTATTATTAATGGAGACCTGACAAAACCATGTAAGATTGCAAGAGGGACTAGACAGGATTGTCCAATGTCACCTTTGTTATTCATCTTGGTGTTGGAAGTATTGAATAGAGCAATAAGACAAGAAAAAAAATGGTGGGATAAAAATTAGAAAATAATCTTATAAATTGAGAGCTTTTGCAGATGATTTGGTGTTCACATTAGAGGATCCATTGAGTGGAATTGAAGTTTTAATGAATAAGTTGAATGCATTTGGTTCACTAGCAGGTTTTAAGGTAAATAAACAAAAGACTAAGATACAAAAAATATGAATAAACAAGATCAAATAAAGATGGAAGAAAAAACTGGTTTCAATGTAGAAAAAAAGGTGAAATATTTGGGTATAAATTTGACAAATATGAATTGTATGTTGTTTCATAATAATTATATTAAGGTTTGGAATGAAATTAAACAAGATTTGATAAGGTGGGATAAACTTAAAATGTCACTGATGGGGAGGATTGCAATTATCAAGATGAATGTTTTACCAAGAATGTTGTATTTATTTCAGACAATCCCTATTGTAACTTCAGAGTTGCCATTCAAGCAGTGGCAGAGAGAGATTTCTAAATTTATATGGCAATCCAAAAAACCAAGGGTGAAGTTTAAAATATTACAAGATACTAAAGAGAGAAGAGGTTTGGGATTGCCAGATTTGAGGATTTATTTCTCTGCTTCTTGCTTGATGTGGATGAAGGAGTGGATTTTGATGAAAAATAATAGACTATTGGAATTAGAGGGACATGATTTAAGATTTGGTTGGCATTGGTATCTGTGGTATGATAAAGCTAAAGTGAATGCAGAATTTAATAATCATTATGTGAGATGAGCAATTTTGAGAATATGGATTAAACATAAACCAAGATTGTGTCAGTTGATGCCTCTATGGGTTTCCTCACAGGAGGCTTTCTACAGGAGAGAATTAGCAACTATGAAAAAATGGCTGACATATGGTGAAATTTTAGAAATAAAAGATGGAGAGGTCAAAATGAAATCAAGAGAGGAACTACGGAATTAAGGAAATGTTTGCAGTGGTTCTCATATGCACAAATGATGGAAAAAATTAAGATAGATAAAAAAATTGGGGTTTTCAATGTACAAAATCTGAATTTGAGAAAGCTTTGTGTACAAATGATAATCATGTTATTTCAAAGATATATAAACTTTTGTGAAAATATGAGACTGAAGATGAACAAGTAAAAAAATGTATGATAAAGTGGGCTCAGAATATTACTATGGATCAGTGGGAGAACATGTGGGTGAGAGGTCTGAAATTTACACTATGTGTCAGATTGAAAGAAAACTTTTATAAAATGATGTATAGATGGTATATATCTCCGTCAAAATTGGCAAAAAATGTATAAGGGGACATTGGGAAAGTGTTGGAAATGTAAAAAGCTGGAAGGCACATTTTATCATTCATGGTGAACATGTAAAAAAGCAAGATCTTTCTGGACACAAATGCATAAAGTGATGCAATATGTATTGAAGATAAAAATACAAATGTGTCCAGCGTATTTTCTGTTGGGGATAATAGATGAATAGCTATTGCAAGGTTATGGAACTTTTTCTTATATATGACAATAGCAGCAAGATTACTTTATGCCCAGAATTGGAAGGCTGAGAAAATATCAACAGAGGAGGATTGGCTATTGAAAATTACAGAACTGGCGGAGATGGCAAAACTTACTGCAATAATAAAAGATAAAACAACAACCGGGTTCACTGAGGAATGGAAACCTCTGGTGGACTTTCTGAGAGAGAGGGAAGGGAAGGATATTTATGTAGATGGATTTAATGATTAAACTGGAAGAATAACATCTGTTAAAGATAGAGAAATTGGGAAATTCACTCACCAACTTTGGAAATATTGGCATATTTTGAAAAATTATTAAGGAAATAATAGAAATTCGGAAGTCCATTTTAATGTTGTATGTGGTAGTGTTCATGTATTGTGTAAATGTTGTTGTTATGGATGTATGCAAGGTGTATATGTTAAATGTTTTTTTATGTTTGGAAAATAAAAAAAAAGTTTTACACGGAAAATGGATCCCAATGACTTTGGGTTTCAATGAATTCAACCTGCGGATTCCACCATGTATCAGCATCTTCTGAGTTGTATGAATTCCACAGACTTTTGGATTGGTGTTTTGTTTTATTTTTAAAATTTTCTGGAATAGTACGCAAATTCAATCATACAAAAGTAGAAGAGCTAGTAGAAAATATGCTAATATATACCACCTTTTTATACTTCTCCAACTTGCTTCTAGTACTAAGCAAAATATACAAAAAAGTGCATAGCAGCAAAAGTTCCATAATGTTCAGTGGGCAATTTTTCATACTTATCCAAAGAGGGGGAAATATCTGATTCTGTCAATCAGCGGATGATGGGATGAAAGATGCCTGACAACCTGCGAAACACACATAAAACAAACTAAACAAAATCTGTATATCCCTGTGTGGAAGTCACTGGACTTTTTATTTATTTGTTTTTTAAAAAAACTTATCGAAATTGCATAAAACTCACTTACTCCCTTCTTCCTGCATATATATAAGAATGGTGTATACATGTTAAGCAAGATCCTCCAATTTTCCTCCAAGGTAGGTCAGGATTGGTAGCAACTTAGATCTGTGAAACCTATCTGGAGAAATTTTGGACATCATTTTGAGATCGTCTTAAACTTCTCTCAGAATTACCACAATCCCCCCACCCTGCCTAAGTGGAACCCTCTAAATTCAGTTCCATTTTTGCCTACACTGAAATACACTGGCAGCTTTATCAGAACTCTTTATCAGAACAAGAACAGCACCCATCTATGAATACTCCTCACTTGCAGAAGTTGTTGTGAGTTGAGCTGTTGTGACAATCTATTTTGTTTCTCCATATTTGTCTCAATCATTAATTCAGTGTTGAGGAAACTGTATAGGCTAGACATGGTGTGGAATTTATGGATGCAATTTCTACATTAAAAGGATTGTTTCTTCATAGTCAGCAGCCATTCTGCATCTCCGACTTTTCTTTCTGTAATGGTACAGCGACAAATGCACCTGAAATAAGAATAATGCACATAAGTGGGGGGGGGGGGAGGGGAAGATGAAATTTCATTTCCTAGTAGGTACAGAAGATGAATCAACGTTCTAGGGACAGAGTGCATATATATATTAGCCTTTGCAAACTTGAAAAAACCACAAGTGTGTATCCAATTACCAATCCCATTAAATTGCTGAATCATCATGCTGTCCTTCTGTTAATTGACAATGGGAGACACATTGACAATCGTTGACATTGTACGGTGTATATTTGTGACTTGAGTTATAGTAATAGTCAGACACCAAACTGGATTTTGGACTCCAATAAATTGCAGAGAATGTTTAAATATGACTTTCAGGAATGAAAGAAGAACATTTGGTTGGGTGGCCCCTTGGTGTTGATCATAGGGTGACCATATGGAAAGGAGGATAGGGCTCCAACTTAGACCTACAAAACTTGAGCTAAAACAACAGAAGATTCTTGGGGGACCTTAAAGATTAACAATTTCATTATGGCATAGGTCTAAACAAGAGAGTCCACCATTAGATCCATAAAGTAACATCTCTAGTTTGAAGTTATATATCATGGGCATAGTACAAAAAGTGTAAATAGTGGGGACAAATACCAATGAAATGCAGAAAGTGAAGTCTGTGAGAGTTCAATTAAAGCTTAAATGTTTGCAATATGAGCACAGTGACCAGCTGTAATAGCAGAAGAGTTGATAATTGTTCTATTGTTGACTAGTGAATATTTTATTGTTGTATTTTATTGTAATGCTATGTCCTCTGCTTTGATAATTTTGTTGGGAACTGGTATGTTTGTGAAATAAATAAAAATAAATACATAACGCAATCACCCTGGCCTTGCTAGGTTAATTAACGGGAAACCATTGTGTTTATTCATGCAAAACTGAAAGAATGACATTTCTTGATGACTTTTTTTTTTTTAATTAAGTGGTTTCAGCATTATTTGATATGAATTTGTAAGTTACCATTTGGTCAAAATGCCCATGGAATTTTGACGGATGCAAAAAACATTCTGATAAGACTGGTGGGATTTTTCGGGAGAGTGATGTGTATCATATTATATTTCTTTAAACTAAGGGAGCAATCCTATGCATGTTTAGACAGAAAGAAGTCCTACAGTTCCGTTCATTCCTTCGCCATGGCTGGCCTGGGAATGGCGGCAGTTGTAGGACTTTTTTTCCCTGTCTATACATGCATAGAGCTGAGCCCTATATAGCAGGGTTACTGCCTATTGCAATTGGAAGTTGTCCTCTGATGTAAGAGGAGGTTCCAGTCCTCTTTCAGTATCTTTAAAAGTTCACTTTATAAAAGTATATCACAATCCTCTTTCCTCTTATTCTGCAATAATTCTCCTGGTGGAATCATAGCCATGCAAGCTATCAGCGTGCTCTTTGTTCCAAAAACATAGCCAACCATCAGGATTTCCCAAAGCTGTTTCTGCCCAGTGACACTGAATGCAAAATATCTCATTATTCTTTCCTGGCAGGGAGGTATATGTTCCATGTAGTGACTCCAGATGATAATTGAGGAAAAGGTGGTGGAAAGGTCTGAAATCCACATGCTGTACATAAATACCTCCAATGCATCCTATTGTATCATACCTACTTAGATTCAAATGAGGTTTTTGAGAGAGGCTTTGTGTGTGCTCCCTCCCCCAATGCCTACACGGAGCCGTTTTCATATCCCATCCAAAAATATTTATTAACCCGATTGCTGTGCCAAAGCTGATAATCCCCTCCAGGAAAAATGTGGGTGGATATTGTGATTCATTCAGATGTGTTTTTAAACAAATGACAGTTCTTAAAAGTGTGATTTCCATTGCAAGCTTATTTGAATAGAACCCTTTGAACAGCATAATATATGCATGCAGCAATAATAATAATAATAATAATAATAATAATAATAATAATAAGGTGGCAATGACGATCCCCATTAATAGATATCAATAGAAAATAGCTAAATTTGTTAGCAGCATTTGAATGGAGCGTTTTTGACTAAGGAATACAAAGGATGATTAGTCTGGCACACAGGCTAATAAATAGCTTGTTCGTCATGATGATGGTCTTGAGCAATAACCAAAATTAAAATGGAGAGATTCTTAGTTGAAAGCCCTCATGGGGAAAATGAATTCTTTTCTAATTCTATATAAAGAAACACCAAATGAAATGTCAGGTGTCACGGTGTTGAACAAATGGGCATATCTCTTTTTCAAGCAACATATATTTGCATGAAAGCAATATGAGTGTTATCTAGCTAATGAGGTTGCTTTGAGACATTGGAAAGGAGTTATTGTGTTTCTATAAATGGGTGGAAGCCCAGCCCACTGCTATTTCATTTGGAAGTTATGAGGAAACGTTCTTTAAGGCATTCTGTTCATGGAAGTGCCAGAGACACCATACGATCCCGTCAAGATTTCTTTAGAAAGACCAAAAACAAAATGAAAAACAACCACACAAGTCTTGTAGCAATGCACACCTGTAGAGTGGTTATGCTAAGTTAGGAAATACATGAATAAACTGAAGTAACTGAAAGGTCATGTAATCTTTCAGATAATGTCCCATATTGGGCAGCATTTTGAAGCATTTTGGAGCCAAGAATTGTTTAGAGAAGTGCAAAATCCCATAGCTAGCAATGTTCTGATTCACACATCAATGCAGGAGGTGGAGATCAGGTCAGTTCATAACAGAATTTTCAAAGAACGTATTCAGCAAACATTGGACAGTGAAGTGTGCTCCATTCCACTGAGCTTTTAATGGTGGTGCTTAATGCCACACTCTAATTTCAACGGCATTAAACAGTACTTGCCCTTGTGCTGCTTGTCATTTCATTAAATGATGTATGACTTGTATTTCTGAATTTATTGTTGTTTTATCTAATTTCTATATATCACCAAGGGTGTCTAGGGTGCGTCGGGGTAAGTCATACATTTAATAAATAAATCTTTAGGGTCAATCCTCTCTCCCATAGCTTGTAACAGTAGGCACTTCAGCCTTAGGGCTAATCAGATGATGCAGAAGACCTGTGATTGGACTCTCCCTTTTTTATATTGCTGGGGGAATTCAGAGTAATCATGCCAGAGGAGAGGAACTAAACAATGCTTTAGGTTACTTTTCTGTCAAAAAGGGGGGGTAGTTGTTTTCCCATCTCCCTGCACCACTCTCTGATTGATTTTTTTAGCTGCTGTGGCTGTATGTGAATGTTTGTTTGTTTGTTTGTTTAATAATATTGGGAGACCAATAAAGGCTATCACATACAGCTTGACCACTGGGTGTTCAAATAAACCCTGTCCCACATTCAATGAACAGGTGAAGGGGATGTATGAGGTTTTCACTGTTGCCCATTGAGCATGCCAGCATTCATCTCATTCCTGATTCCCAGTCTGATCTGTGCAAATGTCCTAATTTGCGCAACGTTCCTCGGTAGATTGAATCAGACCCACTTTAGTCTATGGAGGAAATTTGAGCAAATTTGAGGGATTTTCATAAATCTCCCATTTGGTCGCTGCTCAGTTTGCATAAATCTCATGTTCATCAAAGCGAGCAGCAATCGCAGATGTGAACAGGAACCGAGCATGAGATGAGATGTGAGACAATATTCGGATAATCCTATCAATCTCGAACATTGCTCATTCAGCCATCCTTAGTCAGGGATGTATGGATTTTGTAAATCTCGTTCTGTTGGTGTATTGGCGATTGTCAAGTGTCTTTGGTTTGGTTATCCACTCATTCATGGAATGGGATTTTCCCCCCAATTTCACAAATTTGCACAAATTTGCACTTGCAAATCCACTCCCATCCTCATGTGTATTTTCATGCTTTAGCCTATGGGGGATTTTTTTAAAAATGTATTTTCCTATGACTACGTTTACTTAAAATTCCAGAAAGTTTTTTTTTTTTTAATGGACTGCAAGACCATGCAACTTGGGAAAAGCTGATCCGCTGTGGAATCCGTGGGTTGGATTCACAGAAATCTGAACTGATTTGATTCTTTGAGGATTTCTCCAATATCCCTATCCTTAGTGGAAAGGTGCCCACTGGCCATGCTCCTCCCGCTGGTACACCCCCTGGTCAAGTCGCAGGGTACTACACTCATAGGGCTCCACCCAATTGGGGACCCTGGTCATTTATACTGGGGAGAGGGGGTGGCATCCAGCACAAACATTGCCATAGGAAGAGCTTGTCCAGCAGGTGCTTCCAATTACCGCTCATGTCTGGGGGATTTTATATGAACCCCTTTTCATGTAAACCCCACTGAAAATATGAGAATTATTTCCAAGGATTAAATTGGGGGAAAACAACCCAGACTCTTCTACTGGTTCCAACAATTCTGCTCTTCCCCTTCCTTACATTTTGCTTTAACTTGTCAACAATATGATCAGCTTGAAAAGTCTGGGAATCCTTTTTAACTATCACACTTTTCTGTAAAAGATGTATTTAAGAAACAGAAGATCCTGTCTTATGCATCCTTAAAAGAGAGTGGGGTATGGATTCTAAGGATAGAAGGAGCCAAAGTAGTGGAGGAGGGGATTAAAGAGAAGAAGATGTCAACCCTATTTGAATGTAGCTCACCAGGGCAAAAGCCATAAAGTGTGCTCCTGTGCAGAATTTCACTTTTGTTGCACCGATATCTGTGGTTTTGCCATCCAAAGCAGGAAGCAGTACTTCTTCAATGCCAGAGCTTCAGCAGAAAATTTGAAGTGCAAGGTCACCTATGTGTCATTACCAGAAATGCCTTCCCAGCACTAGATACCGTATGTTAACTATGCAAGCTGTCTGCGCCCTGTAAAGGGAAGTGGGAAGAATATAAGTTTTAACTGCTATCACCTGCTTTTCATAGCCTATTATAATGAACCACTCTTGATTATGGCCATTTGGCGATATGACATGATGATGATAAACCAAAACAGATGCCAAGTGTTTCACTTAGCTGGAATTTGAATCAGGCACTTGTAGATATTTTTCAGGAACTGTTAGAGGAGGGCATGTTCAGGCCTTGTAGATGTGCTAAGTACTAAAAATGAACAAACAAACAAACAATAAAAAAGCCAAAAAAGAGAGGTTGTCACAAAATTTTAAGGAGAAAATTCGCATGCAGCCTCTTCATTGAGCAGATTTTGACAAGGCAACCCTTGTGTGGACAACCTGTTGCTCTAAAGGCTTTTTTTGTTACCGGTATTGGTACGTCTACTAGAGTTAGTAATTTCCTGTCCTAAGTCAACAACGTTGATGGGGGGGGGGGGGGGGAAATGATTCCCACAAAGAGCTTCTAATAAATGCTAACCCAGACAACCCCAAAAATCCCTGCCCCTCTTTTTGCTCTGAATCAGTGTACTTCATATTTGGACCCAACCATTTGGACCTCCGAACAACATACAAAATACTCAGGCCCAGTTCGGACAATTGTTTATGAAACTGTGAATGAGCATTGGGGGCCAAGCGCTTCTTCCCTAAGCGCTTCTCTATCCTTTCCCATAGTGCACTCGCATCGGCATGACGATCTAAGGTTATTTTCTCTCCTTCTGGCGATCGTTTATCCACTCTGATATAGAAAGCACTATTTGGACCGTCAACATTTTACTGGCAGGTTCCAAATTCGCTCAAAAGCAGCCTTTTCACTGCCATTCAAAAAAAAGAGAAGAAGTTAATGCAACTCAACACAACGTTTAAAAGGTTGAGATGGATAGGATATAAATAGGGATGTGTAATGCTTGGAAATCTGTTCTGCGTGAGCCCGATGGATTCTGCAGCATTTCTATTCTGGTAAGCGGCAGTCAACAATAGTGGATGTTTTCCTCCTGATTCACAAATGTTTTGTGCATTTTTCACCCCCCCCCCCCAAATATGGTGCAAATTGCATTGGGGGGAGTGTGTGGCTTTTCAGATGCAGACAAATGAAGGTTTGTTTTTTAAAAAATTCTCCCAGTCTTTCACAAGTATGCAAGAGTACAGATTCAGCTGTCTGACATGTGTGGTCTTGCTTTGTCAATTTCATTGTATGTTTCAACGGTCAACCGAAGCACTGAAGAGCAGTAGGTAACGTACAGGGAAACTGACTACGTATAGGCTAATTTGTGCATATTTGTGAAGGGTGGGGGAATGCAAAAATGCAAAAGAAGTGCACCAAAGGGAGGTGGGAAGAAAATCTCCCACTTGGCAATGTAATCCTTTTGCTATTTAGTGTTGACCTAATGCCTCTGATGCCCTGCTTGCTTTCAATACTTCCCCAAGTCTCCAGCAAGTCCAGAAATGGGTCTCCCACCTTTTTGTGCCTCCTAAATTTACACAAATTTAAAGGCTGGGCAACTTCCCCTTCCATTTATTCCTAGCCTCTAAATTTGCACACATTTCCTCTCCATTTTCTTCCCAGCCTCTATGTTTGTGCAACTTTAAAGGCTGGGCAGTAAACGAAGGGGAAATTTGCATAACAGGAGTAACTACTCTGAGAAGGGGCTGTGAAAATTTGGAGGAGCCAGTAAGTCCCCTTTCTGGACTGGCCCTGGCCCTAGGACATGGGCCTTACCTATGTGTCTATTTGTATAAAAGTCACAAAAGTTCATGTGATTGGCTGAGATAGGATGGAGAGTTGCAAAAGTGACAGATGGTGATTGACTCCTGACTTAAAGTAAAGTTCTGTGAATATTTTTTTAACATGGGCCAACCAATCCTAAACTCCATTTCTCTCATTTTAATGCTTTATGTCTTCCCTACATTTGATATTCTTTGTATGACAGTAGTTAATTGAGATTCAGGGAGAGTGTCTCTGCCTTGATAGTGAAAAAAATCTGATTTTCTACTGTATTTTTATGTGTAATTTTATGCCATTTTCAGTGAATTATGCTGAAATAAATGGCTGTCTTTTAAAGCCATATTACATCTAACTCATTGACATTCACAGTTCCAAGTTTCCCACTTAATTGAAGTACTGGGCCTGAATTACAAATCTGTAAAATGTATGTGTGATGCACACAGGTACATACAGAGCATAAGTTGGAACATTAAAATGCTATTACAGCTGCTTTCCTATGTCATGCAGGGTAGCGGTATATTACACTGTGATCCTTGGAATGGAAAAGAAAATGACTAGAAAGGCAAAATATTAATAATAATGGGTAACAGATTGTGAATGCGTGCACATGTCCACTTTGAAGACCAAGGGCAAAATCTAATCCATGCTTTGCTCAAGTAGTGACTTATCTCATGGCTCACCACAGACTACTGCCCATGCCCTGTCCCTGACAGATCAGCACCCTTGGGCAGCTGTAGGTCTCACTGATGATGTCCTCCTTTAATGATTTTAATGATTCAATGATGCCCTCCTTAAATGATTTCCCAGCCCAGTTCTCAAAATGCTGGGTCTACCCGTCATTTAAATTCCCCACAGGGCCTCCCATAGGGTGACCAGATAAAATCCAGGTCAGGGCTCTTGTAACTTTAACAGTTGTAGAGAAAAGGGAATTTCAGCCAGAGTCATTTGTATGCAATTAGTTCCTGGTGAAATTCCCTCTTCATCTCAACAGTTAAAGTTGGAGGCACTATACTAGAGTGACCATATACAAAAGAAGGCAGGGCCCCTGCAACTTTAACTGTTGTGATGAAGAGGGAATTTCACCAGGAACTAATTGCATACAAATGACACTGGCTGAAATTCCCTTTTCTCTACAACTGTTAAAGTTACAGGAGCCCTGACCTGGACTTGATCTGGTCAGCCTAGCCCTCCCACATACTACAGATTGATGTCACTGAGCTCAAGTCAGGTCACTGGTGTTAACCTGTCAAGCCCTAAAAGTCTTGAGACCTGGATACCTTAAGGACTACCTTCTTCCATACAGGCACAGCCCAAAGTATCCGGCTACCTACCTGCTTCTTATTGTCACAACAGCTGCACATAAGGACAGAGCTCTGTGACTCACATCTTGTGTTATTTGACCCATAGAAAAGGCAGGTAAACAGGAAGCAACAGCAAGGAGGAGAAAGGACTAAGTTAGAAAGCACCAATGATTGGCTAAGGTCCATGTGTTGTCAGGTGACATTGTCACCATCCAATTTTGCATAAGTTTTTTAAAAGCAATTTTGTGGGGGATTTTGGAAGGGCAAAGTCGAGGGTTTTTTTGTGAAAGTGAAACAAAATGGCTCATCCCCCTAATGTAGTTGTGTTTTTCTGCTCTATGACAGCCCCACCTAGAGGTCATGTAGTGGAAAGTTCAGAAAGGCAGGATGGAAAGTAATCCATGCAGAGCTCCAGTCTTAATTCTGCAGTGAAACTGGAAGTAGAAGCAGCAGGTTAAGCAGCCTCGTCTAGAAAAGCTCTAAATGTGGGGATTGAACTAATCGCTTCAGCATAAATGTGAAATGGTTTCTTCATATTAATGTAAATCGCCAAACAAGCAGCTGTCCAAACCATAGTTAGAATTAGGCTATTAACAATTGACAAGCTACCAACCCCAGGGACTATCAAATCCCTTTCATATTTTGTATCATTTTGATATCAGTTTGCTCAGATTTTTATCATGACATTCTTCAGGATCTTTTCAGCTAATCTTCACTTTTCTATAACTTTGGCTTCGTAAAGAAACATTGGGAAAATTAATCTTTTTTAATGGCAGTCTAATCATTGATATGTACAGATGAATGCACTACTGAACTTCACTTCAATCCAGTGACAATTCAATCTCAATTGAAGATCCATATAGGGACTTAATTTGTATGGGATGAGGAATTAATGTGAATCATTAAACTCTAAAAAGACCCCTACAAAAATATCAGATTTATCATTGTCGCCCATGCATCAACCTTAATGAATTGGGCTCTCAAGCATCCTTTGCGTACTAGGTAATATTTATCATTTCAGCTGCACTGATTGGAAAAGAAATACAGGCATGGTATAGTGTAGATATAATTATGGGATACATGTAGTGATGTAAAGCAGTACAGGAGCATTTAAAATGAGATCTAACATCCCCTACCATCGAGAGTAAATGTTGCAGAGTATATGTGCTTGGATATCAACCCAAGATACATATAATTATAACCTACCAAATTAAATCCCAGGCTTTAAGAAATGTGGAAGCTCTGGTCAGAATCTAAAATTCCTGTGTTCATAGAAGTCTGAAGTCTCCCCACAATATGTCATCCATTATATTAGCTATTACCTACTAACTGAGGTGGGGGTAGAGATTGAGTGGGCAAATTCAAAAGATATTTTATGTCACGTTGCAAGAGGGGGATTATACCAGCCACATTGAAAGTAAGGATGTTGGAGAAATCTGCAACAGACTCAAATGAATTCAGATTCCAATGAACCTAATCTGTGGATTCCATGAGTCACACAGTGAGGCAGGATCTTCACTACAGCTTCAACATGGTTTATAACAGCAATGACAACTGTTGGGGCACAGGACACACTCCATATACAGTTTTCAAACTATTTTCAAAGTGTCATATCCTGCTTGGTGCAGATCTGGCATGAGTCACACAGATTCCGTGGACTTGTGCACCACTTTTTGACTTTTGCAGGTGAATTACACTAATGTGCATCAACAGATTTATGCAGATGAGCAGATATGCAAATTAGCACTAATGCAAATTAGTGCAAGTAGAATGAAATTGTGGTAAAAAAAATGAATCTATGGGTTGGGCAAACTTACCCAGGTGTAGTTCTTTGGATGCTCACCTCACAGCCACTGCCATTTGAGGTACCACATAACCTTCTTTTGTGGCTCAGCGAGTATCCAATGATGTCACAAGCCCAACTGCCCTCATCTGGAGCCTCCATTGTGCATAGCAATGGAGGCTCCAGAAATTACGTAATTTCCCCCATGGTATAAATAGTGTCCATAAGGGCCTCATTTATGTAACAGGGGAAATGCACAATGTCTGGAGCTCCCATTGTTGTGAACAATGGAGGCTCTGGAAACTGCGCATTTCCCCTTTTGTGTAAATGGGGCCTCTATGGCTGCCAGTTCAGTAAGGGGGAATGGGCCAAAATTCCTCAACACTGATGTGAGAGACTGAGCAAAAGTTACAGGAAATGCTTAATTGATGTTCTTGCTGCTCAAGGGGGATGGCACCAGGCACTGAATCTGAAAGTTCACATACTTTTTCCCACATGGATATTGAATGTTGAATCAGTTGTGAATAAATAAATGTTGAAAAAGCATCATGGTTGTGTGTCATTTGTTTAATCAGGTTATCTGTTTCCTTTATCTAGGATTATGGGGTTAGTTTTATAGGCTGACCATATGAAAAGGAGGACAGGGCTCATGTAACTTTAACAGACATAGAGAAAAGAGAATTTCAGCCAGTGTCATTTGTATGCAATTAGTTCCTGGTGAAATCCCCTCTTCATCACAACAGTTAAAGTTGCAGGCACTATACTAGAGTGACCATATACAAAAGAAGGCAGGGCCCCTGCAACTTTAACTGTTGTGATGAAGAGGGAATTGCACCAGGAACTAATTGCATACAAATGACACTGGCTGAAATTCCCCTTTCTCTACAATTGTTTGCGGAGCGAAGGATGAGAAATGAAGAGGCGACACAGAGCTGGGATTTAAACAAGGGCCACTTTATTTATTTACAAGAAAAGCAAGCATAAAGGGGGGAGGTAACCTAAGCGGGCATTTTGCATGGCCAGCCAGGCCATTGAAGGGGTCGGGCGAGACATTCACAGCCCGGGAAGTGGCGCCTGCTTTTTCGCCGCCCCCCGAGCTTCCCCAATCTGAGGTGGGGGTGGCCTTCCGGTGTCGTCTCCACTCGTGCCGCAGGGCTCCGAGTAGACGAGACGGGTTGGCCCCAAAGGTAAGCCTTATCCCCCCAACTGATGCCGCAGGGCTCTCAGTGGTTGGCCCTCAGGCGTTACCAATCACTTGAATAGTGCCCGTGAATGCTCACCATTAAAAACATATCAAATGCCCGCTCCTACCGCCAATAAAGTGACCAAATTGCCAGATTGACCTAGTTATCACCCATCCTGCTTTTGCAGTGTGAAGTAGGCGAAAAAACTCACACTCAAGTTAGATTGTGAGCAAAAAATTCCTACTTGGCCTCAAAAAGACGACCGGCGAACCCACACTGACAACAGGGGAGGGCGGGAGGGAGCTGCGCAGCACACAGTGGAGATTTGGAGGGGTCCTGGTCCCCCTTAAATAGCCACAGACCCCTCCTATCTCCGGTGGCACCACCCTGGGCCAGCCTATGGTGGCCCCCCACGTCACCTCTCCCCAACCTCGCCCGCAATCTCCTCTCCCCATCCCAGCGGGCAGGGTGGGGAAAGGTCTTAAAGTTACATGAGCCCTGTCCTCCTTTCCACATGGTCAGCCTATTTAACATCTCATAATATTTATGTTGGAAATATGTGATAATCCTAAGGGGTTCACAAACTTTTTCTTGCCACTGTAATATGTGTATTGTTTATATGTGCAACTAGTGTTGTCACGAGCGTCCAACTTTGTCTGTGAGGGCAGCGGACACCCCGATGTCCGTCTCTCACGGACCAGTTGGACGTCCTCGGCATGAGCGCAGACCCATGCCTCAGTGCTCGTGAGTACCCCCACAAGCGCACGGCAACTGCCTGCCCTGGCTTCCCTCTCCCCCCACCCTGCATTAATGATGGCCCCCATTAATGCTGTTAGGGGAAGTGTACGATTTCTGGAGGCATAATTGCTTAGCACTCGTCTCTCACCTGAATATGGGACTTGTTTCTACTGCAACATTTTGGGTTTGAATCCCCATTGGCTAATCTGCCTGAAGTCATCACCAGTGGTGTAGCTGAACTGGTGGTGAAGTGGAATTCTACACAGAGCAGGAGCAGTGCAGAGCAGTGCTGTAGGCCACCCTGCATTTCCGCTACATGGGCAATTTTACCCCGTCTAGCAATGGCACCACGGAGAGGGAGGGAAGGAGAGTGGGGTGGCCATAGAAAAGAGTGTAACACATCTCCTTCCCTGCCCACCCCCAGGAATGCTTCCTTCCCCCCCCCATCCCTGCACTCCATTTTGCGAGCATGGAGAGGTTGCTGGCATGGTTCTCTCAGCGCTGACTATGGGGGAGGGGGTGAGGAGCACAGTATCCTGACTCTGAGCTTGGATCCAGGAAACCGAATAATCCTCCGTACCCTCAGACACTGTCTAGGGAGCATAAGATTGCTCCCTCGGAGTTTCACGAATAAGAGAAATTCATTTCAATTCATTTTTGGTCAGGAATTCCCCCTTTTAACACCTTCCGGACTGAACACAGAATCAGACCCTCTGTAGTCAAAGCCTGCAATTTCTGAACTTGCTGTGAGATTCGCAGACACCGTCCCAACCCCCAAAATGTTTGACAGCGTGCGTGCATTTCAAAAACGAGTTCATTTCAAAATGAATATCTCAACATGAACACCTTTAAAAACGAGTACACTTTGTAAAATGCTACTCTGTTTGGCAGTAGTTCTCCATATTCTCAGGCAGAAGTTTCTCACATTGTACAGAAGCATCCATTCTGACTGACTGAATTATTTCAAGCTATCATAGCATCCACACAACCTCTCAGGGGCTTAGGGGCTCTTCTAGTTGGCCCTGAAATATTGCTCTCTTTCAGCCAGTAAGCCGTGTCATAATGAATGCAGAGCATAATTTGACATCATGGGGCCAGATTACAGGAACTGCTATGAGAATTGCACTATGGAACTCCATCATGGTGAGAACCTGGGGCAAATTCAGGTTCAGTTAGATTCTGACCAAGCAGAAATCAGTTTTCCTGGAGAGGCAGAGATGGAACAGCTGCAGCCGAGCGATACTGCAACTGGAAGCCAAACAGACTTGTTGTATTTTGCTCCAACAAGCAGCAGATAGTGATTGAGCATTAAGTATAGTTTTGGCTTACTTTAGGTTGGCAAGCCCTGCCTCCATATTAACGAAGGCATTTTCCCTTAAAGAGACCTAGTCTGTTTTAGCAGCCTCAGGCTATGGAAGTGGCAGTGACATGATGGTATACAATATGTGCGTATATTGTATTTTTTTGCTGATTTAATTTTTTATATTGTTTTTAATTGTTTTAATCTGTTGTGAACTGCCCAGAGAGCTTCGGCTATGGGGCGGTATACAAATGTAATAAAATAAATAAATAAATAATTGCATACATTTATATGCTCGAAAAGAAGCACCGATTTTCGTGCATAAGGGAAAAAATAAAAAAGGTCACAATCTGATATGGACTCAAGCCAGAACGCACTTCAAGATGGCATTTGGAAAGCTTCAGCTAGCCTAGGTTTTGCTGAATTTGCCTTACTTTTGCTACCCAATGATTAGCACAATTCACTGTCAGAGTGGTGTGGCGTTTGAGTTTTCTTGGCAAGCCAATGGTCACCCAGCCCAGACTTTGCATAGTTTCTGAAGCAAATCTCACTTGCTGTTAACTCCACTATTAGTTAATGGTGTTCCGTATCTGTGAGGGATCAGGCTGGCATGGCAGCATTTACAACAGGCGTGACAGGCCATCTAGTAAACCGTCACTCACCATTTGTGTGTCTCACCCAGATAGAGATCCCACTGATAAGCTTAAGTTTTTCTAGGCAGGAAAATTCAAATGTGATGACTTAACAGGCTGAGTGTGGAAAGCAAACCGAAGTCCTTTTTCATTCTACAAACATGCACTGCTCTTGACTTAGAACTGGGATCAACATTGAACCCACCATGTTGGGGATAGGGATGCAAACATCTATAAAACTCAAACTTGTCAATTTCCACTTTGCTGCTCCTTCCAAACCATGTCCCTATCAGATTGAGAGCTCTTCCCTCCCCCATATGCACACAAATATGTGTGTCTTTCTGTAGGCATGTTTCCGATGGTCACATTCCATTGTGTGTGTGTGTGTTTTTTTAACAAAGTATGCATTTTTCTCCCATTTCTTTATTTCATTTCTCTTCTATACCACCCACTTGTCAAAGCTCTCTGGATGGTTCACAAAAATTAAAACCATAAGTACAGCATTGAATATAGTGTAAAAGCTTAACGCCATGATATCAAACCACAATCCAAAAGTACAACCAGAATAAAATGGAGCAGCAATGCAGAGATTTAAAATGCAGATTTGAAACAGCATTGCTAAAAGACTAGAACAGTGAATTGCTAAAATGCTGGGAAAATAAAAAGGTCTTCCCCTGGCACCAGAAAGAGTACAATGTAGGTGCCAGGCAAACCTCTCTAGGGAGTTCATTCCACTGCCAGGGTGCCACATCAGAAAAGGCCCTCCTCCTGTAGATGTGTATTTTTCAAAGATACACACTTTCCATGCATCATTTCAAATGGGCGCATGATTGAATGCACTTACTTTTCTTTTGTCTGCAAATTGCTTGTCAAGCTTCTCCAATTTTCACTTTGAAGCTTGCCCCCAAGTCATTTCAGATTGAGAGCTCCTTTCCTCTCATACGCACAAAAATAAGTGTGTCTTTCAGTGTGCATGTTTCTAAAGGTACACATTTTTGTGTGCATTTTCTTAAAAAAAATGCAACCTCAGAAATGTGCAGACTTCAACCGTAGGCTGACCATATGAAAAGGAGGACAGGGCTCATGTAACTTTAATAGTTGTAGAGAAAAGGGAATTTCAGCCAGTGTCATTTGTATGCAATTAGTCCCTGGTGAAATTCCCTCTTCATCACAACAGTTAAAGTTGCAGGCACTATACTAGAGTGACCATATACAAAAGAAGGCAGGGCCCCTGCGACTTTAACTGTTGTGATGAAGAGGGAATATCACCAGGAACTAATTGCATACAAATGACACTGGCTGAAATTCCCTTTTCTCTACAACTGTTAAAGTTACATGAGCCCTGTCCTCCTTTTCAGATGGTCAGCCTATTCAACTGTAGTTTGTGTTCAAGTCCACGTTCAAATCTGGGAGATCTGGGCCATGTCTACACCAGCCATTAATCCCGGGGTCATCTCTAGGTTGTCCCTGTGCATCCATATGATCAACCGGGGGTGACCTAGAGACGACCCTGGGATAAGTGGAACCGGGGATATCCCAGTGTTCCCATGATCCGGGAACTCTACCGAGGCCTTCGGGCAGTGTGGCTGCCACTCCCGGGTTGTCCATTTCTCCCTGCAAGTAGCAGGGCTCTTAAAACAGGCACGGAGCTGCATGGGGGCAGTCCGTGCCTATTGGGGGTGGGGGGGGGGGTGGAACAGTTCAAAGGGTGTTTGTGTGTGTGTGTGTTTTAACTTACAGGCACTGGAGCACAATTGCACGACGGCTCTGTTCTTCTGAAAAGAAGAAGAAGAAGAAGAAGAAGAAGAAGAAGAAGAAGAAGAAGAAGAAGAGTGCCGGCAACATCCCTCTTCCCTTCCGGGACATCGTGCAGCCATCTAGATGCTGGAGGAGGATCATGGAAGCAGGTAAGTCCGCGATCCTCCCCCTCCCTCCCTCTACACCCTTAGGTGTAGATGAGCCCCTGGTCTGACACAAAATGAAACAAATTTCTCATACATCCATAGATAGGTATGCTGCTGATAAGTGCCCCCCCCCCGATTCCTTCTGCAACATTTAGGAATACCACTACATCATCCATTGGCTGGTGCTTGGATGGGCAAGGAAACTCACAGCATGATGAAACTGAGGGCTAAGCTAGACCTAACACTTTTAGAGCACTAGTGTGTCAATCCTTTAACCATGTTAATTCTCTAAATTCAATCTCTAGTGGGAAAAATCGTTCTTTAAATTTGTAGTAAACCTGGCACCCACAATGCCATCAATAAACCTCCCTCCCCATCACCAGAACAGTTTCCTTCTTTATCAAAAAGGTCCTCTTTTTAAAATTAATTTACATGTGGCACTTATTTTTTCTCCATAAAGGCAGACAGTTTTTATGAAGGTTAACATAAGTGCAAGACTGGAAGCAGAAACAGAGTTCCGTTCACTGGCATGTACACCTGGCAGTCAAATTCTGACTTCGGACTTACTCAATAGCTGATGGTATCTCTGTGGGATTGCTTTTTCTACTATTACTTTTTTCACCTTGATTCTTATGCGTAAGGGATCTAAACATTCAGGCCAACTGATGGGTGCATGGCAAAGCATTGAAATGGTTCATATGTCCTTCATTGATCTACTATCAAGAGCTACCCTCATAAAGCAGCTACCATTTTCCTGATAGCAACTCTATCGTTAATGGGTAGGGTGACCATATTTTGGAAACCAAAAAGGAGGACAACATGGCCGCCCCCCAAGGGGGTGTGCTCCCCAACATGTCCGGCCCTGGAGGGGGCGTGCCCACCCAAACATGGCATTGATCACAAGTCTGATTTCACAGCACGTAATTAAGACAAACCTATTTTATATAACATCTTAATGTTAAAATCACTGAAATAAAGAACACTCACTCACTCCTACTTTTGTCGCTTTTGCTGGACTTTAAAGCTTTTGCTATGCTCTGTGTGATATAGTCTCCCTTTCCCTCAAATATCTTTTCTGACTGCAATTCCTTCACTGGATGACCATAGTCTCACCTTTCCTAACATTTAACATTCTTTCCCCATCACCTTTCTCATATCCATACAAATTCAGCACTGAACAAATGAAGCAGTTGACAAGTTCAGAAAAATCTAGTACAACAAAAGAGCAATCTAGCATTCAGAAAGAGTATAAAATACTATTACCCTGCAAACATTAGCCATGGAACAAAATGGACTAAAGGCTTGTTCCGGTTATTTCTCACTAGCACCTCTTAGCTTGTTTCAACATCTGGTTTATCAGTGAGAAACTAATCTAAAAATGTGTCATTCTACATCTGGTTCATTAGCTATGTAAACAAGACCATGGTCAGCAGCAATACAAAGAAAGGCCAGAATGGATGCCCATTATCTCAGTACAAGACAAGGATCTTTTCCTCCTTTTACCCAAATATCTCCTGAATTTATGCTGCCTCAATGTGCAGAGAACAGAAAACCCAATCAGGGACCCTAAGAAAACTGCCCAAAGAAACTTCAGAAACAAGTCCCATTGATTTCAATAAAGCTTACTCACAGATAAATGAATATAGGATCACAGCCTCTTCACATCTGTTCACCTTTCTCTAGCAAATGCAAGCCCCTCCTGTCAAGGAGAACTATGCCATAACCAGAGCCTGGCCTCATGGATCATGCAACCAGCAGGTGCTCTCCAGAAAGATGCTTTCAGAGCCTAGCAGATCCAGACACTCAGAAAAGACAAGCCACACTATGCACTCACATATTATCTTGCTGGGACAGGACAATTCCCAGCATGACCAGATACAAAAGAAGGCAGGGCTCCTGCAACTTTAACTGCTAACCTTTCACCAGGTGGGGGGATGGTAAATACAAAAAGCCACACTGTAAAATAATCAGAATCTCAAAGCCATACAGAAAAGCAATGTTTGGAACGGAGCTGACAGTTGTAAGAGCGTGTACCCCTTTGCATGTAATATAAAAATAATCAACAACATTTGCATCAGCATCAACACAAAAGCAGTTTTGGAGCCACATTTCTTTTTATTGCAGGAACAAACCAATGGTGGTGTTAATGATGGGGAATCCACTTACTTAAGGCAAAAATAAAAAATCATTCACACACACACACTCACCCAAGATAAAATAATAATAATACACACACACCAAAGGCAATAAAAATTTAAATCCACCCACACCACTGCACACTCCCCCAAAGTGGAAAAAAAACACTCTCCAAGACAATAAAAAAACCTCTCCACAAACACTTAACGGGGGGGGGGGGAATAAAAATCGACCCCACCCCCAATCCCCCACCAAAGACAAAATAATAATCCACAGCTACCCACACAAGGCCTTCCACCACCATATACCTTCTTTGCCCTGATGCTGGCCCACGCTACTGGTCGTGTTTACTGTACCTGTTTTTCCATTGGCTTCTGGAGCTGATCCTGCCACTCTGCTGGTGGTGGTGGGTGCTGCTTCAGTTTCTCTTCTCTCCTGTTGTTCTTCTGCTCTTCTTTTTTCTACCTCTGCTCTCCTCCCCACCAACCGTCTTCCTTGTCTTTCTTCTTTGCTGCTGCGACGAGCCCCGAGGAGGCTGGAGGTGGCGCAGAAGAGGCAGGAGAGGGCAATCGGCCCTCTCCCGCCTCTTCCGTCTGCCTCCGGCCTCCCCGGGGCTCATCGCCCTGGTGACGAGTCCCGAGGAGGCCGGAGGCGGTGTGGGAGAGGCGGGAGAGATTGGCACTCTCCCGCACCACCTCCGGCCTCCTCGGGGCTCATCGCCCTGGTGACAAGCCCCGAGGAGGCCAGAGGTGGCGCAGAAGAGGCAGGAGAGATCGGCACTCTCCTGCACCACCTCCGGCCTCCTCGGGGCTCATCGCCCTGGTGACGAGCCCCGAGGAGGCCGGAGGCGGCGCAGAAGAGGCAAGAGAGATCGGCCCTCTCCCGCGCCGCCTCCGGCCTCCTCGGGACTTATCGCAATGGCGACGAGCCCCAAGGAGGCTGGAGGCACCGCGGAAGATGTGGGAAAGGGCGGCCTTCTCCCGCCTCTTCCGCGCTGCCTCCAGCCTCCTCGGGGCTCGTCGCCCTGGTGACGAGCCCCGAGGAGGCCGGAGGCAGTGCGGAAGAGGTGGGAGAGAGCGGCCTGCTCCGCCTCCGATCTCCTCAGGACTCGTCGCAATGGCAACGAGCCCCGAGGAGGCCGGAGGCAGTGCGGAAGAGGCAGGAGAACAGCCCTCTTCCGCACGGCCTCTGGCCTCCGCGCTAGCCAAGAACAAGGCCCAGCTGGTGGAAGGAAGGAGGCTGGAACGACACGCACCCAGAAGTGCGGGCGCACATCATTCCAGCCTCTTCCCCAGCCGATATGGGCCTTGTTCTTGGCCAGGGCAACCACGCTAGCCAAGAACGAGGCCCGGATGGCACAGGAGAGGCCCAATTTCTCCGAACTTTGGGGGATATTTTAAAAATCCCCCCCCGGACTCAAATTTGGCCCCTTTTTCCAGACTTGTCCAGGGGGATCTGGACGTCTGGTCACCCTATTAATGGGTTGAAAAATAGGCTAAAGTTCTCAACATGGTTGGATTCCCTTGCCATGGAAAAAGCGACATTGGTTCAATCTCTGGCAGGATCTACACTACTGGTTTATAACAGTAGTGACAACTGTTGGGGCCTAAGACACACTTCATGTACTGCTTTCAAAGTGCCATATCCTGCTTGGCGTAGATCTGGCCTCCACCTCTCATGCAGCTAGTAAAGTGACAAGGACCTAGCCCAGCTCCAGGATGTTTGTCCGCTCTTACACAATGCACCTTTAGTGAGTCCTCTTTTCTGTGTATGTTGGTTGAGTAACTTGTTCTGTGCATACTACGTGAATTAAGTTTTCTGAGTGCAACATTTTGATTTTTAAATGATGCAAACAATGTCCTGTGTTGGACATCATAGCTGTGTGAATGCCTGGAAGCATTAGTGCTTCATTGCCCACCCACTATAGTTGGAAAGCCACATGATACCCAGTGTCACTCTTACTATTGCTTTGCATGGATGATTCTGGGACTTAAACCAGCTAGGCCAAGATTCCATCTTAATAGCAGAGAAACCTGGAGCAGAGGAAAGAGACTTACAATTGCAACCCTGAAATCAAACTCTTTTCATGGCAATTCTGTCCAACCATTCAGCTTGGTCAGGCCCTACCATGCTCAAACCAAGGTTTGTTCCAACTTGGGTACACATGAGGCAGCAACCCTACCTCAGCAACTCTCAGAGCTTCAGCAGGTGGAACAGTAGGCCTCTCTATAGCCTACGAACTAGCCATGGAGAGGTGAGGCTTTGTCACTACATACAAAAGGGAAATGGTGGTGGACTCTGGACTTTTGACGCCCAACGAGGAATGTGTTCTAGGAAACCTGAATCCTGGGAACAGAAGGGTGAGGAAACTGCCCACTGAAGCTCACCTCTGGTCTCCCTTACTTCTGGTCTACCTAGCAGGCCCTGGTGTGTCTCTTCATGATGGTTCTCATTATGTCTGGAGGGGAGGAATGAGAACATAGTAACTTCAGTTCCTCCATTAATGCTGTGCTCAAAATTAACCCCACTTTTTTTTTACCATTCTCATTCAATTTGATAGAAAATAAAATATGGCGGCACCCTGCCTCTCTTCCTACATAATACCTTGGAATGACACTAGGCAAGGAACATTGTGGAGGATGTAAAATGGGCGGGGGGTCAGGCTGTCCACACAGTCACTGCTGTTGTAAGGACAGCACAACCCTCCCCCACTCCCAAAAACCCATTAAGATAGAAGAAATAAGCTGTACTAGAACCCCTGCCAACAGTTAGCTCTACCTATGAGAAACTGTTGAGAATGTATCCTAACCCTGCAGAAATTCAGTGAAATCCCATCTTCTTTGCCCACAACTGGGTGGAGAATTTTGACTGGCCATGTATGTGCACCTCTATCCTCCACAGCTGGGGTTGATTCTTTACTTGTCTCTTCAGGATCCTCCTGTGATTCATTAATCCATACACCCTTGAGCAAGCTTCTTCATCTTGTAAATCTAATCTTGAGCATGATTAAATAATTTCATTCTGAACATGACCTTTAATTCCAGCACCTCCAGTGGCTCAGCATTTCTAATACAGTAGTAGGGAAGCAACTATTTAGTTTGCATGTTGAAAATAAAATTCAATTATCTGCCTTTGCACGTCGCTATCTCATCGGTTCTTGAGCCAAATTAGTGCCTGGCCAGGTCACTTCCTTGGAGAGGATCCTAGATCTGTCTAAACTCTCTGTGACCTCATACCACACACATAAGGGGGCAGTGTGGAGGCATAACTGGAGCCGCATTACAGAGCCTGGGCTGTAAATACTCCTGAATTCAGCAGAGAAAGTTGGTCCTCTGATTTGAAAATTGTTTCTAAAGTTTGCTGGAATTATAATTTGGTCTCCTGATTTTATTCGTTTCCTGAAAAAAAAATGGGAATTTTTGACAGGACTAGGAAAAATATGTTGAACATGATATTGATGACAAATGGAGACAAATGTGTGTACAGGGTGAAACTGAGACTGTGGAGAGAGATTGGAGAACATTCAAAAATATAATTCCATACCTACAGCCAAAATGTTACAGTCCAAGATAAGCTGTGATATGAAATTCTATACCTCCATACTAGTTCTTATTATGTATTTAGTATGGAATCTTTGAGAGTTTAACAGAAAACTAATATTAGAAATACTTATTTCGCACATGCTGTCTGACACATTTGCAAATACTAGATGGGTACATGTGCGCCCTAGTTATTTCTTACTTAGTATTTTGACACAGAATTTATTCTGTTTCTGTACTTGCTCTCCCCCACTTCTCCATGTACAATTGCTAACTCTGACACACACACACAGTGTTGAAAACAACTGATTGGATCCAAAGTTGCATGCAGCAGAACTCTGAGAACTAATTGATTCTGGGGTGGAAGGGGGAAGGTGATTTCTTTCTTTCTTTCTTTCTTTCTTTCTTTCTTTCTTTCTTTCTTTCTTTCTTTCGATTCCTCCTCCCCTTGCAGCCCCAAGTGCTCCCAAAAATCTTCTCTAAGATTAGGAGACCCTCCAGAACAGAGAGTGATGTGATGGTGGCAGATTCTGGGGAATTGGCAAAAATTGCCAGCTTTCTCCTTCACTTCATTGGGGAGGTTCTGATGGATCTCAGATTACTTCCCTCTGCCAATTATGGAAGGAGCTTCTCCATCAGCATAGAGCCAGCTCTAGATCCAACCTTTACTTCTATATAGTAAAGTAAACCTTTTGGCAAAATCACTCTATACCAGGAAGAGCCAGCCTTTTTTTGGTCATTGGGCAATTTGAGAAACTGCCCTGGTCACCACCAGAAATGGGCACACTGCTAGGCTGACCATATGAAAAGGAGGACAGGGCTCCTGCAACTTTAACAGTTGTAGAGAAAAGGGAATTTCAGCCAGTGTCATTTGTATGCAATTAGTTCCTGGTGAAATTCCCTCTTCATTACAACTGTTAAAGTTGCAGGGGCCCTGCCTTCTTTTGTATATGGTGACTCTAGTATAGTGCCTGCAACTTTAACTGTTGTGATGAAGAGGGAATTTCACCAGGGACTAAGTGCATACAAATGACACCGGCTGAAATTCCCTTTTCTCTACAACTGTTAAAGTTACATGAGCCCTATCCTTCTTTTCATATGGTCAGCCTACACACTGCAGATGAAAGAATCACCAAGCCTGCAGCCACCACCTGCCATCTTAGTTTCCTAAGAAGGGAAAAGAAAATGGAAGCAGAAAAAAGTCTTCACTTTGCTTTGAAGCAATCCCAGCTGCCAATAAGAAACTATTTTATTAATGCCAAGAAAAGTGTCTGAGGGGGCACAGTTCCCTATGGATCCTACATTGCTTACCCCGATCTATATTATTGAGGCTGGGGAGAGATAATAAATTATATGATTAGTATACTGAAAATATGTTTTTATACCTAGGTACTGTATACCCAAGCTTACTGGATTTCAAGTATGGTAATACTTTAATGTAAATCTGTACCTAGTCACATATTATATACCCTAGAGCCATCCTGTAGGTGATGTATCATTGCTGTTGACCTGAAGAAAATGTGAATATAATTTGAGTGATGTTTGAGTTTGTCCCATGTCAAATTTTGCTTTAGTTTTTTTGTGCACTCTCAAGAAGAATGTTACCCAATAAAAACCCTTAAGATCTCCTTTTTCCTGCTATTCTGTCTTCATAAAAATAGTTTTTCTCCCAGCTCCATTTCTTTAAAGGCTTTCTGGTTATTATCATCATCATGTCATCATGTTTATTTTTATGCTGCTTTTCCAAATTACGCTCAAAGCAGCTAACAAATAAACAAATTAATATAGAGATACAAAAATACAAATAGAATCATAAATACATCAAACACATCTTTATTATACCCACATTAGCAAGCTAACACACTATTAAACTTTCCCTAAATATATGAGCACATTTCTTTCATAAACATTTATCACAGAAGTATCTACATTTACCTAACAAACCCTTCAATAATTAATCCAAACCATAACTCTGTTCCTCAGAAATGTAACTGTCAGGTAATTGCTGACTATTATCCGAATAAGCCATTTTGAACCATCACTACTATGTCTTAACAGTTTCCTATGTTTGGAGAAGGACAGCAAGTTACAAACATAGTTTGAAAACATCCTCTGTTCTTCTCCATCATAGTCAAAACAAATTTTGATTTACCATTCACTATTCCAGAAGTCATCCTGTGGAAAAACCTTTTTAAAAAAATTATCTCAATAAAGCTTTACATGTGAAAGCTGCTCAAAAGTTACTATTTTTCAGCTACTATGCAAACATCCCTTTTTACTGGGGAACTGGAACAAACATCAGGTTTGATGTAAGCAATTGCAATGATAGGGACTCGCTTAAATCAACAAATAGCTTTACGATATAAAACTTCACAAGCTCAGAGGGGCTAGTTCTCAAGAATGTGCTGTTTTGTCAAAGAGTGAATTTTTCATCTCATTATTTTCCTTCTTTTAATCAAGTTATATCCCCAGCGCCAACAGTTCTTTTATGTGCTTAAGAAAATAAAGAACGAATAGAAGGAGCCAGTCCTTACTAGGGGATCAATTATGTCTCTTACTGCTATTGCATTAAAAATATGGAAAGCAAAAATATAATTACTGTTACAATCAATAATTATTTTGGATTTTACTGGAATCCTGTTGCATAGGAAGGAAATCATGAAAACAACCATACTTTTTAGGCTAGTGTTAGAAATGACATTTAGTTCAGCTGTTTTAAAGCTAGCTGTACTGCCATTTTGTGTGTTGCCCTAAAGGGGTGGTGGTGGAAAGATATCAAAATGGAGGCTGAAATAAGACTAACAAAGGAGTTGGGGTGTGTGAGACGGGGAAAAAATCTTAGTCTGTCTTGAGAGCCAGTGTAGTATTTGGGTTAGAGCATTGGACTAGGACTGGGGAGCAATATCAGATGTGATCATACGTACAGAAAAAGTAGAAATTTACTGGAACTTTAGGCAAAACGGATCCTGCATCTATCCTTATGAAATGGTAGGGAGAAGAGATGTCCCTGCCACAAGAGAGAGGGCCTTCTCTGTGGTGGCTCCCCAATTGTGGAACAATCTCCCCGACGAGGCCCGCCTGGTGCCAACATTGTTATCTTTTCGGCGCCAGGTCAAGACTTTCCTCTTCTCTCAGGCATTTGGCAATATCTGAGGAGCCTGGGTTTGTTTTGTTTTGTTTTGTTTTTGTAGCTTTTTGAAGTGTTGAAGTGGTTTTAAATGTACAGATTGTGTGTATGTTGTATGTTTTTGCTGTTTTAATTTTTGTATATTGTTTTAATTGTTTTTAATCCTATGTAAACCGCCCAGAGAGCTTCGGCTGTGAGGCGGTATACAAATGTAATAAATAAATAAATTAAATAAATAAATCTCTGCTATAGTCAAATACAAGATTGCTCATAACAGAGTGGAAAAAAGCAAAAGAAAGGAGTCTTTAGTCTTTAATCATGGGGATGGAGTTAGAGGAGATAGATACTCTCATCTCCTCTAACTCCATCCCCATTTTGGTGATCAAACATTATTAGCAATTGCTATTAGGGGTATTGTGAAAATTCAACCAGGGGATTCAACCATGCAACCATCCTTGCTTGAATTCTTCTGAAGAAACTCCAGGTGAGAGCAGCAGGTGGTGTCTAGAGATGGGTGAGAATCCCATTCAGTCCATTTTTTATAGGAAGTTACAAAGTAACCCAATTCTTCATAAATGGGAAGGGAAAAACTTGAGGTTTTTTTTTTTTTTTTTAAAGAAATCAAATGTGTGTGTGTGTGTGGGGGGGGAACCTGACATATAGGTCCATTTAGCAAGCTTTGAGCACTTAGCTCTTCAACACCTGGCTTTAAATGACTATGTCATGTATTCATGACATTTGGTGTTGATTTAGGGCTGGCACCTCCTTTTTTCCTGAGAGGCTCCTCATCTTTAACAGCTACATGGCAGGTGGGCGCAACGTGGTCCTCTCCATTCTGGAAATAGCCCTAGAACCCACTGAATTTGGTTGGTGTAGATGGGTGAGAAATTTGCTAGGTTTGTTTGTTATAAGAACTTACTAAAATTTATAATCTTTTGGACAAATGGGCTGAAAAGAATTGCAGTTAAAAATGTGGCAGGCCTACCCAGTTTAATTTTAAGATGTTTTTAATAATGTATTTGTTTTTATCTGTTTTAACGGTTTATCTATTTCATTGTTTTTATATTTATATGTTTTGTTGTTCCCCGCCTCGATCTGGATGGAGAGGCGGGTTAGAAATGAAATAAATAAATACAATAAATAAAATAAATAAAACTGGCAGATTTGTCCCTCCCTAGCTATATCTGCCTTGATTATGCAGATACCCCTTGTTCTCCATGTACCCCATGCCCCAAGGAGCAAAGAACTAGTGTTGGGGGCCAGGGATTGGCTAACAGCAGGCAGAGCGTTCCCTTGCAGGTCCACCAGGATGCTCCCCTCCCCCATTCTGAGCCCCTCTCTTTCGCTTTCTTATGCAATCTCAGGGCTCTTCACCCAACTCCAACAAGCTAGCCACTACACTGCCCTTTGGTTGTTCACTATGCTATGATTGTCAGCTCATCCTGATGAAGTACCATATTATGCTATGTAGTGCTGCTCTTTGGGTGTGCACACAGAGAGAGAGATCAACACACACCTCTGCATTTTGGGGTGTGTGGCTATGAGGACTGTTATGATGACCACCTGCACTTCAAAATCACCACTGCACCACTGCTTCGGAGAAATATGAAGTAAATTAGCACTACAGGAACGGAATACAGCAGAGCGTGAAGGCAAAAATTAAGGACATGAAGAAGCATATCCTTAGTTAAGGCCCATGAGTAAAAAAAAAGTCAAAAAAAGTGGGAGATTGGTTTTTCTAACATTTATAAAATTGGAATTTTTTGACATTTACATGTGCCAGAATTAAATGTTGGTTTTACATAAACCATAAATTTAAGGAAGATGGGTGAATGTTTGAGGGAGAAGAGACAGTTTAAAGTGTGTGGGGGGAAGCTAACCCTTACTCAGTCAAAATGAAAAATGCAAAAGAAAATCTGGAATGGGCAGGGGGGACCCATTACAGTCCACTACTCCTTACTGGAATGCAACACTGCAGAATCCTATTAATCTTTGGAGTAGGGGCTAATCTACAACTGCAGCCCTTTCACTATGGAAGAAGGATGCTTCTGAATGTTCCCCACTCCTGCGATCGCAATTCACGGAGCACACGCAACTGATGTTTACCGGAATTACAGGAGTGCCATTCTAAGAGAACATGAGCCCTGTTACACAGCTTCCGCATGTGTATGGGCAGAAATGGGCGGTGCTAGGCAGATGCTCTCACCAGCATTGTGCGCTGCTGTGTCACACCTGTCTGTGGGGCAGAGGTGTTTTTTCATGACTTGTGAGGCATGCGCACAAGCGCAGATACACAAACACATATGAGGTGATACAAACTCTCTGGAATATGCACTCCTGAGCAGAGTTATGGTTGTATTTAAAAAAATCATTTTGCAGTGAAACACACCCATACTAGGACTGTGACTGGATCCGGAGCCAGATCCCGAATCCAGAGTGGATTGGATCTGTGATCTGGCCCAATCTGGGCCCAATCTGAACTGGATCAGATTGGGCCCAGATAAGGTCAGATTGATCTGCGATCTGGATCTGCTCCGAGTCCATGCAGAGCCCTTCCTACCACTCTTCCCGTTCGCTCCCTCCCCCAATCATCCCCTTCCCTACAGCCTCTTCTGTGGCATCCTGCCTTGATGTCAGCTGACTGCTTTCCTGCTTGCGGCGGGTGATGTCTTCACCCAACGGGAGCGGGAAAGGACATCGAGGAGGCAGAACACCACAGAGGATGATGCAGAGGAGACTGCAGGTAAGCACGGTGATTGGGGGGAGGGAGGGAGCGGGGAGAGCAGGAGGGAGGGCTCTACACGGACCTGGAGCAGATCCTGATCCTGATCCAAGGCAGATCGGATCAGGCCCGATCTGGACCTCCCAGATCAGGATCTAGACCGGATTGGGGGATCCGTGCACAGCCCTAACCAATACCCATCCAAAACATGTGGTGGAAATGGCAGACTGGTCCACTCCCACATACCTTTGATACCCATGGAGATGCCCCTCATAGCTGAATGACTGTTCTTACAACTCATGACAAACAGCAACAATCTCACAAAGGGGGGTGGCACACTACTCACATATTTTGGAATGGAAGCAAGAGAGCCAGGATAACTGTGACAAAAGCAGCCAGGGATATTCTGACATAAATGAGAAGTGGAACCAAGATCACCTTGGAAGCAGATGAACATCATGTGCCCCATTAGTGATGACTACAATACAATCCTGCAATAAATGGCTAGTGTAGATTCCCCCTAGGATTCCCTGTGTCGCACATCCCTAAATGAAACATTCTGGGTTTCAACCTGGGAAATCCAAGTACTGTGTTTTTGTCCAGCATCTTCCCCTTTCCTCCAAAAATCACCCTTTGGAACTTTGTTTGCAAAACTATTTATCTAATGGGGGGCAAAGTAGATTTGCTAATCGGAATTCAATTTGTTGTTTTACAGAATTCTGAAAAGTTACGCATTATCTGGTTTCCATTTTAGCATTTCCTTGGGATTAGCTCTTAATCTACTTACCTGGTAATAAGCCTCATTGAACTCAGTGAGGTTTACTTTCGAGTAACCATAGATAGGTTTGCACTCTAAATTAGCTGCACTTAGGTTGCATTGAAATCATGATGTTAGTCACATTGATTTCAAGGAGAACTAAGTTCATTGAGTTCAATGGAGCTTACTACCTGGTAAATGGGTAGTAGTAGACGTTCAGTCTCATATAATGGCAGATCACTAAAACAATAATATATATCTTTTTAAAAAATGAACTGAATTTGTGTGTGGTGGGGAGAGGATGAAGCAGCTAATGTTTTTTTTTTCCTGCCAAAAGGTCACAGCTGCCAGAAGCAGAAAAAGGTTTCTTATATAATCCTTTGGCCTATGTCTTTTAAAGAAAAAAAATGTGCTGATCCCTCTGACTTTTTGCTCTGAATATAATATAAGTAATTTGTCTAGGTGTTACA
This sequence comes from Anniella stebbinsi, assembly GCA_029215795.1. Classification (NCBI taxonomy): domain Eukaryota; kingdom Metazoa; phylum Chordata; class Lepidosauria; order Squamata; family Anniellidae; genus Anniella; species Anniella stebbinsi. The sequence goes on along the minus strand of JARDYH010000002.1, from coordinate 107,277,537 downwards.
GTGGGAACAATGTTTACTATTCATCATCATCATCATCATCAGCTGAATTCATACATGCCACAGTAGCAGATTATAAAGGCTAAGGTGTGATTCCAATGAACAGGTTGCCCATGTACTATCTTTGTGAAAAATGACTCCACTTAATCTGCACTAATAGAAATTTGGCTGATCCTCTTGCATTTACCTGTAACCATGAGATAATTATAAGAGGACAATAGAAAAGCTGTCACAAACATTTGGGGAATTAGGATCAAATCTCTCCCCACCACCATTTTCCATTCCATGCTCCAAGCAGTGGAGAGATAAATACCTAGTTCTCACATGGAACTGATGAGGTAGTAAACCTGGATGCCTGAGCTGTACCATGTTGGAGTGCAGGGGGGCTCATATGATTGAATGATGTTCTGTTACTTTCCCCTGCCACACTAATTTTCTACATCTAGGAACACCCACACCCCCATCACGGCAGGAGTGTATTCCATCATGGGAGATACCACTGCAGTTTCAAGGGGTAGAGCTAAGATGCAGATTTATCACCTAGTCATGGGAGAAGCTGTCAAGCTTGATTTTTCTGAGGTTTTCCAATTAAGTGTGCTCAATCCTGTTTTTGGGTTGGATTGCCATTCTTTTTCGTTCGCACCAAACTTTCTACGTATTTTCGATCCCATTTTTTTAAAAAAAATATATGCAATTTGGGGGAGGTAGCAAATTCATGCATTTTTGACAGCAAATAATGCATTTTGATGCACATTTCCCCCAAATGCACACATGTTTCATATGTCAACTTCTTTTTTATTTTTGTTTTGTGAACAACATTGCAAACTTTGCAGAAGTATGTATTTTGTTATCTAACTGAGGCCAGATCTACAACAAACAGGACATAGCAGTATGAAAGCGGTATGAAAATTAGGGGTGTGCACGGACCCCCCGGATCGGATCGGGACCCGGATCGGGACCTCCAATTTTGTCCCGGACCGGTTCGGACAAAATCGGAGGCCCCCCGGACCGGATCGAGTCCGATCCCGACCCAAAAATCGTACATTTTTGGATCGGCCGCCATTTTTTTCCCCATAGACTTGCATTGCAATGCAAGTCTATGAGGAAAAAATGGCGGCGGGTGGGTAAGGGGGGGCCTAACTCCCTCCCCCCCCCGGGGCTGTCCGCTGTGGACGGCCCCGGCAGGTAAACCCCCTCCCCCGCGCTCCCTACCCCCCCTGGGGCCGCCCGCTTCCATCCGCTGGCGCCCGCGGGCGCCAGCGGATAGAAGCGGACGGCTCCGGGGGGGGTAAGCCCCCTTCCCCGCCACTGCTTACCTTCTCGGCCCGTCCGGCGCCGGCGGCTACTACCAGCGGGCTCCGCGGCCTACTCTCGAGTAGCGCGCCGGGTGATGACATCACCCGGCGCGCCACCCTGGAGCAGGCCGCGGAGCCTGCTGGTAGTAGTAGGCGCCGGCGCCGGACGGGAGCCGCCGGGCCGGGCAGGTAAGGGCCCCCCTCCCCCCTCCCCCCTCCGCGCGCCCCCTCCTCCCCTCCACGCACCCCCTCCTTACCTTCCCGGCCCGGCGGCTCCCGGCCGGCGCCGGCGCCTACTACTTCCAGCAGGCTCCGCGGCCTGCTCTAGAGTAGCGCGCCGGGTGATGACATCACCCGGCGCGCCACCCTAGAGCAGGCCGCGGAGCCTGCTGGGAGTAGTAGGCGCCAGCGCCGGACGGGAGCCGCCGGGCCGGGCAGGTAAGGGCCCCCCTCCCCCCTCCCCCCTCCGCGCGCCCCCTCCTCCCCTCCACGCACCCCCTCCTTACCTTCCCGGCCCGGCGGCTCCCGTCCGGCGCCGGCGCCTACTACTTCCAGCAGGCTCCGCGGCCTGCTCTAGAGTAGCGCGCCGGGTGATGACATCACCCGGCGCGCCACCCTAGAGCAGGCCGCGGAGCCTGCTGGGAGTAGTAGGTGCCGGCGCCGGACGGGAGCCGCCGGGCCGGGCAGGTAAGGGCCCCCCTCCCCCCTCCCCCCTCCGCGCGCCCCCTCCTCCCCTCCACGCACCCCCTCCTTACCTTCCCGGCCCGGCGGCTCCCGTCCGGCGCCGGCGCCTACTACTTCCAGCAGGCTCCGCGGCCTGCTCTAGAGTAGCGCGCCGGGTGATGACATCACCCGGCGTGCCACCCTAGAGCAGGCCGCGGAGCCTGCTGGGAGTAGTAGGCGCCGGCGCCGGACGGGAGCCGCCGGGCCGGGCAGGTAAGGGCCCCCCTCCCCCCTCCCCCCTCCCCCCTCCGCGCGCCCCCTCCTCCCCTCCACGCACCCCCTCCTTACCTTCCCGGCCCGGTGGCTTCCGGCCGGCGCCGGCGCCTACTACTACCAGCAGGCTCCGCGGCCTGCTCTAGAGTAGCGCGCCGGGTGATGACATCACCCGGCGCGCCACCCTAGAGCAGGCCGCGGAGCCTGCTAGTAGTAGTAGGCGCCGGCGCCGGACGGGAGCCACCGGGCCGAGAAGGTAAGTGCCCCCCTCCTCCCCCCCCGCTGTCCACTTTCATCGGCGGGCGCCCGCTGGCGCCCGCCAATGGAAGCGGCGGTGGGCGCCAGTGGGCGCCCGCCGATCCGCCGATCCGCCGAACCGGTTCGGAGCTTTTTCGGACCGGTTCGGATTGGATCGGCCGATCCAGCTGCGGGATCGGAAATCGGATAATTTATCCGATTTCCCACTGGACCGGACTCGGATCGTGGATCGGGTCCGATCCAGTGCACATCCCTAATGAAAATGGTATATAAAAGGAGCCATGCTAATGCTTTATAGCGGTATTGAAGAGCACTGACAAATGTTGGGGCCCATTGACACATAGCAGATACCATTATATACTGCTTAGTGTGGCTCCTACCTTTTATATACCACTTTCATACTGCTATATCTTCCTTGGTGTAGATCTGACCTGAGTTTCACTTTGTGTTCAGGTTCAAGAAGTGTGAGTTGTTTAAGTTTACACTGAAATGCAAACTGGGGGGAAAAATCACCCTATTACTGCTTCCCTGTACTCTTTCTGAGAACTTAGTCAACTATATTACTTTCTCATGATTGGTTGAGATGAATTGTTCGGTTCAAAAGTTTGTTTGACTATCATATAATGGGATGTGTGTCTTCAAACACACCCAAATATATATACATTTTAATTATTTTAAATGTATACATTTTTCTTTGTGCATTTCTCAAATATGTGCATGGGGTTCAACTAGAGATGGATTATGTAAAATTCATTCCATCTGTTTCATGGATTGCACAGTGTCATTTGTTCCTTCATCGATTCACAGATTTGAATGATTTTTTTCTGTTACGTGGAACAATCACAAATAATTCCATAAGAAAGTTTGCAACAAGTGACATAATTTACATTTAGTGTATTGTCCCCCATTCTATTCGACTTTTCCCCACACATATTTTCCAGCATGGCATATGTCTCAGCAGGAACTTGTTTGTTTTCCTGCGAAAGAATTTGCAGGCGGAATGGGGAAATAATGAGATGAGACAACGTATCAAATTCGGTCCACCTTTATTGAAGATCTGCAAAGGGAAACTGGGTGGGCCCTAAATTATGCCAGCAACGAGCTAGGCGTATTATATCGGGCGAAGCATTCTATGTCTACCGAGTGGCATCAGATGATCGCCACATCCAGGCCACACCCCTTTTGGGGAAGGTAGACCGACCCATGCCACTCACCCCCCATGCCGCACGACTCTGGTTGGAGTGACGAGAGTCAGCGTAACAGGTGGCCTTATCCCCCCACTGGGGCCACACGACTCCCAGCAGAAGGCCCCAGGTATCACCTGTCACCAAACAACAGTGCTGCAGAATGATCACCATCCCTTTCCTCCAAGCATGCCCACTTTAACAGCCTAAGCCAAATGTGACCAAATTAACCAAGATCAGGATATTATAATTCCTAAAACACTCTCTCCCCACTTACAGTGTGAAGTAGGCGAAAAGACACATAGCCCAGGCCAATCAGACTATGTGCCAAAAATTCCTACTCGGCCCCCAATAGGGCAACCAGGTAAAAGCCACACTGCATACAGGGAGGGAGGGAGCCGCGCTTCAAAGAGCCTGCAGGGCTGGGTGCAGCTGCCTTATATAAGCGCAGCCACCCAGCCTATTGGCACCAAATATGCTCCAATTAGAAGAGAGCATGTCTCTTCTCCCCCCGCCTGCAACTACCTCCCTGCGGCCAGTGCCAGGACATGGTGGAAGGGGATTTGTGCAGAATTCTGGAAAACAAAATAAAAATCCACAAGTCCAAGGACTCCACGCAGCCTGGGGAGGCCAGTCTGCAGTAGATTTTGTAGGTCATATTTTTCAAAATCCAAACTCAATTTAGTACATCTCGTATTTCTCTAGCATCCCTAGGATGAATGCTTTTTGTTTTGTTTTGTAGAAAACATTGCAAGTTTAGAAATCTGTGGATTTCTGACTTCATATGGCATTCTGGACCATGTTTGGTTCCAGGAGGTGTGAATTCTTTGTGATCTGAATGGATTCCTTACCCGCCCCAAATTCTCACCCATACTTTTCAAAGGCCAGATCCTCTACAGGCTCATGAGTTTTATTAAGAAGCTAATGATGTCACTTTTCTATAACCTCTCGAAATGGCAGCCGAAAGATCAGGAGTAGGTGTTAACTGTAATTCGAAGATCAGGCTGAAGAAGGTCATAGTACTGAGAGTGTTACATAGATTAGAAAAAGGAGACATACTCACGCAAATGAATCTAAATATTTTACAATTTTGCAGGCAATAATCCCCAAATAGCTGTGCTGATGCTCAAGATTTCCTCTTTTTATGGTGGTGATAGAATTTTAATGTCTTAACTACACACAATCATTCTCAAATTAATGCAGAAATCTTTGGCAACAGTTGATAACATTACCATGCATCACAGAGATAATTTTAATGTAAGAGGCAATTTAAAAGAAAGAAAAAAAGAAAAAAACAAGAAAATGCGGTTGCTATCTAATTATCAAACAGAGAAGTCTGGACAATGAAGTTGTATTACTGTTGCACCCTTCCTTTAGCTGAAATTATCCTGATCTATACTTCACTGAAAGCAGTGCAGTAAAAATATATGGTACTAACACTCAGATGTACATTGTAGGGGTTGATAAAGATTTTTGATCTGGGCATTGATATAAAATCAAAACCTGAAGCTCTGGTTTCCCCCAAGCCTCAAAGAAACGTTTTACGTGAAGCGGAGACACTTTACGCTGCACCAAGTCAAAGTCCACACCTCACATTCTAGCATTCCAGAGGAAAAACAAAGAACACGATAACCCAAAACATCCTTTCCTAATAACAAGTCTCACAAGCACATTCCCCCAAATGGTGTTGTAAGTCAGACATGACTCAACAGCCCTCAAAGACAATCTTATAGACAAGATGGCGCCTACAGTGTAAACATTTTCAGTTCTTCGCAAGGGAAATTACTGGCCATTAGAGAAAACCAAATAACACCAAGTTACAGTGATCAAAGGTTATCAGGAAACAATAAATTTCTGTGAGGCGTCAAACGCCCCGGATATTGTTTTATTATGGTTTAAGATATTGTTTAGTTGAAACATTTATTGGCATGTATCCATCACAGGAGGGAGGGGGTGAGTGGTATGTGACGTCAAAGCCTGTAACAGAGATAAATGAAACAGTTTTGTCTTTGTGATTCAGAGAGCTTTGGTACTACCCATGTGCCACTTCTCTCTCCTTCGTACATTGTTTTGAATAAACCTGTTGAACTTTACCTGTTCCTGGTGATTCTTCAATTTCAGAGTTAGGGAACATTTCCTTAACAGGGTGTGTTCTCAGCCCTGGTATCATCTGATAACCATGAACATCCATGGTGCATCTGACCAAACTGGGGATTGGCTGCTTCTAGACCAATCAAATCATTTCAGAGTGGAGGCATGTCCAATCAGAGCTTCTAACATCTCCTAAATTATTTGACCAGTTTGTGTGTGGGGTGTGTCTCTGAGGATGGGGAAGCTGTGTCCTGCTATTGTGGCATTTGTTTATTGAGCTCCATCACACCAACAATATATCACACACTCGCCATGCCTGGTGCTCACATGCTAAATTGGACCATCTCAGTTTTTTTTGGGGGGAATGTGTGTCGAAGGGTGGTCTTGCTGACAAAATAGGAGGGTGGGGCAGTTCTCTTCTCAACTGCTCAACTGTGAAAAGGGAGGGGGAGAGAGCACCAGAAAGCCCACGAAGGAGGTGAGCGAAGCTGCCCATGCCCGGGTCTCAGTCCCATTCAACGCTCTGGTTCTTACTCCTGAGTAGTCATGTCTAGGTTTCCTGACCAAAACAATGTCGGCTTCCCCTTGCCATGCCAACATTGACCACAAACGTCTCCAAAAACTAATTGTAATACTTTCTCTTCACTTATCTTGTTTAATATGATCTTAGGGGAAAGCATAGTGTGCTGTTTTACCATAATTGCACAGCTTCAGGCTGCCATACTATTGTATTTGCACAGAAATATATATATATATATATATATACACACACACACACACACACACACACACACACACAATCCACAGGGAAGGAGGGGGAAGGAGATTTCGCTGGCAGAGTAGTGATACAGGTGAAAAGATACATGAGCCCTGCTCTGAAGTTGCTAAGGAAAATGAGAGGAAAACTGTGGACGTAAATTATTGTGCTAAGTGCTTTTGTCCTGCTGCTTTGTTTCCCTCACCCTCACCATACAAAACAAGGCATGAGAGGTGCCTGAGAGGAGATTTAAGTTCGGACTTTAAAAATTCCCTATAAATCACTGCATGCTGGGATCTGCTCCAAACTTGGCATGCCTAAAGCCCTCTTTAAAACTGTCACAGTGCCAATTTTCTGACAAAATGTCTGCATACTTTTGCACATGAGTTTGTTCACATGAGCACATCAAGTTTACATTTTTCAATTGCTCTTCCTTCTAGTCATTGGCCCTGATCCATCTCTCCTCATGTGCTTTAAAAATCAAATCCAGAAAATTGGGGGGGGGGGGATTCTCCCAGCACTGCCACCTCGCCTATGGAGGAACTTCACTGAGTGATTCCATCTATGTGGTTTCTTACTTGTATGGGCTGTGCTTAGTTGGGTCTGGTTTGCAAAGGGACAAAGACAAATTAGACACACAGGAATAGCTGGGATAATAAATTGGCTACAACTTTATTGACTCACTTGAATAGGCTTGGTGGTGGCATAGGGCATGGATCCTGTAATCAGCCAGTCCACCTGCTGACCAGTTCCCCTTCCTGGTCCAGTGGCACTGGGGTGGATGGAAGGGCCAGGGACACTCCATGGCATGGACCACTGATGATAACCCCTTTCCACCACCCTGGACGTAGCCAGCTCGCAGTCCCCATGCTTGTGTGGTCTTGGTGCCACATCCCTGAGATTCTTCATGGGAATCTTCTAGGGATGTTCATGCCCCCCCCGGATCGGATCAGTTAGAATACTTTAAAACCTCCTAGTAGCTGGTATAAGAGGCTTAGGGATCAGATGGGTTTTCATAAGACTGCTTAATGACAATTCGTTCAGACTCAAGAGATATTGATGCTATTACAATCCTCTAATGAATTCGTTTCACCTTAGACCAAATTCCCTAAACCTCCACCCCAGCCAAGTATACTTACAACTAGGTACAGCTTCTAGGTACAGTCTTTCTCTGACATCAGAGCTTCCACTTTCGAAAATCCATATATTTCCGTTCTTGCAATACATTCCACTAAAGAAAAGATGCATTCAACAACATGCACACATTTGAAAAATGTACAAAACACTGCATACATTTCTAAAATATGCACAATCACACTTTCATGTAGGAATGCATCTATTAAGGTATTCATTTGAAACATGCACCCACGAATATGTATAGATATTTTCCTCTATGACCCCCCTCCCCCACCCCCACCCCTGCACTCAGATGGAACTGACACCAAATGGACTTGGAACTGGAATAAAAAAAGGAAGTTTGCACAAATGGATTTGTTGGGTTACATCTACAACTCATGCTGCAAGCATGTAGCATTTAGGTGAAGGGTATCTGGAACTATGAATGGCTGTTAGCCATGTCAGCAAAATTAAACTGGAAACTTGGTACAGAAGAGAAGAGTAGGAGGCCCAGTGTGAGAATGCAAGCTTCTGCATGCACCTATTTCAGAATGTTGGCTTCAGTACCTTCCAGTTAAGTATTTGCTTCTGAATTTATATATACCCTTGTGCTTTTTTAAAAAATGGCATAGCAGCAGAGTGGACGTGCATTACAGGGTTTTTTTTGTTTTTTTTTAAGAAGAGTTAGACATAGTATGATAAGCGCCGCTGTGGCCTGCAATGTGGAATGTACCATATTACTACCATATTATTGTTTGATGCTGCTTTTATGAGCCTATTCAGACAATACACTAAGCCATGGTTAGGGTGCTAACTAGGGATGTGCACTGGATCGGACCCGATCCACGATCCGAGTCCGGTCCAGTGGGAAATCGGATAAATTATCCAATTTCCAATCCGACAGCTGGATCGGCCGATCCTATCCGAACCGGTCCGAAAAGGCTCCGAACTGGTTCGGCGGATCGGCGGATCGGCGGGCGCCCACTGGCGCCCACCGCCGCTTCCATTGGCGGGCGCCAGCGGGCGCCCGCCAATGAAAGTGGACAGCGAGGGGGAGGAGGGGGGCGCTTACCTTTCCGGCCCGTCCGCTCCCGTCCGGCGCCGGCGGCTACTACCAGCGGGCTCCGTGGCCTACTCCAGGGTGGCACGCCGGGTGATGTCATCACCCGGCGCGCTACTCTAGAGCAGGTCGCGGAGCCCGCTGGTAGTAGCCACCGGCGCCGGACGGGAGCGGACGGGCCGGGAAGGCAAGCAGGGGGCACGGAGGGGAGGAGGGGGGCCCTTACCTTTCTGGCCCGTCCGCTCCCGTCCGGCGCTGGCGGCTACTACCAGCGGGCTCCGCGGCCTGCTCCAGGGTGGTGTGCCGGGTGATCACCCGGCATGCTACTCTAGAGCAAGCCGCAAAGCCGGCTGGCAGTAGCCGCCAGCGCCGGATGGGAGCGAATGGCCCTAACAGGTAAGCAGTGGTGGGGAAGGGGGCTTACCCCCCCCGGAGCCATCCGCTTCTATCCGCGGCCGCCTGCGGGCGCCTGCGGATGGAAGCGGACGGCCCCAGGGGGGGTAGGGAGCGCGGGGGAGGGGGCTTACCTGCCGGGGCCGTCCACAGCGGACGGCTCCAGGGGGGGAGGGAGTTAGGCCGCCCCTCACCCACCCGCCGCCATTTTTTCCTCATAGACTTGCATTGCAATGCAAGTCTATGGGGGAAAAAATGGCGGCCGATCCAAAAATTTACGATTTTTGGATCGGGATCAGACTCGATCCGGTCCGGGGGGGCCTCCGATTTTGTCCGAACCGATCCATGACAAAATTGGAGGTCCCGATCCGGGTCCCGATCCGATCCGGGGGGTCCGTGCACATCCCTAGTGCTAACCCTTGTGCAGCAAATGGTTAGTGAATGTGTTTAAACTATGGTTATGTAGCCAGCATGGTTAGGAATGGTTCAGACGACACACTAAGCTATAATGTGTAGTTCTAAGGGTTTAACCACTGTGGCTCAACATGTCTTCTGAATAGGGTCACTCTCTTCTTATTTTTATTTCAGCTGTTCCGATTACTTTTATATTGTCTGTTTTGTTCATGTATACCACCCTAGAAAATAGTTGGGCAGTATATTAATTAGAAATGAATATATATCAGTGTATATTCTATACCCAGTTTCCTGGGAGTAAACTGAACTTAGTGGGACTTACGTTTAAGGAGACATATGTAGGATTGGTCTCTAAATAGCGTTCCTATTTACAGTCTTTTGGTAATGCTTGAGAAACCTACCAAAATGTTTTGACTAGCAATGATAGGGGTGCACAATACTACTCCCTACTCTGAGGGACGCTTGGAAGATGGCAACAAGGGAGAGAGCCTTTTTGGGGGTGCCCCCCAATTATGGAATGATCTCCCCAACGAGGCCTGCCTTGCTATCTTTTTGGCACCAGGTCAAACCTTTCTCTTTTCCACGGCATTTAGCAACATGTGAAGAGTTTTAATTGATCCTGGATATTATTATTTTTTATGGCTTGGCTGATTGCTCAGAGTTGCTTTTAGATGTATGTTGTCTCTGTGTATACTGTCTAGTGTATGCTTTTAATGTTATTAATTTTGCATATTGTTTTTAATGTTTTAATCTTTGTAAGCTGCCCAGAAAGTTTCAGCTAAGGGGCAGAATAGACATTTTAATAATAATAATAATAATAATAATAATAATAATAGAAATGATATCTCCTTCAGAGTATTACTAAATACCTTAGTTACCTGAGCATTTGAAGAAGTATTATAGTGATCACAATGGAACCACAGTCTGGTAGTGAACTAATTAGGGCTGTGCATTGCTTCGGATCTGAATCCCGAATCTGAAGTGATTTGGGGTGAATCGGACCTCCCTAAAATAAATTGGATCGGGGAGATCCAAATTGATCCAAATGGAATCAGTTTGGTCCGAGTCAATTTGGGTCGATTCAGCTATTCGGATGCCATTTTAAGTGTTTTTCCCCATAGGGTTGCATTGGGGAAAAGAAACACCTATAACTTTTTCATTTTAAAAGCTCAAAACATGGAACTTGGGCACATTACAGATGGCTTGGAGCTCCTCATGTGTGGTAAATTTCAGACACAGAGGTGCAGGCATTTTGTGGCTATGAATTTTTGAAAAATGATCATTTCGCCCATGCAGTAACTTATAGCACTTTGTATGGACTGGATCGCCTGGAAAATTGCATTTTTAAAAAAATCCTTGCAAGTTAACGTCTGCACCTATGTTTCTGAAATTTGTCACACATGAGTAGCTCCTGGCCATCTGCAAGGTCCCTAAATTTCATGTTTCTATCATTAAAAATAAAAAGTTATAGGCATTTATTTCTCTCAATGCTAGTCTATGGGGAAAATGAGTCATCCGAATCTCGATTCGGAGGTCCAAATCTCGCTTTGGATTCGGATCCAAAGTGAATTGAGGAAGGTCCAAATCGACCCAAAGTGAATCAGGCCCAATTCCAAAGTGACAAATTGGGATCTGAAGTTAATCAGGTGGTCCGTGCACAGCCCTAGAACTAATGCCATAATGTGATGTATAGATGACACTGTGGTGTTGGAACAATATGTCTTGTAGTATTTTTTTCTGTCAGTGCTCCAGGCAGGGGAAACCTTTCCTCCACTAGTGTCAATCTTTTATTCTGTTAACAGCTTAAATTGAAAGAGAGAGGGAGGGAGGGAGGGAGGGAGGGAAATCGAATATTATGTTTTTGTTTGTTTGTTTGTTACGGAAACTGTGTAAAGATGGAGGGAAAAAAAACATTTGTTTGTTAGAACTTTGGAATGGAAGACCAAGCTCTTAATGGAATCTGTTCCCACAGTGTAAAGCAATAATAAAAATAAAAGACTGAATTCTTCACCCTGCAAAAGTACAGAGGTCAGTCTGAGGTCAGACTGATCTCTGTATTTCTTCAGGGTGAAGAATTCAGACTTTTCTTTTTATTATTGTTTTACACTGTGGTGTAAAATAGTGATGGTGACAAATTTCATAATAGCTGGCTTGTTAATTGAAACTCATCCATTCATAATGATTTGTAGGGAGCTGGGACTGATGTATTACAAATTCAGTATAAGTTCAGAGTTGATTGCAAGCTTTGGAGCATGTGCAGTAAAATAATTCCTCCCCCCATTTTCTGTTGTCCTACCATGTAGATCCTACCTAGGACCCCCCCCCCCAATTTACTTGAAGCAGTCTTCTTAGCTGTTCCCTTCATTTCCATAGCTAACACAGCTCTAGCTCCACAAGGAGGATTCTGCAGGATCCATCTTCATACTTCATCTTCAGGCAGGCAGGCCATGTGAAAACTAGGGGTGTATGAGGATTTTTATTTCAGTTCACAAATAACTAAAAATGCAATCTCGAATGTGAACATGAAAATATTCACAATTTCTCAAACTTTTCTTCAAGTTGCAAAATAAGTACTTGAAAAATGTGCAACTTTCTCAAAATGCACAGCTTTCTCAAAATATGCAAATTTCTCAAAATGTGCACATTTTGAAACACCCATGCTTTAGTCTATAGAGAGAAATCTGCACACATTTTGGAATTGTTTGCACAAAGTTCACCTTTGATAGCTGTTTGAGTAATATTCCCTTCTGTGCAAAATAAACATCTCACTGATGCAAAAGTGAGCACAAATCAAGGAGACACAGGCAGTAAACTGGAGCTATACAGTGACCAGATACAAAGGAGGGCAGGGCTCCTGCAGTTTTAACTGTTGTGATGTAGAGGGAATTTCACCACATGCTGCATGCATGCAAATGACACCTACTGAAAATCCCTTTTCTGTACAAGTTACAGGAGCCCTGTCCTCCTTTACATGTGGCCACCCTATTTAAACCACACTTTGCCAATTTGGAAAACAAAGAAATAGAGTCTTAAGACACCTGGATATATTTACTGAGTGAAGGTGCAGTACATGAGGTGCAATAGAAAAATGTGCAGTTTGATCCTGATAAATCATGGTAGTAGTCCAAATTTATTGTACATAACCATAGTATTTTACAATATGGGTACAACAGCGATCATGGTTTATAGGACTGAGATTGTTAGGTTTAATATGGGCACTCTATTAAAAGAACCAAGTTGCCTTTCCACAATTTTTATTGGTGGGGTTACACATCCTTTCACACAACAGGAAACTTAGCCAGAGCAGCTCTGTACACAGCAAAGTGGTAGCTAATTTGGTATGGATTTTAGTGATGCCTGAATGCATTTACTATTGCAGTTGTGATGTTTATATGGTATGTTTTTTTTTAGATTGTTAAAAATGGAGAACTCCTTCTGAAAACAGATCATAAACATTCATAAAGAGAGTGCCATTGCACATAATAACCAACAAATTAAATTCTGGTGTTTTTGCAGTCACATTAAAAGCCCACAGTAAATAATTCTCTTTGAAAAATGTTTGGGGCTTTGTTTTCTATTGAGATTTTCATGCCACAGATTAGGGCGCTTAATGCAACACAAATATTTAGCGGACCATAGCAATATCTGTTTTGTGCTTTGCTTAAATGTCAGTTCATTAAAATCTTTTAGATGGGATTCTTGATCAAAATATTTGCCATCTCAAGATATGATGGCATTTCCAGGAATTTAAAGAAGTGTTTCTTTAAAAAAAGTTTCTGTTCTTTCTTTTCGCACCATAATTGCTAGCAACTTAGCATGTGTTTTTACAATTCCCACACATGTCCAGCATGAATATCCAAGAGATACGTGGTATATCTACAACTGTGTAACCAAGGGCATTGTTGTTTTCCTAGCAGCATGAATATCCTACATATAAGTGCCACCTGAGGCTCATGCATTATTGACGCCTGCACTTCATGAAGAATGATTCATAAGCACTACATCCCCATGAGTAGGAGGAGGATCATTTATGTGCCTACATCCCCATGAGTGGGAGGGGGACTGCATTTGGACTGCATTTTTAAGAGAACCAACCTAATTCTCGCATCCTGAACTAATATGCAGTTTGGTACACATTTATCCTTTGGACTGAATTCAGCTTCTGAATTCTACGATGCTGCTACAAAAATGCATACATAAGGAAAACATGGATACAAACTTGTATATATTTTATATATCAGGGAAAGTTACTGTCATGGTTCCAGGTGTCATCCTCTGAGGAAAAGCTTGAACCTTCACAGCCAGGTGGCCCCAGGGAACAGGTCACCTCAGAGGACCCCAGCACTACCCAAGACAGTCCAGAGCCCTCAGGGGTGATGCCTTCAGTACTGCTCCTTGAGTAGGGTGACCCTATGAAAAGGAGGACAGGGCTCATGTAACTTTAACAGTTGCAGAGAAAAGGGAATTTACGCCAGCGTCATTTGTATACAATTTGTACCTGGTGAGATTCCCTCTTCATTACAACAGTTAAAGCTGCAAGGGCCATGCCCTCTTTTGTATATGGTCACTTTAGTATAGTGCCTGCAACTTTAATTGCTGTGATGAAGAGGGGATTTCACCAGGTACGAATTGCATACAAATGATGCTGGCTGAAATTCCCTTTTCTCTGCAACTGTTAAAGTTACATGAGCCCTGTCCTCCTTTTCATTTGGTCAGCCTACCCTTGAGAGACAGAGTTCAGCTTCTGAGGCAGCCTGCCATCTAGTTCTCAAGAACACCGGTGCCATAAGATTCAGGCTAGGATAGTGGCCAAATGAAGGAGTGCTTCCTGAAGAGGCTCCTCATGAGTAAAGGACTCCTTGTGAGTAGAGCCTCTAAGGTCATGCAGCTGAGTTCTGGGTGGGGTTCTGGTACCTCTGGCTGTTTCAGATCTCAGCGGGGACTTGAGAGCTGCTGGTCTTATTAGTAGTGTCTTGTATACTTGACTTTGCTCTGACTGAGTTTTTGTGCTACTGACCTTTGCACTCCTGCTTGACTCTGGTTTTTGGATTTCATTTGTAACTTATTGCTACCTGTGTTTTGACTTTGGCTGCTCCTCAGACCTCTCTTTTGGAACTCTTCCACCTGCCTGGTAGTAGTGTAGGAAATTCTAGGGCAGTCGTCATTTCAGGCATATCAAAGAGACATATCTAAACTGGCGGTTTGAAACAAAGTTTGCTTTTGACCTATTACTGGTAGGAAATTTGATCTGGGCAAATGGGAACTTTATGAGAAGCATTCTTGATTAATAAGGTCAAAACCACAAAGGACAAGTTTGGAAATTTCTATAAAACTGTACAAGTAATTTCATGTTGTGTGAATATGAATATGGTAGCCACTCACATTACATATGTTCAAATATAAAACTATAAAAGCAAAGAGGAGATACTGGATGGGATTGCTCCTTGTGGGAGATATCACTGCTGGCAAAAAGAAAAAATGTATTGGTAATTTATATTAGGGGTGTGCAAGCCAAAAAATATTGTCATTTATCATTATCGTCATTTCGGACCAATGATATCGTAGGTGAACCATATCGTCTTCACGATACTTATCATGAAAAATAATATTTTTGCAGCCCTATTTTTAAAGAAAATATGCCTATAACTTCTGTATTTTAAAAGTTAGAGACTTGAAATTTGGTCACAATGCTTATGGGATATGCCTAAGTATGTGTATGAAATTTGAGATCAATCCCTCCAACCCTCGTTTTTATATGATTTTTAAAAGATCGTTTCCGTTCTGACAGGTCTGAATGAATGCACATGGTGAGCTGTCATTCCGATCTGTCAGAACTGAAACGATCTTTAATAAATTCCTATAAAATCGAGAGTTGGAGGGATCAATCTCAAATTTGGCACATATGTGTAGCATATATGCATAGGTCTCCCATCTACACCACTTGAAAGCCTGTGTCATATGAAATAATGTGGTTTCTCACAGCAATCATACTTCTGGTTACCAGATGCCAAAAGGACAGGATCTCTACATCTTTAATAGTTGTATAGAAGAGGGGATTTGCTTGATAAGCTACAGCTGCTGGAATTCTCTCTTCTACACAACTATTAAAGGCACAGAAGCCTTAGCATGCTATGTAGAGCTTCCATTTGGCTCAGTGCATTCTGAACTACAGGACTAAGCCAAAGGCTTTGTAGAAAGGGTGAGGGAAGTGAGAGACATAGATGAGGGGCTTCTTAGGACATTGGCTTTTTCAACTGTGGCACCAAATAATGGAACTTCTTTCCAAGTAGTTGGAATGGCAGCTTTGTTCTGTAGGATTTGGGGTGCTCTCTAGCCGTGACTTCAGAAAATGGTTCTTTATCTTGCTTGGTTAGTTTATTGGTCTTTTGGGGGGTGTTGGGGTTTTATTTTACTGCAATAGTTCTAGGTTGGTTTCTTTTGTGTGGCCTGAGCAGTTGCTTATTACCGTTTTGAAAATTTACTATGTTTCTAAGCTTCCTTTATTGAATCAGCAGGTGGCATAAAAATATTGGGAGAAATGAATAGATATGGGGCATCAAGATAACTCTTTTAAAAGTCCATGGTAAGTTTCACAATCAATATCTATGAAGTCAGTATCTCCGTGATTGAACTGCAGCTCCTTAATTTTCTCCAACATTCCTGTTCTTCTCTGCATCTCTGCTAAGCGATAGATTGTGAGCTGGCATTCCTGTGACGAATGAATGTAGACTGAATAATCCCTTCCTTGTTAACCTATCTGGAAAAAAAGAGGAGCATCTATCAACAGGAACAATTGAAACACATTTCCTATTGTGATTTGAGATTCTTTCAGCATGCAACTTTCTTTTCTTTCCCTGTCTAGTTTAAAGAATTCTTCCCCATTTCTTAAAAAATACATTTCCTTTGACCTGACAAATTCAGTGTAATGTTCTCTTGCTCTTTTCCTCTCTCTCATTCGCTTGCTCAGTGACAGTACTGAGGTTCTTCTTTCTTTTCAAAAGAAAAGGTTCAGCTGTATTTCTTCTCTAAAAATGGCCTTGAAAACCGGCTGAGATCAGTTATATGCTCAGGAAATTTAATCTGCCAGAATATTATCTGTTTCTTTTAAACAATGCCAATTATATTATCCCCACACTTTTGAAGCTATTTCATCTGTTGCCATTATTTTTGTATCAGTGGCTTCTGTTGTTAAGGCTTCACTTTTAATGTTGCCTTCAAACTTTTGTGAATTTGAAAGTACTATTGTTTAAAAGTTTTAATTAGGGGTGTGCATCGGATCGGATCCGATCCACGATCCGAATCCGATCCGCCCCCAAAATCGGAAAATCCGATCCGATCCGATCCGACACACCATCCGATCCGATCCGATCCGATCCGGCGAGGTCCGATCCGGATCGGATCGGATCGGCGGATCGGACGCCATTTTAAATGCGTTTTTCCCATAGCAAAGTATTGTTGTTTTACAAAAACGCCTATAACTTTTTCATTTTTAACGACAGAAGGATGAAACTTGGGCACATTGTACACTGGTTAGGGATAGGTATCTGTGAGAAATTTCAGAAAGATTGGTGCATGCAGTTTGTGGCAATTAATTTTTTAATAAATAACATGGAATGCCTATAACTCGGTCATTTTTAAAGTTACACACATGAAACTTTGCCACATTGTAGGTGGTACCTTGGGACCCACGTGTGTGAAATCCCAGAACCGTGGGTGCTTGCCTGGTGTGGCAATGAATTTTTGAAAAATGGGTAGTAGTGGGGTAAATGCAGTTATGCCTCCCATGTTTTTATTTTTAAAGATACAAACAGGACACTTCGGCACATTACAGGGAACACTTCCCTTGATATGTGTGTAAAATTTCAGACAGCTAGCTCCAGGCATGTGTTGGCAATGAATTGTTAAAAATTGGGTAGCAGTGGGGTAAAATACAGTTTTGCCTCCCATTTTTTTATTTTCAAAGATACAAACGGGAAACTTTGGCACATTGCAGGGAACACTGCACTTCAAATGTGTGTGAAATTTCCGGAAGCTAGGTGCAACATTTTAGTGGGAAACGAACGTTTATTCATGGCATTTCACATGGGATTTATGGGTTGGTTTTAAGAGCTACAAAGCTCTAACTCGCTCACATGGCACAGGACCTATGCCCGCTCAAACGCTGAAAATTTCACAAACTTTGGTGCAATGCTTTAGTGGGAAAACAAAGGTTTATTCATGGCATTTCACATGGGATTTATGGGTTGGTTTTAAGAGCTACAAAGCTCTAACTCGCTCACATGGCACAGGACCTATGCCCGCTCAAACGCTGAAAATTTCACAAACTTTGGTGCAATGCTTTAGTGGGAAAACAAAGGTTAAACTTTATTATTTTAAACCTTCAGGAAAGGGAGGGGGAGGCTGTGTTTGTGTGTGTGTGTTTGACAGCTTGATCCACCAATTGTGCTTTAGAATACATGACTGAATCACCCAATCCTGTGAAGACTTTCTTCAGCCTCCAATCGCAATGCTGGAGGAGGGCACCAGTATATATTCTCTCAGCCCTGCCCTTCTGGCTCTTTGTGGGTTGAACGTGGAGGAGATTAGGGAGTGTTTTGGAGCTGTGTTGGAGAGACTGTATTGATTGAATTGATTTGATTGCATTTGGAGGTGGTTTTGAGGAGTTTCTGATCTTTTACTTCAGCTTTTCTTGTTCTCTCTCTTGGCTTTCCTTTCTCTCTTGCCTTTCCTTTCTTAGATAGCACGTTTGTTTGTCTGTGAGTTCAGTTTGTCTTTGCAGTGAGTGTGTTTGTTCTACTTTCGCTTTCTGAAAAAAACCCAAAAAAATAATAAAAAAATATTTCTATCCTCTCTCTCTCTCTCTCTCTTTCTGTGTGTGTGTGTGTGTGTGTGTGTGTGCGCTTGTGAGTGAGTGTGTGTTGCTGGGCTGTGTAGCCTGCTGCTACAAACACAAAAAAAGTCAGCAAAGCACACACTTACACAAAAATAAATAATAATAAAAATAAAATGAAGCGTGGCACTCAAAGGGGGGGTGCTCCCAAGGCAGCATTTGGGAGAGGCCGCTCTGGGCATGGTGCTGCTGCTGCTGCTGCTGCTGCTGGGACCAGCAGCAGGCAGCCTACTTCCACACCCCCAGTTAAACTGAGGCGTTCTCCACTGGGGCAGCAGAAGCAGGCAGAGGCAACTCAAAGTAGTGCCTGCAGGGCACTCTTTCAGCAACATGAGGCAGGTGCTGGGAGCAGCAGTGGGCATGAAGAAGGAGCACTATATCCAGCTCCTTCTTTGGTGGGTGAGCCTGTGAACCCGCTGACTGATCTTTTCCCAGATCTTGTGGAAGTCAGCGAGGTTCAGAGTGAGAAGGAGGACTCTGATGTGGGGCAAGAGGAAGAGCAGGCAGCACCACAGACTTACTCTCCACAATCCGTCCTCTCTTCCACTCATTCCCTTGCTCCTGAGGTGACACCACAGAGCGAAGGCGCCGGCAGGCCGTCTGTGTCACCCCAGAAGCGACAGGCAAGCAAGGTGTGGGACCACTTTGAGGTGGCAGTGGATTCCCGCTTTGCTGTCTGTCGCCACTGCAAGATGTCAGTGAGCAGGGGAAAAATGCCAGGCCACTTCACCACCACGAACCTCACCCGCCACATGCAGAGGCACCACCAGTCTGTTTTGCTTGGGACCGAGGCGGGCACCTCGCAGCAGACTGGTGCTAGCGGCAAGGGCAAGCAGAAGGCTCCTGCAACTTCTGCCAGCTCTCGACCTCCCATCCCCAAGAGGCTTCGCCAGGCCACCATGGAAGAGATGGGGTGGGGGAAGTATGGAGCCACAAGGTGGCGTTTTCCAGCGCCCAACCAGATCACCAATTGCATCGGTGAGATGGTGGCGTTGGATGACCAGCCATTCAGCCTCGTCGAGAACGCAGGCTTCAAGAGGCTGATGGCTCTTGTGGTTCCATACTACAAGCCGCCGTGTCGCACCACCCTGAGCAGGCGTGTGGTGCCCTCCCTGTACCAGGCATGCAGGGAGTTAGTTCTGGGTCGTCTGTGCCAGGCAGAGGCACAGAAGGTGCACTTCACTTCGGACATCTGGTCCAGCGAAGGAGGAGTGCACGCTTACCTGTCCCTGACGGCTCACTGGTGGGGAGCCTCAGGGCAGGAAGCACCCAGGACTTCTGGGACTGGGAAGGAGGGCTGCCGCTGGGCCCTCCTTCATACCGCAGTCATGGACCAGTCCCACACGGCGGAGGAGATTACGGAGGCCATGAACCGCATGGTGGCAGGGTGGCTGGGCGGGCACCAGCACACCCGCGGTTACATGGTCACGGACGGGGGAGCCAATATGCTGAAGGCGGTGCGCGATGGCGGATTTGAGGGCATCCGCTGCATCGCGCACGTCTTCAACCTGGTCGTCAGGGATGGCCTTGGAGGCAGCAAGGCCCCTCTCCCTCCCCAAATCCGTAATCTCCTAGAGAGCTGCAGGAAGGTGGCTGGGCATTTCCACCACAGCGTGAAGGGCAGTCGGTTGCTGCGGGAGAAGCAGCAGGAGCTGGGACTTCCGCAGCACCGGCTAGTGCAGGACGTGGCAACACGTTGGAACTCCACCTACCACATGCTCGAGCGTATGGTGGAGCAACAGCGTGTTGTCCACGAGATGTTCAGGGTCGGGGACATTGGCATCCAGGCCCCACTGTCCAGGCAGCAGTGGGAGGCCATGTCCCAGCTTCTGGTGGTCCTCAAGCCGTTCCTTGAGGCCACCGAGACCCTGAGCAGCAGCACTGCCCTTCTCAGCCAGGTGCTCCCCGTGGCCAGGCATCTCCAGAATCAGATGGGCGAGTTTCTGGAGGCCGGGGATGCCGTCACCGGCATGCGCTTCCTGCCAGAGGTGCGGGAAGTGGTGACGAGGCTGAGGGAAAGCCTATCCCGCCGGGTCCAGCCTGTCTACAACGAGAGGCAGTACATGTTGGCCACCATGTGCGACCCGCGCATCAAGGATGGGTTATGTGGGCAGACTTCCCGGGCAGGTTGGGTGGAAATGCTGGTGACGGACGTTCGGGCGGCCCGGGATGCCAGGATTGGGCAGGCAGAGGAGGAGCCCACCGAAGCCCAGGCGCTAAGTCCGCTGAGCACCACCAGCAGCGGCGGCACCAGCACCACCACACCCAGCAGGGGGACAGGCCAGGGGTTTTGGGACAAGGCTTTGCAGGCTGCGGTTGGGCATAGAGGCACTCAACCCAGCCGCCGCCAGGATGACGCTGCAGCAGCAGTGCAGCGTTACCTGGCGGAGCAGATGGAGGACGGCTCCATCGAACCCCTGGCCTACTGGTCATCTCGGCGCCAGATGTGGCCTGATCTGGCGCGGGTGGCCATGGACAGAATCAGCTGCCCACCGTCCAGCGTTCCAAGCGAGCGGGTGTTTTCCATGGCGGGCGACGTGGTCACACCCCACCGCTCTCGCTTGGACGCTGAGATTGTGGAGCAGCTGGTCTTCCTCAAGGTCAATCTGCCCCTGCTGGGATACCCCACCCTCATGCCCGCGGGGGAGTAATTGGCAGGCACCCCCCATCCATCCCACACCTTTGGGCAGGCACCAGCAGGCCCTTGATTTTTTAATTCTTATTTTCGGTTAATTAATTTTCTTTACTTTAATTTACTGGCTGTGTTGTTTACAGCTCAGTAACTCAACTCTGAACGATGGATCCCGAAGGGATCTAGTTTCTTCTCCTAGCCTCTTACATTGAGGGGATGCACAAGCATCTCACACATTCTATGTTGTTTGACTTGAACCAATGTGCTTGCACGTGTGCCTCTGAAATTGGACTCCGATGGCTCCCTCCAGGCCTTCTGTAAGGTCCCACACTTCCATGGGCGTTTCTTCTTGTAAGACCACGTCAGAGGCTCATGAGAACTTTGGATAAGAAGAAGGCTTAATTTTATCGCCAAGGAACGCATGCACCTCTCTGACTATGAACGAAGGACGCGATAGGATTCCTCTTCCAGGCTCCTACATTGAGTGGATGACAAGCAGCATCCCACACTGTTTCTGACTGTGTCTTATGGACTTATGTGGCAGCCTTGCAGGGCTGTCACTGTGTGTTGTGTTTATTTTGGCTATATGATTTAAAAAACTGCCTGCCCGCCTGCCCACCTGCTAGGTTGCCGCCATTGTGAAGTAGCCGGAATGCGTGGGCTGGTCTCACGGTTCTATTGCTTACTTGTGCAATGCGCAAGCGCCTGGCATCATGCCCGCCTCTGCCTCTGCCCCTGCCTGCCTGCCTGCCTGCCCGCCTGCTAGGTTGCCGCCATTGTGAAGTAGCCGGAATGCGTGGGCTGGTCTCACGGTTCTATTGCTTACTTGTGCAATGCGCAAGCGCCTGGCATCATGCCCGCCTCTGCCTCTGCCTCTGCCTGCCTGCCTGCCTGCCTGCCCGCCTGCTAGGTTGCCGCCATTGTGAAGTAGCCGGAATGCGTGGGCTGGTCTCACGGTTCTATTGCTTACTTGTGCAATGCGCAAGCGCCTGGCATCATGCCCGCCTCTGCCTCTGCCTCTGCCTGCCTGCCTGCCTGCCTGCCCGCCTGCTAGGTTGCCGCCATTGTGAAGTAGCCGGAATGCGTGGGCTGGTCTCACGGTTCTATTGCTTACTTGTGCAATGCGCAAGCGCCTGGCATCATGCCCGCCTCTGCCTCTGCCCCTGCCTGCCTGCCTGCCTGCCCGCCTGCTAGGTTGCCGCCATTGTGAAGTAGCCGGAATGCGTGGGCTGGTCTCACGGTTCTATTGCTTACTTGTGCAATGCGCAAGCGCCTGGCATCATGCCCGCCTCTGCCTCTGCCCCTGCCTGCCTGCCTGCCTGCCCGCCTGCTAGGTTGCCGCCATTGTGAAGTAGCCGGAATGCGTGGGCTGGTCTCACGGTTCTATTGCTTACTTGTGCAATGCGCAAGCGCCTGGCATCATGCCCGCCTCTGCCTCTGCCCCTGCCCGCCTGCCTGCCTGGAGGTGCCCATGCAGCTGTGACTTTGCCTCTGCCAGTGGGACTTTGCCTCTGCCACTGGGACTTTGCCTCTGCCACTGGGACTTTGCCTGGAGGGAGCTGTGCCAAACTGTGACTTTGCCTGGAGGAGCCTATGTGCCACTGTGACTTTGCCTGGAGGAGCCTATGTGCCACTGTGACTTTGCCTGGAGGAGCCTATGCCAATGTGACTTTGCCTGGAGGAGCCTATGTGCCACTGTGACTTTGCCTGGAGGAGCCTATGCCAACGTGACTTTGCCTGGAGGAGCCTATGCCACTGTGACTTTGCCTGGAGGAGCCTATGTGCCACTGTGACTTTGCCTGGAGGAGCCTATGCCAATGTGACTTTGCCTGGAGGAGCCTATGTGCCACTGTGACTTTGCCTGGAGGAGCCTGTGCCAATGTGACTTTGCCTGGAGGAGCCTGTGCCACTGGGACTTTGCCTGGAGGGAGCTGTGCCAAACTGTGACTTTGCCTGGAGGAGCCTATGTGCCACTGTGACTTTGCCTGGAGGAGCCTATGCCAACGTGACTTTGCCTGGAGGAGCCTATGCCACTGTGACTTTGCCTGGAGGAGCCTATGTGCCACTGTGACTTTGCCTGGAGGAGCCTATGCCAATGTGACTTTGCCTGGAGGAGCCTATGCCAACGTGACTTTGCCTGGAGGAGCCTATGCCACTGTGACTTTGCCTGGAGGAGCCTATGTGCCACTGTGACTTTGCCTGGAGGAGCCTATGCCAATGTGACTTTGCCTGGAGGAGCCTATGTGCCACTGTGACTTTGCCTGGAGGAGCCTGTGCCAATGTGACTTTGCCTGGAGGAGCCTGTGCCACTGGGACTTTGCCTGGAGGGAGCTGTGCCAAACTGTGACTTTGCCTGGAGGAGCCTATGTGCCACTGTGACTTTGCCTGGAGGAGCCTATGCCAACGTGACTTTGCCTGGAGGAGCCTATGCCACTGTGACTTTGCCTGGAGGAGCCTATGTGCCACTGTGACTTTGCCTGGAGGAGCCTATGCCAACGTGACTTTGCCTGGAGGAGCCTATGCCACTGTGACTTTGCCTGGAGGAGCCTATGTGCCACTGTGACTTTGCCTGGAGGAGCCTATGCCAATGTGACTTTGCCTGGAGGAGCCTATGTGCCACTGTGACTTTGCCTGGAGGAGCCTGTGCCAATGTGACTTTGCCTGGAGGAGCCTGTGCCACTGGGACTTTGCCTGGAGGGAGCTGTGCCAAACTGTGACTTTGCCTGGAGGAGCCTATGTGCCACTGTGACTTTGCCTGGAGGAGCCTATGCCAACGTGACTTTGCCTGGAGGAGCCTATGCCACTGTGACTTTGCCTGGAGGAGCCTATGTGCCACTGTGACTTTGCCTGGAGGAGCCTATGCCAATGTGACTTTGCCTGGAGGAGCCTATGCCAATGTGACTTTGCCTGGAGGAGCCTATGTGCCACTGGAGTCCTCCGATCCACAGCGGCCGCACGAATAAGGTAAGTGTGTGCAGTCAACGCAGGGACACCTGAGAGTGTCCAGAAGTGGGGCAGTCTGAGATCTTACTTCCGAGTAAGCAAGCAGGCAGCCCCGTGTGCCTACTGGGGCGTGGGCACTCAGGACCGGGCAGATGCCAGTCCTGGGTGAGAGGGAGCCAATGGTGGAAAAGTATGATTTATCTCATGTTAATTCTTTTTCCCCCCCTCCTTCTTTTGCAGCCTATGGAACTCTTCGCCACTGCGCAAAGCGCACCCGTGATTCCAGACTGCCCATCTGCCCCAGCCACGGCCACATGGAGGTGGCCCCTCGATTCACGTCACCCCTACGACTCAGGTAAGAGTGCAGGCAGAGTGGCCATATAGAAAAGAAGGCAGGGCCCCTGCACCTTTAACTGTTGTGATGAAGAGGGAATCTCAGCAGGAACTAATTCCATACAAATGACACTGGCAGAAATTCCCTTTTCTCTACAACTGCTGAAGTTAGGAACCCTGACCTGGATTTGATCTGGTCAGCCTAACGTAGGGTGCTATTAGGAGTGAATGAATAACCCAAGGACAAAAGAAATGGTGATTCTCTAATGATCCGGTAAGCTGTGTCCTGCCAGACACAAAAGGATAGCCAATCCCTCTAACAATGGGCTCAGAAGAGTGATTTAGAAAGGGAGGGGTGCAGCAGGAGAAAGAGGATTGCATCACAAACAAGAGAAGTGTGCCGGTGGGAGACTACTAGGACTTGCATGTATTAATTATTTAATACAAATCTTTATTTATTTTCCTTTCTTCTTTTGCAGTATAAAAGTATTCATGTAATATTCATTATCCCCCTCCTCTTCTTTTGCAGCCTATGGAACTCTCACTGCCACAGTGCCCGGGAAAGGAGAGACTTTGCCCATTAAATGCCAGCCTGCCCGCCCGCTGCTGATGCCGCCTGCCGCCTTCCAGATCATTCCTGCGAGGCGGGCCAGCCGCCTTCCTTGCACAAGCCATGGGACTAGGGGTCCTCCAGGAGAATCTCACCGAGTCCTCAACGCCCTCAGGACTATGGTAAGTGTTCTGTGAATGGGGGGGGGGCACCTTCCACCTAACTGAAGGTTGGCTGTCTGCCTGCTAACTTCCGAGTGAGCAGGCAGCCCCGTGTGCCTGCTTTGGCGTGGGCACTCAGGAAGGGCAATCCTGGGTGGAAGGGAGCTGGTTGTGTTAAAGTGGTCAACTAATATTCATTCTTTTCCCCCCCCCTCCTTCTTTTGCAGCCTATGGCACTCTCACTGCCACAGTGCCCGGGAAAGGAGAGACTTTGCCCATTACATGCCAGCCTGCCCGCCCGCTGCTGATGCCGCCTGCCGCCTTCCAGATCGTTCCTGCGAGGCGGGCCAGCCGCCTTCCTTGCACAAGCCATGGGACTAGGGGTCCTCCAGGAGAATCTCACCGAGTCCTCAACGCCCTCAGGACTATGGTAAGTGTTCTGTGAATGGGGGGGGGCACCTTCCACCTAACTGAAGGTTGGCTGTCTGCCTGCTAACTTCCGAGTGAGCAGGCAGCCCCGTGTGCCTGCTTTGGCGTGGGCACTCAGGAAGGGCAATCCTGGGTGGAAGGGAGCTGGTTGTGTTAAAGTGGTCAACTAATATTCATTCTTCCCCCCCCCCTCCTTCTTTTGCAGCCTATGGAACTCTTCGCCACTGCGCAAAGCGCACCCGTGAATCCAGACTGCCCATCTGCCCCAGCCACGGCCGCATGGAGGTGGCCCATCGATTCACGTCGCCCGCACGACTCTGGTAAGAGCCTGTCAGAGAGCTTACCCACGAGTAAGCAAGCAGGCAGCCCCGTGTGCCTGCTGGGGCGTGGGCACTCAGGACCGGGCACATGCCAGTCTTGGGTGGGAGGGAGCCAGTGGTGGAAAAGTATCATTTTTCTCATATTCTTCCCCCCCCCCCTTCTTCTTTTGCAGCCTATGGAACTCTTTGCCACAGTGCCCAGGAGAGACGGTAATGCAGACTGCCCACCTGCCCGTCACTGCCCGCCTGGAAGTGGCATCTTATCAACAACGCCCTCAGGAGGACTACGGTAAGTGTTCTGTGAATGGGGGGGGGCACCTTCCACCTAACTGAAGGTTGGCTGTCTGCCTGCTAACTTCCGAGTGAGCAGGCAGCCCCGTGTGCCTGCTGGGGCGTGGGCACTCAGGAAGGGCAATCCTGGGTGGAAGGGAGCTAGTTGTGTTGAAGTGGTCAACTAATATTCATTCTTTTTTCCCCCCCTTCTTCTTTTGCAGCCTATGGAACTCTCACTGCCACAGTGCCCGGGAAAGGAGAGACTTTGCCCATTACATGCCAGCCTGCCCGCCCGCTGCTGATGCCGCCTGCCGCCTTCCAGATCCTTCCTGCAAAGAGAGCAAGCCGCCCTCCTCGCACAAGCCATGGGACTTGGCATTCGCCCTCAAGGAGAATGTCACCCAGTCCCCAACGCCGCTGTTGGACTTTGCCCTGGATGCCAGCCTGCCCGCCCGCTGCTGATGCCGCCTGCCGCCTTCCAGATCCTTCCTGCAAAGAGAGCAAGCCGCCCTCCTCGCACAAGCCATGGGACTTGGCATTCGCCCTCAAGGAGAATGTCACCCAGTCCCCAACGCCGCTGTTGGACTTTGCCCATTAAATGCCAGCCTGCCCGCCCGCTGCTGATGCCGCCTGCCGCCTTCCAGATCCTTCCTGCAAAGAGAGCAAGCCGCCCTCCTTGCACAAGCCATGGGACTTGGCATTCGCCCTCAAGGAGAATGTCACCCAGTCCCCAACGCCGCTGTTGGACTTTGCCCTGGATGCCAGCCTGCCCGCCCGCTGCTGATGCCGCCTGCCGCCTTCCAGATCCTTCCTGCAAAGAGAGCAAGCCGCCCTCCTTGCACAAGCCATGGGACTTGGCATTCGCCCTCAAGGAGAATGTCACCCAGTCCCCAACGCCGCTGTTGGACTTTGCCCATTAAATGCCAGCCTGCCCGCCCGCTGCTGATGCCGCCTGCCGCCTTCCAGATCCTTCCTGCAAAGAGAGCAAGCCGCCCTCCTCGCACAAGCCATGGGACTTGGCATTCACCCTCAAGGAGCATGTCACCCAGTCCCCAACGCCGCTGTTGGACTTTGCCCTGGATGCCAGCCTGCCCGCCCGCTGCTGATGCCGCCTGCCGCCTTCCAGATCCTTCCTGCAAAGAGAGCAAGCCGCCCTCCTTGCACAAGCCATGGGACTTGGCATTCGCCCTCAAGGAGAATGTCACCCAGTCCCCAACGCCGCTGTTGGACTTTGCCCATTAAATGCCAGCCTGCCCGCCCGCTGCTGATGCCGCCTGCCGCCTTCCAGATCCTTCCTGCAAAGAGAGCAAGCCGCCCTCCTCGCACAAGCCATGGGACTTGGCATTCGCCCTCAAGGAGAATGTCACCCAGTCCCCAACGCCGCTGTTGGACTTTGCCCATTAAATGCCAGCCTGCCTGCCCGCCTTCCAGATTCTGCTGTGGAAGGAGAAATAAATAATACTAGGTGCTGCAAGAGACCATGTGGATTGGCTCTACATCAAAGCAGCCTTCTGGTTTAGAATTACATACTACACAAGAAAAGAACAATCACTTATCCTGCAAGATCCCTTCCCAGGCTAGGATCTGAATAATAGCTATTAGCTAGGATCTGAATAGCTATTACCTGGGATTAGCTACTAGTGCATTTGGTAGCATTCCTGCAACCAACACCTGTCTTGTCATGTAAATGTATGGGTCCCTAAAGCAATTTACAATCACTTTACATTTTACAAATGAATAAGTGAAACTTTCTTCCCTCATTACCAATCCACACCAGGCAGGCAATGTCCCCTTCCTGAAGGTTTAAAATAATAAAGTTTAACCTTTGTTTTCCCACTAAAGCATTGCACCAAAGTTTGTGAAATTTTCAGCGTTTGAGCGGGCATAGGTCCTGTGCCATGTGAGCGAGTTAGAGCTTTGTAGCTCTTAAAACCAACCCATAAATCCCATGTGAAATGCCATGAATAAACCTTTGTTTTCCCACTAAAGCATTGCACCAAAGTTTGTGAAATTTTCAGCGTTTGAGCGGGCATAGGTCCTGTGCCATGTGAGCGAGTTAGAGCTTTGTAGCTCTTAAAACCAACCCATAAATCCCATGTGAAATGCCATGAATAAACGTTCGTTTCCCACTAAAATGTTGCACCTAGCTTCCGGAAATTTCACACACATTTGAAGTGCAGTGTTCCCTGCAATGTGCCAAAGTTTCCCGTTTGTATCTTTGAAAATAAAAAAATGGGAGGCAAAACTGTATTTTACCCCACTGCTACCCAATTTTCAACAATTCATTGCCAACACATGCCTGGAGCTAGCTGTCTGAAATTTTACACACATATCAAGGGAAGTGTTCCCTGTAATGTGCCGAAGTGTCCTGTTTGTATCTTTAAAAATAAAAACATGGGAGGCATAACTGCATTTACCCCACTACTACCCATTTTTCAAAAATTCATTGCCACACCAGGCAAGCACCCACGGTTCTGGGATTTCACACACGTGGGTCCCAAGGTACCACCTACAATGTGGCAAAGTTTCATGTGTGTAACTTTAAAAATGACCGAGTTATAGGCATTCCATGTTATTTATTAAAAAATTAATTGCCACAAACTGCATGCACCAATCTTTCTGAAATTTCTCACAGATACCTATCCCTAACCAATGTACAATGTGCCCAAGTTTCATCCTTCTGTCTTTAAAAATGAAAAAGTTATTGGCGTTTTTATAAAACAATAATTTGCTATAGGAAAAAGCATTCAAAATGGCGTCCGATCCGGATCGGAAAATCCGATCCGCGGATCGGAATCGGATCCGATCCGATCCGACACACCATCCGATCCGATCTGATCCGATCCGACCCCCCAGGTCCGATTCCGATCCGCTATCCGATCCGATCCGGGGGGTCAGTGCACATCCCTAGTTTTAATGTAATAGAGGGGTTTTTTTGTTGTTGTTTTAAAAAAAACTCCACCTCAGACTTGAAAACAATTCTTGATCTTTCTCCCATGAATTACAACCATAAAAATTCTTGACAAAATAAAAGCTGTATTTCTCTTCTGAACAATTAACCCAACACTTCATTTTCGGAGCCCTTGAAAAATTACCTTTGGAGTTTTTCACATTCCCCTGCTGAATAAGAATGTAATAATTGCTTTGCCATGAGGCTGAGGGGTTTTTCTAATTCAACATTCTGTGTCTAACATTGGAGTTCACAAGCCGGGCATGGAAGTGAAGGCCCCAGCATTTGGTCTTCAGAGGTATATCTATCCATGGAGGTTTCATTTAGCTGTCATAGCTAATAACGACTGATAGACAAAAAATCTATTTAATTCCTTTAAAAAACAGATCAGAAACAATAGCAGAAGTCCAGCAAAATAATTCTGCAGACCAAGATTATTTTTAAACTAAGGATTGGATCCAGACTTTGGTGCATTGAACTGGGCTGGCAAGAACAGACTTCCCTGTTTCCTTTTCTACCTGGCAGTCCCTTCAGCCACCTGATGAAAAAGCTTCACAGACTGAGGGTGTCAGGGTTCAGTTTCAACACTGCAGTGGGCTTTGTAGTTTATAGCTAAGTTTTAATTAGAAGCAGTGTGGAAGGCCTATTTCAGCTTTTGGAATGTTAGAATCTGTATGAGTTTATCTCTGTCAGCGCTCTCAGAGCAGAGCAGCAGGGAGTCACTCTACTCTCCACATCCTCCTGCAGGCTCGTATTTAGCAAAGTTGCTCTCCATGAGAACCTGACAGAGGAGGGGTGGGGTTTGCAGAAGGGTTACTCAGGTTGAAGTGTCATTGCTGAAGGGCTGAACAATGTTTGGAAAGGGGCCTTGCTGAAAGGCCAAACACCCTAGTCTGTCAAGTGATCTGGAGGAGCTGATGGCAAGGCGAAGAGCCTTTGCTAGCAACATCTTGTCTGCATTGCTTGAAGCTTTCTCTGTTTGGATCCATCAGTGTCTAAGCCTTTGAAGGCACTCTGCACATGAACTTTCCTAGTTAGAACTTTTGATTGCTAAGGACTTGCCATGGAAAGTACTGTGAAGTTTTTCATAGACTTGAATTCTCATTTGCTGTGGATTATGTGTCTTTGTTTGTTGTCAGCTCAGTGTGCTGGCAGACTGGGGCTGATCTATGACTTGAGACTTTCCTCTGCTTAGTTTCATGTAGAGAATTGCCAATGTGAAAGCACATGCAGAGAATTGCCAATGTGAAAGCACAGAACTCCTTACATTTGTTGGTTTAACCTTCCGTTAGTCATGATAATCCTCAACCATGTAGCTTTGAGTTATCAATAAAAGATGCAAAATTGGACTACCCTCTCTATGAGTAGTTTTGTTTAAACCTTTCAACAATTTGCCCCTTTCATTGCCTGAGGGATCATGCGAGGAATGATTCCCTTTCCTTGTCTGGAGTTTGGAACCTAGTATATGGATTGCCTAGTTTAGATTTCACCAAGAATCCCAAGACCCTTCCCCTGTGTTCAGAACCATGGAGATGGCAATGGGGAAACCACATTGATGAGGATATCAGTCACAGTTGTAGTTATTAGTAGGGTGTGCATGGCCAGAAATATCAAAATTGCAAATGGATCAGAATTTCCAATATTAAAAATATCAGATCCGATCATATTGGGGGTACCCGGATTTGATCGGATCCGATATCCGATAAATATTGGAAGTTCTGATCCAATTACGGACTGACATTTCTGGTGTTTTCCCCATAGGCTTACATTGGGGGAAAGAAAGCAGTAGTACAGACTGCCGGCAGCAGCAGGGAAGGCCACAGGTAAGGGGGGACACTCCTTCCCTTCCCTCCCACTCATGCTCCTTACCTGTGGCCTTCCCCGCCATCGCCGCTGGTCCATACTACTGCAAAACAGGCTTTCTAGTCTGTTCCTCAGTACAGAGACGTGCTGAGTGATGACGTAATCACTCCGCGCGTCTCTGTACTGAGGAACGGGCCGGAAAGCCTGCTTTGCAGTAGTACAGACTGGTGGTGCTGGCGGTGGCAGGTAAGGAGCGCGAGATGGGGGAGGAAGCGTGAGTGGGGGGGGGAGGGAGGGAGTGCCGGCCCAGTGTTTTTCCCCATAGACTTGCACTGGGGGAAAGCTTTCTTTCCCCCCAATGCAAGCCTATGGGGGAAAACACCTGAAATGGTGGTCCAAAAATCTGATATGCCTGATAGTTATTGGACATATGGATATCAGATCAAATCAGATAGGGCTACCTAAGGAAATTATCGTTATCAGTCATCGGATGTCCAATAACGCCCTTATCGGTTCATCATCAGTCATCAGACCCGATACGATAGACAACCTTAGTAATTAGCTTCTAGAATTGACAGGGTTTACACTTCTGTAGCATAGTTCAGTCTATCCTAGACTTTGTGCTTAGATTGCATGTGAGTGGGGATGGCTACATCTTTTTGAGAATTGTCTCTCCCCTGCCCCATATTTTACATTCTTATCAGCTAGGAGCCTGATGGCCAGTAGGAACTAGAACTGGAACTGAACATCTGCCATTGCAGTATCCCATGTAACACTATAACTGAGAGTCAATGTAGCTTAATTATATTCAGCTGAAAGACCTAGCTCCATTTTGTGACATTATTCAAACTACAAACCTTGTTGAAATTTAGAATATGCCTTGTTCAGACATTAATTCCATTTGTGTTTAGAAGGGCATGAAGCGGAGAGTTAAGGATGGGAGAATTAATGAGGTTCAAGCTAGTTGTGAATCTCATATTTTCATCTATGACCCTGGTTCATCTCGTTCCCAAATGCACATTTCCATTTTTCTTTTTGAATTGAAAAAGTGCACATTTTGGTGCACATTTTTAAAGCATGTACGCAAAGTGTGCACATTGCCCCATAGACTAACATGTGAAAGTGCACATTTTAATATGCTGACTATACACATAAAGGATTTCATTTTGCAATCCATTCCAGAGGATAACATCTGGTGAAAATGATATGCTTGATTCATAATGCATCTGGGCATGATGAGTAGGGCAAATTCATATTCCAAGCCAAGTCATTACCAATTTCAATGATATTACTACTTTAGCTTATGCCACATTAGAGCTAGGGATGTACGGGAATTTCATTTCAGTTCACCAATCATCTGAACTTGCCCCAATTGAAGCCCCTACCACAAAGAGGGACTATATATATATATATATATATATATATATATGCTCACCCATTCCCAAAGTTGTGATTGCATTTTTTTAAATATGCATTTTTATTTTATTTTTAAATGTGCACTTTAAAATGTGCATTAAAAAACCTCATGTTCACACTACATAATTATTCAATAGAGGGAAGTGAACACTTTTTGGAAAATGAACACAGATATGAGCACTTTTTCAATTTGAATTCTTCATTTTCCCATTTAGTAAAAAGTGAAACAGGTTGCAAACAAAAATGAAAGCCAGGAGAACCAAGCTTTGAAGTGGAGATCAAAGAATCTCAGCTCGAACATTCTTGGTTTTCCCATCTCTAGTTTGAGCATGACTTGCTAATGTTCAGCTTCACTCTTGGTTTTTAGTCAAGGGACTTCTTTCCTAATGGACAAAAAATTGGGAAGGAAACCATTAGACTGTTGGTGGGTTTTGCTTGTTTATTTTTTGCTAGTTGGCAGAAAAGTTTCACAGAAAACCTTTATATTCCTTTTCTTCCTATTTTGTAGGGATGGGGAAGAAACTCATTGAGTTCACATCCTAATTCAAGCATACCTACCTTTAGATATTTCAAACCAATATGCAAACAAACTCAGTTAATGTTTCAAAATTTGCTTTCTCTGAATTTTGCAATGGACTCCTCCACATTTTTATTTGTTTTTTTTCCTATGTTCATTATGAAGGAGGAAATGCACAGAAATGTGTGGATCTTTGTGAAAACAACATTAAAACGCATTACATTAGGGCAATTGCTTGCAAAACTGGATAATTGCTTGCTTAGGCAAAGATGCCTACAAACATGCATGTATTAGGAGAAATGAAAAGAAAAATGCATTTGAATGTTCATGCATTCCTTTAAAAAATATTCTCAAAGTTCAGGACAAACAAAATTAATATTGGATTTTTCTTTCAAAGTTTGGGACAAGCAGAATTTAAGATGGGGGGGGCGGATATGGATTGGAGAGAAATGGAAATTGACAGGGTTTTTTATCCTTTTTATTTTGTTTTTTGAATATGTGATTTGAGTTAGGATGGTTCCATTGACCAATTCTGTTCTATCTTGAGTGTTGAGTAGGAATGGGCTACTTCTGCATGGATTCATTCATAAGTCTGTTGCATCCTGCTTCTGCACTGATATGTCATTCTTTTTAAAAATCGTCATGCAACCTATGTAAATACTTTTCCACGAATACTTATTTTTAAATGTATTTTCTCTCAAGATATGCATTTTGAAACACATTCCCCCCGTGATACACATTTTTAAAATATCTTTTCTCTCAAGATACACATTTTAAAATATATTTTGATAATTTAAACATTCAGAGAGGTACAAAAGCTGATAGATAGATAATTTTTGATCTTTACCTTCCTCCGAGAGATATGGATCCTGTTAGTTCATATTGGAATTAACAAAAATCAAATACCTGAGGCATCTTGAGTTTAGGCATCCCTTTTTCTTTCCCTGATTAAGCCATGATGGCAACCCAAAAGCTGAGCTTATGAATAGCTGCCAGAAGTTAAAATCATAGAGTGAAAGTCTTATGGTGGCTTTGCGTCTTTTCTTTCCAGCTTTATTTCCTACCAGTTATTGATTGAAAGTTGCAAGGTGGACATGTACTTCATTCTAGATGGACGAATATGCACAGTAAACCTGCAAGCCAAGGAAGGCAGAAAATGGCCTATAACATAATCATAAAAGGTTCAAGTGAGCTAAATAGAATGTCAATGCTGAACGCCGTTAACCACCAAGAAATCAATACTGTAATTTAACTGTTTTAAATTGATTTTATATGCAATTCCTTTGAGCAGGTGGTTCTCTGGTTGAAGGCATTGATTTCTGGGGAGAAAGGTAGCGGCAGCAGCAACTCTTTGTTGATTTGCTTCCTGATTTTCCCTTTGAAAGCTGCAGATTATTAGGGATGAAATTTTACACATTTAAGCATGTGTGTGAAAGTAAAAGTGACACTTTCATTGCTACATGAAATTTTTAAAGACTATAAATGAACAGAACATTGCTTTAATAAAGTTGTGTGTGTGTGTGTGTCCAGCATGATCTACAAAGAGTGAAGCTTCTGGATGGGTGGAAAACGTAAATGATATTGAGTACAGAATTAAACTTGACTAAATAATGTGCTTAGGAATAGTTCAATACTTATTTCTCTGGTCCCAATGCAGAGCTCACTACTGCTGACTGAAAGGAACAATCAAAGTTCCCTCACGGCAAGGATGCTGAGGACTGAATTTGTGGCTACTTAGGAGGAGGGCCTTCTCTGCTGTGGCACCTCAGAGAACAAGTCACTTCAGGTCATCCTGAGGCTGACCTGGTTGATTCTGGGCCACCAGGTGAAGGAGTGCTTGCTTGCTTCCTGAAGTATTCTTCTCAGGAAAAAAAAATGCTCATGACTAGGGCTGTCCTCATGAAGAGGACATCTGACACAAGCTTCCAATGTGATACAGCTGAGTCCTGGGTGGGGCTCTGGTACCTGTGGCTATATCAGCTTTCAGTTAGACCTTGAGAGCTTCTGGAAATGATGTCATACCTTCATTCCTCATCTCTAGCATCCTGTTTTTCCCTGACTTTGCTGCATGTTTGAACCTCCATGCTACTGACCTCCGGACTCCTGCCTGACTCTGATTTATGGATTGTGTCTTTCTGGGCTGTGCCTCAGTCCCCTCTGTTGGACAACACAAATATGCCTGGTAAAACTGAGTTTTGACCATTGCCTGTGTCTTGAACACTCCTACCTTAGCCTGTTCCCTTTCTGAATTGAACCTGTTGTGCTTGGCCATTTGCCTGTTTAATTGACTTCCCTATTTGGATTTGTCCCTGTATTTGTGTAGCCATGAGCTCCTATCCAGCTAGTGCAGGAAAGCCAGGTTAAAACTAATGCCCACAGGTTAACACTTACTTATTTGCCAAAACATTTTGAAGTATTATACTGGTTTGTTATATTTTCCTGCTATATTCATGCTTTGATTTATTTGTATTGTGATGTTTTATTGTTCTATTGGATTGTGACATAGTTTGGTTATTATGCCTCTCGTACAGTTCCCTGGTATCCAAGGATGAAGTATGGGTTTGATAAATAAATCTAACAGACCCATACAGCTGTGAACATTTTATAAATATACCACTTAACTTTTTCTGAACTTTTAAAATTGCAAAATCATGATTTATTTCCAAAAAGTCAATTTCTCTTGCAAGTTCACTTGATGGGCAAAATAACTAAGTGCCTTAGGCTGTAATCTTCTACCTACTTACTTGGGAGTAACTCCCATTGAATTCTGACTAGACGTGTATAGGATTGCATTATCTATCATTCCTGTCCAATAATACAATGGCTATATGTTTGTTTGTTTTATATGTATTCTTCACTTAAAATTGTTACACTTGTTTCATGGTAATTTTGAAAATCTCATTTATTAAGATCAGTGGGGCTAGCTGCTACTCTTTTCCAGAAGTAGACTTGAATAGCCGCTCAAGATGAAACATTTCATAGCTGAAATTCTCAGCAAGATCTGTAGGATTCTCATGAAGTTAACATGTATCTAAATGTTGGGTCTATAAATCCTGCCAGCTGCACTGGCTCCCAATAGGGATGTAGGAGAAATTCATTTCAGAATATGTAGGATTGGTCAGAATGTTGCTCTAAAACTGCTTTTGATCGATCCAGAAAATCTCACAAGATGTGGATAGTAGGTACATAGGCACAGGGAAACCCATTTCCATAAATATCCTCAAGTATGATCCACAATTTAATCCAATGTATTTTCTTACATTAATGAGATTTCTGCCTGGGCCAGGGTTTCCCTGTCCTTGCCACTGCTTGGATCCCAGACTTCATCAATGCATAATTGGGGGAGGGTGGGCTTGGACGCCCTCTCATCATATCTAGCAATGTATCTAGTTCCCTCTGTGAAACATTAGAGGAGATTATTAAATGGGCTGCCACTATCATGGGAATTGAGCTCGTCTATATGAATGCCTCAATTCACATAAATGGTGCCTCCATTTCAGTCTTGCCACACGTACAATTCTATCAACTCTAGGCACCCCTCATGTAACTACTATTCAGCCTCCTGATGTATAAGCCATTTCTAAATTGATCCTGTTTCTGCCCTTTTGATGAGAAAGGAAGAAAGTTATAGTGTGACCCTATGCATGTCTACTCAGAACAAAGACTCATTAAGTTCAATGAGACCTACTTCCAGGTAAGTGAGAATAGGATTGAAGCCTAAATCACTAACCCTGCTATTCAGAGCAGCTCTACTTAAAACTGCTTAATTTTAGCAGGATCATTCTTCATCTTTCTACTCTTAATTGAAATTAAAGATATTTTTTTTGGATCAAGAGAGGTACTTTGAATATGCCTTAATATTAGGGATGTGCACTGGATCGGACCCGATCCACGATCCGAGTCCGGTCCAGTGGGAAATCGGATAAATTATCCGATTTCCGATCCCGCAGCTGGATCGGCCGATCCAATCCGAACCGGTCCGAAAAAGCTCCGAACCGGTTCGGCGGATCGGCGGATCGGCGGGCGCCCACTGGCGCCCACCGCCGCTTCCATTGGCGGGCGCCAGCGGGCGCCCGCCGATGAAAGTGGACAGCGGGGGGGGGGGAGGAGGGGGGCGCTTACCTTCTCGGCCCGGTGGCTCCCGTCCGGCGCCGGCGCCTACTACTACTAGCAGGCTCCGCGGCCTGCTCTAGGGTGGCGCGCCGGGTGATGTCATCACCCGGCGCGCTACTCTAGAGCAGGCCGCGGAGCCTGCTGGTAGTAGTAGGCGCCGGCGCCGGCCGGGAGCCGCCGGGCCGGGAAGGTAAGGAGGGGGTGCGTGGAGGGGAGGAGGGGGCGCGCGGAGGGGGGAGGGGGGCCCTTACCTGCCCGGCCCGGCGGCTCCCGTCCGGCGCCGGCGCCTACTACTCCCAGCAGGCTCCGCGGCCTGCTCTAGGGTGGCGCGCCGGGTGATGTCATCACCCGGCGCGCTACTCTAGAGCAGGCCGCGGAGCCTGCTGGAAGTAGTAGGCGCCGGCGCCGGCCGGGAGCCGCCGGGCCGGGAAGGTAAGGAGGGGGTGCGTGGAGGGGAGGAGGGGGCGCGCGGAGGGGGGAGGGGGGCCCTTACCTTCCCAGCCCGGCGGCTCCCGTCCGGCGCCGGCGCCTACTACTCCCAGCAGGCTCCGCGGCCTGCTCTAGGGTGGCGCGCTGGGTGATGTTATCACCCGGCGCGCTACTCTAGAGCAGGCCGCGGAGCCTGCTGGAAGTAGTAGGCGCCGGCGCCGGCCGGGAGCCGCCGGGCCGGGAAGGTAAGGAGGGGGTGCGTGGAGGGGAGGAGGGGGCGCGCGGAGGGGGGAGGGGGGCCCTTACCTGCCCGGCCCGGCGGCTCCCGTCCAGCGCCGGCGCCTACTACTCCCAGCAGGCTCCGCGGCCTGCTCCAGGGTGGCGCGCCGGGTGATGTCATCACCCGGCGCGCTACTCGAGAGTAGGCCGCGGAGCCCGCTGGTAGTAGCCGCCAGCGCCGGACGGGAGCGGACGGTCCGAGAAGGTAAGCAGTGGCGGGGAAGGGGGCTTACCCCCCCCCCGGAGCCGTCCGCTTCTATCCGCTGGCGCCCGCGGGCGCCAGCGGATGGAAGCGGGCGGCCCCAGGGGGGGTAGGGAGCGCGGGGGAGGGGGCTTACCTGCCGGGGCCGTCCACAGCGGACGGCCCCGGGGGGGGAGGGAGTTAGGCCCCCCCTTACCCACCCGCCGCCATTTTTTCCTCATAGACTTGCATTGCAATGCAAGTCTATGGGGAAAAAAATGGCGGCCGATCCAAAAATGTACGATTGGGTCGGGATCGGACTCGATCCGGTCCGGGGGGCCTCCGATTTTGTCCGAACCGGTCCGGGACAAAATTGGAGGTCCCGATCCAGGTCCCGATCCGATCCGGGGGGTCCGTGCACACCCCTACTTAATATCAGCCATCAAACCTCCACGTTGCAGTAAGATGAAAACATCTATAAAGAATGATATAGTTTTATCAATGAGCTCAATGAATGAATTCAATGGGACACATTCCAAAGAAGGGGTGTAGAGAACTTGTTAAATTTGTTCCATCTGTATTTCATGGATTGTCAGGCTCAGGCATCTTCCAGTCTGTCATATGTTCATTGATGGAGTTATTTGCTTGTTTGTTTGTTTTCCATTTGTGCAAGTACGCATTAGCACTACTGTGCATTAGTGTATCATCCCCGCAAAAGTTTTTTTTAAAAAAAACCTCTGCAAATTTGCATAACTCAGAAAAAGCTGATTTGCTGCAGAAGCTGCAGATCTATCCTATCTACAACTTCAGTCCCAAACTAAGGCTCCCAACTAGTGTGGGAAAACATAATTACAGAAACGGCATTAAGATTTGTGAAACCATGACTTTTTAAAAATAAACTGGCTTAATTTTCCTTAAGTTTATAATATGATGAGTATGAAACCTTTGAAACAATGGCATAATAATGAAAGAAGCTAATACTGGCATTTATCTTAAACTGAAACTACAGGTTTAATTCACAGTGTAGATAGCCTTTAGGGAACAGTGTTCTTAAACTAATTAAAAGATGTAATATTTTAATAAAAGGCAAGATAATGCTCTCAGTAGTATTTTGGATACATTATATATGAGAGTAGTAATGCCACAGTGTAATTGGTTTTTAATAGGGATGTGCACTGACCCCCCGGATCGGATCGGATAGCGGATCGGAATCGGACCTGGGGGGTCGGATCGGATCGGATCGGATCGGAGGCTGGTCGGATCGGATCGGACCAGATGTCCGATCCGGATCGGACGCCATTTTGAATGCTTTTTCCCATAGCCAAGTATTGTTTTACAAAAACGCCTATAACTTTTTCATTTTTAAAGATAGAAGGATGAAACTTGGGCACATTGTAGACTGGTTAGGGGTAGTTATCTGTGAGAAATTTCAGAAAGATTGGTGCATGCATTTTGTGGCAATTAATTTTTTAATAAATACCCAGGAATGCCTATAACTTTGTCATTTTTAAAGTTACACACATGAAACTTTGCCACATTGTAGGGGGTACCTTGGGACCTATGTGTGTGAAATTTCAGAAACGTAGGTGCTTGTCTTGTGTGGCAATTAATTTTTAGAAAAATGGGTAGTAGTGGGGTAAATACAGTTACGCCTCCCATTTTTTTATTTTTGAAGATACAAACAGGAAACTTGGGCACGTTACAGGTACCACTTGCCTTGATATGTGTGTGAAATTTCAGAAACATTGGAGCTTTCCTTGTGTGGCAATTAATTTTTGAAACAATGAGGAAAGAAACACCTATAACTTTGTCATTTTTAAAGTTACACACATGAAACTTTGCCACATTGTAGGTGGTACCTTGGGACCCATGTGTGTGAAATTTCGGAAACGTAGGTGCTTGCCTTGTGTGGCAATTAATTTTTTAATAAATACCCAGGAATGCCTATAACTTTGTCATTTTTAAAGTTACACACATGAAACTTTGCCACATTGTAGGCGGTACCTTGGGACCTATGTGTGTGAAATTTCGGAAACGTAGGTGCTTGCCTTGTGTGGCAATTAATTTTAGAAAAATGGGTAGTGGTGGGGTAAATACAGTTACGCCTCCCACTTTTTTATTTTTGAAGATACAAACAGGAAACATGGGCACATTACAGGTACCACTTGGCTTGATATGTGTGTAAAATTTCAGACAGCTGGGTCCAGGCATGTGGTGGCAAGGTATTTTTGAAACAATGAGGAAAGAAACGCCTATAACTTTTTTATTTTAAAAGTTAGAAGTCTGAACATTGCTCACTTTGTAGATGGGTTAGGGGTAGATATGTGTCAGAAATTTCAGAATTATAGGTCCAGGCATTTGATGGCTATGGAATTTTTAAATTACATGTTTCAAAAAAATTTCTACAGAGGCCAGGTCTTCCCCTCCCGCTTCCCGCGAAGAAAAGGAAACACTCTCTCGTCTCGATCCCTTTGATCCTTGCTAGTAGTATCCATTACAGGGCTCGTGTTTCCTTTCCTACTTTCACTTTTCAAGCAGAACGGCTGAGCCTAGCTGAGTTTTGCAGCCATGCGTGCAAGGAAGGATCACTCTGGTCTCGATCCCTTTGATCCTTGGTAGTATCCATTACAGGGCTCGTGTCTGCTTGAGTACAAAGTGAAAGCAGACACGAGCCCTGTAATGGATACTACCAAGGATCAAAGGGATCGAGACCAGAGTGATCCTTCCTTGCACGCATGGCTGCAAAACTCAGCTAGGCTCAGACGTTCTGCTTGAAAAGTGAAAGTAGGAAAGGAAACACGAGCCCTGTAATGGATACTACTAGCAAGGATCAAAGGGATCGAGATGAGAGAGTGTTTCCTTTTCTTCGCGGGAAGCGGGAGGGGAAGACCTGGCCTCTGTAGAAATTTTTTTGAAACATGTAATTTAAAAATTCCATAGCCATCAAATGCCTGGACCTATAATTCTGAAATTTCTGACACATATCTACCCCTAACCCATCTACAAAGTGAGCAATGTTCAGACTTCTAACTTTTAAAATAAAAAAGTTACAGGCGTTTCTTTCCTCATTGTTTCAAAAATACCTTGCCACCACATGCCTGGACCCAGCTGTCTGAAATTTTACACACATATCAAGCCAAGTGGTACCTGTAATGTGCCCATGTTTCCTGTTTGTATCTTCAAAAATAAAAAAGTGGGAGGCGTAACTGTATTTACCCCACCACTACCCATTTTTCTAAAATTAATTGCCACACAAGGCAAGCACCTACGTTTCCGAAATTTCACACACATAGGTCCCAAGGTACCGCCTACAATGTGGCAAAGTTTCATGTGTGTAACTTTAAAAATGACAAAGTTATAGGCATTCCTGGGTATTTATTAAAAAATTAATTGCCACACAAGGCAAGCACCTACGTTTCCGAAATTTCACACACATGGGTCCCAAGGTACCACCTACAATGTGGCAAAGTTTCATGTGTGTAACTTTAAAAATGACAAAGTTATAGGTGTTTCTTTCCTCATTGTTTCAAAAATTAATTGCCACACAAGGAAAGCTCCAATGTTTCTGAAATTTCACACACATATCAAGGCAAGTGGTACCTGTAATGTGCCCAAGTTTCCTGTTTGTATCTTCAAAAATAAAAAAATGGGAGGCGTAACTGTATTTACCCCACTACTACCCATTTTTCTAAAAATTAATTGCCACACAAGACAAGCACCTACGTTTCTGAAATTTCACACACATAGGTCCCAAGGTACCCCCTACAATGTGGCAAAGTTTCATGTGTGTAACTTTAAAAATGACAAAGTTATAGGCATTCCTGGGTATTTATTAAAAAATTAATTGCCACAAAATGCATGCACCAATCTTTCTGAAATTTCTCACAGATAACTACCCCTAACCAGTCTACAATGTGCCCAAGTTTCATCCTTCTATCTTTAAAAATGAAAAAGTTATAGGCGTTTTTGTAAAACAATACTTGGCTATGGGAAAAAGCATTCAAAATGGCGTCCGATCCGGATCGGACCTCATCGGATCGGATCGGATCGGAGGTTGTCCGGATCGGATCGGATCGGATCGGATTTTCCCGATTTTGGGTCGGATCGGATTCGGATCGTGGATCGGATCCGATCCGATGCACACCCCTAGTTTTTAATTGCTATAATGCATTTGCTAATGACACTCCAATCTTTTAATTTAAGGAATGGGAATTTTCTCAGATTGTTATATCTATGTCTCCAACTTGGTTAAATCCCTGCCCTATGGGTCCCTTCCTCTCTGTATATATCGAACTTAATGGGATGTAAGAAGGGTTGCCAAGTTGTTAGTAAAGCTTAAGGCATTAGAGTTCACTGTGCTGTTCCTCCTGTTCATCAGTTGGCAATGCTCAAACTAAGGAATTCATTAGTCTCATACAACATTTGCCGCTGCAAAATATTGAAATTGTGTTGGAATGATAAAGCAGAAGCAGCCTTAACTCTTTGATGTATGATCCCAACAACTTTCACAACAAAACCTGGCTTCCCTCTGGATTCTTCCTTCTTTTTGAGAGTCATGTACAATCATTACCTGATTTCTGAATTCATGATAATTCACAGCTGCATGTGAGAACTGGCTCAATTTCAGATGATATCAGATTATTAATTAGGAATCCTCTATCAGTGGTGATACATTTTGATGGCTCCTGTTCATTAGTCTGGTTGAGATATGCAACAGAATGAACATAAGAACATAAGAAGTGCCATGCCGGATCAGGCCGATGGTCCATCTAGTCCAGCACTCTGTTCACACAGGAACCAATCAGCAGGGCACAGTGCAGTGGCATT
Source organism: Anniella stebbinsi (assembly GCA_029215795.1). Taxonomy (NCBI): domain Eukaryota; kingdom Metazoa; phylum Chordata; class Lepidosauria; order Squamata; family Anniellidae; genus Anniella; species Anniella stebbinsi. Next base: position 107,234,990 of record JARDYH010000002.1, on the reverse strand, counting down.
CCTCCCACCCATGCTCCCCAGCAACTGGTGCAGACAGGCTTACTGCCTCTAATACTGGAGGTAGCCCATAACCATCAGGACTAGTAGCCACTGATAGGCTGAATTCGGACGACACATTAAGCAACTGGGGTGGGGGAAACAATCGTCAGTTGTATTGACTATTGTGTCATCCGAATGCTGCCATAGTCAACTCAGCGCTGATCCTAATCCACACCAAAGTTGATTATTTATTATTATCGTTGTGTGGGGAGTACCCCCTAGATGATCAACTGTAAAGTTGATTATTACCCCACCATTGACTGTCGTGTTGTCCGAATTCAGCCATAGTCTCCTTCAAGAAATTAACCAACTCCCTCTTAAACCCATCCAAATTGTTGTCCATCACCACATCTTGTGGTAGTGAATTCCATAATGTAACTTCAAGGGATGACCCTGGGTTCTAGTATTTTGAGAGAAGCAGTAAAACGTCTCCCTATCCACATTCTCCACACTATGCATGATTTTGTACACCTGTATCGTGTCTCCCCTTAGTCTCCTTTTTTCAAGGCTAAACAATCCCTGCTGTTGTAACATTCCCTCATAGGGGAGATGCTCTAGCCCCTTAATAATTTTAGTTGCCCTTTTCTGATGAAGTGGGAATCAGTTATTGTGAATAGGGATGAGTGAAATTTCAGTTCAGTTTTGATAAGAATTTACCAAACTCTGCAAATTTCTCCAAATGAAGAACAACAACAACAACAAAAAACTTGAGTTTTTCAATAAAAAATGTTTGTGGGTCAAACCAAAACTAATAGATTTTCCATTCAGGGCAGGTGCATTGAGTAAGGATATACACATTTGTAAATTTTGGGTTCTTTCAGTTTCTCTTCTTTCTTATGTTAAATCTGATTCATCTCAATCTTGGATAATTTCTCCAGTCTTAATTTTGGTTTGTCCTGAATGTTGAGATTTTTTTTTTTTTAAAGAGTTTGCATGAAAATTAATAAGCATTTTTCCTGCATATATTTCCTAATGTATGCATTTTGCACTTTTGCCTAATGTACACATTCTTGTAAGCAGTTTTCCTAATAAGATTTTTAATGTTATTTCCCTAATTTCTTTTTATTTTTCACATTTCTTTCTTTTTAAAAATTTATTGGAAAACTCCATTGCAAAATTTGGAGAACTGAGAATTTCCAAAGATAACTCAGTTTTGATTTGTATAGTGGTTGGAAATACACAATTGGGTAAGCTAGGCTGACCAGATAAAATCCAGGTCAGGGCTCATGTAACTTTAACAGTTGTAGAGAAAAGGGAATTTCAGCCAGTGTCATTTGTATGCAATTAGTTCCTGGTGATATTCCTTCTTCATTACAACAGTTAAAGGTGCAGGCACTATACTAGAGTGACCAGATACAAAAGAAGGCAGGGGCCCTGCAACTTTAACTGTTGTGATGAAGAGGGAATATCACCAGGAACTAATTGCATAAAAATGACACTGGCTGACATTCCTTTTTCTCTACAACTGTTAAAATTACATGAGCCCTGACCTGGATGTTATCTGGTCACCCTAGGTAAGCTCATGTTAAAATGGAAGTTGAATGATTTTGCCCCATCACTTTGCTCTTAAATGTCTGGAGTTGAATCCCCATGTGTTTAGCCATGTTAGTTTTTAATTAAGTTCACCATCTTTTTTTCCTGATAACTTCCTCATCTTTAACAGCTGCATGGCAGGCAGGGACATAATGGTCCCCTCCATGTTGGAAAATTAAATTTGGCTGGTGCAGAAAGATGAGAATTTTGTTTTAGCTCATTTTTTTTAAAAAAAAATGTTTACTAAAATTTGAGAAGCTGTGCTAGAACCTTTTCCTATTATTATTATTATTATTATTATTATTATTATTTACATTTATGTACCGCCCCATAGCCGAAGCTCTCTGGGTGGGTTACAAAAATTAAAATATTGAACAATAAAAAGACAATATACAAAATTTAAAACCATAAACATAAAACAATTGACATTTAAAACATTTTAAACTGTTAAGCCTGGTGACAATGTCAATCAAAACCTCAACTTGCCTTAAGTTTGTTTGTTTGTTTTTGGTTTCAGAGAGTTTTACATAGAAAATAATTAAAAATTGTATCGTCACCTGTAGTTTAACATGGCATGCTCACTTCTACCATGTCAGGATTCTACCACCTCATTCTGGTTACTGAATATGTAGAACAGGCCAATGATAAAAGTCATCACTTGATGCTGTATTCATTGCATGATTTTATATACATTTAGAGGCCCCTTCAAGAGATTTGAGTTTTCCTTATGCAAAGGCATATCTATACTACAAATACATTTATTGTACACCAGTATAATTATCATGGCTTCTGTTAAATATTTCTCATTCTCTCATGCAATGACAGGTCCCATAGCTCTATAGGATTGGGGGGGGGGGGGAATGGAAATTAAGCCAGCTTAAAGCTGTCCAATGTTAGGCTGACCAGATAAAATCCAGGTCGGGGCTCATGTAACTTGAACAGTTGTAGAGAAAAGGGAATTTCAGCCAGTGTCATTTGTATGCAATTAGTTCCTGCAGATATTCCATCTTCCTCACAACAGTTAAAGGTGCAGGCACTATACTAAAGTGACCATATACAAAAGAAGGCAGGCCCCCTGCAACTTTAACTATTGTGATGAAGAGGGAATTTCACTAGGAACTAATTGCATACAAATAACACTGGCTGAAATTCCCTTTTCTCTACAACTGTTAAAGTTACATGAGCTCTGACCTGGATTTTATCTGGTCACCCTATCCAATGTGAACTCATTTTTTGTGCTGCCACAGCATAATTGCAGAACACTTCAATTCATTTTGAATGCAGGTCTCATTTGTGATTCAATTATTTGTGTTGTCTCATCCCTGAGGAGCTTTGCAATGCTACTCCAGAATGAGGGGTTTGAGATTTGCAATCATTGTTTTATACACACACAAACACACATAAATGTAAACCATGAGCTACATTCAAACTGGTGTGCCTAAGGATTAGTACTGTAATGGAGGTTTCATTTCCTGCCTTAAGCAGGGTTTAACTCAGCTTGAAGTAAGAGAGAAAGTCAATGTGCAATTTCAGACTACTGATAAGACATTTCCTGGTTTGCGTGTTTTGGAGTGTGCCTGGGAATTTTGATTCCCTAGCCCTCCCATTTTGTAAAATGATGTACTTGAAAAGCAAGCCAAACCTTCATGGCATCAGGGTGAAACAAGTTGTGTCATGTGGCACTATGTTTGTTTAGATTAAGGCAGAAATTGAGGTCTGAAATGGTACAGTATTAGTAGCTGCAATTATATATGCCTTACCAGGGAGTAAGCCACACAGAATTCAATGGCAGTTACTTCTGAGTAGATACATACAGGATCACAATGTTAATATGTTGGGGGAGGAGCACCAGTTGGACTGTGCTTCAGATAAAAAATATCTTGGCCTTGACCAGCATTTGACTGAGAGACAGAACAAGAAGTTCAGCATTCTCACCTTACTGTTTAAGATGCATGATTACCCTTGAGGAACTCTGGGAGTTGTAATATAGTAAAGTTGCTGAAAATGTTCTGTTGCCTCTTTCCTAGCTCCTCAGTGAACTAGAGTTTCACATAAAGAGTATGGCTGCTGAACCAGTGTAAGGCTGCTAGCCTAAATTACTAAGCCCCACTGAACCCATGAAATGTATTTCGGTGTAATAAACATTGTTCCCTGCCTCGATCCAAATGGAGAGTCAGGTAAGAAATAAATTATTATTATTATTATTATTATTGGAGTGCATTGAACAGAGGAGCCATCTCTGAGTATACAAGTGATGAAACAGTGAGAGATCCATAAGTTCCTGTCAACCAGCTCCTACTTTCTAGAATTTTTCTGGATCTCTATGTTTCATTCAACACCAAGCCTCAGTTGCAGATTCTGAAAGTTGATGTGGTAGAAATATATATTAAATAATAATAAAACAAACAATTTTGAGCCCCAGTTTTAGACATTAAACAAATAAGTCTCCAGCTAGGCCTGGATGGAAACTGCACTCACCAGGAAAGGTTCACATAAACCTACATTCCAGCAATAGTCCCTCAGGGTCTAATTGGTCGCCCTTATGGAAAAACTGAGCCAAGTCAAAAGGGCAACCAGGAACACTAGCTATAAGGAAGACTTCTATACAGCATAGCATCAATTTAGGAGTTATATGGTTAAGCACAAGGAAACATTAATACTATCACAGACTCATAGTCATGTAAGAAAGATTTATTTGGATAAAAGGATATGATAGGGGAGAGGAAGGGATAAACAAATAGAATTTAAGTGATGCAATATGGCATTGAGGGCAGAATGTATTCTCAAGAAGTTTTATTATTTTATTTGTTAAAAAAATCAAAAGCAGTTAAACTGGGGTAGGGGGAGGTCTGAATACAATCTATGGCCAAAACTGTATTGGATCATCATTATGTAATGTAATGTAAGAGCTCCATATTGTATACATAATTTGTTTGTCTTTGGAAGCTGCATGCAAAGTAATTCTCTCTCTCTCTCTTTCTCTCTCTCTCTGTATGTGTGTGTATACATACACATACAATATATATATATATATATATATATATATATATAACATTCCATGGCTTGAAAACAGGAATATGGACAAGGTTCATAAGAGAGGGATAGCTCCACAAGAATTGTAAGAATTTTATCATGAATGGCTCTTAGGTTTCTTGCATGGTTGAATTTGCTTTGTCTTTGTTTTCTTCTGATTAACTTAACAAGTTGGTGGGCTGTTGTTGTTTTTGTTCCCTTCAGAGACTTTCAGGAATTAATTAACTTGTCAGTCATGGTCTGGAGAATCTTGGGTTAGGAAAACCCTTTTCTAAAATCAGTGAGCTTGCTGTGGATATGATGATAATTGGATTCCAATTGCAGTTTTGTCCATGTGGAGTCCCTAAGCATCACAGCAATAAAACCCACAAAGCAAGGATAATAATGACAGGCGACATAATTAGGCTAACAGTGAGGCAATCTTTAGTTGTATTGTCAGCTTTGGTATTTGAGTGATTGACAAAATGCTGATAAATGTCTACTCAGATATAAGCCCCCTTGAGTTCAATGGGACTTTTCCTCGTTGTATCATATAAAATTGCAGTCACATTATATTAGAAACAGACAGGGATTGCTTAGCTATATATAGATGTTGAAACAATATTCTGGCTGGTCTGGACCAGATCTACACTAAACAGGATATGACACTTTGAAAACATTTTGAAAATTGTATATGGAATGTGTCCTGGGCCCTAACAGTAGGCTGACCATATGAAAAGGAGGACAGGGCTCATGTAACTTTAACAGTTGTAGAGAAAAGGGAATTTCAGCCAGTGTCATTTGTATGCAATTAGTCCCTGGTGAAATCCCCTCCTCATCACAACAGTTAAAGGTGCAGGGGCTTTGCCTTCTTTTGTATATGGTCACTCTAGTATAGTGCATGCAACTTTAACTGTTGTGATGAAGAGAGAATTTCACCAGGAACTAATTGCATACAAATGACACTGGCTGAAATTTCCCTTTCTCTACAACTGTTAAAGTTACATGAGTCCTGTCCTCCTTTTCAGATGGTCAGCCTACCTAACAGTTGTCACTACTGTTATAAACTGTTTTAAAGCAGTAGTGTAGATCCTGCCCAGGTGTTGGGAGCTGGTTACTGGATTAAAATCCACTGTTATAGTCTCCTATGCTTATCAACAGCAAACCCACCAACCATGTGCAAATGTCTTGAGGCCTGGTGGAGGGACTGAAGCCTACCCATCATACTAACTGAATTTTAGGAAGACACACTCAGACTCCTACACAAAGGTAATCTAGAGGAAAAAATAGGGACAGTGATTTTCCAGGAAGAAGGAGCAGAAATCAGGGTGGTCATTAATAAGGCCTGTTGGAGCACATACCAGGCTTGAGCGATCAAGTGTATAGCATCTTAGACTTAGAAATACTCATGTGGAGGGCACTCATACGTAGAAAAGGGAGTAGTAATACACCGCTACCGCCATCTCTGATGCAATGTGCCTGGGCGAGCCCTTGCCACTGCCATTTGCCCATTGGCTGTAAACATCTCAACTGAAAAGCCTGTTCTGATTACACAGGGGTTCTGTTTGAACCTTAATAGTTGCTCCTGCATAGGTTTTTCATTTCAGATGTTTGTACTCAATGCACCAGTGATTTGTGTTAGCCTAGGTATATGATGCTGAGGGCAGGGACGGTACTGCTACTCCTTCTTCTATATGTGAGTAGAGATGTAGGAGAAATTCATTTCAGTTCAATTTTTTATCTGGATTTACCCATTTGACAACTTTCGAACTGAGCACAGCTTCAGAGAAAATCTACAGTCAAAGTCTGTACATTTCCGAGCTTGCAATGTGATTTGTGGACTTAAAGAAGAAGAAAAAAGATGTTCGGCAACATGTGTACATTTGAAAAATGTGCATGAACAAATGCATACTTTTTTTTTTTTTTAAAAAAGAAAACTATAGAAATATGCTTTAATTAATGGGAGAAGAATCTGTATATTTCAAAGATGTGCACAATTTATGTGTACATTTGGGGAAAAAACTACACATGGAAATATGCAAAAAGAACAAAACAAAGCTTGCAATCTTGTATGGACTCAAGTCAGAAAGAGGTTTGAGATGGAATTTGGAGAACTCAAGTTTTGCTTATTCATACATCCCTACACATAGGTTCCCTTGTCATCCTCAGAATCTGGCCATAAGGACATTTATGTTCAACACACTCCCATGTTGTTACAGCTTGAGGCTGCTAAAACAGCCAGGCCCCTTTAAGAGACCAAGACCTCGGTCAGCATAGAGGTAAATTCAACCAGCCTAAAAGCAGCTAAACTCTTAATTAAGGCTCAGTCTTAAGTTGCTTCTTGTAAGAGCAACATACAGACAAGCCTGTCTGGCCTCCAGCCTCAACACTACTTGAAGCTTTCTATGGTAGTGATTTCTTCCTGTCTTGCTTCCTTGGGGAAAAAAATGTTGGGGGAAAATTCCAGAGACTAAGCAGATTGGAGGAAAGTTTGAGAGGAGTTTGAAGGACACACAGCCAGCTGCAGGCAATAAGATTGAGGGGAAGATTTTGTCCAGTACTGGAAAGGTCAACCTAATTATTGCTAAGTACCAGCACAGATAAGATAATTGAGCAGGGATGGGCTGGTATGAGAAACATATATAACTAAGTCTTATTTGTATGGCTTGGTTGGTTGGAGGTCGGACTAGATGTATTTGGACGTGTGGAGAATTGTGTAAAGGACTGTGTACATATCTGATGGAAAACTGTTATGCTGTATATATTGGACCACGAGTAAACAACTCTGTATTATACACGAAGTTGGTGTGTGAGTATTCCTTCTGCTTCTGGGATTACTATTTAACCAAGTGCTAACACAAGCGCTCGCAGTGTTTGGCCCTTTGCTTCCATCCTCAACAAAAAAAAATACAATAAACTGACTACTTCTAAACAGCAGACCCATAGCAGTATTTTACAACTAATGCTAAGACATGGAACATCAACAGAAACCATGGCATGCGTAGAATATAGGCACTTCCCCTCTTCAGACAAATGTTTACTCCCTGCTGAAGGAATTTTTGGGTTTGACTGTTTATCCTATTGATATAAAGGTTTCTATTCTTCCTAGAAGATAAAGGGACATGCTAGACATTTCTTGAGTACCCTGTAATAGCAGGGGATAATTTCATAGGGTTGGGTTTTTTTGTGAGAACTCAGATGGGATTGCAAGTCTTTCCAAAGAGATGTTGTTGATTTGGGTGGAAAAGTAAAAAGTGGCCATAAATATGTAAAAAATAATGCAGCATTATTTTTATCTCATAAGTAAATAGGTTTCCAAGATGTTTGTCTCCTCCCCCCCCCCCCCAAAAAAAGAAGCAGTTGGGAAAAGAAAATGCATTTTGATGGAATCGTAAACAAAAAGGTTATCATGGGGATGAGATGTTAAGAATTAGGGCTTTACATTCAAACCCTCCTACATCAAGGAAATATTACTGGCGGCTATGTGAATTTGTGAAGCTTCTGCTGATGTTTAACTGCCCCGATGATGGGTAACAAGTTGTAGATATTGCCTAATTAAATGCAAAGTTTATATATAACCTTTGAAGACATTATTGGATTTCTAACGGAAGTGCTCAAATACAGAACTACAATGCAATGAAAGGGATTATTAATCTTGTTCCTCCTATTACCAACTCTAATTAGAAAAAAACAAATGGGCAGCGTCTTCCACCAGCAGCGTCTTCCATGTTTGCATTAGCAAATTTGATTGAAAACATAAGGGCTTCATCATTGAATTAAGGAAGCATCACTTATGGACCTTAACAGTGTGTCTTTAGGGACAAAAATCAAATGTTAAAATAGTGTGTGCTTTGTCATCCTCGTCTTCTCCCAATGTGGGCATTTAGGCTGTACATTTCTCGGGTCAGGGCCCTGTCTGTTCTTCTGATTTTGCTGAGAAGTACAGTTGTACAACCACAGGATTCAGTTTGGACCCTGGTCCTGTGATTTGGAAAACAGTCCAATTCTGCTTGAACTGGTTCAGTGGAAGGGATGGATGGACTGAATCGTGTCCATGCTGGGAGTTTCCCCTTCGCTAGGAGAGTCTTTTTTTGTCAATGCCAATTTACATAAATGACTTTTACCCTTTGTGCACTCCGTGCAAGAAAAGAGCATGAGTGGTCACTGCTGTGTCCACCACCAAGGCGAGACAGGCAAGGATGGCCCCTCATACCCCTTCCTTGCAGGTAGAGCATGAAGGGAGGAGAGCGTTTTCCATTAAAGCCAGCAGAGCGAGGCACGGTGCCAGTGGCAGTGCTGAGTAACCATACCTCTGGGCACTGACAGAGGGAGGCGCGGTTGCTCAGACACTGAGTCCAGCAAATGCAAGGGTCTGCGAACTGGCTTCCCGGGAGGGGGGGGGCGGAACTGGCAGGGACCGGCCAAGCTCTAGGCCTTGAATGGACATTCATGACATCCCCTTTCAGTGGCTCCCCACTTTGACTCACATCTGAATCTAAATCTCAGTTCAGACTGTATGTAACATGAAGGTTTGGATTTCCCTTGTTTTTTTTAGGAAAAATTCACACACACACACACACACACACATTCCCCTCAAAATATGCATTTCTGAACATATTTTCACTGTAAGGCTGTGCAGTGTAAAGACTGTGAAGGCTATACAGGACAATTTGCAATCTAGATATGTAGCAATTACTTTCTTTTCACACGCATCATTTCCCTAAAATCCCATGAACCTCTTCTGACTGAACCATACTTCATGTTCAACTACCTTCACTTAGTGGACTCCCCACCCCCCCTTTTTTTTCTTCTTCTTCTTTACAACAGCAGATCTGACCATAGTTGTCGATGAACATAGTTAGCAAGAAACCCAATGCAAAATGAATTACAGAGTGGGACCCCTTTGGCTATTACATCCCCTTCCTGTTTCTGTTATTCAATTCATTCACTTTTTATTCAGACCTAGAAGCCTGATGAAATGACAGCAGTGTGTGTTAGAAAGCCTGATATAAACTTCCAGAACATTCCACACGGCAGTTACTCATTTTGTCAGCCAGACAGCCAAATGTTAATGTGACATCTGTTGTAGCTAATTCCAATAACCGTCAAGTACCTTTCTGCATGCAAACTATTTAGCGTGGTTAAGGCGTGAAATCTACAGGCCCATTTCCCCCGTGTCTGTAGCCCCGATGAAATAAATGGGGATTTCAATGAGTTGTGCATGGGCCATGAGTCATCAAGGAAATAAATCATATGGGGCAGGAGGTCTGAGCCCTCAACTTCTTAAATAAACCAGTGGCAACATCTGACATGCCCCATACATAGATTTCTCTCTGTAGGTCATCAACCTGATCATTTTCAGTAGTAAGACTGTTGTCAAAAATACCATCCCCTGTGCCCAACTTGCCTAGGCACTGGAAGAAGATTGTGACGGGGATGGGAGGCAAGAAAGGTGAGGTACTCTGCACATGACATGCCTAATTGGCTGTTGGCAGCAGGACTTTTTACCTACTCTACTCTGTACACAGAGATGGGTTAGTTTTCAGTTGTTAATTCAGTTACATTTGCTCTTCTGTAGGTTAATTTGGTCACATTTGATTTGGCAGGCACCTTTCGTTGGGGTTAAGGATTGCTGAGATGAATTATGCCGTTAGTGTGCCTAGGGGAATTGCACACCTCCTGGAGACCCCAGAAAGCATATTTTCCTGCCTCCCACTGCTCCAATCAGGGCCTTGATGAAAGGCTGCCATTAGTGTGGAGGGGCGAAGGAAGGCGCTTGCCGAGGGCTCATGAACCCAGCTCATTGGGGCAGACCACATGAGCAGAGGGGCAGCACTCACTGGGTGGACATGGGAAGCATTTGTAAAACCCTATTGCTGAGCATCTAGAGGACCTTAACAATGATAGGCAACACCTGAAGCTATGAGACTCAGTAGAGAGATACTGATCACCATGGAAGCTAAGTCAACTCATCAAATAAACTGTATGGGTGTGGTCCTGAGGGGTGGTGATCACATAGACACTGCTCAACAGGGCTAGGATGGCTTGCCAGATACATTTACAGGATAGTTGCCTTTATAGAATAGAAACCCACACTATGTCTGCTAAATATATGTGCGGACGTTTGCACCATATGTCTTTGTCTCATCTATTTATTTCCCGCACCCTTCACTTGCAATGGACAGATGGACCTAAAGTTATGGTTTATTAACATAGTGGGTGAGAATATTTTTAAGATGAATAAATAATAATAATAATAATAATAATAATAATAATAATTGGCAAAGCCCATCATGTCCATCTAAAAAAAACAAAACCTGCCACAAGTGAGAAAAGAGGGTAATAGTAATTCAAAAACAGACATAGGAGTGCTATTGTGGAAATAGTTTTAATCCTTAGCTAAATCTTTCCTGAGGCTTTCCATTTCAAGTATTTGTATGCCACCTTTAAGGGAAAAGCTGTCTCAAGGTGATATCCCAAGCTTGATATAAACACAGTATTAAAAGAATACATTTATGCACAAAATGAATCATGAATAGAAACTAGCTATAAAGTAAATCATGCTGTCCCATATTAAGCTGAGTTTCTTTGTGTTCAGATCAGTGCTGTCTATATAAAGACTCCATCAACTTGCCACGTTTTTGGAATTTCCTCCACAATCTTGCTTAAATTATGGCTTTATTTAATGTTAATTTTTATAAGCCGGTGTGTGTGTGTGTGTGTGTGTGTCTTTGGCAAACGTGTACTTGAAGCACTATGTAAGATGATGAACACCATGGGGCAGTATCTAGCTGGGCACTAGCACTAATTGTGTTAGCGTTGGGACCTCTAAAAAAGCACCAGGAGATTTAGCTGGGGTCATGTGTTTTCTGGGGCACCCACTGACACTATTAGCATTGTGCTAGTGGCCCCTTATGCTAGTGCAACGGATTTTAAATTAGGGCTAGTGTTCAATTGGATCCTGCTCCGTAAGAAAAAGGAGGCCACAATCAAAGTGGCAACTCATTTTGGAGCAAATCCGTATCAGTATAGATGGTTATGATTATCTTGCTTTTTCATTGGGAGGTTTTCCACTAATGTGATTAAAGCAGGTAGTTATTCCACAATGAACTATCTTCCATAGTTACGCTTTACAATTGTTGAACACCTCAAACCAGTCAAAGTGGGAATGGCTGATCTCACCCCTATCCATGCTGCATGCTGCTGGCCAGACTGTTGCTGGCTGCCTGAACGTGTTCTATATCATGACAGGTGCCTAGCACCCAACCACTTATAAATACAAAGGACTCCAAAAATTTGATAAGTCCACAAATTGTGTTTATCTTTATCAATGAACAACAGTATTCATATAATTTAACTCATTATATGCACATAAGTGTTACAGATACAATTCCCAACATTGTCCTCTGTATAATATTTTACAATATCTCCAGCATATATGTTCTTAAAGTATAACCAATTGTTTAAAAGTAAATTGATCCACATACAGAGATACACTCATGAACACATTACAATCAGTATTATTTAGTAGTACTATTCCAACGTTGCCCACTGTATATTGTTTTACATAATAATCAGCATATAATATCTCATATTTTTACACCTGTCATGATATAGTATTACAACCACTGCCTCTTTTCTGGTGCCTGAACGTGTTTGCCATGTGGCCCATGGACAGGGGCGATCCCTCAGCTGCATAGGAACTCTGCACTTCTGAAGCTTTGCATTTTTCGGCTGGGATTTCAAGTGACCATTATGTCTGGGTGGTTGCAAGGTATTGTCTGTCCATATGAATTGTTCTGTCCCAGTATATTTTATGATCTGCATTTTCCAAGTTTATTTCGGGTGAGTATGTATTGTATGGTGTAAATTGTTTGATAAGGTTGAATTTGATGGCCAGTTGTTGGTGAATTATTTTTGCAGCTGTATTTTGTCTGTCCATATAGTCCATTCCTGCAAGAATTTTACATTCTCCTGTTATATGGTTTATTAGTAGTAGTAGTAGTAGTAGTAGTACATGTATACAAGAAATGTTGTTCTACCTTCTGAGAAAAGAGGAGTTTAAACCTGTTCAAATGGAGGGCTTGGTCTTTAGTAGAGCTGTGCACAGACTGCCCAATTCGCTTTGGACTGATTCAGACCTGTTTCAATTCACTTTGGATCTGAGTCAAAATTCAGATTTCTCATGTTCCCATAGACACGCATTGGAAAAAAGAAACACCTATAACTTTTTCTTTTTTTACAATACAAACATGAAATTTGGAGGCCTTATAGGGGTGAGCATGTCTGTCAAATTTTAGACACAGTGGTGCAGTAGTTTTGATGCAATCAATTGGTAATTTTTGCTTTTCTGTTTTTTAGGAAACCACTCAAAGAAAAGTGCTATACCTTTTTTTTTTTTCATTTGTCATGGCACAAACAAAAAAATGGCTACCTTACAGACACTATGGAGGTGCTCATGTCTTCCAAATTCCAGAGAGATTGGTGCAGTGGTATTGGTGCAATCAGCTGGTAAAATTTGCTTTTTTTCAGGGAAAAATGGAGGAAGGGGAAGGAGGGGGGAAGGATTGGAATAAATACACTAAAGGCTAACAACTGGAAGAACAGTTTTGTATATATAATTTTGTATATATTTTTTTTAAAAAAAAAGACAAGCAGAAAGAGAAATAGAGGCAAGAAATAACAGTGTGAGAAGTGGGAAGGTTCAACAAAGATCCAAGTACCAACCCCCCAAAACACAAACCAACAAGAAACCTAAGCTAGCCAGCCCAAAGCACCCTCCTCCTACCAAGTCTAACCTACAATGAGCAAGGACAAAGGAAGCTCGATCTCCTGATTGTCCTTAAGCCCTCCTCCACCATTGTGATTGGAGGCTGCTGGAGAGAATTGGGAGACTTCAGGAGGATTGGGAGATGAAGCTGTCACTTAACAGCCAATTTCCTCCTCCAAACGCCTCCTCCCTGTTTGCTACTTTAACAAAAGAAACCTTGCAAGCACAGACAGGCTGTCTGCACTTGAAAAAAGGTCTGAATCAATCTGAATCAATCCAGACTGATTCAGTCCATGCCGATTCGCTTCAAACTGATTTGATTCTGTTTCAAAGCTCTCCGAATTACCCCGATTCACCTTGGATTTGGGATTTGGATCCAAAGCGATGCACAGCCCTAGTCTTTAGTGGGGCCAATTCCCACTTAAATTTTATTCCATTTAGTTACATGATGGAGACCAACTGGGCTCCTTCTGACCCTCAGAATTGTTGACTAAGAAGAGAAACGTACCAAGGAATTAGGGAGCGTTTTTTAAAAGAGCCCCTGAGGAGAGGAGTAGGGCTGTCAACTAAGGATCACATTCATGCTTTACTAAACACAAGAAACGTGGCCAAATTTGCGATAGCCCCCAAAAATCGTCAAAACTTCCTAAGGCAGGTTGGCGTAGACTGTAGAGGGGACAAATTGCTGTAAGGGAAAACCCCTAATACAAAATAAGGGCATATCTAAAAGATACATTCGAAATGGCAGGTGGGTTACTGCCATCCCGTTTGGGCCCCTGTGTAATGTATTATATGTTTGTAATGGTCATTGTGCTGCACACAAATAAAGTTTTATTCATTCAAGAGAAACAGAGGACACAATACCCCTTGTTGAACATAGTGTCTTGGAATGTTTCTGGATAGGCAGGTAAATTAGTGGATAAGGAGTTTGTGGACTACTTACAACAGTTCTCTATAGTCTTTCTCCAAGAGATGTGGGTGGAGGATATCTCCATCTTGCATCTTCAGGATTATAGGGCTTTCACTGCTGCTGCAGTGAGGCATCATAAAATGGGACACTGCAGGGGTGGTTTGGCAATCCTTGTCTCTGTGGAATTTTATTATTACTATTATTATTATTATTATTATTATTATTATTATTATTATATTTTATTTCTAACCCACCTCTCCATCCAGATTGAGGTGGGGAATAACAATAAATATAAAAATCATAAAATAGCTAAACCATTAAAACAGATAAAAACAAATACATTATTAAAAACACCTTAAAATTGAACTGGGCAGGCCTGCCGGAAGAGAGCAGTCTTCATGGCTCTCTTAAATTCCAGAAGACTGCTAATTTGTCGAATCTCCTCCGGCAGGCCATTCCACAGTCTGGGAGCGGCAGAAGAGAAGGTCCTCTGGGTGACACCCGTCAGCCTAGTTCTGGCTGATTGGAGTAAGTTCTTCCCAGAGGACCTGAGTGTGCAGGGCGGATTATACAGGAGAAGGCGATCCTGTAGGTAACCTGGACCCAAACCATGTAGGGCTTTAAAGGTAATAACCAACACTTTATACTTCGACCAGAAACTAATTGGCAGCCAGTGGAGTGATTTTAAGATTGGCGTTATGTGGTCACCCCTAGGTGTACCGCTGACTAACCTGGCTGCCATATTTTGAACTAATTGAAGTTTCTGGACTAGGCACAAAGGTAGCCCTATGTACAGCACATTGCAGAAGTTGAGCCTCGAAGTTACTCTAGGAAGGGGCGCAGCTGGCGTATCAGCCAAAGCTGGGGGGGAATCCACACATAAGGTTGTTATGTTTTAAAGTAGTCATCATAACGTCAGGTATTACTGCGTTTTAAAATGTCCTGGGTCACATGAAGTTAATACTACGTTACCTCAGTAAATTTCTCCCGTCGTTACAGCGTTAAGGCAGGTCTCACTATTTCTTTTCAGCGTCGTTTTTTCTGCCGTGACTTCCTCATTACCTAGTTTCCACACCCACTTCCCCACAAACCCTTCTTTCTTTCCCTTGCTTCCAAGAGAGCATTAAGTCTTAAAGGGGAAGCGCAGAATTTTAGCCAAAGGCAATACTAACGATTTCGGAGCCGAAACACGCCCACCATCCTTTGATTGGATTACATAGATATGAACTTAGCGACGCGATGACGATCAGGAAGGACGCATGCTCCTTCTTGCAACGCTTCTTATGAAAATACCATGGCATATATCGCAGAAGAAGGGGGTAAAATATCACGAAGAAAAAACGTCATAGTAAGTGCGTCATGTGGCTCAATGAGTGGTCATTACCCTTTCTTAACGTAGCATAACTAAAGTGTAGTTCCCCTCTGGTAGTAGGCACTCCTGGCCGCCACATCTATCTGGGCTGTCATTTGGAGCGACGGATCCAGGAGTACTCCCAAGCTGCAAACACAGTCTTTCGGGGGGGGGGGGTGTAACCCCATCCAGAATGTTTGGAGAATGTTTGCCAATGGTGGGTATTCAGCCCTACGATGGTTTTCTGCAGTACTTTTATAAACTTTGGGGTTCTTCCAAGCTTGCTAATGTCTCCCTCTAGTATATGGGTGATGTTGTTTTAGCTACATAAATGGCACTTAAACCCTGAACACTGGAAATAGAGGAAATTCACTTTGGGCTTTTGAAAGCTCCCAATGCATGTATCCAAATCTGTTGTATGTTACTCAATCTCTATCTGCCATGACGTGACAAATTAAAAAACACAAGTAATCCTGCATTCTCAAATTCATCTCCAAAGGCCTTTCATTCTCTCTTAAAATGTTAGAAGAAACATGAGCTGTTCAGTTAATTAGCAGCAGATCTTTTTTGCACATGTTTAATGTTAATGATTATTTGCATACGAAAGCAGTTTTGACCCAAAGAGATATTGGAAGACTAGATCATCATTTCGACTGTTTGCATTTCACATCCAGAAACATAATTGCCAATTGGCAGAACACTGATCAGCAAATGTGAAAGCATTGTTCAGATAAGTGGCAATCAACCTGGCAGTCTGCATTTCTGGGTGTTGCTTCTTCAGAAGGAAGTGGCTATTTGCAGGAACAAGCTGAACCCAAGCATTTGCAGAATTTTGTATGTCCCTTTGTTCATTGCGTCCTGGAACTGATTCTAATGAGTTATACGAAGTCTTCAGTGGAAAACTCAGAACAGATAGCTTGTTTGGGCAGTAATTATATATGAGGGGAATGTATGCAGGATCACAGGAAGGGACATGACTCTCTGCAGAATACATATGGGAAGCCCTAGAGGATTGAAATTTGACCCTAGGAACTGAGGTTCTCCATTCCTGATACAGTTTATCAACTGAGGGCAAAATCCTCTGGGGTTGCACCTAGGGATGTTGAAGAAATCTTCAATGGAATAAAATGATTTTGGATTTTTAAAAAACTGAACCACAGATCCTGCAGGAGACTGGCTTTTCCCCAGTCAGGAAGATTCTGTGGACTTGCAGACCATTTCTGGAATTTTGTACAAATTTAGTAATAGAAAAACACACTTTTTAAAAAGGCTGAAAATGTGCATTTCCCCCCATAGGTTAAAACTTTCCTATTTGGGGGGGGGATTAGCACATTCTAGGGGTGGGGGTTGCACAAGTCCACATTTAGGCAAATTTTGAAACTCAATAAAAAAATAATCAATTCCATCGATGAGTGGACACTGGAAGAAAAGGTGCCAGATAATCAGTGAAATGCATGTGGAACAGATTTTCCCCAATCCTAGTTGCATGGAAGCTAGATGGAAGCCTCCAATCTTGGAGACTTTTGTGTACCCAATGGCCTGCCAGGCTGTTATGGCAGGGTGGAAGGGTGGAAGGGGGAATGGAGATACATTTTGCCTCTCTGTCTTCCTTATTACATTTTTCCCCTCTATATGGCCTTTGAGTAGGAGTGTCGGCAGGGTCTGGGCTAGGGCTGGGCTACATCTGGGAAGGCCATAGTATTTCTTATATCCCAGCCTCTCCTTTCTGCTCCCAGGCCACTTGAGCACTCCCTTTTCCCTCCCTCTGAGGCTGTGTTTGTTGTCTTATGAAGCAGCCATTCTCACTCTTTTTCTGGCCACTGCAGGAGTCAGTAGGAGGGATCAGATTCCAGAGTCCCCCTTCCATGGTCCTAGCAGTGTCTATGGCCTTGAAGGGGGGCCTCTAAGGAATCCAGTGGTCCCTTGGAATTTGTTGAGTGTCATTTCAATGGATAGATGAAAGGAGAAGTAATTACAAATTTCAGGAGCAAGGGACTTGGGTGTCAGGATCAGGCCTGGTCTCCCCAGTGTGGATCCCCAATTGGACTCAGAGCCTGAAGAAGTAGACCAGCCAAGACAGGAAGCTGGTGAGGAAATTATCCAAGATTCTTCAGGAGTCTAGGAGGAATCTCCCCAGGAGGCCCAGGCTCAGAGATCATTTCCTCTCTCTTCCTCCTCCCTGGGTACTCAGTCTTTGTCGGAGGGGGAGGGAGCATCAGAATTCACAGATCTCAGAGTCCACCACAGGGTCAATCAGGTGGAGTTTAGAGAAGTTGGGAAGCAGTCCACTAGACTAGCCATTCATCAGAGGTTACTGCTTCAAGACCCTCTATAAAGGAGGGGTCTGGTAAAAGTTTCTCGGGCATGGCGGGAAACCATCCATTTAGGTGATAGGCAACTGCCTTGCTTTTTAGGCTAATTAAGCTTAGAGGATAACTCTTAGCATTCACACTCTCTACAGGTGAGAAGAGATGTGCATTTACTTAATAAAGCTTTATGGATTTATTTTATTTATTTATTTATTTATTTCATTTCTAACCCGCCTCTCCATCTAGATCGAGGCGGGGAACAACACCAAATATAAATATAAAACAATAAAATAGATAAACCGTTAAAACAGATAAAAACAAATACATTATTAAAAACATCTTAAAATTCAACTGGGTAGGCCTACCGGAAGAGAGCAGTCTTCACGGCTTTCTTAAATTCCAGAAGACTGCTAATTTGTCGAATCTCCTCCGGCAGGCCATTCCACAGCCTGGGAGCGGCAGAAGAGAAGGTCCTCTGGGTAACACTCGTCAGCCTAGTTTTGGCTGACTGGAGTAAATTCTTCCCAGAGGACCTGAGTGTGCAGGGTGGATTGTATGGGAGAAGGCGATCCCGCAGGTAACCTGGACCCAAACCATGTAGGGCTTTAAAGGTAATAACCAACACTTTATACGTCGCCCGGAAACTAATGGGCAGCCAGTGGAGTGATTTTAAGATTGGTGTTATGTGGTCACCCCTAGGTGTACCGGTGACCAACCTGGCTGCCATATTTTGATTGCACAGTAGACCTCTTTATTGTCTCACATCTCAGTGGGGGTGGTTGAGATTGGAATCCTTAACAACAAACAGGAGGCAGTGGTTGACAATATTATACAAGAACACAGGTGAATGCACACAACCACCTGAATAAACACTAGGACCAGCAATACTAAGTTTAACAATATTTATATGTGTGTATTAGTGCAGTTTATACCAACTTCAAATATTTTAAGCTTACTATATTATGAATCAAACATTTTTTGACAATTCATACTTCAGAATGTCACACAAAATTGACTAACTCCACAATTCAAACACCATATTATACTACACAAATACAGTACATAAATAATATTTCAATTATATTTCAATGAATCTGTAATATTTCGTTCCATTTGTGTATAATTCTTTCCAACTTCTATCAACAAACTATTTCCACAATTCAAACACCATAGTATACTAATCACAAATACAGTACACAAATAATACTTCAATGATATTTCAATGAATGGGTAATGTTTTCTTCCATTTGTGTATAATTCTTTCCAACTTCTATCAGCAAACTTTTTAACAGGAATCCGGTATTATATATCTGTTTCACTATGCTTCTTCAGAAATTGCTTAATCCAAGGACATTGCTGTGGCCTTGTATGTGGGGACAAAGCCTCCACCTGAAACCATTTGAAAGTACAGCATTCGATTCCAAACTCCTGGTAGCAGCCTTAAAGCAGGGATGGATGGACTCACCTCCAGATATCGCTGAGCCCTTGCCAGCTGCCTGACCCCATTTGCTGCCGTGGTGAACTGCTCAGGTGGTCCAAGACTGCTCGATGAGATGTACATGGCCACCATTTCTGCAACATTAGATTTATGTAAATACCAAACTGCCAGTTTTACACAACAAGATGGCTAGGGGAGGCTGCAAGACACGCATGGACAACACCATGCTCCCAGGTGGGATCCAGTAAGTCATGGCAGCTCAGCGAACAGGGTCTAAGGGGCTGAGTGTGTGGGGGGGAGATCCATTGGATCCCAACTCCCTCACAGACTACCATGACATCCCTACTTTAAAAGATCCAGGAGACTGTCAATACCTCTAATAAAGAAGACAGTGGCCCTCTTCAGAAGACACCTTAAACCATGGCTTTAATCACTGTGTCTTCTGAATAAGAATAAGGTGTCTTCTGAACAGGGGTAGCTTTTCAATCTTTCCTTGTTAGGCCTGTGAGTTAACTGGCGTGGAGCTTGATTGGCTAAGTCAGATTAGGGTTAGGAAATGGGGCTACTAATACCTGATTGGTGGTAAAAAGTAATCATGCAAAAACACTGTTTTAAAGTAATAAAAGCAACCTTAAAAATTATCTTATTTCTTTATAATATAATGCTATATAACTTTGTTTTCCTTCCCGGTACCTCTGAACTGTTTTTTCCCATCTCTAATGACCTTATGTGGGGAAGATCACTGTATATTAAATATGGTGGCAGGGGAAGTGAAAGGAGGGATTGCCCAGTGGTGATGAGTGATCTTTCACAGTTGGTGTTAGAGGTAGGATTGCCCTAGAGCAGAGGATTCCACCCTGAGGCAGATTCTCCACAGGCATGGTCTATATTTTGGCAAAGAATTCATAGACCAGCAGCAGTAAATAGCATATAGCCAAACCATATTGTATTATGCAATCTGGGGATTGTTTTGGTCTCATGAACATTTTACTCTCTTTTCTTTCATGTTCATTGGTATTTGGCTCAGGACCGTCTGAGCTGGAAATGGTCATATTCATTTTAGAGACTGATTTACCTCAGTAAAGTTTCTGGCCTTTGGGCCAGAACATCATGGGGATGGAAACTGCCCAATTTATTTTAGCTGATGTTGACAGATTTACCTCAGGTAAGGTTCTGGCCTTGGTAATAGCAAGAAATTAAAGGGACATGTTTTGTGATAGAGTTCTCTAGCTAAGTGTTTCATACATATGCTAGTAAAGAGAGTTCTCCTTTGCTTTAATAAAATTAAAACAATAATGAAATGCTGAAAGAAGGAACATAAGGAGTAGGTAAGCCAACACCATTCATTATTAGACCTTTAGTTTTGCTATTGCTATTAAAGTTGCACTTTCAGAATTTCAGGAGGCTCTCAGGGAAACAAAGACTTGAAGGAGGGAGCACAAGGATCGGAAGCTGGGACATAGAAGCTAGTGAGCTTGTTTGGATGTATACCTCAATCCTCCAAACCTACTTTAGGCACAGAAAGGAATTAGGGATATCCCGGTGTCCTCCAGGTATCCCATATTTTGGAGAGCTGGCAGAAGACAATCCTATATTTGGAGGTGTCCTCTATTTGAAGAGATGACTGGTCCAAGTCTGGTTTAAAGTCAAAGAATCCTAAGGCTGAGGAACAGGGACCTTAAAATTGTTTATCTCAACTTCTCCTTCAGCAACTAGCATTTGGACAGCAGACAATAATAATAATAATAATAATAATAATAATAATAATAATTTATTTCTTACCCACCTCTCTGTTTGAATCGAGGCGGGGAACAACAATATGATAAAATACATAAAACTGATTTAAACACGACACACATTATTAAAACTGCATTAAAATCCTAAAACATCCTAAAAACATCCTAAAAACATTCTAAAATTCCACTGGATATGCCCGCCGGAAGAGAACAGTCTTTATGGCTTTCTTAAATTCTAAAAGACTGTTAAGTTGACGAGTCTCCTCCGGCAGGTCATTCCACAGTCTGGGAGCGGCAGAAGAGAAGGTCCTCTGAGTAACGGTTGTCAGCCTAGTCTTGGCCGACTGCAGTAAGTTCTTCCCAGAGGACCTGAGCGTGCGGGGCGGATTCTGTGGGAGAAGGCGATCCCACAGGTAACCTGGACCCAAACCATGTAGGGCTTTAAAGGTAATAACCAACACTTTATACTTCGCCCGGAAACTAATTGGCAGCCAGTGGAGCGATTTTAAAGCTGGCGTAATATGGTCACCCCTAGGTGTACCGGTAACCAACCTGGCTGCCATATTTTGAACTAGTTGAAGTTTCCGGACTAGGCACAGAGGTAGCCCTATGTACAGCACATTGCAGAAGTTGAGCCTCAAAGTTATTCTAGGAAGGGGCACAGCTGGCGTATCAGCCAAAGCTGGTAGTAGGCACTCCTGGCTGTTGCATCTATCCGGGCTGTCATTTGGAGCGACGGATCCAGGAGCACCCCCAAGCTGCGAACACAGTCTTTCAGGGGGAGTGTAACCCCATCCAGAACTGCTTGACACACCTCCAAACCCAGGTTGCAGCCTTTGACAGCAAGCACCTCCGTCTTGTCTGGATTCAGCTTCAGTTTGTTTTTCCTCATCCAGCCCATTACTGCCTCCAAGCATTCATTCAGAGGAGACACACTATCCTTAGCTGACGCTGTTATCGAAGGCATAGAGAAATATATTTGGGTGTCATCAGCGTACTGATAGCACCCCACCCCATACCTCTGGATGATCTCTCCCAACGGTTTCATATAAATGTTAAACAGCATTGGGGAAAGGATGGCACCTTGTGGTATGCCACACAGCAGCTCCTTCTTTGCAGAGCAGCTATCCCCAAGCATCACCATCTGGAACCTGCCCGAGAGGTAGGACCGGAACCACTGAAGCACAGTGCCCCCGATTCCCAATCCCCTCAGGCGTTCCAGAAGGATACCATGGTCAATGGTATCAAATTCCGCTGAGAGGTCCAGAAGTACCAACAGGGACACATTCCCCCTGTCAATACTAAGGCGTAGATCATCCACTAAGGTGACCATAGCAGTCTCAACTCCATATCCTGCTATGAAGCCAGTTTGAAATGGGTCTAGAAAATCAGTGTCATCCAAAACTACTTGGAGTTGAAAGGCAACCGCCCTCTCGATCACCTTGCCCAAGAATGGAAGATTTGATATTGGTCTGTAGTTATTAAAGTCCAGGGGGTCCAGGGAGGGCTTTTTTAGAAGCGGCCGTACTACCGCTTCTTTTAAACATGATGGAAAACTCCCCTCCCTGAGAGATGCATTAATAATATATTGTATTTGCTATCTAACTGCATCTCCTCCCTGGGCGACCAGCCATGAAGAACAGGGATTGAGAGGGCAAGTCATCCTCCTCACTCGTCCAAGCAGCTTGTCCACATCCTCAGTACTCACCAACTGAAACTGATCCAGTGTAATCCTACTCACAGAGTCACTGGACACTCCATTGTCAGCCTCTGCTATAATGATGGCATCAAAGTCGGCTCTTATCCGAGAGATTTTATCTGTGAAATGATCATTAAAGGCATCACAGCGAACTACCGAAGGCTCTAAAATCGGATTCAGGGGGGAAGGTGCCCGGGTTAGGCCTCTCACCACCCTGAACAGTTCTGCTGGACGCAAATTCGCAGACGCAATGCAGACAGAGAAGAAAGCTTTCTTCGCTGCATGTATTGCCACCCCATAGGAACGAAGATGTTCTCTATGTCGTGTCTTGTCAGATGTAAGTCGAGTTTTCCGCCATCGGCGCTCCAGTCATCGTCCTTTCTGCTTCAACCCCCTGAGGTCTTCTGTATACCAGGGCACCCTGTTAGAAGCGGGTCGGAGAGAACGTTTGGGGGCGATCATGTCAATAGCCCTAGTTAGGTCTTGATTCCATCTATTGACCAGGGTTTCTACAGGATCGTCGACGATACCAGCCATAGATCCCTCCAAGGCCTTCTGGAATCCAGACGGATCCATCAGCCTTCAAGGGCGGACCATCTTAATAAGTCTGCCACCCTGCAGGGGCGGGTGGTAGCCGTGATAATAACCCTGACCAGAAAATGGTCTGTCCATGACAACACTGCAGTATTAGTTACCTGCGCTCACAGATCCGTCTGTTTGGAACTGAAGAATGTGTGCTTTGAGAGACCAATTTGGATAGGCCCATGGTTGTCATGGATGCCATGAACTCCCGAGCTACACCTGACAAACCAGTCTCGAATGGGATGTTGAAGTCGCCTAGAACCAAAAGCCTGGGCAAATCCAACACCAGCTCTGAGACCAGTTCCATGAGCTCAGCCAGGGAGTCTGATAGGCAGTGGGGTGGCCGGAACACTAAGAGAATCCCTAGTCTATCCCTGGCCTTCAGATTCAGGTACACACACTCAATGTGATTCAATTCACGAACAGGAAGTCTGGTCAGGTTAAGATGATCCCTATAGAGCACAGCTACTCTGCCCCCCCCCCACTTTCCCTCACCTGCTCACTAACACAGTACCCAGCTGGGAGGGCCTGCGCCCATGTCGGGCCACTGTCATCTCCCAGCCAGGTCTCTGTGAAGCATGCCAGGTCAGCCTCCTCATCTGAAAGAAGGTCATGGATGATAATTAGTTTTATTCTTTACTGACCTGGCATTACATAGGAGCAAGGAGAGGTTCTGTGGGTGGCCTGGTGCATTCTCCAAGTTCCCCGGGTTGGAAGAGCAACCGGAAGATAAGATGGGTGTTAGATATCTATCTCTCCTTCCCCTGTAATGGCACGTCGCCCTGCCAACGCCATATCTCCCTTTGCCCTGCACAACACAAATTACTGCTTCCCTACACATTGTGGTCAACTGGAAGGGTGGGCTGCAAGTGGCTCTCCTCTCTTGTGCTCTTCATCTACGATGGCAGTTTTTGTCCGATGGCTTCATTCCCATGGCTGAGAGCCTCAGGCAGAGAGCCCTTTTGCTCTCACCCTTCGGCTTGCACCCACAGGCTCACACCTTCAGCAGCCTGAAGGCTGAAATACCTGTGGAGATGGGCGGGGCAGACAAACACTCGTCAGGCTCAGGCTCAGGCTCAGACCCAGCCATCAGCACAGCACAGCACTACACTCCTTGCAACGACCACCTAATCAATTTTCTCCCTGTGGTGAGACATATTGAAATTCTATTTTTTCCCTAAATTTACATCTCCATAGATGTTATGCAAATTGCTGTTCTCTTTTCCCCTTTTTCATTGGGATACATCCTAAATGGAACAGGAGCATATACCGTAGGCTCCTTTAATAGTCTCTGGACTATCCAGGCCTAATATCAGAAACCTGGCCTTCTAACTTGACCTGGTCAACTGGATTTTCTCACTTCAGGTTGCATTTCCTCCAATTCCCATCATCCCTCACCATTGGCTATGCTAGTACAGTTTTATTGAAGTTGTAGGCTAAAACATCTGCCAAGGAAGGATACAAATTGCCCAGCCTTGAGTGTGTGCATAAAGGGCCATTTATGCAACATTACAGGCGTTTACATGTTTGGCGAAAGGGGTCCAGTAAGTGGCAACAGCTTGGTGAGTGGAGTCTGGGAGGCAGAGCTCAGTGACTGGAGTTCACTGGAGTCCATCCCCTTCTCAGACTCCCATGACAACTCTTGTCCAAATATCCCCAATAGATCTTAATATTTTAAACTAATCCTGGAGAAGGAGTAAGGATTGATCTCTGGTGCTAGAAACCTCTTTGCAGGGGTATAGTAAAAACAAAAACAAAAACCACCATGTATTTGCCATAGTGCTTTTATGTTAGGGTTAGTTTTTGTTTTGAAATAAATGCATTGCCTGCATTTCTATTTTCTCTTGACTTCTCATACAAAATAAGAATCAACACGCTTCAGAGGACAGAAGTATTCATCTCCAACATTGTTGTACATCAATTGCAGCTAAAGAAGCTGAGATATGAAAGGAAGCTGGAGCTAATGAAGAACACAGGAGGTCGGCGGTTGTTGGGAGCTGTCCGTTTTCAGCATGCAACTCCTTTGCTGAGGGTTTAGGCACCAGCTGTCTGTTCACTACTGGGCTAGGTTTAAGGTTGGTGTACAAGCATACAAAGCCCTAAACAACTTGGGACAAAGCTACCTGAGGCAGTGCTTTCTAGGGATGTGTATCGTATCGTTAAAATGTACGATAACGATACGATAGGGTCGTTATCATGCATGTGTTTAACAATGATGATACAAAAACCTACGATAGTCATCGGAGATGATAATTTTCGGGCGATTTTATCGTTTTATCAGACTGCCATATAAATATACCTATAACTTCTTTATTTTAAAAGTTAGAAGCTTGAAACTTGGTCACAGTGCGTATGAGGTATGCCTAAGTATGTGTATGAAATTTGCGATCGATCCTGCCAACCCTCGATTTTATATGAATTTTTTAAAGATCATTTCCGTTCTGACAGGTCTGAATGAATGCACATGGCGAGCTGTCATTCCGATCTGTCAGAACTGAAATGATCTTTAATAAATTCATATAAAATCGAGGGTTGGAGGGATCGATCTCAAATTTCATACACATACTTAGGCATCCCCCATAAGCACTGTGACCGAGCTTCAAGCCTCTAACCTTTAAAATACAGAAGTTATAGGCATTTTTTTCTTTAAAAATAGGGCTGCAAAAATTATTCTTTTTTTCACGATAATTATAATGAAGACAATACGGTTCACCTACGATATGAATGAAGACGATAATTTTTTTGGTCCAAAATGACTTTAACAATAAATGACAATATTTTTTGGCATGCACACCCCTAGTGTTTTCTCCCTTACCAACCTGTCACTGAGGTCATCAGAGAGCACGTTTGTGGAGTTTCTACATGGACCTGTGGTCCACCTGGAGAAGAGCCTTCAGTATGGTAACCCCCTTCCTATAGAACTCCTTGCCTTTGGAGTTCAGGAAGACACCAACATTGTGTTGTTTCTGGCATCTCCTGAAAACAAGATTTTTTTCTGGGAAGCCTTGCTTGATTGACCGGCCAAAGTTTTATCAGAATTCTATTCCTTACAATAAATAAATAAATAAATAATAACTTTAACGTAATATTTTATCCTTTATCCTATTTTGTACTTTTATTGTTCATCATTCACTAGAACAGTGCATGGGCCTGGCCTGTGCTTGCACAGTCTGTATGCGCACAGGCTGACTTAGGAGTTATGCTGATTGCACATTGGAGGCAGGAGTGCGGATACTGAGCAGAACCCTGTGACCTCTAGTTTATTCAGGCTCATTGTCATTTGTCGAAGGTCCAAGGGTCCATATCTGCAGCAGTGATTTTCAAAGGTACTCCCAAGGTACTCCCAAGAGTGATTTTCAAAGGTACTCCCAAAGGTACTCCCAAGAAATGGATTGCTAGAGAGAGAGAAGCTGCAGCAATACCAGTAGCAATAACATCAATGCTGGTGTGAGGTGTTCCATCTAGTCCTCCCCCTTACTGCCACACCCAGTGCAGCCTATTGCCAGTAAGGATGGACAGACTCACCTCCGCCTGGATCGCTCAGGTTTCACCGAACCCTCACCACTGTCTGCCCTGGGTTGCTGCTATGGCAAGCCTCCTGGGTGGTCTGTGAGCACCAATGAGATGTGTGAGGCCACCTGCTTCCTCACCAAGCTGCCATATTACATAAAAATGGAAGTTCAGGTATTTCCATAAATTTAATGTTGTGGAAATAGTGGCCATAAAGGGGCAATTTCCGCATTGTTACAGGTAGTTGCATCAGGAGGAGGACAGAAGGGAAGCCCCTCTCCTCCTGCTGCCCTGCCGGCACCACCACCACTGCTGCAGTAGCCAGGATGGGAGGAGGAGAATGGGTCCAGGAGGCTGAGTGGGGGAAGTCCTCCAGACTTCAACCCCCTCTTGGACTCTCAAGACATCCCCAAATGCCAGAGACATTGCCTGGGAACTGAAAGAGAGAGAGACAGAGAGAAAGAGAGAGAGGGAGGGAGAGAGAGAGAGAGAGAGAGAGAGAGAGAGAGAGAGAGAGAGAGAGAGAGCAGCTTCTGGCTTTTTATGAAGAACTTCCAGAGCATAGCTACTTCTATTTGGCTAAGTACTTCTCCAAGGCTTCTTTCTTCTTTCCCTTTGGAGCAGAATCTGGTCCCCAAAATTGATCAAGTTCCTTGGGTAGCCCTCAGGTAAGGGTGACTCATTTTTCCTGTTGGGGTGGGGTCTGGGAAATTAGCCATTGGTCCAGAGGGAAGAGCAAATTTGGCTTATTGCAGACTGGGAATTAATTGTGATAGGGCTGAGTAGGGTGGGACATTGAGTGTAGGCTGTTGTAGGAGGAATGTGAAACTATGTGTTTGGAGGAGGAACTAAATATTGGGGGGTTGGATGTGGTTATTGGAAGATTAGTGTCAAGGGGAGATGTGATGGGAGATAGCTAGACTAATAAAACAGACATTGACTGTAAATGGTAACCTTGCCTTGCCTTCTGGGTCGTATCTCAACCAATGGAGCCTTGGTTGCATTAGTAACAGCCTCCTGCTGCTTGCTGACCTGGCATGCAGCATAGAGACCTAGTTCAAGGGTAAAGCTATCTCAATTATGATCTCTAGATTTCCCATGGAGTAGGAAGCATGCCCAGGGAGATTTGGATGGGTGTATGCCTGTGGTCTATCATCATTCCATCCCCTTGACCAGGTGCACCTTCCAGCAATCTTCTGCTTTTGAGTGTGTGTTTCTGAAAGTGGATGCTCAGGTTAGAATAGAGATCAGGGTGGTGTATTGAGTGCCCTGCTATCCAACATTCAATTTTCCTGAGCTAGCCAGAGTAATCTCAGTCAGAAGTGATGTTGGAATCCCCCAGACTTGTGTTTTTGGGAGATTTCAACATTCACACTAAGGTGTCCCTATGTGATGTAGCTCAGGATTTCGTAGCCACCATAGTACCCAATTTATGGACCTGTCCCAGATAGTTTCATTCAGCTGGAGACACCTTGGACTTGGTGTTTGATACTAGATGAAAAGAGGGTAATCTAGGTGTGGATAAAATTAACATAATTCCTTTGTGATAAGACAGTTTCTAATTAGGTTTAGACTACAGAAACCCTTAGTCTCCATAAGGGTATTGGGGCTGTTCAAATGGTCAGCCTCAGGAGACTGATCAATCTAAATGGCTTTCTGATGGCCATGATCAACCTGGGAAAAGAAAAAAAGAAAAAAATATGGTAACGTGATTTCTAAAGAAAGCAATAGTACTCTACCTTATCGATGAAGTGCAAAAGATGAGGTTTCTCCCATCACCTAAGTAGAAAATTACTTGATGGCATGAAAAGATAGCAATAGGCATCTCCAAGGAAACTGGGTGCTAGAAAATAAACAAGCGTGTGAATAATGGAAAAGGTTTTTAAAATTTATGATTCATTAAAGAGCAATTCAGTGAAACTTTTCTCAGCCATGGGAGGTAGGTGACAGGAAGGCTTCTTTTAAATGCCACTTTAATTTACGCCATTGACAAAAAGGTCCAGCATACTCTAATGACCTCATAACTCTAGATTAAACTAGACTAGGGGTGGGGGTGGCTTCCTATCCCACAGTTTGAGAACCTAGGATGATGATGATCATCTGGATAAAAACATGTGTCTACTAATACTCCTAAATGAAATCCTAGCTATTGCACAAACATGGAAATTCTGCTTGATAGAATGATTAGATATTTAACACCTCCACCCAGTAGAGGGTGCTAGACTATTTCCTTAATTTCTGTACTATGTATACTGTCAAGATCTTGAATTTTTATTCAGGGACAAATCTGGAACTTGAACTATGTTCTCCAATGTGTGCGGCAAGGGTGTTTTTTATTTTTGTTCCCCCCCCCCCCAAACAGGTATGGTGGCAAAATTAAAGAGCGTGAGTACATAGATTGAAAGGTTTTGCTTAGTTTTTTGGCACTACTTGCATGTGAGAACCTAGAAACAAACTTGTGGACACCAAGCATTGTCCATAGTTGTCCTTTTTAATACTTCTCAGGTTTGGTTTTGGCTGTGGAATCTATGATTCAGATCAATTGCATCAAGTACATAGGTCAAACACACAAGGTGAAAATTTATTTCCCTTCTATGCTTCTCCATTTATTATCTTGTTTATGGTAGAAGACCTGGTACACTAATTATCTTACTAATTACCATGCTAATAAAAAAAAAACCTACACAGGAACCTGATGACCTAGAAGTTTGCTGACTTGCTCCAGTGATTAAACTACTCTTTACTGCTAAACAACATATTTTATGTTCTTGGCCACTATTTATCACCTATCCTCGCTCAGCAGATTCAAACACTTCCTTCAGGAAGGTTGCAGCTTAATAACAATGATGATTTATAAATCATATTTCTGCATTAGTCTGTTTTCCTTCCTATGCCTGACTGACCTTATATGATTACGTATAATTCTCTGTCAGGTTGCAAAATGGAAAGGAGTCATAACTTCTTGCCAATGCTTTAAGAGAGCCATTTGTCTTCTAACGGCAGCCCAAGTCTAACATCGACAGTAGCATTGCCATTATGATCCCAGGAAGATATAAGGACAGGGAGATAGCTGCTGGGAATTGAGAGTGGCTGGTGGCTGAACTGCAGCCATCTGCATCTGGGAACAATGTCACCATGAGTCAACAGGCAGTTGAAGACAAAACCAGTACCATAACTTGATGCCATAGGACTAAGCAGCAACGTTGGGGACTTAGCTCCCTATAGAATGATATCAGCTTGGGATGGGAGAACCAGTGATGCGTGAGCACACTGAAATTTTCCAAACTTTACTTCAATGCTCAGTTCAGCTCATTCCCATTCTTGTTGGTGACCTTGTTTTCGGTTTGTTTGAATGGGGAAAGTTGTGCATTTTATCAAGTAAACGTTTTACAAACATGAATGGAAATTTGGGAGTTTGGGAACAGTTTCGGTGAACATGCGCATCCGCTCATGTCTGCGTTCAGGATTGCTAATGGAGCAATTTCATGTAGGAATAGACAGACTCACTTCCATCCATGCCGCCGGGCACTTGCTCAGCTGGTGGGTGGCCATCCACCCCTGTTCAGATCCTTGGACCATTTACACCTGTAATGTTTCATAAACAGCCCCTGTACAGCCACTATTTATCTAACATCATATTTAAAGAAACCCCCGAGCTGATAATATATACTGGCTGGCCCAAAAGTAGGTATACAGTTGTTTAGAATGTTGATGGGAGGGGGAGAGAATGTGTGAGTAGAAGATGTGTGGGTGGAGTCAAAATGACAGTTGGGAAGAGTGACAGGTGGTGACAGGTGTGGAGAGTGAGGGGAGTGAGGCCCAAAAGTAGGTACAGTTGTTTAGTTTTTTAGTTATTTTTTAAAAACTGATATTGTGAATGATGGCAGCGAACTTGAGTCAAGAACAAAGAAAGTGGATTCTAAAGCAGTGCTGGAAGACTGAAAATGGCGAGCGGGTATACACAGCGTGGCAAGAAGCACCTGACACTCCTCCACCAACACGTCTGACAATTTATCATCTTAGAGATAAATTTGAAGCAACAGGTGCAGTGGCTAATGCACCAAAATCTGGACGTCCTAGGACATCTACGACAGAGGAAAATGAGAAGAGAGTCACTCTGACCTTTGTGAACAGTCCACACGATGTGCGTCTAAGCAGCTATCCATACCTAGAATGTCCTTGCAATGCTTAATGCATAAATTGAAATTGAAGCCGTACTGTTCAAGACTGTTACATGGTCTTCTGGAGGACGACACAGACCATCGGTTGCAATTCTGTGAGATGATGCATAACCAAATCGCTAATGAACCAGACCTTCTTGATAAGATCATCTGGTCAGATGAGGCTTCTTTCAAGTTGTCGGGCGACGTGAACAGGCATAACTGTGTGTATTGGGCAGATGAAAAGCCTCATTTGACTATCACATCTCAACTGAACCAGCCAGGCGTCACAGTGTGGGGTGCACTGTCCAGCGAAGGTGTTGTAGGACCGGTTTTCTTCCATACAACTGTGGATAGTAACAATTGACTAAACATGTTACGCGACATGGTAGTGCCACAATTCAGAACCAGGGCTAACTTCGCCGAACTGCTCTTCCAACAAGATGGGGCACCTCCTCATTATGCTTCTGGAGTAAGGGACTATCTTGACAACACCTTCCCACAGCATTGGATCAGATGACGTGGAAGCATTGAATGGCCGCCATGTTCACCCGACTTAACACCAATGGACTTCTTTTTGGGGGCGTAGTAAAAAATAAGATTTTTGAGAGGAATCCCCAGACAGTGAACGAATTAAAAGAGTTCATCTCGGAAGCATTTATGGACATCGATGCAGACCGGAATTTGTGTCGTACTGTGTGTCACAGTATTCTGAACAGGTTCGAGGAATGTTGCAACATTGATGGAATACATTTTGAGCACTTATGAGATTGAACAGTGTTAAATAAATTTAAATGTAATAAACAAAGTAATAAAATGCAAGTAAACTATACTGTATACCTACTTTTGGGCCATTTGGTATATATATATATATATATATATATATATATATATGCAAAATGGCAGCTCACAACTGCTGGGCACTTGTGGACCATGCAGCAGCTCATCAAATGAGGTCTAGGAGGCCAAACGGGAGGGGGAGCCCACCAAACTCCATCCCCTCTCAGATTCCTGCGACAAATTAATTCCAAGTGATTTGTGAATAGAAACAAAATTCCCTTGCATCCCCAGATATCACAAAAAGGCAGGTGAGATAACGGCAGGAGCAGGAAGTATGGAGATGGAGGGATGGTAGAGGCATGCCAGGGATGGTAGAGTTCAGGACTGTGGACCGCAAGGTATGACGGAAGTATAAAAGAGCAGCCCCATGGAGCCCATACTCCACGCAGTGTGGCAACCTAATAGAACCTGATAAGGGCCCAAAGCAGAAGGTCATAGAGAGCTTCTGAACTCCTTTGCAGCTGTCTGGAATAAATTATATTACATGCAATATATACCTGTTTCCTGCCTGGTATGTAGAAGGGGTTGCATGTACTCTAGGGGTGTGCAGAGTGGGTCTTCTCTGCCCTGAAATTTGGGGTGGAGCTCCATTGAGGCAATTCTCCACCCCAATTTCAGGAGTGGATCCCTCTCTCCACTCTGCTGGATAGTTTGGTGAAAAAAATGCTCTGTTTTCTGGTAACTAGTACATTCTCATCAATGGGAATTAACAGAAATGCTCACAGTTCCCTCAGTTTTAAAGATAAACACATGGAAATTGGCACCATGACAGTTGTGAAAGAGGGCTTTAGGCATGCCAAGTTCGGAGCAGATCCCTGCATGCAGTGATTTATAGGGAATTTTTAAAGTCCGAACTCAAATGTCTTCTCAGACACCTCTCGTGCCTTTATCTGTATGGCAAGGGAGAGGGAAACAAAGCAGCAGGATAAAAGTGCTTAGCACAATAATAAATCAGTAAATATATATCAATAAATGCTGCAACAGCAGCACACAGCTTGCCATCCTCAGAGAGGACAGGAGACTTGCAAGACAAGGAGGAGGAGGCAACCCTCCCCCACTGTTGGTCAGGCACATTGGAGCGAGTTGAGTCAAGGCAACAACAGCTTCCCCGTAGGAGACTACACAGCTTGGAGGAGGAGGAGGAGGAGCCCCTCCCTGCACTGGACACCCAGCCAGCCAATAGTTGAACTGAAATAAACAGCCTGCCTGATTCAGGTGTAGAAGCTTACTCACTCACGAGGCCAGCCCAGCAGCGCTTTCACACTGTGGCTGACTTCTATGAGTCCGAGAAGAAACGCACAACTAACCAGCCCTGCCCTCACTCTCCCACCATGGCCAGAACCAGCATCAGCAGTCAGTGTTTTCCACGCCTCATGATGGAATGTTATCAAAGTGAGTTTTATTAATTGTGTACTGCTTGTGTGCACGTTACAACCCTAAAACACACAAACATACAAGTACAAGAAGACACTTGTAACTTTGAAGCCAAGTGCTGCTGGGAAGGCTCAACTTAAAGGAAGGAGAGCTACAGCACGTCAAATCATTAAGGGGAAATTAATAATAATAATAATAATAATAACAACAACAACAACAACAATAATAATAATAATATGCTCAATTGTCAGGAAATTCCTGAATCTGTAAAAGACAGCGTGACTTGGCAAAGCCAGCCATGTCCGTCTAGGAAACCACCATGAGCGAGAAAGAGATACAACAACAACAAGCGTGCAACTCAGCCCTGCAAGGTGGGACAGGCAGGCACATTGCAGGAAAAAGCTTTAATAGAACAGGCAGAGAAGATTTTACCTAAGATTATTATTTTTTGTTTAGAATGTTACCAATTAAAATATCAGATGTGGAGTTGAAAAGTTGGCAAAATATGATTAATGCATATTGTAATGGGGATAAGAGAGCTAGGATTAATAAAGGGTTATGGTATAAGGCTCAAAAGAAAGGAGGTTTAGGACTTCCAAATATTAAGTATTACTATATTGCTAATCAGTTAAGATATGTTATAAACTGTATTTTAGGGGAGGAAGACCTTGAGTGGTTGGAAACGCAAGCAGGGGAAATAGATTATAAATTGAAAAATATATTTTTAAAAAAAATTCAAAAGAAAGATTTGAAGGGACTGGACAACCCTTTGATGAAAAATATTGTGGAGATCTGGGAGAAATTTAGGGGGAAGTTGATACCAGGAGACTCTCCACTTGCCCCAGTGGTAGTAGTGGGGAACTTCCCAAGGGTATTAAAAGTGGAGATAGAAGCGAGATTGAAAGACCAGGAAATAATTAAGTTAAGGAAGTGGATGGAAAACATGAAGGATAATGATCAAATTAAAGAGATATTAATAGGTCAAAAGATAGCATGGTTTAAATGTATACAATTGGGAAAATGGACTCAGGAATGGAAATTGAAAAACAAAGAATGTAGAAATAATACAAGATTTGAAGATTTAATTGAATTAAAAGGAAGGAAAGAAGAAACTAGAACTAAGAAAGGACTGACTAGTGAGATATATAAAATATTGATAGATGAGGAATTTCAAGATTCACTTAAAGCTATAAAAAAGATTTGGGAAGAAGATGTAAAGGGTGAAATCAATGAATATAACTGGGAGAGGTTGTGTAATGCAAGAATGTTAAAGCTGCTGTCGATTAGAATTAAGGAGAATTTTTATAAGATACTGTGGAGATGGTATCTAACACCTGTTAGATGTAACCAGATTGATAAAAAGGTATCTAAAAACTGTTGGAGAGGCTGCCAGGAGGTTGGAACCTATTTTCATATGTGGTGGAGCTGTGAATACGTACAAAAATTTTGGGAAAGGGTGTTTAAAGAAATAAGTGAAATAATTAGAAGTAAAGTGGAGTTAAACCCAAAGCTTGCTCTACTAGCAATATGGGATAGAGGGAAAGAGAATAAAACTAAGAGAGAATTGATAAACAACCTCCTGACACCCGTTAGATTAATGATTGCAAAAAATTGGAAAGGACAAGGAAGCTAAACAATAGAAGAATGGTATAAAGAAATATGGGATATGGCTTTGAATGATATGTTGACTTGTAAAATGAAGATAAAGAGGGGAATGTCCAGTAAGAATGATTTTGGAGAAATATGGAGTCCCCTTTTGGAATATGTATTAAGATCGGGGAAGGGACAAAAACCTTCAAAAGAGTCGATAAATTTCTGGATAGATGAAGAATGATTAAGAGGAGGTCTCATGGGGTGGGGGTGCACGGGGGGATTGTAGAGGATTATGTATGTATTTTATGTTGTTATGGTTATTATTATGTTGAAATAAATAAAAATTAGTCCAAAAAAAAAAAAAAAGAACAGGCAGAGAATATGTCTAAAAACAACAAAAAAAGGCTTCTTTTCTCCCCCTGAATTTTCAGTTAAAGGACAGACATACAGACAGACAGCTGCCTTGACTGGACTTAAATGAATATTTGAAGGAACAAGTCAAAGAAAAAAGGCTTTTTAAAAGGAGTTCTTACAATTTTTGGATGCACAAACACTGGGGTGGAACAGGTGAAAGGAACGAATCATTAAAGACAGTCAAATGAAAAACAGGTCCCTCTCTCTCTCCTCTCTCTGTAAAGAAACAGTTGTCTCACTTTGCAACAGAGGATCTTGTAAATCTCTCTCTCTCTCTCTCTCTCTCTCTCTCTCTCTCTCTCTCTCTCTCTCTCTCTTCTGAAATGAATGCCACAAGCCCAAGAACCACAATGAGCACGGAAGCCAAGGACACCATGAGATAATTTTGGAGATGTTAGATGCTCCGATTGGGCATATCTCCGATCTGAAATTATTTGATGGGTTTAGAAGGGGCCAATCTCCACTCTCGAAGATCAAATGCTCTGCAGATGTTAATGGTTATCAGATCTTTCCAGAGCGGAGTGCACATCCCTAATGTACTGTTTTGATATAGAGCTACTCGCAGGAGACATTAAAGTACAATATGCAAGGTTTTTTTTCCTATAGAGGGCTTCTTTGTGTATGGTGAAAAGTATGATAATTTCTCTAAGGGGCAGTTTATACTATAGCAGTGAAGAAATGTCTTCTCAAAATTCTGTTTGAATTTCACCAGGGGGAAGAGAAATTATCCAATCATTCCTCAGAGATAGGATTCACTGCTAGTGGTGGAAGTGATTGTACAGCTTGTATTGGCATCATGGCCACCATTTCACATCCCCAGTGTAAAGTAGTGAAGCTGCTTTGCTCCATTAGCATGTGTTACATTCCACACAAAAAATCCTTTGAGCTGCTCGAGGGCGTATTCTGATGTGCTGATCGAAGATCCGTGAGTTATGTCCTTCTCTTCTTGATTCACAAATGGGCAATGGCGGGTGGGGGGGCAATGGCACATCACATCACCTTTCAACATATAGGAAGCACAGAAAAAAAGGGTTGTGCGAATCAGCACAACTTGAGCTGGCCAAAGTTGACCAAATTCCATCGCTCTGTGAGTTTTTTTTTCCAAATGTGCACATCAGTTGTGTGCGTTTTTGTAATGAATGCATTCGTAGTGAATTTGTGTGCATTTTTCAAAAGTGTGCATTTTTCAACACATTTTTTTGATTTGCAAATTACATTGCAAGCTAAGAAATGTATGGACTTTCATTGCAGATTATGTTTGAGTCCATGTTCAGTCCAGAAGGTGGAAACTGGCTACATCCTGATTAAAAAAAAATGAATTGAAGTGAATTTCTCATACATCCCTATACACATCTTCATCAGTGCTTCTGCGTTTCGCTCAAAGCCAGCATGAGGTTAATGGATGCCATCATAAAGTTGGGCTGTTTGATGATTGGTGGATATAAATGCTCTCATTCCATATGACCTTCATTCCTCAGGAGAAGGAATGATCTCGTATGTTTTGGATTTTATCCCACCCCACCCCCCCGCCTCAACAACATTAAAGTTGTTCTTCTTGCAGGCAACCATAATGTTATATCTCCTGATGGGCAAATTGTAAGTGTTTATGTACATTAAAATGGATTTCTTTTTAATTGAAGATTAGATTTAGTCCTGTCAGATTTTGGGAACATTTTCAATCTTTTTTTTAATTCCCTTTAAAATGTTGTCTCCTTCTCTGACAACATGATGTACATTTTGAAAATGTTTTTAGAGAGAGAGAGAGAGAGAGAGAGAGAGAGAGAGATCAAACTCCTACCAAATCTTTCTGTAACTTCCTTAGTTTGTCCTCTAAGCAAGATATTTTTGTCCCCAAACTCAGGACCAAACTTGACATAATGTTCAATGTGTGAATGCATTTAACATTTATTTCCTTTTACTTTCAAAATAACAGCTGGGGGATCAGAATCCCAGCACATGGAAAAAAGGGATAAAAAAACACTTTAGAGTTAAGCCAGGGTCCCTATGAAAAT
Organism: Anniella stebbinsi; assembly: GCA_029215795.1. Classification (NCBI taxonomy): domain Eukaryota; kingdom Metazoa; phylum Chordata; class Lepidosauria; order Squamata; family Anniellidae; genus Anniella; species Anniella stebbinsi. The sequence continues at coordinate 107,197,708 of JARDYH010000002.1, read as the reverse complement.
CCCCTCCCTCCCTTTCTTCAAAGCTACTATTTTCTGAAGGAGGGAAGCAGCAGAGAGATGCACTGAGAAGTCACATATGGCTGTTTTCTTCTATGCCTGAAACAGACTGAGCCTCCACAGTCCTAGGTATATAGCATCGATGGGGGATGTGTGGACCTCCAGATGTTATACTGGAACGTCCACTTTGGGATATGCCTACAAGCAAAACTCAACCTTCTCCAAATTCTGCCTCAAATTCTACAGATACATCACGTATCTGTATCAGATTGTGAGCTTTGTGGTATTTCTTTATTCTTTTTACTTTTTGCATGAAAAAACCCTCAGACGTCCTTGCTCCCATTATCCCTCACCATTGGCTATGCTAGCTAGGGGTGATGGGAGTTGCAATTCAATAACAACTGGAGAGCTATAAGTTCCCCACTCTTGGGATATAGACTGGCTGCATTCGGACAACATATTAAGCAACTGGGGGGGGGGGGAAACAATTGTCAGTTGTGTTGCTTATTGTGTTGTGTGGAGGGTAACACAGTGCTCACAAACTACTGATGGTATGCTATTCTGCCCAAATAAGCAACTGAGAGAAACAACTGGCTTGCAAGTTGTTTAGCTTGAAGCCAGTTGTTTAAAGTGTTATGTGGAGGGGTGAGTGTGTTAATGCCGTGTGGTGAGTGGGTTAAAACACAAGCCCATACAGGCAGGCTGCAAGAGTGACCAAAGCGGCGGCTGCCACTCTGCTACAACTGGTGCAACTTGCAGAGGTTGCTGGGATAGAACTGGGAGGACTGAGGGGGGAGGGAGGGTGGGGAGAGGGGCGGGGGCTGTGTCAGTCAAATGCTGGGTTGACTATTAGTCCACACAACGCCCGCCCCAACCACCCACAGTTGTGTAGGAATATCTTGTGTGGGGAGTACCCACAAAATAACCAACTGTGAGTTGGCTACTCAACCCACCATGTGTTGTCCGAATGCAGCCACTGTGGCCTAGTTTCAGCTCATGGTGTTCCTGGTTCAAGTCAAGAGAACTACAGTCCCTTGACAGTAGATAGAAAAGAAGGGTCTTTTCCCCCTATGGCATCTAATTGAGATGTAAACATAAACACCACTATTTTAGTTATGTTTACAGTCCAGCTTACCCCAGGATAATATTTAACCATGATACTTTGATGGCAAGTATTTCCACTGCAGATATAGGCATAAGATCATGTATTCATCCAGGTTTGTATTTTATGGTCCATTAATCTCTGCTCCATAACAAGGCCTGTACATGTGTTTGATGGAAATTTTTATTAATGCTAACAGATAGGTGTCTTTTCCCCAGTGTAGCCATGGAAATATTTATTCTGTTTTACAGTATTGTTTCATTTCTAACTTGGGAGACTTGTGTTTCCTAATTGAGTCTTGAAACTTATCTCTATTGCTGTCTGAAGTCCCCATGTCTCCGAAATTGTATTCTGCTCCTTTATAATAGCATTCTCTTTCTGTTCAGCATCAAGGACTGGAAAGGGAACTTGGTTAGACATGCACATTCATTTGTTTCATGCCAGCTCTCATCAATGATTCATTTGTGTGTGTGTGGGGGGGGTATGTTTCCAGTAAATGATGAGCTACAGTTGCGGGGAAAGGGATTATATCTTTTGAAGGAAAATGAATTGCTGAAATCTGGAAACAGATGGTTAAAAAACAGTGGTGGGGAGGGGAGAGACATGGGACAGTATCCTACACTGCCCATGTGCCAGTAGGACCCACTGCTAGAGCAACAGAGAGCTAGCAGTTCTTTAAGCAGTTGGAAACAAGCTGGAGTGCTCATTTCTGGAATGGGGCAGATTAGCAGAGCTCCTACAAGGGAGTTCTGCTGACCCATCCCGATCCGGAATGGAGTGTTTCTGCTTGTTTCCAAGGTCACTTAATGTAGCTAAAGGCTTGTTGTGCAAGTGTTGGGTCCCACTGGCGCAACAGAACGAGCAGGAGAGCAGCAACAATATTGGATACTGCCCATTGTTTTGCACCAACTTTTCTGCACTTACTTTGCATTAGGGATTAGGGATGGGAGAACCAGGGATGCTTGAGCTGGCTGAGATTCTCTGAAGTTCACTTTGATGCTTGATTTGCCTTGCTCTCATTTCACTTTGCAACCTTGTTTCTTTTCATTCTTCTTTTCATTTGGGGAAACAGCACATTTCAAGTGGAAAAATGCGCGCATTTCCATGTGCATTTTTCGTAAGTGTGCACTTTCCTCCCATTAACTAAAAGTAGGGATGTCATGGGATTCAGAGAGTGAGGTGGAATCTGATGGACTCCCCACTGCTTTGACCTACAATTCCCATCAGTCCTAGCTAGCATAGCTAATTGTGAGGGATGCTGGAAGTTGTAGGCCAAATCATCTGTTTGCTGAACCCTGTGGTACATAACCTGGCTGTCTTTGCCCCAAATCTAAACATTTCTGAACTGTGTCCTTAAAAGTTTGATGATGATTTTTTTTTTAAAAAAATGACACAATGTTTTGCCCTGATAATTAGCAAATAGGTTGTCTCACTACAGAGCTTTGCTAATAAAAGCTGTTAAAATAAAATGAGAAGAGGAAACATAATGAACTGGTTTTAGAGCGACCCTTTCTTAAATGAAACAGATTCTACACATCTCGTCAATATTTACTGGCTAGAGGTAAATTAGCAAAATTAGATGTGTCTTAGCTCTTTAGCAGAGCAGGGGAAAGATCAAATCAGTAGGCCCAATAGTCAATTATCTTAATGGATTCTGCTCTAGAAAATGGACCCATTGTTACTTAAGTTCCAAAGTGGCAAGCAATTACTTAATGAGCTCATATATTACCACTTTCCTTTCAACTTTGTAATTATTGAATTAATTGAGAACTGAACTCCTAGATAAGCATGTGTTTTAACAGGCTAATTAAAGTAAAGTAAATGATAACTTCTAGATGTGTTCTCACTTTTCTCTGAAAATGGGGCAAGAATGGGGATGGCACTTGCAAGAAATCAGCTGTCCCGACTCACCAGAATATTATCTGTTGTCAGCTGGATTGTCAATAATATGAATGATGGGAATTGAAAAATTGTAGTAGCGTTAATAGGATCTGTCATGTCAAATGTATATGTGCGCCAGTGTGTATGGTGTGGTTAGCCACACTGAGTGCTTCATTCAGAAAGGGGAGCAGCTGTCCATGTAATAAATAAAAGATCGGCAAAACCAAAAGACAAGACTTACCTTCTGAGTAAGACTAACAGAACACAGATGTAGGATAAGAAACAAGTAGGATAAAAAATAAGTATGTTGGTTCAGTTACTTTATAAATCACTTTCATTCTAAAGAGAAATTCAGGTTCTTGGCGATTGAGAAAGTGGTGCCCCATGAATTTAACTGGCTAAAGATAGCCTGATTGCTGTTACCATGGGAAACCTTCTGGTCACATACTACACATGCTTTTTGTAATATGTGTAAAGCATCTAGGCCTGTAGGATGCTGGGAAAGCAGCTCTTCTTGGTTGACATAGGGGACTGAAGGGTTCTTTTGCAGGCGGTCCAAAGAGGGGACCCGAGGACTGAACAATCTAAGGAAATCACAGAGAGAGTAAAAAGAAAGGTTGACCCTGGAGGAGAGATCAGCACATGGTGATCATCTAGCAGCAGCTCTGTAGCCAGAGAGTGACTATGGGGTGCACACAAATACACACACATAGAGATGGAAGAACCTAGGATGCTCGAACTCACTAAAGTTCTCCAAATTTGGTTCGGCTCACTTCCAGTTTTGTTTGCACTACGTTTTTTGGTTTGTTTGAATGGAGACAGTGCATATTTATGAAAAGTCAAGATTTCTGTGTGCATTAAAAAAAAATGCACAGTTTTCTCCCCTGCTTTGGCCAAAGGATGAAATGCATGTTGTTGTTGAATTTAAAAAAAAAAACATTTCAAAGTAATATTTTTTCAAAATGTGAGAACATTATTTCAGGGGAAAAAGTGTCCCCATGCATGTTCTCATTCAGTGTAGCAAACAGGACGAGTTCAGATGATTTGCAACTGAAACAGAATTCTTGTACATCCCTTACATACACATTGCAATAACGTGTGAGAATGTCTGGGCAGACCAGTCCTTGCCCCCCACCACTGATGCACCTGGTGGCCACACTCAGTGAATACCCACACATTCAAGACCACATATCAATGTTTCCTAAGCAGAAATATATATTTAAAAGGAAAATAAATGACAACTGGTATTTCTGAAATGTAAGTGGTAGACTACTACCATTTTAAAGTATTGCAAAACAAGCTAGTCCACGTGACAAAGATAACTTGAGTAGAAATTAATATTTAGCTGGGGCTCAACTCCTCTATATACCTGGAGGCAGCATTGCTCCAAATTTCTGACATGGTCTTGGCAAGACTTTGGAGTTCTGCAAAATAAATGCATAGCACACTTAAATGTTGTTGGCTACTCACAGGAAGTAGCAATATTTTTTCCTGTAGCCCAGTGATGAGGATCAGTATTCCAGATTTTGAAAGTATATTGTTATATTTGTTGGTGTCGGGGCTTTTATTAACTTGTTCATTTTTTATGCTTAAACATTTAGTTAGGTGCCAGTAAATTCAATTAGAATGGCTTAATTGGACCATCTCTTCAATTACTCATACCTTATTATTTAAAACAACTAAAGAATATCCCTGGCAATTTAATCTTTACTGAAGGCATATATGATTCTGGCTAATCAAGAAGTTACTCGCAATATGTGTTTCCATCCATAGAGACTTAAAGATAATGACATCATTTTGTAAAGCAGTTGAACTTAAATTTGCAGAAGATCTGATATCTCCATTTTATAAAAGTTTAAAAAGCTACTTGTTAGCAGACAGATGGTTTTTTTTCCCTTTAGAAACTCAGAAGTTCTTCACGAGATGGTTTCTTTTCTCTGGAGGTAGACTAATCTCTAATGTATTACACTTCACAGAGTTATGATTGTATCTTATTGCATTTTTAGCAGCAGTTGAGCTGTGTGGCAGAGTGTCTCATGCCAGCCATACAGAGTTCAAAATGGTTTCAATGCATTTTTGCAGCACTTTGATTGAGTCATTACACACTGGAGAGGAGCAAACCTGTCTCTTTCCATTCGGGGTCATATTCACCTTTTTTTTTGTTAACCACCACTCCACTCCATTGTCTTTCTTTAAGGCTTTTGCGCCACTTTTGTCTGAGTTGTGATTGACTAGTGTCTAGGACTTGGAAAAGAAAAGGTGGATGAAACTTTGAGAGACAGCGGAAAATGATATAGCAATATGATAAGGTGTATCAGCATACATGTGACAACTTTCTTAGCCAAGAGGAACTCTTGGGAAAAGAAGAGTTTTTATTTTAGATTTCTTTGAGATAGCTCTTAAATAACAAGCCAAACCCGAATTGAGCCAAGTCAAGTTCACCCAGCTCTGAAGAAAATCAGATATGTTTTCTCTAGCATGTTTTTATAAATTTCAGATCAAATAATAAAAGAAATGTGAGAGAAGCTTGTGGGAAAGGTTTGTGTGTGTGTGTGTGTGTAAAATAAAATTCTATTTCACTTTTCCTATACACTCTGAATTATCACTGTAACTTAGGGTGACCAGATGGCCCGGGGTTTCCTGGTCCTAACCGGGAAACCTGGGGCGATCCGGGCCAACCGGGGGATGGCGGGGGCAAACTGGGGTGGCGGGGGGTCACGCGGTAGTGGCAGCGAGCGACGAGCGGTGGTAGACCCAGCGGCGGTGGCGGCGGAGGAGGAGCCCGGGAAGCGGCCGCCCCAGCAGGTAAGTGCCCTCTCTCGCGCCTCGGGCTCCTTACCTGCAGGGGCGTCTGCTTCCCTCCGGTGCTTGGATCTACTGAGAAACAGGCTTCGCGGCCTGTCCCTCAGTAGCGCGCCGGGTGATGACGTCATCACCCGGGTTCAGTAGACAGATGTTTTGGCCTACAACTTCCAGCATCCCTCACAATTAGCTATGCTAGCTAGGACTGATGGGAATTGTAGGTCAAAGCAGTGGGGAGTCCATCAGATTCCACCTCACTCTCTGACTCCCATGACATCCCTACTTTTAGTTAATGGGAGGAAAGTGCACATTTATGAAAAATGCACATGGAAATGCGCACATTTTTCCACTTGAAATGTGCTGTTTCCCCAAATGAAAAGAAGAATGAAAAGAAACAAGGTTGCAAAGTGAAATGAGAGCAAGGCAAATCAAGCATCAAAGTGAACTTCAGAGAATCTCAGCCAGCTCAAGCATCCCTGGTTCTCCCATCCCTAATCCCTAATGCAAAGTAAGTGCAGAAAAGTTGGTGCAAAACAATGGGCAGTATCCAATATTGTTGCTGCTCTCCTGCTTGTTCTGTTGCACCAGTGGGACCCAACACTTGCACAACAAGCCTTTAGCTACATAAAGTGACCCTGGAAACAAGCAGAAACACTCCATTCCGGATCGGGATGGGTCAGCAGAACTCCCTTGTAGGAGCTCTGCTAATCTGCCCCATTCCGGAAATGAGCACTCCAGCTTGTTTCCAACTGCTTAAAGAACTGCTAGCTCTCTGTTGCTCTAGCAGTGGGTCCTACTGGCACATGGGCAGTGTAGGATGGTTGAATACACAGGATTCAGACCTAGATTTCTGAGTGCTAAGGACAATCTAATATATATATAATCAAATTCTTTCTGTCCCATTTAAGAAGAAATTTGTGAATTTTGGTAAATTCTTGCCCCTAAAAATCAAACAAATTAAATTCTCACCCATCCATAACACCTATACTAGTTTTTCGTCAATGATTCTTTCCTCACAGAAGTTGGGTTGGAATATATCAAAAGTCACCTTCTTATAAAAAATGCAAACCACATTAATTTTCAGCCACCTTTAATAAAAGATAAATTAGAGCTTCAAATTCTTACCCAACTCTAGTAATAGATCAGTGGGAAAACATATGGTAATTCATGGGTTATGGTTGGACAAAAGCTGAGAAATCACTTTTACAACCATATCTCCACCCCACTGTCAAACCACAATACACCTTGGGTGGCAAGTGATGAAGGGCAGGAGCCCATTGGGATGCCCATGTGACTGTTGAACCACAGGGCTCTGGGACCTTTCAAGCAAGGACCTGTGAGATATTATGCAATGCCAATTCAGAATTGCCCCCTCATCCCTGAGTGAAAACAGTTGAGGGATAGCAAGCAGTTTCTTCTTCTGCAGTCATCTTCCGTGGATTATCCTCTGGTGTATAACTGCCTTGGTCAGCACTAGGGATAGATGAAGCGTCCCATGCCCACTCCATGTACCACTTGCTTGACCCCTGCCACTTACTTGCTTCTGTTCAGTGTGCTGGACAAGCCGCCGGATGTTCCACGGGTGCCCAGCAAGCAGTTAATTAAACCATTCACATCTGTAATTTTGCATAAATGGTGCTATTTATGGCTATCATTTTATGCAAATGACAATTTATGTAAATAGCCAAGCTGCCATTTTTATGCAAAACGGCAGCTCATAGACAAGAGGGGATCCCCACATTGGCATCCAGGGGGCCAAGCTGGCAAGAAGTTGCCAAGCCTTAAGCCCCAAAAGAACTCTTGTGATACCCCCAGTCAGCACATAGCAAGGATTCCCTGCTTTTCACATCCTGCAGAATCATCTGCTTGGTTACATGCTTATCCCTCATTCGAATTCATGCCATCACCAGATTCATCTGCTGTCCATTTGTACCTTATATAACTGTGGATTATTTATTAGGGGGGGGGTGCTCCACTCTGCCCATTCAGAGATCCATCGGTGGTCTGTCAGTGGTCCGATCTCATGGAGCAGGTCATGGGTAGTTTTAAAACTGCCGAAGATCTTCAGGGCAGAGCAGATGGCCGTTGGACCTCTGAACCATCCCAAGAATAGCCGAGTGGTTTTTAGGGTCTCTCTGAGGCTTGTATTTAATCACTGGGTTTTGAGATTGACATCTGTGACTAACCAATAGCCACAGTCTCCTCCCTGTTCCCCCTCCAATCACTGTGCTTAGGGGGAGAGATTGCAAATGATATAACCCATTTGTCCTAGCACTGGAAGTCATTCCTTTGCTAGCTGTTGGCAGTGTTAGGAAGGAAGGAGGATAGAGTCAGAGAGAGAATGAGAGAGAGAGCTTCTGCTTGTTTGCTTGCCTTCTTTTTTATTTGTTTGCATTATCTGTGTCTCTGGTTTTCTTTGGTTCTTGTGTGTGTTAACTAGTATGTGAGCCATTTTCCCTAAATCCTTTTCAAGAAGTGAAGAAAATTGCTTGTATTACATTCTAGTTCAGACACAGTACTCCCGTGATTTAAACATATGGTATTTGGTTACAAGTCGAAATACATGGAGATGTGAGACTTCGATTTTTGTAGCAGGTTTCTGAAAGTTCTGCAAGCTCTCTAGAGAGAAGATGAAGTGCGTATGAACAGTTTAAGTTTATATTATTATTATTATTATTATTATTATAGCATTTATTAGTACTACTACTATTATTAATGCAGAATCAAGTGTGTGTGTATGGGGGGAATGGTTTGACGGGGATTTTTTTTAAAAAAAAAATCCTAATAATCGAGGGATGAAGAGATCGGTTTCAAACTTGGCAAGACTAACGCCTTACTTAGGAGCCATCATCATGCAAGTATCATCTCTATATCTTTAAAAATGAAGGAGCTGTAGGCATTTTGGTTAATTCCCATAGGCAATAATGGAGTGGTTATCCAAAAATGTAGTGGTTTCTTCTATGCTTAATCCAACGGGGAGGAGAGCTGCCCCAAATTTTGAAGCAAAGAACCAACTCAGCAGAGTTTTGCCCCAAATGTCAGAGCGGAGAAGACACGCTCTACACACTTCTATTATCTATCTTTGTTTTCTCCAAATCCTAGACACTAATCACAACTTAGACAAAGTGATGCAATTCCCCTGGACATGCTAAAGGTGTGCTGGGGGAATTGCGCACTTTCCAGAGGCCCTGGAAAGTGCACTTTGCCGACCGCTCAGCTGTGCAAGCTTCTGGAACAGGGACAGCTGAGCAGTGCTCAGTGAACTTACAGGGCCAGCACCCTGTGAGTTCTACAATCTCGTGTTTCAGACCCCCCCATTATCACCTACTTTGTCTTCCTCGTCTCACAATTTGCTATTCTTCTTCTGTGTAGGATTCAATCATCACTGCCATCATGTTTCATCCTTGGTGGGCTGCACCCCACAGAGTCTGCCCTTCTAAACAAACCTACAAGTATTATTCAAGCCAAGCCATTGCATTCTGTCAGGCTGTGGCCTCTCTCTCTTCAGGCTGGAAGCAGTGGGGGTTCTCCTTAACTATTTTAGGGTGACCAGCTGTCAGGATTTCCCCGGATTTGTCCTGGTTTTTGTTCTATCCTGGGTGTCGGGGGGATTTCCTGTCATTTTCTGTAATGTCCTGGAAAGAAACACTTTCCCTTTTAAGGCCGCAGTAGTGTGGTGGGAGGGAATGACGTGCTTTCTGGAGGTGGGTCATTTCCCTCCCACTGCTCCAATCAGAGCCTTAAAGAGGAAAGTGTGTCATTCCCGAACATTATAGAAAAGGCCCTGATTGGAGTAGTAGTGGAGGGCGGGAATGACACTCTTTCCTCTCCTCCTCTCCAGTTGGGGCCTTTAAGGTGGTGGCCCCAGAAAGCTGCTTTCCCACCCCACCCCCATGGGGTGTTCTCGTTTTTGGTTTCCCAAATATGGTCACCCTATCCTTGTTCCTCCCAGTAAGTAAAGCCCACTCAGGCCAAATTCAACAGTTATTTCATAGTGTTAAATTCATGTTTGGGAATGTAACATTTCTGTTGTTGTAGGCCACAAAATGAATGCAGCTAGACTCTCAAGGACACATGGTGTTTTACAGCACTGCAGAGCCAGCTCTGTTGTGTTCTTCTAACTAATTTAAAATTGATCATAATACTGCTTTCAGTATTCTCATGAAAAGAATAAAATAAAAGGAATGGTGCAGTTTGGTGAACCTCATGCCCAATTACTTTGCAATTATATTTTCTGAGGAGATATATTAAAATGTGTTAAAGTCTCTCATTCTCAGAACAGTAGTTAAGGGTCTGACAGGGCTTCCATTATGAACCTGTAATTTTGGGGATTTATAACTTTTATTCTTCCATTAAAAATTACTACAGTCTGCAACTTGGTCTAACAAAGTCCCAAAACTGAAATGCATGTTTATGCAATTTGGGGGTGAGGGATTTCTCCAACAAGGAATGAGACTGAAAGTCACTTCTGTGAGGCAATAACTACAATTTTACGTACATATATATCCCTCATTTTCTCCAGGTAGCCCTGGGCAGCACGCATAGGGTAGGCTGACCAGGTGGCTCGGGATTTCCCGGTCCTAACCGGGAATCCAGAGGCCAACCGGGCCAACCGGGCCAACCGGGGGAAAACCGGGGTGGCGGGGGGTCACGTGGCGGTGGCAGCGAGACCCGGAGGCGGTGGAGGAGCTCGGGAAGCGGATGCCCCTGCAGGTAAGCACAAAGGGGGGCTCTTACCTGCTGGGGCGGCCGCTTCCCGGGCTCCTCCGCCGCCTTTGCCGCCGCTGCCGGGCTCGTAAGGCCAGAGACCGCGCGGAACAGGCAGGAGAGGGCCGGATCCGGAAGTGACGTAACCGGCCCTCTCCCGCCTCTTCCGCGCAGCCTCTGGCCTCCTTGGGGCTCAATCCCGATGGCGATGAGCCCTGAGGAGCCCGGACGCCCACGCCCGCCTCTTCCGCGCGGGCGTCCGGGCTCCTCGAGGCTCGTTGCCATTGCGACGAGCCCCAGAAAGGCCAGAGGCCGCGCGGAAGAGACGGGAGAGGGCCGGTTACGTCACTTCCGGATCCGGCCCTCTCCCGCCTCTTCCGCGCGGGCGTCGACGGAGGACCCCGCGCGGCTGCGCGGGCGACGGAGGAACCCAGCGGTAGGTCCAGGCTGGGTTTTTTTTGGGGGGGGTGGCTTGGTGGGGGGGGGTTGTTTTGGGTGGAGGGGGCGGGGGGGGACCGGGATTTTTATTTTTAAAATCTGGTCAGCCTAGCATAGGGTAATCCTATTTTATCTTCACAACAGTCTTGCAAGATATGTTAGGCTGAGAAATGGTGACTGGCCTAAGATCATCAAGTGAGTTCCTGGATTTAAACCCAGGTTTCTGCACTCTGAATTCAGCACACCATCCTCTATGCCACACTGGATGGGAATATGGAGAAGCAATATCTAGTAGTAATCAATATGTGGAAGCAAGCTTGCAAGTCATACAGAATTCTTAAGATTGGGAAAATTTTCAAAGTTTGGGATGAACCACATATTGGAAAAAAATAGAAACTTGGAGAAACTGAAATGGACAGATTCATCCATCTTGAATACAATTGAGATGAATGAATAAATAATATCTAATCTAGGGTGACTATGTGAAAAGGAGGACAGTGTTCTTAACCATTGCATAGAAAAGGGAATTTCAGCAGGTGTCATTTGTACGCATGCAGCACCACAACAGTTAAAACTGCAGGAGCCCTGTCCTCTTTTTAATAAGTTCACCATAAATCACAGTTGCCTTTAATTTTGTGCTTGGTGCACACACTTTTGATATCTCCCTGGCTCTGTGTGGTAGGGTTCCCAGGTTATGTAAAACGACAGAGAGATGTGGATCAAGAAGGGGTACGATCTCTGGGTTCAGACCTGGTTGGCAACCTCTGGGTCTGCCTGTTTAACAAACTGCAAACTTATTCATCATGTGCGTTTGTACAGACAGTTTTGTAGTAACAGCCATTGAGGCTTAAAACTGAGAGCTTGTTTTAAAAATAGCTAGGTGGAAAACTATCTGTAATACTTCTTGGAAATATTTCACAGAAACAGGTCATTTAAACAAACATTCTTCAGCAGTTTCTGTGGGTTTTCTCCTTTGTTAACTAGGCCGCTGCTGAGAATTAAAGGCTCTCCTGAGCTCCCAGTAGGCACAGGGAAGGTTGTTAATTGGACAGGCTGAGGTGTGAAGCTGAAGAAATATGTTGTCACTTTGCACTACACTTCGTGGAAAATACAATCCCAGTAAATTATCCGGTGTAAGATAAGCATGCCATATACACAAACACATTAGCGCAAGATGGATTTTTTTTCCCTTACTGAAAACAAAGGAAAGGGCTAACTTGTTTTGTTTCCTTATTCAAAATGCTCTCACTTATAGTCTCTTTAGCTAACAACAGCTTCCACTCTCTTTGGTATGGTGAACATTTACTTTCCTAAAAAAGGGAGTAGAGCTGCTACCTCTCTTTCCCTGATGGGGCTTCTAACCTTTCACAGCGCATCTACAGGTGAAGGTTTTAATTCTTATTCATCTGCCTGAGATATAACACTGAGCTGAACCAAGAATCCCAAATTGGCCACCTTCCTTTGGAAGCAGGAAATGTAATGGTGTCTACAGCCCCACCATTGACAATATATTTATAATAAATGTATGGCCCACCTCATCTGAAAACTTTCAAGATGGCTTACAATATAGCAAAGGTTTATTAGCAAACACTAGGCTGACCATATGAAAAGGAGGACAGGGCTCATGTAACTTTAAGAGTTGTAGAGAAAAGGGAATTTCAGCCGGTGTCATTTGTATGCAATTAGTTCCTGGTGAAATTCCCTCTTCATCACAGCAGTTAAAGTTGCAGAGCCCTGCCTTCTTTTGTATATGGTCACTCTAGTATAGTTCCTGCAACTTTAACTGTTGTGATGAAGAGGGAATATCACCAGGAACTAATTGCATACAAATGACACCGGCTGAAATTCCCTTTTCTCTACAACTCTTAAAGTTACATGAGCCCTGTCCTCCTTTTCATATGGTCAGCCTAGCAAACACATACATAATCAAGGACCAAAAATAGATTTTTCTAAAATAAAAACTTTACAAGAGCAGTGATAAAGACCAAGAAAACAGTAAGGGGATTAAAAGTCTATTTTTAAGAGCCATTAAAACCGGAGAACTAAATTTTAACACTGTACGGCTGCAATCCTATACATATATACATACCCAGAGGAATGTAATGAATACAGTATGGCTTACTTCTGAGTAGACATGTATAGAACTGCACTACAATAAGTGTTTAATTAGCACATATCTTTGCCAACTGACCAGAATAAACCCTGCTGCAAACCCTGATGTGTGCCTTTGCAGCAGACTAAACTGCTGTTAAAGCTACAAGAGCACGCTCCATAATTTACTAATGGATCCTTGGCTAATTCAGTTGCCAACATTTCAAGCCCTTGCCATAGCTGTGTCTTAAACTGAAGCTTGTTGTGCAGGCATTAGCAGGTGATAATATTGATCTTGGGGAGGCACACACTTTGTCTCTGCCTGGCAACTTGTGCCGCCACCTTCCGGAGCCGGTGCACTTAAGCACTGAGTGGGCACTTGGTTTCCTCATCTGCTGCCACAGATAGAAGTAATTAACTTTCCTGTTTATGTGTTTCTGTAAAAAAAGAAAAAAGAAAAAAAAAGAACATTTTGTCAAAACTCGTTGAAATTCTGACTACTAGATGGGAGATGTGATGGTGGGAGCAGTGCAGAGCAGAGCACAGCAGAGCTCTAACAGTGGCTTTATTTTTAACTATTTTAAACTACTTTTTGTAAATTACTTTTAAACTTTTTAAAACTTTAAAATTTTTTAAAGTTGACCTCTTTTTTTTAGACTGTCTAATTAGTTAATCCCGAACTTTTGATATCGGGTTGTTTTGATAAAGCTAGTGAAGAGAACCTTTCAGTCGGAGTGAATGGTGTTTATCGGAGTTACATTGCCTTCTAAATTAGGGTGACCAGATAAAATCCAGGTCAGGGCTCATGTCACTTTAACAGTTGTAGAGAAAAGGGAATTTCAGCCAGTGTCATTTGTATGCAATTAGTTCCTGGTGATATTCCCTCTTCATCACAACAGTTAAAGTTGCAGGGGCCCTGCCTTCTTTTGTATATGATCACCCTAGTATAGTGCCTGCAACTTTAACTGTTGTGATGAAGAGGGAATATCACCAGGAACTAATTGCATACAAATGACACTGGCTGAAATTCTCTTTTCTCTACAACTGTTAAAGTTACAGGAGCCCTGACCTGGATTTTATCTGGTCAGCCTAATATAAAGAAACATAGATAACATAAAGAAACAACTTCCAAGAAATACAACATTTCAACTTATACAACGACCCTGGAAAAACTGATTGAAACTAATTGGAAACTAATTGGAAAGGCCTGTGAGACGCCTGTGAGAATCAAGGCGGAGGCTGCTTCAGTGTCCAGGGAAGGCACATCAGTGACGGAGCAGCATGTTAATAGCAAATTAGGAAACCTCTGAAGAAAGTACTCCAAGAGTTTCAGTTGTATTATTCCAAAAATCATCTTGGGATGTGGTAGGATTTGATAGTATTAATGTCTGTAGTAGGGGGGTAATCCAATGCTGAAAGGTTTTTAGTAAGCAAGATCTTGGGATTTGGATTTGATACTTGCTATTTGTTATTGCTAGTATTATTATTATTTAGTATACGGTTAGTAGATTGTTAGTAGATTGATCCAATCAGTTAATGTATACCCCCACCATAAGAACTTCCATTAGTTATTTGCCTACTTATGTGTCATAATGGTTCTAACCAGAGAAGGATACAAACAATTGGGTCTGGTTCCAGTGGTAAATAGGAAAGTGCTTCTCGCAAAGGGCCATAAGGGTTACAAACAACCTAAAATAACAAACTTCTTCCAACCCAACCCAGAGGGGAATAAACTATCACCCAAAGATGATTCTGACATCAATTCAAGGCCAGTCGATGAAATCCTGGACTGGTCATTGGGCCCTTCCTGTATAATGAAATCCCTGGACTCAGAATTGCGGGAGGAAGGTAGATGCAGCCTGGCGAATGAATTGGCATTGAGTGGAGATGGCCATTCAATGTTTATTCAACACGTCCGATCACCGCAAGGAAATTTAAAAGGGTCTACAATTCTGTCTCCCTCAAACAGTAGGAGGGCTAGTAACGGTGACCTGTCCCATCCTGAACCAAACCAGTGCCAAAGCTCATTTGAGGAAAGGAAGATGGACTCCCAAGTGATTACTAGTTTGCTTGGTAATCAACATGAGTTGATCAAATCACTCTTTATTAGTTGGTCAGAGGACATAACTCGGATAAAGAAATTATTAAAGGACCTTCTGACCATACTTACTGATTTTGTATTATCTTAATATAATGGGGTGGATGAAGTTAATGTTAGAGGCTCTGAAATAAAGGAAGATATGTATGGTTCTAAGCCAAAAGCCCATGGCCCAGCAGTTATTAATCTGACAGAGCAAGTATACCCTACTGGGAAAGAGGGGGAAACATTTGTCAAAAGAAAGAAAGATAAAAACATAAGCCCAGGCACTAAGAACTTTAAGCACAAAAAGATCACAGCTGTTAGCCGTGCGAGGAAGAAATTAAAAAACATTAGAAGTTCATCCAAGGATAAAATTTCGGCTAAAATGAGATTTGACAAACTATTTAAGCTCCTGGAGGATAAAGATAAGAAACAGGTAACATGGGTGGTGACACCTGGTAATAACATGGTAAAGGAGACAGATGCCAGTGCTGTGATGACACCAAAGTTAACTTCTCCATGTAAACAGGTTGAACCACAAAACTCAAGTGCATTACAGGACCCTTGGTCAATTACTGGCCTTGAAAGTAAAAAAATATCATCCCCACTAGTGAGGAGAAGGGTAGGAATCCCCACATATCTTAACTGAACAAAGAAAGTATGGCATTTACAGCTAGTGAAACATAATTTGGTTTTTATTACTTACCCAAAGCCAGCGGGCAATCTAATTCAGCAGGAGCGTATAGTGCATTTTTTGCAACTCACATCAGCTCTCCCTGAAAAGACAGTAGACTTAGATTTGGACTCAGTACAAAATATTGAATCTCTCTTCAATAACTATAAATCGGCAAGAGCTATAATCACCTTCACCTCATCTACCATTGCAGCTAGAATATACGAAACTAAAGAGGAATACCTCTGGATTGGTATGAAAGTGAATAGACATTTTAAAGATGTTTCTCCAATTTTTTCTCTAGGAAACCTTAGAAGAGGGAACAGGCACTTTTGTAGTCCTCCCTATACAGAGCCACCGAAAGGAAATCTGATAGATTTAAATGCCGTAAATGACTCTTCGGGTAGCATTTTGCCCCACACATCCCAAGGTTTTTTTATCTTTGGGAAACCCTACTGTCCATAGAGATATGGGACAAATAAAGGTGGAGGACTCAAATGCCCCCTCTGGATTTTTTTGCCCAGAAGAACTAAAGTTAATAGATAGCTTTGATGCCCTACCATGGCAAGACCAACAGGAGACCTTATCAAGACTATCAACTCTGCTAGAGCTATTGAAGAAGAAGAATAAGCAGAACACTGTGCAATCTCCACTCCAAGATTCTGCTGTAGTTGGGAACTCCAGTAAAAGAGGGTCAAGTAGGCAAGCTAAGGAAGAGTGTATCACCTATAGAGCCCAGGATAAGCTTCAACCCCCTAATAATATGGGAGAGGTGGCTCTAGGTGCAGAGAACTTGGCACTACAACTCTCTGTACGATGTCAAAATGATGCCTCCATGAACCATAGTGCCCAAGGAGATAATTCAGATCAAATTAGTCCTATCTTAGATCAATATGCGACTAAGAACATAAACCATAAGCCAGAAACACTATACCCCAGTATCAGCGTAATTAAGAGATCCCTACATGGACATCCCTTGATACACAATGGAGAATGCCCAGAGAAAAAGCAGGACATGCAGGTATCCATAGGTAGTGGGGCTCAAACAAAGAAGGACCGCAAACTGTGTATGAACCCTGCGGTATTTGAAGGAAAGCTGTCACTGAGCCCAGTTGGAGAAGATATCTCTTTAGAAGCCACCAAACCAAAGCAAGGTAACATACCGAAATTGAGGTCTGGTGAAGCCTGACAATGCCTAGATAGAAGTAGATGTAATGATGAAACTTTAATGCCTGATTTAACTCAAAGGCTACATCTGGAAGTACAAACAGAGTCGCTTAAACTACTGTCTTGGAATATTGCGGGGTGGGAGAATAAGTTAAAGGACCTGGAATTTTTACAATATTTGTCCAACTATCATATATTTAGTCTACAGGAAACTTGGACACAAAAAATAGAACTGCAAGGTTATCAAGTATATTCAGCACCAGCTAAAAAGATCTATAAGAAGGGGAGGAGCTGTGGTGGCCTTGCCATGGGGATATCTGCCAGCCTAAATGTTGAGGCCCAGGAAATAGCTACCAACTCACCATTCCTGCAGGCCATTCGGCTGACTAATCAGAAGGGGGTTAGTTTAATGTGTATAAATGTATACATCCCCCCTAGATGATCCAATTATTATGTTTCTAACATCTGGGAGACCTTGGAGGCCCTTTTGGAAGTTGTTAACCAGCAGTATCTCTTGTGCCCAATCATTGTGATGGGAGATTTTAATGCAAGAATAGGAGACGAATATACAATTGCACTAAAAAAGCTATCTCTAAACATGGAAGATATAGCATATTTACCAATTAGGAAATCCAGGGATAAGACAATAAATAAGGCGGGTATTTGTTTATTTAGATTAATGTATAAGTTTACAATGTTTATAACTAATGGCACTGGTTTAGATGAATCATCTGGAAACTTCACTTACGCCTCTTTAAAAGGGGGGAGCGTCATCGACTACTTTATGTTAAATTCGCTATCTGCCCCATACATAAAGAAGTTCTCGGTTGGTGCCTAACCAACGAGCGACCATCAACCTTTGGTTCTGGAACTAGTAGGGTTCCAAGAGATTAAGAAAGGCCCGATACTAGATCCCCCATATGTTCGGTATGGGAAGCGCAGACTGAGATGGGATACAAATTTGCAGATGAAGACGTCGGATGCCCTATTCAGTGAGAATATGTTGATACCTTGAAAAAGATTCCTTGGAACAAACCCATACGATCTTCTACCATTGTTCCATAGTATGATAAACCAACTGGGCACCATTTGTACAACTATGCTACCTCCTAAGCAAAGACACCACGTGGAGGGCTGGTTTGACTGGGAATGCAGAAAAGTAAGACATGACCTCTACACCCTGAGCAGACAGGCCCAGGCAGGAGCTCATAACTCTCTGCTGTATGAGTTAACGACAAAACGTCGACTATATAGGAAATTGCTAAAACAAAAGCAAAATGCCTATTATACCCAATTGTGGGCAGATATCGAGCTGGCTGCCGCGGCTCGAGACTCCACCAAATTTTGGCAGCTGGTAAACTGCAAACTAAAAAATACTACCTATGGTTTGGTTTCTTCCAATATGGCTAAAATGTGGGAAACACACTTTCAGCAAGCTCTCAACCTTGTGGTTAGCACAAGCCTGGATATGAACTATCAATTGCAACTTCAACTTCCTAGTATCACTGAAACTGACAAGTGGCCGGACGTTACAGTCAGTGAAGTAAAGTACCTAATTCTAAGTCTAAGAAGGCAGAAAGCTCCTGGGGAAGATATGCTCCCACCAGAGATCTTTATGGATAACATACATTGGTGGGCCCCCATATTGGCTAAGTTATTTACCTATATCAACACAAACGGCAAACTTCCTAGTGGATGGGAGCAAAGCATTGTGGTCCCTATTTTTAAGCAAGGGGACAAATCCATACCAGCAAACTATCGACCCATTAGTTTGTTGGACATATCCTCAAAACTGTATACAAGATTCTTGTTAACCAAAGTCGAGGATTGGGTACATCAACATAACATCATTGGAGAAGAACAAGCAGGCTTCTGCCGGGGTAAATCAACCGTAGACCAGTGCTTTGTATTAAACCACCTGAGAGAGAAATACGTCTGCTCTCCGAAGAAGTATTTATACGCAACTTTTGTGGACTTAACTTCAGCTTTCGACAGAATAAACAGGGAGAGGCTGTGGCACAAACTATGGGACCTTGGGATGAACAGACGTCTCCTCATTCTGATTAAGAAACTATATTCCGACACGCCAATTCAAGTCAGAGTCGGAAAAGGGGGACAACTCTCAAAGAAGGTTAAAACATCTATGGGTGTTAGACAGGGATGCTTGCTAGCTCCAATCTTCTTCAACATATATGTAAACGATATAATTGAACAGCTATCAAGCGATTCTAACTTCCCTGTGTCTGTGGGCCCTAGGAAGTTGAACATATTGCTATATGCCAACAATATGGTCTTGTTATCCCAGAACGTTATAGGTATGAGGAGATTGTTAAGAGCCTTTGGGGAGGTTTGCAAAAGAGAACAACTACAGGTAAACTACTCCAAAACTAAAGTTATGATTTTCGGTGCTCGCCCCCTAAACATAAATGGATGTTAAATGAGCATCATCTGGAGCAAACAAATCAATTCACTTATTTGGGTATTTGTTTTAGGCAGAACGGAGCATGGTCTGGTCACCTATCAGCTATCAAATTGAAAGCCCAAAAATCTATGCAAACAGTGCTAAATTTTGCTAAAGTTAAGGGAGGCCAGCTAATTATCCCAGCCATTAAAGTTTTTGTAGCAAAGGTTATCCCTCAGATCACATATGGTGCTGAGATATGGGGTTGCTCAGCACCAACTCACTTGAGATCATACAAAACAAGTTTCTAAGGATATTGCTGGCCCTTCCTCCAGGTACGCCCACTAGTTATATAAGGGCAGAACTTGGGGTAATGCCAATAATATATTCTATCTGGCGAACTATGTTCTTTTATTATGTTAAAACAAACTATACATTCAACAGACTGATAACCCTTTGTGTAACGGAGCAGAGAAACCCCTACTTTAAAAACCACTGGCTGAGTCATTGCGAAACAAGTTTAAAGAACCTTGGGTTTGACCCGTAGTGGCAACTGATATACAACACAGCCATAAATGTTAGGGATGTGCACTGGATCGGACCCGATCCACGATCCGAGTCCGGTCCAGTGGGAAATCGGATAAATTATCCGATTTCCGATCCCGCAGCTGGATCGGCCGATCCAATCCGAACCGGTCCAAAAAAGCTCCGAACCGGTTCGGCGGATCGGCGGATCGGCGGGCGCCCACTGGCGCCCACCGCCGCTTCCATTGGCAGGCGCCAGCGGGCGCCCGCCGATGAAAGTCGACAGCGGGGGGGGGAGGAGGGGGGCACTTACCTTCTCGGCCCGGTGGCTCCCGTCCGGCGCCGGCGCCTACTACTACTAGCAGGCTCCGCGGCCTGCTCTAGGGTGGCGCGCCGGGTGATGTCATCACCCAGCGCGCTACTCTAGAGCAGGCCGCGGAGCCTGCTGGTAGTAGTAGGCGCCGGCGCCGGCCGGGAGCCACCGGGCCGGGAAGGTAAGGAGGGGGTGCGTGGAGGGGAGGAGGGGGCGCGCGGAGGGGGGAGGGGGGAGGGGGGCCCTTACCTGCCCGGCCCGGCAGCTCCCCTCCGGCGCCGGCGCCTACTACTCCCAGCAGGCTCCGCGGCCTGCTCTAGGGTGGCGCGCCGGGTGATGTCATCACCCGGCGCGCTACTCTAGAGCAGGCCGCGGAGCCTGCTGGAAGTAGTAGGCGCCGGCGCCGGACGGGAGCCGCCGGGCCGGGAAGGTAAGGAGGGGGCGCGCGGAGGGGAGGAGGGGGCGCGCGGAGGGGGGAGGGGGGAGGGGGGCCCTTACCTGCCCGGCCCGGCGGCTCCCGTCCGGCGCCGGCGCCTACTACTACCAGCAGGCTCCGCGGCCTGCTCCAGGGTGGCGCGCCGGGTGATGTCATCACCCGGCGCGCTACTCGAGAGTAGGCCGCGGAGCCCGCTGGTAGTAGCCGCCGGCGCCGGACGGGCCGAGAAGGTAAGCAGTGGCGGGGAAGGGGGCTTACCCCCCCCCGGAGCCGTCCGCTTCTATCCGCTGGCACCCGCGGGCGCCAGCGGATGGAAGCGGGCGGCCCCAGGGTGGGTCGGGAGCGCGGGGGAGGGGATTTACCTGCCGGGGCCGTCCACAGCGGACGGCCCCGGGGGGGGAGGGAGTTAGGCCCCCCCTCAGCCACCCGATCCGGGGGGGGAGGAGGGGGGCGCTTACCTTCTCGGCCCGTCCGCTCCCGTCCGGCACTAGCAGCTACTACCAGCGGGCTCCGCGGCCTGCTCTAGGGTGGCGCGCCGGGAGATGTCATCACCCGGCGCGCTACTCTAGAGCAGGCTGCGGAGCCTGCTGGTGGTAGCCGCTGGCCCCGGACGGGAGCGGACGGGCCGAGAAGGTAAGCAGGGGGTGCGTGGAGGGGAGGAGGGGGCGCACGGAGGGGGCGCGCGGAGGGGGGAGGGGGGCCCTTACCTTCCCGTCCCGGCGGCTCCCGTCCCGGCGCCTACTACTACCAGCAGGCTCCGCGGCCTACTCCAGGGTGGCGCGCCGGGTGTTGTCATCACCCGGCGCGCTACTCGAGAGTAGGCCGCGGAGCCCGCTGGTAGTAGCCGCCGGCGCCGGACGGGAGCGGACGGGCCGAGAAGGTAAGCAGTGGCGGGGAAGGGGGCTTACCCCCCCCCGGAGCCGTCCGCTTCTATCCGCTGGCGCCCGCGGGCGCCAGCGGATGGAAGCGGGCGGCCCCAGGGGGGGTAGGGAGCGCGGGGGAGGGGGCTTACCTGCCGGGGCCGTCCACAGCGGACAGCCCCGGGGGGGGAGGGAGTTAGGCCCCCCCTCAGCCACCCGCCGCCATTTTTTCCTCATAGACTTGCATTGCAATGCAAGTCTATGGGGAAAAAATGGCGGCCGATCCAAAAATTTACGATTTTTGGGTCGGGATCGGACTCGATCCGGTCCGGGGGGCCTCCGATTTTGTCCGAACCGGTCCGGGACAAAATTGGAGGTCCCGATCCGGGTCCCGATCCGATCCGGGGGGTCCGTGCACACCCCTAATAAATGTATTAAAGATAGGTTGCAGGAACATTATGCTAAGCTGGATATGGAAGCAATTAAAATATCGAGATTTTCCTCTAGCTTCCCTTCCTTAAAATTCTCTCATGGGGAAGAGAAATATCTCTCTGAGATCACATCCCCCTCTCTTCGCAAAGCTGTTATTGATTTGCGTTTCTGGACAATGAAAACAAACTTTAGAGATGGGAGATACAAGAACACCCCCAGAGAACAACGCTTATGCATTTGTGGCAGTATAGGGGGTGGAGGACACTATATATTATGTATTATATTGTAAACTGTATAAAATCCCTAGAGACAAATACCTAAAGAGATACCTAGCACTGATAGTTAATCTTAAAGATATGGATAAAATTATATATCTTCTGACAGACACATCTAAGTCCATTATGTTAAATATAGCTAGGTTTGCAGTGAAAGCAGCTCAGCTCAGAACTGCTTTAGAGGACAATGGTCATGTTTAGGATATGTGCCATTCTGATATACTACCTAAACTGTACTTAATATTAGGGGTGTGCACGGACCCCCCGGATCGGATCGGGACCCGGATCGGGACCTCCAATTTTGTCATGGATCGGTTCGGACAAAATCGGAGGCCCCCGGACCGGATCGGGCCCGATCCAAAAATCGTAAATTTTTGGATCGGCCGCCATTTTTTTCCCCATAGACTTGCATTGCAATGCAAGTCTATGAGGAAAAAATGGCGGCGGGTGGGTGAGGGGGGGCCTAACTCCCTCCCCACCGGGGCCATCCGCTGTGGACGGCCCCGGCAGGTAAGCCCCCTCCCCCGCGCTCCCTACCCCCCCTGGGGCTGTCCGCTTCCATCCGCGGGTGCCCGCGGGTGCCCGTGGATAGAAGCGGACGGCTCGGGGGGGGTAAGCCACCTTCCCCGCCACTGCTTACCTTTTACGGCCGTTCGCTCCCATCTGGCGCTGGCGGCTACCGCCAGCCGGCTTTGCGGCTTGCTCTAGAGTATGGCGCCGGGTGATCACCCGGCGCGGCACCCTGGAGCAGGCCACGGAGCCCACTGGTAGTAGCCGCCTGCGCCGGACGGGCGTCCCTAAAAGGTAAGCACCCCCCCTCCCCTCCGCGTGCCCCCTCCTCACCTTTCCGGGCCGTTCCCTACCGTCCGGCGCCGGCGGCTACCGCCAGCTGGCTTTGCGGCTTGCTCTAGAGTAGCGCGCCGGGTGATGACATCACCCGGCGCATCACCCTGGAGCAGGCCGCGGAGCCTGCTGGTAGTAGCCGCCGGCGCTGGATGGGCCGGAAAGGTAAGGGTCCCCCTCCTCCCCTCTGCGCGCCCCCTCCTCCCCTCCGCGCACCCCCTGCTTACCTTCCCGGCCCGTCCACTCCCGTCCGGCGCCGGCGGCTACTTCCAGCGGGCTCCGCGGCCTGCTCTAGAGTAGCGCGCCGGGTGATGACATCACCCGGCGCACCACCCTGGAGCAGGCCGCGGAGCCCACTGGTAGTAGCCGCCGGCTCCGGACGGGAGCGGACGGGCCGGAAAGGTAAGCGCCTCCCTCCTCCCCCCCCCGCTGTCCACTTTCATCGGCGGGCGCCCACTGGCGCCCGCCAATGGAAGCGGCGGTGGGCGCCAGTTGGTGCCCGCCGATCCGCTGATCCGCCGAACCGGTTCGGAGCCTTTTCGGATCGGTTCGGACTGGATCGACCGATCCAGCTGTTGGATCGGAAATTGGATAATTTATCCGATTTCCCACTGGACCGGACTCGGATCGTGGATCGTGTCCGATTCAGTGCACATCCCTACTTAATATATTTTACTCTGATTGAATTCTTATACTTTTCTGCTATGTATTGTATTATATATTTGTTATGATTTTGGCTAAAACCTATTTTTGGTTGCCTAATAAAGTTGATTGATTGATATTGATCTTGGTGCTGTGAAAAGCTTTGCATGTGGATTGTTGCAAATCAAGCTGCTTTTAAAGGTACAACATCAGGAGACTGCATTTATGAGTGGTTAGGGTGACCATTTGAAAAGGAGGACAGGGCTCCTGCATCTTCAACAGTTGTATATTCAGCTATATTAGAGTGACCAGATACAAAAGAGTGCAGGGCTCCTGCAGCTTTAAATGTTGTGATGAAGAGGGAATTTCACCAGGTGCTGCATGCATACAAATGACACCTGCTGAAATTCCCTTTTCTATACAACTGTTAAAGATACAGGAGCCCTGTCCTCCTTTCCATATTGTCACCCTAATTTGAAATATTATTATTATTATTATTATTATTATTATTATTATTGCTATTTTAGTAAATAAGAACTGGTAAATTATGGTATTGTAACCCAGAGAACTTGTTTCTTTCTTTATTAAATCTGGTGGCTACTACTGTTTTGGGAAGAAAGAAATGTTTATTTCTAGAAGACAGCAACAATCAGACCACAATTGTAGTGCATTCATGATTTAAATCATCAGAAGTGATTTTAGGGTGTAGACTTTTGCAGATTTCTACTAGGGATGGATGGACTCATCCACAATTGGCTTCTTCAGGCTCTTGCCAAGTTGCCGCCCTCTCCTATTCGCAGCATTGTGGGAGATTTTGGATAGCCCAGAAAGGCCCAGACAAGTGCAGCAGGGCCTTCCGCCCCCTTAGCGAGCTGCCATTTTGCACAACAGTGGCAGTTCAGGGGTTTCCAGAAAAGTAATGATACATAAATGGTGGCTGTAAAGGGACCATTTACATGAAACTACCTTCTCAGAACCCCCCACTACCATTATGCAAAATGGTGGCTCTCTAAGGAGTGGGCAGCTGCTGGGAGTTCGCCAAGATGTGGGGCACTTGACAAGTGGATCCATGGCTGAGTTCGGATGACACTTTAGGCAACGGAGGGAGGAAGAGGCAACTGTTGGTTCATTATCTTTGCAGTGCCCGACACACAACATGTTGCCCCTCCCCCGTTGCGCAGCTGAAAGTCCTGGCCTCATGATGGATCTCTGATAAACAGTGGAGCAGCCCATTATTTTTCCCTGTTGCTACATAATATACTGTCCATTGTGTGTCTGTTGTGTGTCCTCCCCACATGACACAATAATCAACAGTTGCCTCTCCTCCCCTCCATTGCCTAAAGTGTCGTCCGAACTGAGCCTCTGAGTGCTCATGGCTTGGTGAGTGGGGTCTGGAAGGCCAAGCATGGGGAATTCCATTGCCACCTCCTCATGGACTCTTGTGACATTCCTAATCTCTTTTACTGTGTAAAAGCCAATTACCACAGCTGGATGCAACTGAGGAAGAACACCAAGCTAATGAGAGTGATGCAAGGCTGAATTAGGAACTCAACAATATGGTAGCATCTTGTATTTCAGGTTTAGCTAAGGCACCAGGTTTTTTACCAAGAGGGGCTGCCATGGAGCTGTCAGAATCAAAAACAAACAAAGAATAGGCAAGAGAAAGATAGTGGTCTTTGTTTGTTGGAGCAAAAACAATGCAGAGACTTAAGGCACCTGAAAGACAAACATATGTATTATAGCATAAGGTTTTTTGGACTAGAGTCCACTTCATCAGATATGTGAAGTCTTCTTCTATATTGGCAGATATATTCACATATGGGTATGGGTATGGTGGGGAGAGGGAAGCAGTGAGGTCACTCTGAAATGAAATGCACACACACACACATATGTACAGACTGTGTGACAATGATGTTAAAGCTGAAATGCATATAACACGATTTCCATGAACATTTGCAAAGCAGTGCTGCTGATAACACAAATATACTGGTGTTATTAAAGTAATTGCGGAAGTAGAAGGCGAAAATAATGAGATGAGACAAAGTACATGGTTTTAAATAGGGATGTGCACTGGATCGGACCCGATCCACGATCCGAGTCCGGTCCAGTGGGAAATCGGATAAATTATCCGATTTCCGATCCCGCAGCTGGATCGGCCGATCCAATCCGAACCGGTCCGAAAAGGCTCCGAACCGGTTCGGCGGATCGGCGGATCGGCGGGCGCCCACTGGCGCCCACCGCCGCTTCCATTGGCGGGCGCCAGCGGGCGCCCGCCGATGAAAGTGGACAGCGGGGGGGGAGGAGGGGGGCGCTTACCTTCTCGGCCCGTCCGCTCCCGTCCGGCACTAGCAGCTACTACCAGCGGGCTCCGCGGCCTGCTCTAGGGTGGCGCGCCGGGTGATGTCATCACCCGGCGCGCTACTCTAGAGCAGGCTGCGGAGCCTGCTGGTGGTAGCCGCTGGCCCCGGACGGGAGCGGACGGGCCGAGAAGGTAAGCAGGGGGTGCGTAGAGGGGAGGAGGGGGTGCACGGAGGGGGCGCGCGGAGGGGGGAGGGGGGCCCTTACCTTCCCGTCCCGGCGACTCCCGTCCCGGCGCCTACTACTACCAGCAGGCTCCGCGGCCTGCTCTAGGGTGGCGCGCCGGGTGATGTCATCACCCGGCGCGCTACTCTAGAGCAGGCCGCAGAGCCTGCTGGTAGTAGTAGGCGCCGGCGCCGGACGGGAGCCGCCGGGCCGGGAAGGTAAGCAGGGGGTGCGTGGAGGGGAGGAGGGGGCGCACGGAGGGGGGAGGGGGGCCCTTACCTTCCCGTCCCGGCGGCTCCCGTCCCGGCGCCGGCGCCTACTACTACCAGCAGGCTCCGCGGCCTGCTCTAGGGTGGCGCGCCGGGTGATGTCATCACCGGCGCGCTACTCTAGAGCAGGCCGCGGAGCCTGCTGGTAGTAGTAGGCACCGGCGCCGGACGGGAGCCGCCGGGCCGGGAAGGTAAGCAGGGGGTGCGTGGAGGGGAGGAGGGGGCGCGCGGAGGGGGGAGGGGGCCCTTACCTTCCCGTCCCGGCGGCTCCCGTCCCGGCGCCGGCGCCTACTACTACCAGCAGGCTCCGCGGCCTACTCCAGGGTGGCGCGCCGGGTGTTGTCATCACCCGGCGCGCTACTCGAGAGTAGGCCGCGGAGCCCGCTGGTAGTAGCCGCCAGCGCCGGACGGGAGCGGACGGGCCGAGAAGGTAAGCAGTGGCGGGGAAGGGGGCTTACCCCCCCCGGAGCCGTCCGCTTCTATCCGCTGGCGCCCGCGGGCGCCAGCGGATGGAAGCGGGCGGCCCCAGGGGGGGTAGGGAGCGCAGGGGAGGGGGCTTACCTGCCGGGGCCGTCCACAGCGGACGGCCCCGGGGGGGAGGGAGTTAGGCCCCCCCTCAGCCACCCGCCGCCATTTTTTCCTCATAGACTTGCATTGCAATGCAAGTCTATGGGGAAAAAATGGCGGCCGATCCAAAAATTTACGATTTTTGGGTCGGGATCGGACTCGATCCGGTCCGGGGGGCCTCCGATTTTGTCCGAACCGGTCCGGGACAAAATTGGAGGTCCCGATCCGGGTCCCGATCCGATCCGGGGGGTCCGTGCACACCCCTAGTTTTAAACATGGGCCAAATTTATTCAAAGATCTGCAAAGGGGTAATTTCCTAAGCGGGCATCTACCTCATGGCTCAACAAAGGCCATCCCTAGGGTCGGGCGAGCAATTAATGTCCCCTGTAGTGGCGCCTGCCAGCTCGCCACCCCACGGGCTTCCCCATTGGGGTAGGGAGGCCTTCCGGTGTCCCTGCACCTTGTGCTGCATGGCTCCGAGTGGAGGAGGAGGGATGGCCTCAAAGGTAACCCTTTATCTGCCAGCTGGTGCCACAAGACTCCCAACCATGGGCTTCAGGGATTACCCATCACCCAAACGGTGCCTGTGAATGCTTACCAATGTTCCCACACTATAGATGCCCGCACCTATCCACCATGAAATGTGACCAATTAAAATGAATCAACCTATTTAATACACTCCACCCCTGTCTTGAAGTGTGGAGTAGGCAAAAAAACTCACAGCCAATTTTAGATTGTGAGCAAAAGATTCCTACTCGGCCTCCAAAAAGACAACCAGCAAGCCCACACTGCCTTCAAGGGAGGGAGGGAGCTTGAAATCCAAGAGGAAGTTGGGAGGGACACAAGCCACATCTATAGCTGCTGCCCCCTCCCACTTCCAGTGGTGCCATAACGAGATAGCCAATGGGCTACCTCCGTGCTTCATTTCCTCACCCCCACCTGCAATTGGCCTCCCCTCGCCCAGGCTTTGCTCGGCACGGGTCTGAGGCATTAAAAACAGTATTGGAATAAAAATACAAAACAAAATCCCTAATCTCGATTCAGGCCATAAATGACAGATATGAACTTGTAGATAAGTCAGAATTCAGCTATTTCAGGTTAGAGGCTGCCTTTGAAGTTCCTTTGTTCAAGAACGGCAATGTGAAGTTCAGCAACAGAGTGACCTGGAAGGTTGTAATGTTCTCCCAGTGGTTTCTGGATATCGTCCTATTGGATGTCAAGCCTGTGTACAATTATTCTTTTGCACAGCAACTCACCTGTTTGCCCTCTGTGGAACACAGAAGGACTTTGCATGGTAACTAGCATATAGCATGTTGGAAGATGGGGATGTGAATTGACCCATCTTAAGTCCTGCAATAATGGTGCCGGAATGGATATGAGTAGGGTGACCAGATCAAATCCAGGTCAGGGCTCATGTAACTTTAACAATTGTAGAGCAAAGGGAATTTCAGTCAGTGTCATTTGTATGCAATTAGTTCCTGGTGAAATTCCCTCTTCATCACAACAGTTAAAGGTGCAGGCACTATACTAGAGTGACCATATACAAAAGAAGGCAGGGCCCCTGCAACTTTAACAGTTGTGATGAAGAGGGAATATCACCAGGAACTAATTGCATACAAATGACACTGGCTGAAATTCCCTTTTCTCTACAACTGTTAAAGTTACATGAGCCCTGACCTGGATTTGATCTGGCCAGCCTAGATATGAGGGGCAGAGTTGGCATCTGATCTTGTTCGACATTCCTACGTTTGTGTTTATCTTCTGTGATCTGTTGTTGCTGGTGAGTTTTAAGTTGCTGTTTTTAGTTAGGGACATGGGCAGCCTATCACCACTAGTGTGTGAGAAGGAAAATGCCATTGCCCTGCACTGGCTGAAGATCACTGACGATAAGTTGAAGTGATTTTAGCTGGGAGCAACAGATGAAAAACAACTTATGTTCTGTCACTTTCTCTTCTGGGATTAACCTGTAATAGACCATTTCTGGATATCAGTCTGGCCTTGATGATCTGCTTTTTCACTTCATTGTGTGGGTTTTGTAGCTGGCGAAATGCTTAATGTAAATCCTTAAGGTGTGAGTCTCTACAAGACAAGTTGGAACATTTGTGATTATAGCGTAGGCCTTGGCTGTAGAAAATGGATCTACACTTGGTAAATGGTTCTTAATTCACTCGCCTCGCCGGCTTATTCAACGGTTACGTGCTGAACATGATGAATTAGCACTCGATAATGGTTCGGTTGTATTCAGTTCAGCAATCCAAAGAAGCAGAAGAATGGTAAAATGATAATAATAATATAATGTTGACAGCACAATTAAGTTATTAGAAGTTGGAACTGCTGCAACAAAATATTGCAGTGTATCAACTCACTCTCCAGTAGAGAATGGCGAGGTTCCCCAAGGCTGGGGAAATTGTTCATTTTTCTCCATGCTCGACCAGAGAAGCGGCCCCATGGTCCTCTAAGAGACCATGGGGTGAAAATACATCAGGTGCACTCGCCGGGACTCAAGGGGGAATCCGTCAAGCTCCCAGGCCCCAGCAGATTTTTGCCCCAGCCCTATTTCCCAACCACCCACGTTTTCAGTTTTGTTTTCCAAATAGACAATTAACCTCCCGGGACTGTTTGGTGGGTGGGGTGCAGGTTACCCCTCCTGTGTGTATGTTTACATTGTTGTACTGCATAGGGAGAAGAAAAGCAGGAACTCTCTGAACTTTATCTCCAAGTTCAGTTCAGCTTGCTCCAATTGACACTTGTGACCTTTGTTGTTGTTCATTCAAATGGGAAAAGTGCACATTTCCCCACTGACTAAACAAAAAATGATATATTTTCAAACTGCATTTTTTTACAAGAAAGAAAGCACACTTTAAAGTGTGCCTTTTTAACAGTGTGATTTTCTTAATGTGTGTGCATTTTTGAAAATGCAACTATTTAAGTGTGTGATTTTTACAAATGTTCATTTGCAGACACAAACACAAGTTTGGGAATGTGTGACTATATATATATATATATATATATATATATTTGTACATGTGCTCATGGTTGGGGTTGTGAACAGGCATTTTCACAAGATTTGCAAACTGAAATGAAATTCTTGTACACCCCTGTTTTGCACATCATGGATTTCATTGGTGCATGTGGATGCCTGTGTCTTGTTTGTCCGTGGGTCTGCTTTGGCGCCAGTCCTGTTGTCACCAGAGTTTACTAATAGAAGCAATGAAGGAATGGGCTTCTGGACTAGCCTCCGATTGAGCTGCACAACCAATATATTTATGTTTGTAGACTGCATTGTTATAATTCCTCCATTTTGCAGGTGTTTCCGTTTCAATTTGTGTGATTGTGATTTTGTATTTAATATTGCTTTTGTGGTATAGTATTAATGGTATGTCAACATTCAATAGGGTTATGTTTTCCAGTTTAGTGTGTGCTGACATTTTGGGGGTTCTGTTTATGAGCGCACTGTATTCCATCATTTTCTATCCACCTTTCCCTATCCACCAAGGTCCTCTGAAGTCTGAAGCTAGTGAAATTGTACTTCTGCTTTGTGCACTGGGCCTATCATTAGTGTGTATGTGTGTGTGTGTGTGTGGGGGGGGATTATCTGCTACAATGCCACTTGTGAAGCTCTACAGGCTAAAAGCTAGTCTTCAGAGAATACCTGCCTCAAAACAGATTAATGTACAGCAAAGAACAAAGCTACTCAATGAATAAATCATACAGAAGATGGTTAATAGTTGGATGTCATCAGACTATGCTTGTGATTTGAACAACTTCTCTGCAAGGTTGTCAATTGCCACAGGTCCTCTTCCATTAAAATTTAAGTGCCTATAACAGAAGTCAAGGGCATGTTTGAAAGTGATAACATCTGCTCTTTGACCTATGTAGGTGCTACACTTCTGCCAATATAATTTTGCACCTGCATTCTTCAGTTCTGTACAGGATGCCTGTTTGTAGAAAGATGCAAGTGATAAAATGCCATTCCTTTCATACCTCAGTCATCCCCCGCCCCACACTTTTATCTCTGCTGCACATGTGGAAATTTAATGTTTCATTTAGCCTATATATATTTCAGGGGATGATCGAAGGACTTTTTTCCCAAAAAAAACATGCTGCATATAGAACTGAACTGGGATTAAGGTCATTGAGCAATAATAATAATAATAATAATAATAATAATAATAATATATTTAATTATTTATTACCCGCCTCTCCCTCCGGATCGAGGCGGGGAACAACATCATCACAAAATACACAAAACTGATTAAAAATACATAAAACCAGTACATCATTAAAATACAAATAAAACACCAATAAAACACTTAAAATTCATCTGAGTAGGCCTGCCGGAAGAGCTCAGTCTTTATAGATCTTTTAAATTCCTGAAGACTGGTGAGTTGACGGATCTCTCCTGGCAGGTCATTCCACAATCCGGGAGCGGCAGAAGAGAAGGTCCTCTGGGTAACAGTTGTCAGTCTAGTTTTTGTTGACTGTAATAAATTCTTCCCAGAGGACCTAAGTGTGTGGGGTGGATTGTATGGGAGAAGGGGATCCCGCAGGTAACCTGGACCCAAACCATGTAGGGCTTTAAAGGTAATGACCAACACTTTGTACTTCGCCTGGAAAATAATTGGCAGCCAGTGGAGAGATTTCAATATCCTTTCCATTGCAAACAGAATATGCACTTGCATTGAGTCATTAATAATCAGTGTCCTATATTCGAGTTGAAAATGGGCATTATCTCTTGGTGCTAGAGGAAAGTTAATTGTTTGGGGCAGAAACAAGTCAACAAAATACAAAAAGAAACCAAGACTGAAGAGAAGTTATACCTAGATATTGCAGCCACAATCCTATGGTCTCTTGGAAGGTGCCCTAGACACCATGGGATTTAGCAACACTCCCACCATGCCTTTGGAGAGGGAGGTCCGTGGTTGAAGAATTTGTTTCATCCTCACAGGCCTCCATTAGGGACGTAAGGATTTCATTACATCTATTCTGAGCTCCATCACACAGGCGATTTATCGCACTTTCCCCATGCCTGGTATGTGTTTTTGCAGCACAGTGCTCACATGACATCATCCCTGTCCTGCCCTCATCTCACCTTTTCCCCTTCATTTTCCATCTTGTTTTGGAGCAGGGAAAGTTCAGTGTTCTTTCCCTCAATGTGCAATAAAGCTGCTCCTCCCTCCCCTGTAGTGCTATCCTTGCACTATATTGGACCATCCCATTTTTTGTTGGGGGCATGTGTGTCAAAGGTCTCACTGACAAAAGAGGAGGGTGGGGAGGTTCTCTGCTCAACTGCTCAACCGTGAAGGGGGAGGAAGGGAACCCACTGCCACGCATGCCCAGGACTCTGTCCCATTCAACTCTATGGTTCTTACTCCTGAGTAGGCATGTCTAGGTTTCCTGACCAGAACAATGTCCGCTTCCCCTTGCCATGCCAACATTGACCACAAGCTTCTCCAAAAACTAATTGTAATATTTTCTCACTTGTCTTGTTTAATATGATCTTAGGGGAAAGTGTAGTGTGTTGTTTTACCATAATTGTGCAGTTTCAGACTGCCACACTATTGTATTTGTGCAGAGTGTGTGTGTGTGTGTGTAATTAACTGCAGGGGAAATGAGAACGTAGGGGGTGGGAGATTTCACTGGCATAGTGGCAATACAAGTGGTAGATACATGAGCAGAAATAGCGCAACAACACACATATGTGAAAGTGCCCAGCGCTCGACTCGCTAATGAAACAGAGAGGGAAACCGTGGACATAAACTGGCAAAAAAAAGTAGGTGTGATGGAGCCCTCCATCTGTGTTTCACAGATTGTCAGGCATCTTTTATTTTTGTCTTCTGCACTTTGACCGAATCACATTTTTTTTTTTACGAGAATTTCATTCTACTTGTGCTAATTCACATTAGCACTAGGGGTGTGCATCGGATCGGATCCGATCCACGATCCGAATCCGATCTGCCCCCAAAATCGGAAAATCTGATCCGATCCGATCCGATACACCATCCGATCCGATCCGACGAGGTCCGATCCGGATCGGATCGGATCGGCGGATCGGACGCCATTTTGAATGCGTTTTCCCATAGCAAAGTATTGTTGTTTTACAAAAACGCCTATAACTTTTTCATTTTTAAAGATAGAAGGATGAAACTTGGGCACATTGTAGAATGGTTAGGGATAGGTATCTGTGAGAAATTTTAGAAAGATTGGTACATGCAGTTTGTGGCAATTAATTTTTTAATAAATAACCAGGAATGCCTATAACTTTGTCATTTTTAAAGTTACAGACATGAAACTTTGCCACATTGTAGGTGGTACCTTGAGACCCACATGTGTGAAATTCCAGAACCATGGGTGCTTGCCTGGTGTGGCAATGGATTTTTGAAAAATGGGTAGTAGTGGGGTAAATACAGTTATGCCTCCCATTTTTTTATTTTTAAAGATACAAACAGGACACTTCGGCACATTACAGGGAACACTTGGGTTGATATCTGTGTGGAATTTCAGACAGCTAGGTCCAGGCATATGGTGGCAGTGAATTTTTGAAAATTGGGTAGTAGTGGGGTAAAATACAGTTTTGCCTCCCATTTTTTTATTTTCAAAGATACAAACAGGAAACTTTGGAACATTACAGGGAACACTTGGCTTGATATCTGTGTGAAATTTCAGAAAGCTAGGTGCAATATTTTAGTGGGAAACGAAGGTTTATTCATGGCATTTCACATGGGATTTATTTGTTTGTTTTAAGAGCTACAAAGCTGTAACTCGCACACATGACAGAGAACGTATGGCTCCTCATACGCTGAAAATTTCAGAAACTTTGGTGCAATACTTTAGTGGGAAACAAAGGTTTATTCATGGCATTTTACATGGGATTTATGTGTTTACTTTTAAGAGCTACAAAGCTGTAACTCGCACACATGGCAGAGAACGGATGGCTCCTCATACGCTGAAAATTTCAGAAACTTTGGTGCAATACTTTAGTGGGAAACAAAGGTTAAACTTTATTATTTTAAACGTTCAGGAAGGGGAGGGGGAGGCTGTGTTTGTGTGTGTGTGTTTGACAGCTTGATCCACCAATTGTGCTTTAGAATACATGACTGAATCACCCAATCCTGTGAAGACTTTCTTCAGCCTCCAATTGCAATGCTGGAGGAGGGCACCCAGTATATATTCTATCAGCCCTGCCCTTCTGGTTCTTTGTGGATTGAATGTGGAGGAGATTAGGAGTGTTTGTCTTTGGAGCTGTTGGAGTGGACTGTATTGATTGCATTTTGGACGTGTTTTGAGGAGTTTCTGATCTATTTTCTTCAGCTTTTCTTGTTCTCTCTCTTGCCTTTCCTTTCTCTCTTGCCTTTCATTTCTCTATTGTAGTAGATAGCACGTTTGTTTGTCTGTGAGTACAGTTTGTCTTTGGAGTGCGTGTGTTTGTTCTTCTTTGTCTTTCTGAAAAAAACCCAAAAAAATAATAAAAAAATATTTCTATCCTCTCTCTCTCTCTCTCTCTCTGTGTGTGTGTGTGTGTGTTTGCTTGTGAGTGAGTGAGTGAGTGTGTGTTGCTGGGCTGTGTAGCCTGCTGCTACAAACACAAAAAAAGTCAGCAAAGCACACACTTAAACAATAATAAAAATAAATAATAATAAAAATAAAATGAAGCGTGGCACTCAAAGGGGGGGTGCTCCCAAGGCAGCATTTGGGAGAGGCCGCTCTGGGCGTGGCGCTGCTGCTGCTGCTGCTGCTGGGACCAGCAGCAGGCAGCCTACTTCCACACCCCCAGTTAAACTGAGGCGTTCTCCACTGGGGCAGCAGAAGCAGGCAGAGGCAACTCAAAGTAGTGCCTGCAGGGCACTCTTTCAGCAACATGAGGCAGGTGCTGGGAGCAGCAGTGGGCGTGAAGGACTATTGGCAGCTCCTTCTTTGGTGGGTGAGCCTGTGAACCCGCTGACTGATCTTTTCCCAGATTTTGTGGGAGTCAGCGAGGTTCAGAGTGAGAAGGAGGACTCTGATGTGGGGCAAGAGGAAGAGCAGGCAGCACCAGAGACTTACTCTCCACAATCCATCCTCTCTTCCACTCATTCCCTTGCTCCTGAGGTGACACCACAGAGCGAAGGCGCCGGCAGGCCGTCTGTGTCACCCCAGAAGCGAGAGGCAAGCAAGGTGTGGGACCACTTTGAGGTGGCAGTGGATTCCCGCTTTGCTGTCTGTCGCCACTGCAAGATGTCAGTGAGCAGGGGAAAAATGCCAGGCCACTTCACCACCACGAACCTCAGCCGCCACATGCAGAGGCACCACCAGTCTGTTTTGCTTGGGACCGAGGCGGGCATCTCGCAGCAGACTGGTGCTAGCGGCAAGGGCAAGCAGAAGGCTCCTGCAACTTCTGCCAGCTCTCGACCTCCCATCCCCAAGAGGCTTCGCCAGGCCACCATGGAAGAGATGGGGTGGGGGAAGTATGGAGCCACAAGGTGGCGTTTTCCAGCGCCCAACCAGATCACCAATTGCATCGGTGAGATGGTGGCGTTGGATGACCAGCCATTCAGCCTCGTCGAGAACACAGGCTTCAAGAGGCTGATGGCTCTTGTGGTTCCATACTACAAGCCGCCGTGTCGCACCACCCTGAGCAGGCGTGTGGTGCCCTCCCTGTACCAGGCATGCAGGGAGTTAGTTCTGGGTCGTCTGTGCCAGGCAGAGGCACAGAAGGTGCACTTCACTTCGGACATCTGGTCCAGCGAAGGAGGAGTGCATGCTTACCTGTCCCTGATGGCTCACTGGTGGGGAGCCTCAGGGCAGGAAGCACCCAGGACTTCTGGGACTGGGAAGGAGGGCTGCCGCTGGGCCCTCCTTCATACCGCAGTCATGGACCAGTCCCACACGGCGGAGGAGATTACGGAGGCCATGAACCGCATGGTGGCAGGGTGGCTGGGCGGGCACCAGCACACCTGCGGTTACATGGTCACGGACGGGGGAGCCAACATGGTGAAGGCGGTGCGTGATGGCGGATTTGAAGGCATCCGCTGCATCGCGCACGTCTTCAACCTGGTTGTGAGGGATGGCCTTGGAGGCAGCAAGGCCCCTCTCTCTCCCCAAATCTGTAATCTCCTAGAGAGCTGCAGGAAGGTGGCTGGGCATTTCCACCACAGCATGAAGGGCAGTCGGTTGCTGCGGGAGAAGCAGCAGGAGCTGGGACTTCTGCAGCACTGGCTAGTGCAGGACGTGGCAACACGTTGGAACTCCACCTACCACATGCTCGAGCGTATGGTGGAGCAACAGCGTGTTGTCCACGAGATGTTCAGGGTCGGGGACATTGGCATCCAGGCCCCACTGTCCAGGCAGCAGTGGGAGGCCATGTCCCAGCTTCTGGTGGTCCTCAAGCCATTCCTTGAGGCCACCGAGACCCTGAGCAGCAGCACTGCCCTTCTCAGCCAGGTGATCCCCGTGGCCAGGCATCTCCAGAATCAGATGGGCAAGTTTCTGGAGGCCGGGGATGCCGTCACCGGCAGGCGCTTCCTGCCAGAGGTGCGGGAAGTGGTGACGAGGCTGAGGGAAGGCCTATCCCGCCGGGTCCAGCCTTTCTACAACAAGAGGCAGTACATGTTGGCCACCATGTGTGACCCGTGCATCAAGGATGGGTTATGTGGGCAGACTCCCCGGGCAGGTTGGGTGGAAATGCTGGTGGCGGACGTTCGGGCGGCCCGGGAAGCCAGGATTGGGCAGGCAGAGGAGGAGCCCACCGAAGCCCAGGCACTAAGTCCGCTGAGCACCACCAGCAGCGGCAGCAGCAGCACCACCACACCCAGCAGGGGGACAGGCCAGGGGTTTTGGGACAAGGCTTTGCAGGCTGCGGTTGGGCATAGAGGCACTCAACCCAGCCCCTGCCAGGATGACGCTGCAGCAGCAGTGCAGCGTTACCTGGCGGAGCAGATGGAGGACGGCTCCATCGAACCCCTGGCCTACTGGTCATCTCGGCACCAGATGTGGCCTGATCTGGCACGAGTGGCCATGGACAGAATCAGCTGCCCACCGTCCAGCGTTCCAAGCTGGCATGGGTGTTTTCCATGGCGGGTGACGTGGTCACACCCCACCGCTCTCGCTTGGACGCTGAGATTGTGGAGCAGCTGGTCTTCCTCAAGGTCAATCTGCCCCTGCTGGGATACCCCACCCTCATGCCCTCGGGGGAGTAATTGGCAGGCACCCCCCATCCATCCCACACCTTTGGGCAGGCTCCGGCAGGCCCTTGATTTTTTAATTCTTATTTTTGGTTAATTAATTTTATTTACTTTAATTTACTGGCTGTGTTGTTTACAGCTCAGTAACTCAACTCTGAACGATGGATCCCGAAGGGATCTAGTTTCTTCTCCTAGCCTCTTATATTGAGGGGATGCACAAGCATCTCACACATTCTATGTCGTTTGACTTGAACCAATGTGCTTGCACGTGTGCCTCTGAAATTGGACTCCGATGGCTCCCTCCAGGCCTTCTGTAAGGTCCCACACTTCCATGGGCGTTTCTTCTTGTAAAAGACCACGTCAGAGGCTCATGAGAACTTTGGATAAGTAGAAGGCTTAATTTTATTGCCAAGGAACGCATGCACCTCTCTGACTATGAACGAAGGATGCGATAGGATTCCTCTTCCAGGCTCCTACATTGAGTGGATGACAAAGCAGCATCCTACACTGTTTCTGACTGTGTCTTTTGGACCTATGTGGCAGCCTTGCAGGGCTGTCACTGTGTGTTGTGTGCCTGCCTGCCTGCCCACCTGCTAGGTTGCCATCATTGTGAAGTAGCCGGAATGCGTGGGCTGGTCTCACGGTTCTATTGCTTACTTGTGCAATGTACAAGCGCCTGGCATTATGCCCGCCTCTGCCTGCCTGCCTGCCTGCCTGCCCGCCTGCCTGCCTGCCCACCTGCTAGGTTGCCGTCATTGTGAAGTAGCCAGAATGCGTGGGCTGGTCTCATGGTTCTATTGCTTACTTGTGCAATGTACAAGCACCTGGCATTATGCCCGCCTCTGCCTCTGCCACTGGGACTTTGCCTCTGCCACTGGGACTTTGCCTCTGCCAGTGGGACTTTGCCTCTGCCACTGGGACTTTGCCTCTGCCAGTGGGACTTTGCCTCTGCCAGTGGGACTTTGCCTCTGCTACTGGGACTTTGCCTCTGCCAGTGGGACTTTGCCTCTGCCAGTGGGACTTTGCCTCTGCCAGTGGGACTTTGCCTCTGCCACTGGGACTTTGCCTCTGCCAGTGGGACTTTGCCTCTGCCAGTGGGACTTTGCCTCTGCCACTGGGACTTTGCCTCTGCTACTGGGACTTTGCCTCTGCTACTGGGACTTTGCCTCTGCCAGTGGGACTTTGCCTCTGCTACTGGGACTTTGCCTCTGCCAGTGGGACTTTGCCTCTGCCAGTGGGACTTTGCCTCTGCCAGTGGGACTTTGCCTCTGCCACTGGGACTTTGCCTCTGCCAGTGGGACTTTGCCTCTGCTACTGGGACTTTGCCTCTGCCAGTGGGACTTTGCCTCTGCCAGTGGGACTTTGCCTGGAGGGAGCTGTGCCAAACTGTGCCTTTGTCTAGAGGGAGCTGTGCCACACTACTGCCTTTGCCTGGAAGGGCACAACTGGACGTGGTCCCCCGATCCACAGCGGCCTCACGACTAAGGTAAGTGTGTGCAGTCACTGCAGGGACACCTGAGTGTCCAGAAGTGGGGCAGTCGCAGTCGGAAAGCTTACTTCCAAGTCAGCTTCCAGCTCTGTGTGTGTGACGGTTGGGCGTGGGCACTCAGGACCGGGCAGATGCCAGTCCTGGTGGGAGGGAGCCAATGGTGGAAAAGTATCATTTTTCTCATATTCATTCTTTCCCCCCCCCCTTCTTCTTTTGCAGCCTATGGAACTCTTCGCCACTGCGGAAAGCAGACCCGTGAATCCAGACTGCCCATCTGCCCCAGCCACGGCCGCATGGAGGTGGCCCATCGATTCACGTCGCCCGCATGACTCAGGTAAGAGCCTGTCAGAGAGCTTACCCACGAGTAAGCAAGCAGGCAGCCCCGTGTGCCTACTGGGGCGTGGGCAAGCGGGACTGGCTTCATGACAGTCTTAGGTGGGAAGGAGGTAGCGTAGTCTGATATTCATTCTTTCCCCCCCCCCCCTTCTTCTTTTGCAGCCTATGGAACTCTTCGCCACTGCGCAAAGCAGACCCGTGAATCCAGACTGCCCGCCTGGAAGTGGCCCTCTTATCAACAACGCCCTCAGGACTATGGTAAGTGTTCTGTGAATGGGGGGGGGCACCTTCCACCTAACTGAAGGGTGGCTGTCTGTCTGCTAACTTCCCAGTAAGCAGGCAGCCCCGTGTGCCTACTGGGGCGTGGGCACTCAGGACCGGGCAGATGCCAGTTCTGGGTGGGAGGGAGCCAGTGGTGGAAAAGTATCATTTTTCTCATATTCATTCTTTCCCCCCCCCCTTCTTCTTTTGCAGCCTATGGAACTCTTCGCCACTGCGCAAAGCAGACCCGTGAATCCAGACTGCCCATCTGCCCCAGCCACGGCCGCATGGAGGTGGCCCATCGATTCACGTCGCCCGTACGACTCAGGTAAGAGTGCAGGCAGAGTGCCCATATAGAAAAGAAGGCAGGGCCCCTGCACCTTTAACTGTTGTGATGAAGAGGGAATCTCAGCAGGAACTAATTGCATACAAAATGACACTGGCTGAAATCCCCTTTTCTCTACAACTGTTGAAGTTAGGAACCCTGACCTGGATTTGATCTGGTCAGCCTAAAGTAGGGTGCTATTAATAGGAGTGAATGGATAACCCAAGGACAAAACAAATGGTGATTCTCTAATGCTCCGGTAAGCTGTGTCCAGCCAGACACAAAAGGATAGCCAATCCCTCTAACAATGGGCTCAAAAGAGTGATTTAGAAAGGGAGGGGTGAAGCAGGAGAAGGAGGATTGAGTCACAAACAAGAAAAGTGTGCCGGTGGGAGACTAGGACTTGCATGTATTAATACAAATCTTTATTTTCCTTTCTTCTTTTGCAGTATAAAAGTATTCATCTAATATTCATTTTCCCCCTCCTCTTCTTTTGCAGCCTATGGAACTCTCACTGCCACAGTGCCCGGGAAAGGAGAGACTTTGCCAATTAAATGCCTGCCTGCCTGCCTGCCTGCCTGCCTGCCTGCCTGCCTGCCTGCCTTCCAGATTCTGCTGTGCCTCCTTCCCTTGTGGTTCTGCCTGGTGCTTGCACAACCGTCCTTCGATGCGGGCCAGTCCCTCGCCTCGCTCAAGCCTTGGTTCGTGGGGTCTTCCCTCAAGGAGCGCCCCATGGACTTTGAATGTCTGCCTGCCTGCCTGCCTGCCTTCCAGATTCTGCTGCACCTCCTTCCCTTGTGGTTCTGCCTGGTGCTTGCACAACCGTCCTTCGATGCGGGCCAGTCCCTCGCCTCGCTCAAGCCTTGGTTCGTGGGGTTTTCCCTCAAGGAGCGCCCCATTGGCTTTGAATGTCTGCCTGCCTGCCTTCCAGATTCTGCTGTGGAAGGAGAAATAATACTAGGTGCTGCAAGAGACCATGTGGATTGGCTCTACATCAAAGCAGCCTTCTGGTTTAGAATTATGTACTACACAAGAAAAGAAAAATCACTTATTTTTCCTGCAAGATCCCTTCCCAGACTAGGATCTGAATAGCTATTAGCTAGGATCTTAATAGCTATTAGCTAGTACTGCAAGTGCATTTGGCAGACAGCATGCTGCAACCAACACCTGTCTTGTCATGTAAATGTATGGGTCCCTAAAGCAATTTACAATCACTTTACATTTTACAAATGAATAAGTGAAACTTTCTTCCCTCATTGTTTTAAACATTCATTGCCACACCAGGCAGGCAACCACCCACGGATCTGGAATTTCACACATGTGGGTCCCAAGGTACCACCTACAATGTGGCAAAGTTTCATGTGTGTAACTTTAAAAATGACAAAGTTATAGGTGTTTCTTCCCTCGTTGTTTCAAAAATTCATTGCCACCACATGCCTGGAGCTAGCTGTCTGAAATTCCACACAGATATCAAGCCAAGTGTTCTCTGTAATGTGCCAAAGTGTCCTGTTTGTATCTTTAAAAATAAAAAAATGGGAGGCATAACTGTATTTACCCCACTACTACCCATTTTTCAAAAATTAATTGCCACACCAGGCAATCACCCACAGTTCTGGGATTTCACACACGTGGGTCCCAAGGTACCACCTACAATGTGGCAAAGCTTCATGTGTGTAACTTTAAAAATGACAAAGTTATAGGCATTCCTGGTTATTTATTAAAAAATTAATTGCCACAAACTGCATGCACCAATCTTTCTGAAATTTCTCACAGATACCTATCCCTAACCATTCTACAATGTGCCCAAGTTTCATCCTTCTATCATTAAAAATGAAAAAGTTATAGGCATTTTTGTAAAACAATAGTTTGCTATGGGAAAAAGCATTCAAAATGGCGTCCGATCCGGATCGGGACATCCGATCCGCGGATCGGGATCGGATCCGATCCGATCCAACCAGCCTCCGATCCGATCCAATCCGACCCCCCAGGTCTGATTCAGATCCGCTATCCAATCCGGGGGGTCAGTGCACATCCCTAATTAGCACTAATTCACATTAACTAACTTAGTTGATTTATGCATATGCACATTTGCACTAATTCACACGTACATATTGGCAATAATGTCAATCAGCACAAATTCCCACCAAAGTGAAAAATCAGTCCAAAAAATTCATGGAATCCACCTGATTTGGAAAAAAAGCCTGTCCACTGTGGATTCCAGAAGTCAGATTCAGAAAAATCAAAATGCATTTTTGAATCCATTCTGGGTAGATTCCTCCAACATCCTCTGCCCTCCCTTCCCTCCCCCCCCCACACATTGCATGCATGGAAAACTCAGCCGTTTTAGCCCCTACACCAGTGTCCTTATAGCAGTAATAGGATTTGATCTGATGGACCTAAATCCCTCTCATTCTTCCACGTACACCTTTGGAATGGGGCGTGAGGGGAGTATACCAAGACTACTTATTTTTTCCACCAGCCCCCTCCACACTGCTCCTTCCTCGTCAGTGCAAACCGAACAGGAGGTTGGATTTGGTAGTTCCTCTGCCTGGTGGTCCTCACCCACTCATTAACTTTGGATCTCTCTGTAATCCATACTAGAAAAACACAGGTGTGACTACATGGAGAACACAAAAGAAGGTTGCTCACCTGTCACTGGTTGCTGTGTGGCCTTTTCTGCACAAATGCGATCATGCTGTTCATGTCTGAATCAGCAAAATTTAAGGTTGCAGATTTCCTCCTCAAAGCTCATTCTGACTCATGCCTGTATCAGATTGTTGCTTTTCCTCACAAATGCACAGTTACAAGATGGGGGATACTTGGCTCATCAATAGTACATGCGAGGACAATCATAACTAATTATACAATTAAATTAAATCTTAAATGTGCTCTGTCCTTCATTTATCATAACAATGTCTATATACTCAGAGTTGAAGCAGGCATACATTGTTGTACATCCGGTTGTGATGCATACTGAACGAATCTCCCCCATATAGCTTCAAACGATGTTGACTCAGATTTTCCTTGGATTTCAAGTAAATCGTATGTTATTTTCTCAGAGATTGCCACAGACCAAATATTACGATACCATGCTGATAAATTCAAATTGTCCAATTTTTTCCACTGTTGCATAATTGTCTGTCGAGCAGCCGTCAGTAAGAATAATATTAAGCCTTTGCATTTCAATCCAATATTAAGTCCACTATATATTGATAATAAAAACAATTCTGGATCATATGCAATTGTTTCTCTAGTAATAATCATTATTTCTCTATGTATGGTGGTCTTGCTCATATATATCTTTGTATATATGAGCAAGACCACCATAAATGAAAATATGTGCCTTTTATCTTGCATCCTCTCCAACAGAGAGGACTGCAAGTTTTAGTAATATGAGCTAGTTGTACTGGTGTTGATACCATCTATGCAGTATTTTCAATGAAGTTTCCTGAATAGAGGCGGATGCGGATCTAAATGGTCTGTTGTTCCATATTTTATTCCATCTAGCTTCATCTATTTCTCTCCTGTATCCAGGAGGCCCGAATCAGCCCGATCCGCTTCAGATTTGAGATCCGGATCCAGATCCATGCACAACCCTGTTCCAGACACTGACCAGGCCTGAACCTGCTTAGCTTTAGCAATGTAGCTCTATCAATTGGCCTTCAACCATTCCCCTGGGATAGATAATCTTTTCTATTGGGCCAATAGGCCCCACAGGCTGAGCTGCACCTAGCAACAGCAAACACTATGAGAGAGTGAGTATGTGCATGGAGTAGGGTGACCAGATAAAATCCAGGTCAGGGCTCCTGTAACTTTAACAGTTGTAGAGAAAAGGGAATTTCAGCCAGTGTCATTTGTATGCAATTAGTTCCTGGTGAAATTCCCTCTTCATCACAACAGTTAAAGTTGCAGGGGCCCTGCCTTATTTTGTATATGGTCACTCTAGTATAGTGCATGCACCTTTAACTGTTGTGATGAAGAGGGAATTTCACCAGGAACTAATTGCATACAAATGACACTGGCTGAAATTCCCTTTTCTCTACAACTGTTAAAGTTACAGGAGCCCTGACCTGGATTTTATCTGGTCACCCTAGCATGGAGAAGAGGGTTTTTCCCTCATTGAGAAATGACAATGGCAAAAGGGGAGGAAGATGGCTGTCCAATAGAGGGAAGATCCCCAGGATGAGCTACTGCCTCAGTGCTGCTGCTGCTCTTGAAAAGAGATACCAGTTTCAAGCCTTCCTGCACTAGGTTGGTGTCCACCTCACGTTGCAGCCGACTGCTGGAGAAGGCTGGGCCTGCAGAAGCTGCCGAGCCTACTCGCGCGGCAGTACACATGCTTTCCTCATGCTCCGCAGCTGGCCACCCAGAAAGCTGCGCTCCACCAGCACTGGAGGCCGAGGCTGGCCTGCCAACTCCGCCGCCATGAGCCTCATGGAGCAGGCCCTTCTCCGCTGGGCTGATGGGGTGGTGGTGGCCATGTGTAAAAGATGCAATCACCTGCGGCGGAACTGCGCGAGGAGGCGCCCTCACTGTGGTAGAGGGAGGAAGGGATCCCCGATTGCGTGTTGCTGCGCCACTGTGCGAGGAGGCACCCTCTTCAGCTGGCCGGTAAGTGGGCAGAGGGAGGAAGGAATCCCCAGGGCTGGAGCATTGCCGAAATGGCAGAGGCATTAGT
Organism: Anniella stebbinsi; assembly: GCA_029215795.1. NCBI lineage: Eukaryota > Metazoa > Chordata > Lepidosauria > Squamata > Anniellidae > Anniella > Anniella stebbinsi. Next base: position 107,153,435 of record JARDYH010000002.1, on the reverse strand, counting down.
GGATGCACGGCCTAGAATGGGAGGACCGTCTAGTCTTCCCAGCAAACCTGCGGCCTCGAGGCTGGAAGCTTCCTCTCGTCCTCTGCCTTGTCCGCTGCAGGCGTGAAGGTGGAGGTATCTCCGTCACTGCTGCCTTGTCTCACTGCTGCCTCGTCTCTTCTACCACGTGTGCTCAGCTGTAGTAACACAGATGGTGTTCTGGCAGCCGCGTGAGCAAAGAGGAAGACTGGGAGGGGTAAGAGCACTTAAATACTCCCATATTTGCCCTCCCAGCTTAGTGGCGCCATACTGGGTCCGCCAATGGCAACCCCCTATGTCTTGCCCTCTCTCCCACCCGCAAAAGCCTCCTCCACACCTAGGCAGGGTCAGACATGGCTGAATGGCATTTTTTGTTACTTTTAGCATCCCTCACTAGTCTCAGCTTATTCTCAGCTTTAGCTTTCCTGATGCCATTCTGGCACTTCTGTGCTACGTGCCTGTACTCTTTTTTTGCAGCCTGGCTTTCCTTCCGTTTCCTATATGTATCTCTTTTTTTCTTTTTCTTTCAGGTAATCTCTAAGCTTTCTGAGGAGCCACATTGGTTTCTTCTGTTGTCTTCTATCTTTTTTCCTTGTTGGAATTGTTTGTAATTGTGTCTTTAAAATTCCTTTTTTTAAAAAAAAAAACTCCCACCCTTCTTGGACTCCTTTTCTTATTAGGGTAACTTGCCATGGGGCCTTAGTTTCCATAGTTCTGAGTTTATTAAAATTGGTTTTCCTAAAATCCAGAGTATGTGTATGGCTAGGGTGACCATATGAAAAGGAGGACAGGGCTCCTGTATCTTTAACAGTTGCAAAGGACAGGGAATTTCAGCAGGTTTTTTTGTATGCATACATAACCTGGTGAAATTCCCTTTTCATCACAACAGTTAAAGCTGCAGGAGCCCTGTCTCTTGACCATGTACAAAAGAGGGCAGGGCTTCTGCAGCTTTAATTTTGTGATGAAGAGGGAATTTCACCAGGTTCTGCATATATACAAATGACACTTGGTGAAATTCCCTTTTCTATGAAACTGTTAAAGATACAGGAGCCCTGTCCTCCTTTTCATATGGTCAGTGTACGTATGGCTACAGTCAGATTTTGCTTCCTTTAAAATCAAGAACTCAAGTATGACGTGGTCACTTTCCCCCAGAGTTCCTGTAACTTCCCTGTTGGTCAGTATCAAGTCAAGGATAGCGGACCCTCTAGTTCCTTCCTAGTTAAAGGATGAACAAGATGAAATTTCTTGTCCATCCTTTGCTGCAGTTCAAGTCTGTCATGGTCTTGGCAGTTGGGGAGGAAATGAATGTTTGATGCAACGTTGCAATAGATGCAATCCAAGGCATCTCAGGCAGGTGTCCTTCCCAACCCTCTGGAAGTGCCAGTATTAAATCTAGGACCTAATTCATGCAAGGCATGTGCTCTAGTACTGAGTTATGCCCCTTTCCATTAGTGAATGGATGTCTATAGGCATAAATGCCCTACCCCATGTTTGGCTTGCCTGACCATGGGGAAGGGCATTGCGAGTGTGGAGGAGAAAGGCCCCAACCTGGGTCTGGAGGTGTGTCAACCAGTTCTGGATGGGGTTGCACTCCCCCTGAAAGGCTGTGTTCGCAGCTTGGGGGTGCTCCTGGATCCGTCGCTCCAGATGACAGCTCAGATTGATGCGACGGCCAGGAGTGCCTACTATCAGCTTCGGCTGATACGCCAGCTGCGCCCCTTCCTAGAGTTGGAAGACCTAAAGACGGTAGTGCACGCGCTGGTAACTTCAAGGCTCGACTTCTGCAATGCGCTGTACATAGGGCTACCTTTGTGCCTAGTCCGGAAACTTCAACTTGTTCAAAATATGGCAGCCAGGTTGGTCACCAGTACACCTAGGGGTGATCACATTACACCAGTTTTAAAATCGCTTCATTGGCTGCCAATTAGTTTCCGGAAAAGTATAAAGTGTTGGTTATTACCTACATGGTTTGGGTCCAGGGTACCTGCGGGATCGCCTTCTCCCATACAATCCGCCCCGCACACTTAGGTCCTCTGGGAAGAACTTACTCAAGCCAGCCAGAACTAGGCTGGCGAGTGTTACCCAGAGGACCTTTTCTTCCATCGCTCCCAGACTGTGGAATGGTCTGTCGGAGGAGGTTAGACAAATTGACAGTCTTCATGAATTTAAGAGAGTCATGAAGACTGTCCTCTTCCGACAGGCCTATCCAGATGAATTTTAGGATATTTTTAATGTTGTGTTGTTCTCTTGTTTTTTTAATTTTTTTAACTGTTGTGAATTTTTGTGTTTATATTGTTGTTGTTCCCCACCTCGATCCGGAGGGAGAGGCGGGTTACAAATAAATATTATTATTATTATTATTATTATTATTATTATTATTATTATTAAATGGAGGGTCATGCTGGCGAATCCCAGCATTGGTGGGGCTCAGTGGTGCCACTAGCCAGAGGAGGGGCTTACCAGTGATGTTAACCTGGGGAGATTAGCTTCCTCCCGGTCTCTTTGAAGTGTGTCTTCCTCCCTCCTTCCCTCCCTGTATACAGTGTGGGGTTTATCTGGTTCCTTTTTTGAGGGCTGAACAGATATTTTCCACTCACGGTCCGACTGGCTCGTGGTGTGTCTTTTTGCCTGCTTCATACTGTAAGTAGGGTGGGTGGGGACGTCTTAGGTTGATTTGGTGGGTGTTCTTTTGGTTTAGTTGGTCACATTCCCCTAGGTAGGATGGTTTGGGGGGGTATGTTTGTCTGGATAGGGATAGGGATCATTCCGAGGCGTTGGTGGTGGTGACAGGTGATGCCTGAGGGCCTCTCACAATGGATTGGATTCAGACATAGGCAGAGAACACCATTATCTATTCATGACTAATGTAAGTCCCATTGATTTTAATGGGTCTGCTCTAAGTATGAACAGGTCTGTACCCTACCCAAAGAACTTTGCACGACAAAGATATATAAGAATAATAGGATAGTATCCATCGGTGTCATTCTGCAAACACGAATTGCGCTAGTGGAGCTCCGCTGAATCTTTCCATTGCACAAGCGGTTGCCCATTATGCTTGCACTACTGCTTGTGCAAATGATTACACAATGCATTTCACAATGTGTTGCACAAAATACTGCACAAGAACAAAACATATCACACAGCGGATTGCACAAGCATGATGACAAACTGCTTCTGCAACCGCGCTTGTGCAAACGTAACTTTAGTTGAATCCTTCTCTTGTGCAAAATTGAGAACCTTGTTTCCACTAGTGCAACATCATTTGCTCTAGCGAAACGATACAGTTACTTCCCATGACCTTAGTCTTAGCCCTTGCTGCTCCCATGCTGCATGGCTTAACTTATTCTGGATAAAACCCATCATCTATTCTAAAGAGTAACTTTTTCTGGGTTTCTTTACATTTCAGGCTGTTTCTCTTAGACTTCCTCTCATTTGGGAACATGTACTAGAAAAAAAGTCATAAAACATGAAGCAAGGTTAAGAAGATATGGTGTTTTTTTTAAAGAATACTGATGGCTAGAGAGCAATTTAATATTTCTCCCTGATAGTTATGAACACTTTCTTCTTCTTCAAAGACTTAATCACCACTATGAAGGACAAATTTATCTGGTTCTTGCACAACCTCTCCCAGCCTTAGGTCAGGCAATACGGTTCACAAGAGTAAATAATGAGTAAACTACTTCCAACTAAACCTTTAAAAACTGATCCAAACACGGGATATGTAATCTGGAGAAATTGCAATTAGTTTTCATGATCATGCTCTAAGACTTGAGCTAGCCAGAAAATTAATTTATCAATAACATTTTGTACGCATGGTCATCCTGTTATATTTTTTTATCCCTTCTAGTCCCAGACTGCATTATTTGCTCAGCAGCACAGCAATATGCAAGAAGAAATGAGAAATGCTTCCAAATTGTATATACATTAGAGATATATGAAAGCCTTCATATTATTTTCCACAGATATTACTGCCTTGCTAAAACACACACACACACACATTACTATCACTTGGTTTGGTTGCTTATCTACAAGAGTATATATATAATTTGTTGTTGTTGTTTCCAATGCTGGATTCTCTGAAGTGTTTGTGAGTTTTCAGCAGCCGTGTGTACGGTGTCCTGTTCAAAAAGCCAAATGGCTTTCTTTACTCGATGCTGGGCTGGCTGTTACTCAAACGCTGTATCCTTCCTTGAGATGCTGGGGAATTGTATAATCCCTTGTCTTGGAATACGAACCACGGTGACTCAGAATGCAAACCCTTAAAAATGAGGCAGTATTAGAAACCTGAGTTCTTTTCCAAATTGGATTTAAACCCTTCTTTGAAAGAGTCAAAATGTTTGCTTCCTTTGAAGTAGCAAAGGAAGTGATCCTCCATGCAATATATTTTCAGCCCCCATTTGGCAAATGCTTCACCAAGAGAGTGGAAAGTGAACCATGGCATAATGCCCAGTCCAATATCCCATCCTTTCTCAAATGGGTGAGTGTTTGTGCAGTGCACTTTTCTGTACATAAAACACCCCACCCCACCCCCATAAGGTAGGTGGTACCTTATCTTTTGGCTTGGAGATTCATGCCCCAAATTCAGAAATCAATTGATGTTCATGCATGGGTGAAGCGCCATAAACACAAACAGAAGTAATAAAATGAAATAAAATCCAATTTATTTGAGTAGCTCCCATCTCTTTATCCAGAAGACTTCAGTAATACAGTGCTGAAGCTTTATGGGGAATTGCATGCCATTTCCCTGCCCAATCCAGCTGCTGTGGTCACATCTGTGTAGCTTGGATTAGATACTGTTGCACCTCCAGCCCCATGGTGAAAAATTCCAGGGGAGTGCTACCCAGGTTTGGCTTCCTTTGGATCAGGGCTGGGCAGAAACTAGGGCCAGATCTACACCTTGTGTCAAATCTTTACTAAAGTGGAAGAAAAAGCAGGAAATAGCATGATGAAAGCAGTATATGGAAGGTGTCCTGCTCCCCAACAGTTATCAGTGCACTTCAATACCACTGTGAAGCAGTAGTATAGATCTAGTTCAGATCTCTATTTGTTATAGACTTCAACTCCCAACATTCCTGTCCACCAGCTTCTGAGAGTTGAAATCCCAAACATCTGGAGATCTACCTTCTACCTACCTCTGCTTTGGGCAACTTCTTACATTGTCTTCAAATATGACAGAAGTTTATGAATCTGATTTTCACATGTTCTGTTCTGTTCTGTTCCATTATTCTGAATCTTTTCTATCCAACCCTGTTTGTCCAATCCTTTCCTTGACTCCATTCATCCTCATGAAGCCATTTCCCATTGCATACTTATCTGCCCCCTCTCCTTCCCTCCTTCAGCTACTGTTCCATCATCTTAAATCTATCCCACTTTCTGCATTTTTGACAAGGGTATCGCTGAGGTCTTCTTCGCAATAAGGGATGGAAACCACTCAATTAGTTTGCTATTTGTGTTTGTGTCTGCTCACCCATGCACACATCAATTGATTTCTAAATTTGGGGCATGAATCTCCAGCCAAAAGACAATGTACACCCCCATCCCCAGTCAAAGGAGGGGTCTTTATGTACAGGAAGATGCACTCCACAAACCCTCTCTCACTTGGCAAGTGAGAGAATGAATAAATGAGTGAATGTTGGCCTCTTATGGTCTCTGTGTGCGGATGATTGGCAGTAGATACATATGGAGCATGCTGTGGTGTGTGGGTAAAAAGAGGACAATGTTTAATGTAAGAGCCAGCAATTTGAGGTCGCCCAAATCCAGCCCCTTAACAGATGTGGCCTCCCAAGTTGTCCATTTAGAGCCATGGACAACAGTGGCTACAGGACAAAATATCTTATTGGTTGGTCACTATATAGAGTGATTATATTTTGGAAACCAAAAGGGAGGACAGCATGGTTGGCTTCCAAGGGGGCGTCCCCACCAACATGTCTGCCCCTAGGGGGCAAGTCAGGCACCAAGGGGGTGTGCTCACCTGAACATAGCTTTGGTCACATGTCTGATTTTACAGCACACAATTAAGACATCTGTTAAACAGAACATCTTAATGTTAAAATCACTGAAAGAACAAGTGAGACATCCAATGTATCTGAAATTAACTTCACTCACTCCTTCTTTTGTAGCTTTTGCTGTACTTGGTTGCTATACTCTGTGTGATACATTCTCCCCATCCCTTAAATATCTTTTTAAATTGTATCCTCACTCCACTGCAAGCTGCTGCTTAACAGGATTTGCTGCCGGCTGGCTGGCTGGCTAGCTTTTTTATTATTATTATTTTTAAAGTTCAATTTTGTTTTGAAATTTGCTAAAAATCAATGGATAAACGGATCTACTTCAAACTTGGCATGGCCAAAGCCCTATATAGGAGCTATCATGGTGCCAAGTTTCATCTCTTTATTTTTTTAAATGACATTATATATATATATATATATATATATCAATTTTTTTAAAAATCCTAAAAATCAACAGATTAATGAATCTACTTCAAATTTGGGATGGCTAAAGCCCTACCTAAGGGCTATCATGGTGCCAAGTTTCATCTCTTTAGCTTTAAACTTGATGGAACTGTAAGCATTTTTGTTAATTCCTATTGACTAAAATGTAGAGCTGCCCTTTGGGTGGGGGAGGATGAGAAAAATCTGGATATATCTTCAAATTTCATAATTTCCCCCCTTCCCAGATTTGTTACCAAAGATCTTGACCTGTCCTTGTTTTTCCTGACATATGGTCACCCTATGTTCTGGCCCACCATCTCCTTGTAAACTGGCCCTCTAGGAACCTACTTGCCAACCAGGATGTCTAATAATGGGACTACTCCTTTTTTTATCTGCCACATTTGTAACTTCCATCAAGGAGCTCAGGGCAGCATAGCTAGGACCTTACTATGTTTTATCATACAACAAGCCTGTGTGGAAGTAATTTGCCAAGGCCACCCAGTAAGATAAATGGCAGGTCTTCCCATTCAAAGTCAGATATGCTGACCTTTATTTATTTATTTATTTATTTATTTATTATATATTTATGCTGCCCAACAGCCTAGATTCTCTGGGCAGTTCACAAATAAAACCATAGTATATAGATATATATATATATTAAATTAAAAATCATACAAAACAAAACTCCAGGGAAAGCTTGTCTAAAAATATGTGTTTTCAGGAGGCATTTGAAAGATGTTATATTTTCCGCCTCCCAAACCACACGAGGGGGAGTTTCCCAGATGGTGGGTGCCGCTACAGAGAAGACCCATGCCATATTCTTTGAGACTGGATATGTGTTGTTCATGGACAGAATCTATATGTGAGAACCAGTGTATGTAATATAGTATTTGGTGGTGGGGATTGTGTCCAGCTGTTCTTACATAAAAATATTAAAAGAATGGAGTTGGTGTGTGTTGGGGGAAAGTAAAGTTTATTTGATTGGAATGGGGTGAGTGTTGCCTGCATTATAATGTAGCAACAATATTTGATCAATATAGATCTTAGGGAGATTGGATGATTTCACTCAATAGCTGGAACTTTCTCAAGTCTTCAGAATGGCTAGGAGATCCCTGAAAGGGCACTTGGCTTTTTTTTTCACTATTCCTAGCTAAGGATATTGTAATCATCTAGGTCTCTGTGTGAAAAGAAACAATAGGCTGCAATTGGATATAGTGGAAGAGACAGACAGATCTGAGGATTGGGACTCTATAAGCTTGGATTTGGCCCACAGGCCTGATGTTTCAACACCCCTGATGTAAATAAACTCAGTTATTACCAAATTACTTCTCAGAGAAGTGAGAAGAGCTTCTCTCTCTCTCTCTCTCTCTCTTTCTCTCTCTCTCTCTCTCTCTCTAGATAGATAGATAGAAAGATAGACAAAGAGAATATTCAAACATGCAATTCCACACCTCCCCTGATAAAGAGAAACAGTAACCTGGTTCACACAACACAACATGCCAAGGCTTATCACCTATGGTGAGTTGTCATATTGTGTGAACCTGGTGTGGTTTCTGCAGGGTGGCTTATTTTTTGTGAACAAGCCATCCTGAGAACCTATGACCACTTTTAGAGTTGTTGATACCCATGGTGGCTTGTGGTGTTGTCTGAACCCAGCAGGGCAACTACATCATGGGTTAGTGTTAGTCAGGAATGGCTACAGAACAGCAAAAACTGAGGTATGGACTGCAGAAATGAGGAGTTCTGCCATAAAGGGACCCGGGATATATGCCAGAGCTAGTGGAAGGACTGAGGGGAAACAAGGGGGAAACTACCGATTGTTGGTTTAGTAGTGATCCTCCATTGGATTAGTAAACAAAGAACCAATGGCACCTTATTTGCAGGGTGGCTTAGTGCGATGTGTGAATCTTCCCATAACGTGAACCTGCTTGGTGGGATGACATCAGTCTTCTGCACCTTGACACCCTCCAGATGTTTTAGACTACAGCTCCCATCAGCCCCAACCAGGATGGTCAATTATCTGGGATTATGGGGACTGTAGTCCAAAACAATTCCCCAACCAGGTTTACCCAGGTTGGGGAAGACTGAATTTCAGCAGCTGTGCTCCAAATTGTCACTTACCCCCTTTCCTTATCCAAAAGAGCCGTCCCTTGCATTTTGCTTAGATATTCCCCTGTCCAGCTTCCATTTTATTCTTCCTCCAACTTCAAGTGCCATCCTCAACCTATGACTACTTCATCCCCTATCTGGTCAACTCTCTTCTCAACTTCCTGCAACCTCCCCACATCCATTCCTCCATTATAACTTTACGAAAAAGTGATGCTCTAACAATGTTGCTGATAATATGGCACAAGTCTGGTACTGATTTGGGAATGGTGAATTGAGAAAGCGGTCTGCCCTGTTGGATTGGACTGTTTTGAGGACTGGGTGGGGGGATGTCATTGGCCCGTCATTCTGGAACAGGTTCTCATGCTCTCACACTGTGTGGGTGTCATGCTTAATCAAGCACCTGCCTTGCTGACATGGACATCTGCTGTGTGTGCCATTGCTCATCCATTTCCAGAAATTAACCATCTGTTTTACATCAGGTGTTGTGCACTGGGAGGAGAGCCATTAAAGAAGCTGCCAACATCACAACGATGCAGCCAATCCTTCCTGGCCGTCATTTTTTATGTTGTCATTTAAAAAACAAAACAAACGACCAAACAAACACCCCCATCTCTTGTTGTTTAATGGGAGAGCAGCAAAATTGTATTATTACTCAACCAGTCACTGACAGCCATTTCACAGGTGACGCACTCTACTTTCAAATACCGTATGTTGCTAATAGCACAAACATGTTGCCCAAACAAGAGAGCGTGCCTTGAAAATGTAAGGAATGCCATTGCGTCATTGCAGGACGTGTTATCTCTCTCGCTGTCTTTCTGGCTTTGGTGGCATGCTACAGTGATAGCTTGGCTTGCAGCTCTGGGTTACTGTCATCGAGACTTTCAGCTGAATGTAGATCTTTCTCAGCGTTCAGGTGAAATATTCCCATGAATTTTGAAGGCGTCGAAATAGTGTAGATGTGCAAATTTGTCAATGTCCAGTAGTTCTGATACAGTCCTAAAAATTTCAGTCACAGGTGTGATTTATGTCGGAGCTGATTTTGGTTCCAGTTTAGTTTATACTTCTAGCAATGGGCATGGAAGCCAAACTTTATGGAAGTTCTTCAAATTCCACCTTGAAACGTATGTCATCTCATGTCCATATCAGATTGCAAACTTTTTTCCTTTTCCTTTTTTTTTTTTTGCATGAAAATCCATGCATTTTTTCATGTGTATTTTTCCAAATGTACACATCTGTTGTGCATATTTTTGAAATGTACACATTCTTCTCTTATTAATTAAAGCATGTTTGTCCACATTTTTCAAATGTATTCATGTTGTCAAATACATTTTTTTTTTAAAAAATCTACAAATTGCATTGCAAGCTTGGAAATTGTATTTAAGTCCATGTTTGGTCTAGAATGTGCAAGCTGTATTTTATTGTTGTAAGCCGCCCCGGAAGGTGGTCAAGAAACATTTTAAATAAAATAAAATTAATAAACTGGGTAAAATCAATAGACAAAAATAGACAATAATCAATTCATACTTAAGTTTAAAATAATACTTACGCATGAAAGTATTAGGTGGTAGCTCTGTCTTTGATCTCACACTGCTGAACAAGTAAGAGAAATCCATTATCTGATATTCAAGAAACAGACATCCTATGCCATGTGTTGAAAACTAATATTGATGTCTGAAGGGCTATCTGGATTAGATATTCAAGATTCATTCATTGTTGTTTCATTTGGTTTTGACAGTTTATTTAAAGTGATGCAGCTCTTTTGTAGTTCCTTGATTGATCACATATCTTAATGCTGGAAAATATCATACTTTAGTACAGATGTGGGCAGAAAATAGATCTATCCTGATGATTTGGACATCAACTCGCGGCATTCCTGATAACTGCCCATGCTGATAGGGGCTTTTACAAGTTGAATTCCAAAACATCTGGAGATCTACTTTCTGCCTTCCCTTGTTCTTGAACAACATTCCCCAACCTGGTGCCTGTCAGATGTGTTGGGTTGCAACTCTCAACATAAGGAGATGCTCTAAGAAATGAGAAGTAGCTGGTCCTAAGTTGTTCATCATCATTTCCCACAACCCCACAGTCACCTCTGCATATCAAATTGCATGTCTAGATTTTTGAGATGACAAGTCCCAGCATTCCTGACCATGGGACATACTGACTTGCAATGATGGGAGTTGTAGTCCAACACCTTTGGAAGGCACCAGGTTGGGGAAGGGCTGCTCTAAACAAAAAAAGAGAAGTAGGTGGTCCTAAGTTGTTTGTGATCAGTTTTCCACAACCCCACAGTCACCTCTGCATATCATATTCTCCATCCTGTCCTCATGGTTTATCTGCTTTGGGAGAATGAGAATTTCACTTGCACTTTCTGCCTCCTTAGGGAGGATGTGGCGTTAAGGCTTGTGAGCCTTAACTCCCAATTTCCCTGCTTTTTGGTGCTTGGTTGGAATCTGTAAAGCCTTAACATTGTTTTTGTAAACCGTAGGTTTTTTGTTTAATGAATTTCATGGCTTTGTGTAATGGATGACTGGATATTATACAGTTGACAACCAAGCCGGCATCAGCCAGAATGTTATACCATCTTGACATCCAATATAAAATCAAAGCTAGTGTTATGTGTTGAACTCACTTTTAACATTAATAAATCAACCAAAATGCTTGCATCTCCCTCGTTTTTAAAGATAAAGAGATGAAACCTGGCATCATGGTAGCTCTTAAGTAGGGATATAGCTATGCCAAGTATGAAGCAGATCTGTTCATGCCTTGATATTTAGGATTTTTTTAAAGTTCAAACAGAAATCTCTTTGGGGTCCAGGACCTTGAGCAGTACAAGTTTAAAAAATGAAATTAAAGATAAAGAGATGAAACTTGGCACCATGGGTTGGGCTGAGAGTCTGCAACTGGCCCAAAGTCACCCAATGGGTTTTCATGGCTAAGTGGGGAGTAGAACCCAGATCTCCCAGCTCCCAGTCCAACACTTTAGCCGCTAGGCCACACCCTAGTGGTCACCCTAGAATTGAGCCATGCCAAGTTGGAAGCAGATCCGTTCATCCCTTGATTTTTAGAAATGTTTAAAACTTCAATTTAATTTTTTAAATTAACTAAAATGCTTACAATTCCATCATTTTTAAAGATAAAGGGATGAAACTTGACAGCATGGTAGCTCTTAAGTAGGGATTGAGCCATGCCAAGTTGGAAGCAGTTCTGTTTATGCCTTGAGTTTTAGGAATTTTTAAAACTTCAAACCCAATACTCCTCTTTGGGGTCTAGGGCCTTGAGCAGTACATTAAAAAAAAAGAAAGAAAGTAAAGATGAAGAGATGAAACTTGGCACCATGGTACCTCTTAAGTAAGGCTTTAGCCATGCCAAGTTGAAAGCCGATTGGTTCATGCCTTGAATTTTAGAAAAAAAATTGAAGTCAAACTTTTTTAAAAAATATCCTAAAAATCAAGGCATGAACCGATCTGCTTCCAACTTGGCATGGCTCAATTCTAGGGTGACCACTAGGGTGTGGCCTAGCGGCTAAAGTGTTGGACTGGGAGCTGGGAGATCTGGATTCTACTCCCCACTTAGCCATGAAAACCCATTGGGTGACTTTGGGCCAGTTGCAGACTCTCAGCCCAACCCATCTCACAGGGTTGCTGTTGTGAGGATAAAATGGAGAGGAGGAGGATTATGTATGCCGCCTTGGGTTTCTTGGCGGAAAAAAAGGTGGGATATAAATGCAATAATAAATAATAAAAAACTGTCAGGATTTCCCCAGATTTCTCCTGGTTTTTGTTCTATCCTCAGTGTCAGGGGGGATTTTATGCAATAGTCTATAATGACCTGGAATTACACACTTTCCCTTTTAAGGTCACCATTAGTGTGGCAGGGGGGAATGACATGCTTTCTGGAGGTGTGTCATTCTCTCCCACTGCTCCAATCAAGGCCTTAAAAGGGAAAAACGTGTAATTCCCAGGCATTATAGAAAAGGACCTGATTGGAGCGGTGGGGTGGGGTGAGAATGATATGCTTTCCCCTCCTCCGCTCCAATTGGGGACTTTAAGGTGGCCCCAGAAAGCCATTTTCCTGCCCCCCCACTAGGTGTCCTCTTTTTTGGTTTCCCAAATATGGTCACCCTACTCAGTTCTTGCACAGGCTGCATATCCATCCCTAGATATTTACTCAAAAGTAAGACCCATTAAATTTCCTTGGTTCTTGAAAAGCAACACACTTGCTTTTAGATTTGCCAGTCTCAGCATTCTATGTGTGCTATGAATGCCTGCTCTGTCTGTCCCTATAGTTTCCTGCAAGGTCCAGCCAGGGCAAGCCAGTAAATTAAACCCAGGGGTGGAGGGTGGGATTCCCTCAGGTTCATCTGACAGCAGGTGCTATAGAACATAGACCTTCCAGGAGTGTTGAGGCTAGATTTCTGGCAGACCCAGCCAGGCAACTTTATGGCCTGTTAGTCCCTCCATTTGGTAGCCCGCAGAGCACCTGCCTCATAAGGCAAATGGCCACATGAGAACTGTTTTATGGCCTGCTACTTTGTTTGTCTTTAGTAGTCTGTGGTCCAGATCTCTTCAAAAGGGGGAATAGTGTTTTGTGGTTGGGGTCAGTCTAAATTATCTCCAGGGGTCCCTTACTCAGTGCCTCTGATAGCAAAGAGATTGAGGATTTTCCCCAACTCTGTTACTCTTGAAGTTACTAGGCCTGTTGAAAATAGATTTTATAACATAAGCATGAAAACAGTAAATACCCCTTTTAACTTGTTAAACCAATGAAAACATGCCACAAAAGAAGTCTTAAGATATGAATGGTTTATAAAGAAAAGTAAATGCAAAAGAACATCAGATGCAGAAGTGAAATCTGAAACATTACTACTACTACTAGTAGTAGTAGTAGAAGTAGTATCCTGCCTTTTGCCCAATGCAGGGGCCCTGCCTTCTTTTGTATATGGTCACTCTAGTATAGTGCCTGCAACTTTAACTGTTGTGATGAAGAGGGAATTTCACCAGGGACTAATTGCATACAAATGACACTGGCTGAAATTCCCTTTTCTCTACAACTGTTAAAGTTTCATGAGCCCTGTCCTCCTTTTCATATGGTCAGCCTAAATATACAAAAGTTAAAAATATAATTAAATACTTTTCAATATTAAAGCATTTTAAATATTTTAAATACATAACAATTTAAAAGTCAAAGGTATAGACAGAAGTCCAGATTATTTGCCAAAGGCCTGCTGGAACAAAAAAGGGTTTGTCTGCATCCAAAAACACATTAAGGAGGGAGCCAGTGTAGACTGCAAGGATTAGAAAGAAAATCTATGTGTGTACACTATGCAAAATAAACGACAGCTCAACTGTTTCTAAACCTTATTAGAAAACAGGGTGACTAGGCCGAAGCCAGCGTTGTAGGCCCAGAAGCACTTTGAAAGGTTTCAACAACTTATAGCAGTATGGACCAAACTCTTAGAAAAGAGGGAAGGAGCACTGTGTGTGAGTGGGGTGGGGGAAATTAAAAGAAAGGTATAGCTACCTATTCCCAGGAGAGATCTGAAGATCAAGTTACCATGGATCCAGAGGAACCACACCCTGCTTCACCAGGGAGCAAAAGAGCAAACTGGCCTTATGAAGATAGCCCAAAATACTCTCAGAGCCAAAGGAATGCATGTTCCAGAAGAGAAAAGAGAAACTCTTCTTCTTCACTCAAAAGGTCTGTGCTAGAGGCAGCGGCCATTTCACTCATCCACCCCACATTCTAAGGCAGGAGGGAGGGGGGAGAGTGTGTCACGTTATGAGGGAAGATGGCCGCCTCATTGACTTGAATGAGAGGTTAAAATAGTCCTTAAAAGTCAACCGAAGGGAATTTTAAAAAAATGAAAAGCTTTCCATCAACTACAGTCAAGGAGGAAGAAGACCCCACCACTGGATTACTTAATAAGGCTCTAGAAATTATGCAAATTGTGAGCACAAAAAGTAGCAACCCGGAAGTAAATTTTACAAAAGCAGGGAGACAGGTTTGTATTCCTTTTCTAACTTAAACTGCTCTCCTTCCCTCAATCTTTCACTAATCTTCTAGAAATTTTCAGGTAATGTAAAACAAACATTTCCTTCTGGCACCTGTAAATTTCAGAAAGGTTGATGACACATTTTCAATTTTATGGCTGTTAGAATGACCGCCCCCAATTATCACTTTAACATGGCAGAATGTGTTTTTTACTGACGGCCCTTAACAATGGAGGCACGGCTGTGCCTCCATTAATAAAATCTATAAAGTATTATCTCAATCAATTGAATCAATATTACATTCTTCCCAAAATGGAGTAAATCTGGATCAGTTACTTCCATGTGGTAGGATAATCAAATCCCTTGTCATGTTCAAACCTGAGTGGATGTGGCCCAGCTCGCAGTCCAAAGTGGGAAAACATTCTGTATTCCTTGCATGGCGGGTCCAGAATAGAAATCATATATTTCCAAGGAAATCCATTTTTATTTCAAAAAAAATAAGATCTATCATTAATATAAATGTAAACTTGATGAATGAGTTTGCCCCAGGTATTCCAACAGTTCCATGCATCCATTGTATATAGTTGGGTAAACAAACCCGGAGTGTGAAAATGTGATGTTAATAGCTTATTGATTAGAATTATGATTTGCCAGCTTGCTCTTGCAGTCTCTCTTAAAGGTGCAAATGTGTAGGGTTGCTCAGCTGCACCAAAATCACTTGTTGTAGAAAAGATGGTGGAAAGGCACCAGCAAAAGGCTGCACTGGCTTGCCTGATAACTATGGTGCAAACAATGAGGATATTATTCATAGGGGCGACTTGATGAATAATCTCTATTGAGTTCTGATGGTGGACTAAAGTTTCATAAGGCACAGGTGTAGATTTAGAAATGAGATTGTCTCTATCTGATTAAATCCAATCTGATTTATGTAGGGGGCCCAATCCTGGAAATTGCAGTGTACCCATAACTCGAGAGGTTATTTGATTGATCCTCTCTCTAATTTATTTCAAATAGGTGTGGAGATTTATTCACTTGGAGCATATACCAAATACCTTGAAGTGTCTTTGGTTCCCCCCCCCCCCCGACTTGAAAGCAGGTGCAATCATATTTCAGACTGATGGCTTCTCAATCCCTATTTTACCCTGAAAGGAATCAAGGAGCAAGTGAATGAACATTAGAAAATGGTGCACCCCGTAGACCACAAGCTATACCGTAATTGACCAGCATATAACATAAAGGGTAAGAAGAAAATGGAGGTCATGCACCAGGCCATCAGTGTGCTAATCATAACTCCACTATGAGAATTGCCAATATCTAATCTAAATTAGGAGATTCTGTTATCTGTGTAGTAAGCTTCCTGGGAATACCATGATACATGATGACGTGATACAACTTATATCAAATGCCAGTTCTACTATTGACAGGTTCATCACAGTCCCTGGAAGGACTTATTATTATTATTATTATTATTATTATCATCATCATCATCATCATCATCTTTGTTCTGCTCTCCATATCTCATGTCCATATGTTGGGGAACACAAGCGGGAGGGGGCTGTTGCTCTTATGTCCTACTTGAGGACTTCCTACAACAGAATGCTGGACTAGATAAAGTCTTTGATCTGATCCAGCATCTAGTTACTGTGAAATATGGACACTAGTCTAATACTATCTGAAATAGTATTAGACTAGAAATAGATTTCCTTCTTTGCTGCCTGAGATCAATTTGCAATTTAAAACTGGAAAGCAGGGGTCCTTACAGGGATTTGGGAAATATTGTTTACATTTATATCTGATCTTTCTTGAAGCAATGCAGAGTAGCATACTCTGATGGATTATCCCTCCTCCACTCCTTTATCTTCATAATAACCCTGCTAGATTGAAAAATAGTGACTGGTCTGAAGTCACCAGGTGAGCTTCATGACTGACTGGCGATTTTAAACTGGATCTCCCTAGTCTGACACTAAATACCATTCCACTCTTGGGGTTCAAATCAGTTGGGGGTGGAGATGTGGTCCATATGGAAGCTTGCCATATACCTAAAATGGTGTTCTAAGCAACTGAGCATAGGCACTCATTCCAGAGGTCAACACATCCTTGGATACAAAGACACTCTGAAGGCCTGTCTCGAAGGATGTCAGATATCCTATACATGATTTCTTACTCTACCAGACAGACTGAAATATGAAGGTCTATGCCATGAGTAGGGATGTGTGGATTTTGTTCCATCTGTGTTCCATGGATTGCCAGGCATCTTTCCTTCCATCGTTCGGTCAGTGATGGAATGGACGTTTTTTAAGGATATACAAGGAGTTTGTTCCACTTGCACTAATGCACATCAGTGCTAAAGTGCATCAGTGCAGTGCACACACACAAACACCTGAAAGTGAAGGGGGGAAACAATCTGCAAGTCTATACAATTTGGAAAAAGCTGGTCTGCTGTGGAATCTGCAGGTCGAATTCATAGACATCTGAACCCATTTGAACCTGTTGTGGATTTCTCTGACATCCCTAGCTATGCTGACGTAAATCTGTGTTGGAGGATCATTGTGAGCACTTTCTAGATGGTTAGAAAACATGTTATAAGGGCCAGCATGTGATCTTGGTCCTTCATAGTAGCACAATATAAAAGTTTGTAATCTATTCAGATACATTTGTCAGTCTAAGGCCCTTTCTACATCATAGGGGTGTAGAGGGAGGGAGGGCGATCCCGGAAGTACCTAATACACACCATCGGCGCATAGGGACCAGCCGGGGGCCATCCCAGGCAAACAGCTTGGTATAATATTGGATTTGTTTCTCATGTGAGAGGACATTGAAAGTCTTTTTCTCCAACATACCTTAGGTAAGGGGTTTTGCTTGAGTACCCCTCGTGTTGCCAGAGGTACTCCCAGGTAGAGGGTATTTACCTCTGGTCCTATAGGTATCGAGGGAATTGTATTGGCTTCACGTCTTGCTCAGGAAAACCAATAATAATAATAATAATAATAATAATAATAATAACAATAATAATAAATGTATTTCTTACTCACCTCTCCCTCTGGATCGAGGCGGGGAACACCATTGAATAAAAACATGCTATAAAATACATAAAACTGCTTAAAATATATGAAACTAATACATCATTAAAATAACAGTCAAACATCTTAAAATTCAACTGGGTAAGCCTGCCAGAAGGGATCTAGTAGTACAACTCTGGGGAGACTCTAATCACATCCCAAGAATGCTCAGGTTGTCATGCTGGTGTCTCCAGAGCCTGCCACCTCCCACCAGTTCCCTGAAGCTGCCGAATGTAGAATGTGGAGGGATAAATTGGATGCTTAAGGATACTGCCATTTTGTGAATGCATGCAAGAGTGATTTGTCCATTCTGATTTGTCCGTTCCAGCCTTCCCCAACCTGGCACTACAAATCCAATCAACCCTGGCTAACACAGTGTGCAGGCTAGGGGGTGGTGAGAGTTGTAGTTGTGCTCCAAACACATCTGGAGGGCACTGGGATTGGGAAAGCTGGTCTATTCCTCTCTGTAGGAATGGCCTACGATCGGCTGTAGAGCCCAAAGCTAATTTAACTTTCAGCAAAGGATCGTTTGAGTGGCTATCACTCCATTGCATCTCAAGCAAACTCCAAACTTTAATCAAAAAAGCAGCTCCTATTCCCTCTCTTTTGTATGCGCTCCTGTTTTCCCACATCGCCCGTGGATCTGATTCCGAGAGGGGTGAGCACATCTAATTACAGGTGTTGGAAATTATTCATCAAGGTTCTGATTCCTTTGCTCTCTCTGTGGCTTCTGCATCGAACGAGTCTCCATGAGCCCAACTTCTTTTCTGCTGCTCAGGTTCTCCCTGCGTCATCTGCATTTACTGCTGGAAAATGAATGGCAGGGAAGAGCATGAAATTGCAGACAAGCCCTGAGAAATGAAACTACCAATGGTAGTAACTAGTAATTAGACTCCAGCATGTTCTGAATTAGCGATGGGACCATTGATTTAGATGTTCAGCACCAGGAAGCTAGTTACTCACTGACCTGAAAGAAAAAGAGGCACTTTACCTCCAGCATCACTAATTATTCATGGAAAAATTGGGTCAGGTACGCTATCTGTTCTGTGCGTGGAGTGCATTTTTCTAGTGGGGTGAGCAGGAAAACCTTTTTTGTTGTTGTGTTTTGGGCTTGTTTTCTGGGAGTGCTGCATTGATATATGCCTTATCCTATAGAGCAAAGTCACATCAAGCAACCAAGGCACATTCCATTTAAACATTGGGCAAAGTGAAAGGCTAAAAAAGATGTGAGGGTGATTTATTTGCTCAGCGCTATAGATTTGATGCACCTCATAGACCCACAGCATTAGCAAGGCCAACAAATTCCTCAGATGTCTGGAAGGCATTTCAGAGATGGTGACAGATGTGCAATGGATTTGTGTTTCTGGTTTCTTGCAGTTCTCTATTGGGGGGCACATTCTTGTGTTACTTTGTGCAAGGAGAAACACAGCAGTTCTACCTAGCAGACAGCTTGCACATCTCTTCAGGTTCAAAATACAAAAGCTTGATTTCTGAGGGCGGAGAAAGGACTTGCTGCATCGCTGCTTTTGTCTGCCAGGTAAGACACGCTTCCTTCTGGACAGGTTGCCTACAACCCTAGTACCATGGAGGGCTTGCGGTTGGATCACCTTTTGCCAAGGCAGCCTCTGATTTGTTTAGCCTCGAGAGGTAATGACTGCAGGGGTTCTACAGAGAAGAACCAGGCGTGTGGACTCTACTTCGAGTGGAAACACCACAGAACCAGTTGAGGGAATGCCAGCTGAGCTCATGCACATACAAGCACTAGACTCAATTTTAGAAAATGCCCTCTCTTTTTTTTGTATTTTCCCCCAAATTCATTGAAACTTAAGGCTTGAATGAGCTCTCTTCCCCACTCCACAAAAAGAAAGAAAGAAAGAAAGAAAGAAAGAAAGAAAGAAAGAAAATGTGCCACCACATTCAGAAGTGGCAGAATTGAGGGGTGGATTTAGTCTATTTTGGAGAGCAGAGGCAAAATTATTCATTTTTTTTTCCAGTGGTGTATGTGCCCGGGGCGGGGGCGCTTACCATGGTTAGGAATGTTGTTGCAGTCACCTGACTGAGTACAGGTTGGCTTAGCATGTCATCTGAACAGGGTATTTCGGGGTATTTCGAGGTACAAATAAACAAAAGAGAACTATGTATGATAAACATAGATAACACTGAGGTGTGTGTGTGTGTGTGTGTGTGTGTGTGAGAGAGAGAGAGAGAGAGAGAGAGAGAGAGAGAACATGCAAGTCTAGTACTGCTATCATTAGCGTTTCTATAGCATTTTCCTTGTATAAAACCTGGAGTATTTGTGAGAGCTGAACGTGGGGAAAAAATGTGTCAGATCCAGTTACAAATATAAGAATGTTTAAACTTGGGACTAGAATACTGAAACTGAGAGAAATGTGTCTTGGGAAAGCTAAACCCTCATAAAGTCTTCAGATAGGCTGAAGCATTTGCCCTGACGCCTTTTGACAACTTGCCTCTTCATGTGTCAAAAACTCTGCTGTGCCCCAAGTTCAAATGCCCCTGGAGCTTTCTCCCTGCTCAGTTTGCTCTCGTGCACCTTGGCTGTTTGAGGATAGAAAGATCACTGCGTCAGAGCAGAACACCTGCTGCAGCCCTGAGGCTGGCGGGGTCCTAATTTAGTCTCTACAGCAGTAAACTGTGTCATTTGTTTGTGGTTGAAAGTGAGCGGATTAGTGAATTACTCCGCGTCCTCTGAATGATCATCAACAGATTTTGATGGCTGATGACTACTAGCATCATTCACACCTTTAATCCTGCGCAAATGGGGCCTTTACGACCACCATTTACACAACTTGGGAATTATGCAGTTTCCGGAGCTGCCATTGTTGCGCACAATGGAGGCTCCGGACAAAGGCAAATGGCTGCCGGGTCCAGGGGGTTGGGTTGAGGGAGCAAGTCTGCTGAATTCCCGGACCAAGTCAGGCACGCACAACATCCTTACTCAGAAGTTTTTGTTCGCAAAAAAAATACATATTTGCAAATAAACTGATATTACAGAAATATCAGAGCATGAGGAGGGTCTTCTGCACATGCTCAGAGGACCCTCAAGCAGCTGCTTCCTCCCAGCAGTTCCCTCCCCATGTTGTAGGCATTGCAGAAGAGTGACACCATGGCACTTCATTTCCTCTCCATCCAGCTGGAGTTTGTCCTCCTCAGGCCTGGATCCCCATCTGGCAATCTTCCTCCAGCCTGGCTCTTCCTTGCTTTCTCTGCCACACAGAGGCCACACCTCAGCTGTGGCTCCTTCTCATTTTGTGCTGTGCCACTCCAGCTCCCGTAGTTGGTGCTGCTGCACTGCCCGTGTGTTGAGCTCAACAGAGTCACTAAAGGTGCTGAGTTCCCAGTTAGTGCAGACACTGAAGGGGGTGGCAGGCAGTACCACTTCTTGTAGCTAGCACTGGGTAGAGGTGGTGGCAGAATCACCTCCCTCACCAACACCTAGCAGCATCTCTGAGGCTTCCTTGTCAAACACTGCAAATATGTGAACTTTGTGCCCAAGTCATGAACATTCAGTGCAGCCCTGGCACATCCTTATTCTCTAATACAAATTTCTTTGGTTTTTCAGGCGTTGCGGAAGCTTAATCAAAGCATCTGGTATACTCACACACACATACACAAAACCACTAAGCTGTTTGCTGATAAAACTGCTGAGGAATCAGACAGTTAATGACTCAGTTAAAAATTCAACATCATCAGAATATGATAAATGATGATTAGATTTTCTCATGACCCGACACGACTCCATTATCCTTTGGTCCACAGCCATTATATGTATTTCCCCTAGAAATGGGGGTGGAGGGAATGTCCTCTTGAAGTATAGGTTAGGCTTCTTACAATTAAGGAGTAGTTTTAGCTATGTGTAATTTTGTTGCTCAAACCTTCTTTGTCCAACACTTTTTAGCTGAACTTAAGAACGACAACATCATCAGATATTGGACTTGATGGCCTTATAGGCCCTTTCCAGTTCTACTATTCTATGATTCTATGACATCTCCGTGCTATTCTCACCATACAATTCACCTGTAATGATTGATAAAATAATTCCACAGTGTACATTTTTTTTCATCTACATGAGTTATTTTGATCAGCTTGTATCAGCATGCAAGGATGATAATGCAAGATATCATTATTCAATGATCTCTTGTGAGTCATGGAGCTCAAGTTCTCACATGGACCTACATCACTTCCAAGGTCTTCTGTTCAATAGAGCAGGGATCTCTGCATGCAGAAAGGACTGCATCTCCCATTATAGTAAATGGATAATCTGGGTTTGTATGTGTTCTGGGTAGATACTATAGCACATGTAGGGCTGTCAACATGGCTGAATAACTTGATGTAAAGAACAGATTTAGATTGCGATCAATTTGAGAAGAAAAGAGGACCATGGCAAAGATACACTGTTCAGATTTTCCTCCTCAGCCTCTTTATTTCTTTCACTATTTTTAACAGATGCAAAATTTGTCTTTCTATGTCCTTACTTTTTATCATTTAGAAGAACTATAAGCATGTTAGAGCAGGCTGACCAATTTGAGACACATAATAGAATAGCGGAGACATTCTACAAAGTATGTGCATTTCTGATTGAAAAGTACTGGCATCAGTATCCATTAATCAAAACAATCTGTGATGAGATTTGTTCCACCAAAAGACTTTGAAATTGCCCATCCCCTTCATTCAAGCGTATGCTGCATGGTCATAGGAATGACCTCAAAGCAATTAATAGCTGAAGTTTAAATAATGGAATAACTTATCGGGTCAGCAGTAGACTGTGCAATTTAATTTTCTTCCTTCAGTACATTTGACATAAAACTGTTCAATGGACCAATAAACTTTGATGACCTTTGCTTGCCCTCTTCTGTTGGTTCCACTACAGATTATTATTATTATTATTATTATTATTATTATTATTATTATTATTATTTCAGTGAAAGAAAACAGAAAAGGACAACTAAAATGATCAAGGAGCTGTAGCAACACCCCTATGAGGGAACGTTACAACAGGTGGAGTTGTTTAGCTTGAAGAAAGGGAAAGTATGGGGAGACATGATAGAGGTGTACAAAATTATGCATGGTGTGGACAATGTGGATGAGGAGACATTTTTTTTTCTTCTTCTCTGGCCATCCAATGAAGCTGATTGGTGGCACACTGCATAGTTAAATTATGGAATTTGCTACTACAAGATGTAGTGATGACCACCAATTTGGATGGCTTTAAAAGGGGATTAGACAAATTCATAGAGGATACAGCTGTCAATGGCTACTAGTCCTGATAGCTACCTCCAGTATCAGAGGCAGTATGCCCATGTACACTAGTTGCTGGGGACCATGGGCGGGAGGGTGCTGTTGCACTCATGTCCAGCTTGTGGGTTTCCTATAGGCAGCTGGTTGACCACTATGTGACCAGAATGCTGCACTAGATGGACCCTTGGTCTGATCCAGCATGGCTCTTTTTCTGTTCTTATTCGCTTAATAGGCAAGCCAACGACCAAAGCCCAAGGAGCTGAACGAAGCATCTGCTGGCAGGGATCTTTGATGAATGGAGGACTGCCTTGTTAGGCATGGTGAGGTGACACCCATCATGTGTCAGATCTAGGGAGTAAAATTAAAAAGAAAGCAAATGGCCAGTTACTCCTCACCAGCAAGATGTTGCGTGTGTCCTGCTCGACTTTTCATTCTCAGGCACCGAAATGTCTTGAGGTTTATTTGGCAGGAAGTTCCTCTGCACAGTCATTCAGAAAAAAGCAGAATTCAATTGAGGGCAGAGTTTGATATGCTGACTGCGGTGCTTTTCTGGATAGAAGAAATCCAGTGAGAGCATGTGTCAGATTTCAAATTGAAGGAGAAAAGGG
The DNA here is from genome assembly GCA_029215795.1 of Anniella stebbinsi. Lineage (NCBI taxonomy): Eukaryota > Metazoa > Chordata > Lepidosauria > Squamata > Anniellidae > Anniella > Anniella stebbinsi. The sequence goes on along the minus strand of JARDYH010000002.1, from coordinate 107,129,961 downwards.
GGTATGAAGCCAGTATAGGCTATGAACCTGGTATGATGAGGCAGAAAAACCAAATCAATATACTGAAGCTGAAGCAAAATTATGTTTCCTGCTGTGCCAAAGCATCCCCACCATTGCGGCAGAGATTTCTGCCTCTCCCCCAAAGGGGCTTTGCTTGCTTGAGACACCGATTTGCAAGAACACCATATACAATTCTGTAAATTTCACCCTTTTTTCCACATTAAAAGTTTTTTTAAAAGCTCAAGCTCTTCTCTTCCTGAATATGAAGAAATCTGCAAGTTTTGGTAAATTCTTGGAAGCGAATGAACTTCAGTTGTGGATTGCATTTGAAGACATAGCTGCTAGCTAAAGTAATGTCTGGTTTGGGTCACGAGCAAGATTATTCAAATTAGCTAGAGAGTCTGAAACAGCTGCTAGTTGAGGGTTTATTTTTTAAAATTAGGAGTTATAGTATCAGTTCTTGGACATCTAAAAGCCTTATTTTAGAGCCCTCAGAGTGGCAAGGATTGGTTTGCTTCCTCCTCCAAGCCTTTCTCATGATGACTGACGTTATACAAGCAATGTCAAGGCAACCAGAAACCACTTTGCTCTAAGTTATCTTGACAAGACGCAAAAGTCATTTACATGAACTGCAGGACCCTGTGGTTCATATGACTGCAGGTCGGTTGTGTTAAATACTCCCATACACTCAAAAACATGATGATGATGATGATGATGATGATGATGACGACTATAAACGAAAAGAGTGAATCTTTTTATTCAAAAAGAGGAGGGGGGAGGGAGGTTCTTCCATATCCCAGTGATTGTCATTCCTACTCCTAAGAATGAACTTTATCACTCCTCATCAAATTATTTGAAAATATATTGAGCTTTTGCTTAGCAGAGGCTAGTGAACCAGCTTTTTTGCATTCTTTGCATTTCTAATAATAAAAAAGTCAAACAAACTAACCAAGCTTATTTTGAAGAAGAGGAAGGAAGGGGGGGGGGAATTGCTTGCTTTGTTCTTTGGAGCTTTTAAACTACTAATGGGAGGTTACAGCCCTGCCAGTCTCAAAGAGGGGGAAGGCTGTCTTCAGCCCATTCTGCCATTATTCTTGCCCCTCTTTTCCCCTCTCTCTCTCATTTCGTATTAGAAATTTGGAACATTAAAGTAAGCATTTGCTGAGTCCGCTGATGGGGACTGACCACGGTGATTGTCTCTAGAAAGTGATCTTGAAGTCAGCTGCTATGAACAAAAAGGGTAGATTCTGTGTTGAGGATCATTAGGAAAGGGATCGAAAATAAAACTGCCAATATCATAATGCCTTTATACAAATCAATAGTACAGCCACAAATCAATGGAATAGCCTCAAATCAATGGTGTAGCCATACAATGTGCATTTCCGGTCACTGATGGTGTAAAGCTGGGAAAAGAGTGGAAAGGTAAAAACCAGAATGATTATGGGGCTGGAGCAACTCCCTTATTATAAAAGGTTACAGTGTTGGGAGCTAGGAATGGAAGAACCAGGGATGTTTCAGAATTTTATTTCAAAGTTTGATTTGGCTCTCTCCCATTTCCATCTGCGACCAGCTTTTTTTCTCTTTGTTTGAATGAGAAAAGTGTGCATTTTTTTTCAAAAGTGTGCACTTTTCCCCATTTTGAAAGTATGAAAATGCATTTTTTTTAAAAAAATGCACAATTTTAAAAATGCACAACTTTAAATTATGCATTTTAAAAAAATGCACACTTTCTTCCCATTATGTTGTAAAAATGTGAATATTTAAAAGTTGCACATTTTAAAAGTCGAACATTTTTAGAAGGGCACGTTTTGCAAATGTGAATACAGGTTCAGGAATTTTTGGACATTTCCAGAGAAGAAGTGCTCCTGTTTGCATTCCAGTTTGTGAATGGAATATATATATATATATATATATATATTTGTACATCTTTATTTCTTATTTTAGAGCAACTAACTGGGGGAAATGATAGGGAAATATAATACAATGCATGGTGTAAGAATTGAGAAAATAGTGTCCCCCCCCCCCAAAAAAACCAATGTGTAGAGAAAGGACTCCATGATCAGTCATGCACAACATGTTCCTATTTTAGGTTGGGGGTCAGGAATCCCTGCTCATTGTTTTTTTCAATTATAACAATAAGCATGTCTTCTAAAAGGAATGCTGCTTTTCATGGCTCCAAACTCCAGGCAGCCTGAAACAGGAGTGGAGGTTTCAGGAAGGAGGAAAGAAAAAGAGATACCGTTCTCCATTGCCCCTTCATGAAATCCTCTCCCCTGTGCTCTATAGCAAAATCCTCAGGTGTGAGGCTATGCTTTTATTTTCTTATTGTCCTTCCTGAAACATCCACTCACTGTAGACCCACACAGCACTTAAAGGCTCATGTTCCAGAGACTTTTCACATCTTAGTCTCCCTCTTAGAACTAACCCAATTTTTCTCAGAAGATTCCCCACCCCCGGGGAGGAAAAAAAAATCCTTAAGATGTTTCTTCTCACTCTCCTGGGAAAAGAAGTCAACTCTGCTTTTTTTCCCTCTCGGAATATTCCCCACCATTTGTTTCTGCTGACCACCATTTCCCCCTCCACAGTGTCCCATAACGTTAGGTTCAGTCCATTGTGAATGGCGAAAAATGGTGGCCAGGCTGCTACCTAAGGGTTTGCTACAACAGCAAACCCTTAGGAGGACAAAAGCCACAGTATTGCCACTGCCAATGGTGAGTTCGACAGAGGGAGAATGTCAAGAGGCTATTTGCCCCCTACCGCCATATGGAAACAGAGCAGAATGGATAGGGTTGTCATGAGCATTCGACTGGATCCATGGGGGCAGCGGACTCCCCTGCGTCTGGCCCTCCTAGACCCAATCAGATGCCTCAGCAGCGAGCATGGACCACTACCTTCACTTTTGCGTTATCAGGGCCTACCCCCGTAGGCATGGGGGGAATGCACGATTTCTGGAGGCTCTGGAAATTGCACATTTCCCCCTTCCATAATAATGACAGCTGCCATGAACGCAAAAGTGGGAAATGCACAATTTCCAGTGTACTTCCCCCTTTTCACGCCAATGGCAGCCACCACTAGGGTGGGAAATGCACAATTGCAACAGTGGCTGCGGGTGGCTGATTAGTGCTTGCTGAGGCCCGGCTCATTGGGGCAGGCCACAGCAGCTGCAGGGCAAGCGCTTGCGGGGGCAAGCACTTGGCGATTTCGCCCATCCCTAAGAGTGGGGCAGCATGAAGAGGCAGAATGGGGAAAAAAGGCCACTGGAGAAACCCACTCACCCACTTCCTTTTATTCACTTTGCACTCCATTCACAGTGTCTGTTTGCCGTCGGGAATGGTGGCTACACTTGCCTGGTAGTAAAAAGGCATGCAGGAACATGGGAAGGTGAATACAAGCAGGAGCGGACTTTGCATGTTGTTCTGTTAACTTATTATTTATTACATTGATATTCCACCCTTCAAAGAAAAAAAGAAGAAGAAATCAAGACAGCTTACAGGGTGGGATTACACCATGCTGTTAGCTATTTGTCTTTAATTTCCTTTGCCTGTGTTTCCTCATGTTGTTCTTTTGCCTTCTTCCCTGTATTTCAGAGATAGATTCTGGAAACAGACGTTGCTTGCAAAGAGAATTTCTCTGTGCCAAAAAAAAATAAAAAAAAATAAAAATCGATCGTTCCTTTGCTTTGACTGTAATGGGTAGGAAATATGATAGTTCACTTTCCACTTTCTGCTAGTTGACCTTGACTCCGTTCAGAGTTTTCAGACTCTCACAAGTAATGTGTGCATTTAACATTTCCACAAGACAGCCATGTTAAACTACAGTTCCTTTAAGAAAACACCCTGTATTCTGCTTTTGGGGATAGTTATCGAATTGGTGCGAGCAAGATTTTCTGTTAGAGAACGTTGTTGTGTTTTTTGCTGCTATCACATTTATGTGAAGGGGACTATCCGCATGGGTTGGCTTAAGGGAGAGGTAAGCAGAAGGTTGATCAGGTCTGCTGGTAGATCTCTGAGTGATTTGAAGTAGAACAGCAAGGATTTTTGACTCGGCATTGTTTAATGATGGCAGCAAAAATAGTACCCTCTTTCCTTCAACTGTACTGCTGAAATGAAGAAAGATTTGGAGGATTATGAAGTGTGGATTTTTAGGGGAAAGGATTGGGAGCTCCATGCAGTTCTGCTATTCGAAACTAATTCCTAGACTCAGAGGCCTTTCATGCTAAGTGCATGTCTTTTGTACCTGGATTCTAGTAAAAGAACAAGGAAGAAAACAAAATGGATCCTGCAAGCCTGAAGCCTGCCCATCCCTTCCTTAAGGCAACACCTGCTGAGAATCTTTGAGTTGACAAAGACATGTTAATAACCTGGGATTCGCGATATATGAGGATTCCATTCCAGTTCGTTAAACGTCAGAACTTGCATATTTTTCGCACAGAGCTTCCATATCCCTGAACTTGCAATTACATTTGCAAAATGCATTCATTAGAGAAGTGCGCATGTTGAAAATGAGCATTTGAAAAATACACATTTTCATGCTTTAATCAGTGTGTATGTGTGGGGTGGGTATACATTCGGATGTGCACCTTAGAAATGAGAACAAAATAGATTATGATATTTTCTTCCTTCCCTTTTCCTTGTTTTTGGGGAGTCTTGTTAACCTGTGAACTGAACACAGCCTGGATCTGTGTTTTTGTTCTTCTCACAGAGATGCATGGTTCCCCTGCTCCAAGGTCTTTTGGGCAGTTGGCAGTGGAGGGAGGGTCTCCACACTTTCTGATGATCCCCTCTGCATCAGGGGGTCGCCAAACTTTTTGGGTTAGTGGGCACATTTCCAACGTTGGATGTTGTGGGAACTCTCACAAAATGACTGCTATGGGGGTGTTACCCATTCACAAAATGTCTGCTCTGGTGGGCGTGGCTGGTCAGAAAACACCCATTTTCTAGAAGGTAAGCCATTAACTGCAAGAAATGAAACTTGATCCCAAACTTCAGTACAAGAGGAGTCTGAGCACCAGACCACAAAGACACAGTGAGGGATGGCCGTTGCGAGGAAATCCAGCCCTTTGGGGTTTTGACAGATTTCTTTTGAGCCCCTGGCTCAGCTTGGATGTGTGAGTTGTGTCATGGGCTTTTCTCCAAAATACGGGAACTTTCTCCATTTGTTTTTTTCGAAGTTGCCATTTACACAAATTACAGACACAAATTTCAGCTTTAATTTGATTATGTTGCCCAAATGGCAGCTGTAATGTACTTAAGTTGCACAAATTGTGCTTAATTTCATGCAAATTGTGTCAACAAGTTGCGCACGTTAAACATATTATGGCCACAATTTGTGCAAATTATTCCTGAAATTTGCTTAAAGTATACAAATTGTGTACACACTTTGCATAAATGGTGATTTAAGAAAGAAAGAATAAAGAGATGAAAATCTGTGAGCTGGTACAGCTTGATACAGATTGACCCTGTTCAAATGACATGCTAAACCATGGTGGTTAAGCATTCTGAGCTAAACATGGTTTAGTGTGTTGTGTGAACCATTCCCAACCATGGTTGCTACATAACCACAGTTTCAACACGCTCACTAACTATTTGCTGCAAAAGGGTTAGTGGCCTACCCATGGCTTAGTGTGTTGTCTGAACAGGCCCATTGAGTCTGGCCAGCTTGTGGGTAAGAGAGCCAGAGCCCTGGTGGTTGAGCTGCTGATGGATTCCTTTGGCATCCCTTCTCACATTTTCTTGCCCTAACACTTATTTCTTAAAAGACAAATTATTGAGGCTCAGATACATTCTTGGTTTTATGGATGGTGCTGGAGACTGATATTTCACTTCACAGAATGCCAGCTTTCCTCCTCCTCTTCCTCTTCTTCCTTATCTCAGAACCCTTTAAAAATCAAATAAAAACCAGGAAGGGCAGGAAGTCTAGCAGGTTTGACATTGGAGACCCCAGCTCTAGAGAACAGGAAGGTGAAACACTGGAAGCCCAGCATGGCCAAGTGACTGAAGACAGGGAGCGGCCTCTCTAAAAGATTCCTTTACTGTTCATAAATGTGTATTGTATGTCTCGCCCCTTTGTAGACTATTGTACACTTTGGGCAATAAAGGAAGTGCACAGTTTTAATAAATTGTCCAACTTCTGTGGTGTAAACAGTGTTGTCTTGCATCTCTCTCTCTCTCTCTCTCTCTCTCACACACACACACACACACACACACACACACACAGAGTGCAATTTAACCTATTTATCTGAAAAGAATACATTCTGGGTGTGTACTGACCTATGCTTATAGGTGTTTTTACCCTGACATAGCAACTTCTAAAAGAATGTATTGCCCAATAACCCTTAATTAAATTATATTGTATTCTCCCCACCCACCACAACACTTTTCTGTTACAATAGAACATTAATATGAAATTTGATGATTTATTGTAAGCTTTGATTTTGAGGATTTGTGAACAAAAATAAATGGCTGTCTGGCACCAAACTGATAGTCTTTGGAACTATGTGACCCAGAAGAGGAGTTTAAAAATTGCTGGCACCCAAAGGAGATGAAAAAATGTAATCAATTGGAATCCTCTCCTTCTAAATCCACCCATTAAGAAAAGAATATTGTGTATATTCATTAGGGGAAAGTAAAAAAAAATGTGTGGACTATAGCTGAGTAAAAAAATGTTTATTTGAGCTAGGGTGACCATATGAAAAGGAGGACAGGGCTCCTGTATCTTTAATGGTTGCAAAGGACAGGGAATTTCAGCAGGTGTCGTTTGTATGCATACATAACCTGGTGAAATTCCCTCTTCATCACAACAGTTAAAGCTGCAGGAGCCCTGTCCTCTTGGCCATGTACAACAGAGGTCAGGGCTTCTGCAGCTTTAACTTTGTGATGATGAGGGAATTTCACCAGGTTCTGCATATATACCAATGACACCTGCTGAAATTCCCTTTTTTATGAAACTGTTAAAGATATAGCAGCCCTGTCCTCCTTTTCATGTGGTCAGCCTATTTGAGCACCGTCCAGAATATTATAACAGGCAGGATTTTTTTTTTAAAAAAAATGTGCTTAATGAAAGGTACAGTTGAAAGAGATGCCCATGCCTAGTCATAAATGACTTAACGGAGCCATTTGCCCCTTAAAATGTGGGTATAACGTCATGCACGTCCCAGAGTACCCAAAGGAATGGGTGTATCTGTAAATTTCTTTTTCTCTCTATTTGTTCTTTTTCCAGTGTTAAGTTTGGTTCATCCGAAACTTTGGAAGCAAATCTCAATCTAATATGCACATTTTTGCACTCAATTTTCTTATTATATAATAATTTTGAATGTTAGTCACTCATACACATTTTTGCGTGTGAACTTTCCCCGAATATGACCTCCATCACACCTAATTCCACACCCCACCCCTGGTTTGCCTCCATATTTTTTTCTCTCTGAGGCAAAAGCACGTTAAGCTTATGATCTATTTCACCTGAATAGCTGCTCTTTTGCTCCTTCGCTCCTTGGCTCTTCTGCTCCCCTCCACCCCTCCCCTCCTCTTTCTCCCTCCAGTCAGGTGCTGGCATAGGAGTACTTCAACCAGACCATCTTTCTTCCGGGCAAAAATGGAACGACCCTTTAGTCTGGCTCTTTGGGGGCATCGAGGGAGTACAATCCTGCCTCTGCAGAGATTCAGGCATTGTATGATTGTAATGCTTTCGAGCCTGGGATACAAGGTTTGGGTTTTACATTGAGGCTTGGAGCTGGCTGCTGGGAGAGATTGCTTTTCCCTGCCAGGACCTGATGCAATCCACTCAAGCCCCCATTTCCTTTAAAACCACATGGAGTCTTAGGGCACATTAAATGCTCTTAGGGAAAATAATCCAGACTTTTAGCATTCCAGGAAAGGCTGGGGAAGTGGTGGGGTGTCTGCAGGACAGGCACAGCGTCATGTGAGTACCATGCTACAAATCTGAATACATTATAGGCTGACCATCTGAAAAGGAGGACAGGGCTCATATAACTTTAACAGTTGTAGAGAAAAGGGAATTTCAGCAGGTGTCATTTGTATGCAATTAGTTCCTGGTGAAATTCCCTCTTCATCACAACAGTTAAAGTTGCAGGCACTATACTAGAGTGACCATATACAAAAGAAGGCAGGGCTCTGCAACTTTAACTGTTGTGATGAAGAGGGAATATCACCAGGAACTAATTGCATACAAATGACACTGGTTGAAATTCCCTTTTCTCTACAACTGTTAAAGTTATATGAGCCCTGTCCTCCTTTTCAGATGGCCAGCCTAGCATACAAGGCATGGTCAGAGTGTACAAGGGGCCTCTCTATACACGCAGGATAAAACACTTTGAAAACATTTTGAAAACTGTATATGGAGTGTGTCCTGGGCCCCAACAGTTCTCAAAACTGTTATAAACCATTTTAGACTGTCTCAAAGCAGTAGTGTAGATAGGCTCTAAATCGCTGGTGTGATGGCACTGTACATGCATGTCTGTATGCATTTTGGGGGTTGGAAAACCCTATTGCAAAAAAGGGAATAGATCATGCCAAAGGATAACTGGGTTTTGGGTTCCACATTGGTATGGATCTGCGAAATTCAGTAAGCTCACATGAAAATGTATTTGAATTAATTCCCACCCCCTTTTCCCTAGTCATTACTGAAATTGCAGTCCAGCTTCCCATATCACCATCCAGCCCCCTCCCTCTCAACCCAAGTAAAACAAACGACTTGAGAACATACGGGAATGGTTAAAGCTCAGCATAAATTCTTTGCTGCTTTAGAGATATGATTAGAATTTGAACAGGGGTGCTTAGCGATGCATGCACCCATGTTTGTTTGTTTGTTTGTTTGTGGGTAGTTGTTGTTTCTGAGTAAAATCAAGGTAACACAGATCAACTCAAGCAGGCTTCCCACCTCGGTGGTGCTTGCATCCCCAGCTCTAAACCATTTTATTTATTTCAAGCAATTTTGAAGCAATTGTAAGCTGCCTTTCGAACCAAATTCTTCCCAGGGCAGCGTGCAACAGTGTGATCCACCAAACTGAATCTAAATATCATAATTAAAACACTGTGATATATTATTATTATTATTATTATTATTATTATTATTATTATTGTTATTATTATTATTATTTGAAAAGGTAAGAAATGGCATTTTAAAATAGAAAAACAGCCTGCATGCATACCAGGTTAGGTCTGCTTTGTCTTGACAGGGTTGCAGCTGGCATATCAGCTTAAGGTGTAACAGGCATCCTGGCCAACAATGCTACCCGTTCTTCCACGACCTACTACTCTGCCTCTCTTCCAAGGCCAAAAACACTTGATAACTGAGGAAGGGGGAAGGGGGAAGGGGTAGCACAGGGCTCTAATGAAAACTGGAAACAGTACTAGATCCAGATTTTGACACAACACACAACACACACAAGACACAACAATGCCCCCCTCCCTTAGTGAGTGGATGTGTTTTCTCACTGGCCTTGTCACAGCTGAGCTTTCTGTCCTCTTTCTCCTCTGGCTTGACAGGCAAAGAACCAGGGAGCAAGTAGACATTCCATCTGCTGCTGTTCCTTCTCACCACCATTGTAGTCTGGGCCAGAGTGAACAAACAGATTGCAAGGAGAGGAGGAGATATTCCTGGGCCATTTCTCAGTGGACCCCTACTGGGTTGTGAGCTCTTGGCAGATGTCCTGATTCCAAGTCCTCCCACCAATGTGAGATAATAAATATATCCATTGCATGATTCACAAAGCTTTATTCAACAAATAAACATCTCCTCACACTTGTAGGGAGTGTGAATGCTTGGAGGTAACACCTAAGGTTAATTTGCTAACAAAGCTAGGCAGTTGCTTACAACTAAAGCAGGACTATTTCCCACACTCCAACAGGAACTTTCAGGGAGGGCCTCTCACGAGTCACTACCCTAAGAGACCACCTCCCAACTGTCCCCACTTGACCCTGCAGTGGACTCTGGGAACTGTCAACTCCAATGTACCCTCCCCTTCTGACAGAGGCTGAGTTCCCAAGAGTGTGTGTGGGTGGAATGGTCTCTGCGCCGTTGACATTCTCAGCGATTCCTGACTCCTGAAGAGTCTTGGAGAATCTCCTCCCCCGCTTCCTATGTTGGTGGTCCTCCTCCTCCTCCTCCTCCTCCTCCTCCTGATCGATCCTCCAAAACCCCTTCCCCCACACGATGGCTAATAGCCCTGATCATGACAGCAGGTGTACATCCATGCCTACCCTTGATGCTTTCCCAGTGGGTTGCAAATGACACACAGTATATTTGTCAGAATATTTGGAAAGTGTAACAGCTGGTGGATAGTTAAGTTCTGATCTGCAGCTTAATCCAGAAGGTACAGACCAGGTCAGTTCATACCGGATTTTTCAAATGTTATATGTCTCAAGAGTAGCTTTCATCCCAAAAGTCATATCCAGCGATGAGAAGAGAACAAAATAACTCTCTGTTCCTTGATGATTGGAAGAAGGAAGGTATTTAATGTGTTGTGAATCCCAAGAGGAAAAATTTGTAGTGCAGTGATAGATGAGTAAAAATACTACCCTCATTGTGGAGCAAATTGCAAAAGATATTCCAGCTGCTATGACCCATTCTGAAGTTTGGGCAGATCAGTTTGATTTCATTTTGCTTTGCGCCAAAACTCTGGCAGCATGAAACTGGGTGGTTCTGCCCTTACCCAGGAGAGACTTCCTCAAACCAAGCATTCTATCTCATCTTTCTTTTTGCATGAAAATCCATGTATATTCCCCCCCCCCCCATGTACGCATCAATTGTGCTCATTTTTAAAATGTGCAATTTTAAAAAATACATGCCTGCTTCTCCTATGATTAGAGCCTATTGGGGCACATTTTGGAAATCTTTGCATTTCCCAAATGTACACATGCTGTCAAACACATTTTTGGGGGATCCAAGGATCCCATTGCAAGCTTGTGATTGTGCAAACTTCCGGACTGAACTGATTAAAAAATGAACTGAAATGAATTTCTTATACATGCTTGTGGTCATCTTTGAAATGTATGCATTCTTTTTCCATCGCTTAAGCCATATTTATGGACTTTTTTTTCAAAAGCACATTTTTATGCACATTTCCCAAAGAGAGAGAGAGAGAGAGAGAGATTTCTATCTCATTTTAGTATAAGACACAATATGATTGAATTTTAACCGGCATTTGACCACAGGGAAGGAACAGGATTGGATCCTATAATGTTTTATAGGAGCCTAATTTTAGATGTGTGTCTTGTTTAACAAGGTATATCATATCCATCAAATATGGCTTGTTATTTTTATTAAGCCTGTACACTTGATCTTTCAGTTTATGTAGTGTTAATTGATTTCTGGAGGGTGCTGAAATCTAATGTATCCGAATTGACTTAAAACAATCTTTGCAAGGTTAGAAACACAGGAAACTGCCTCATACTGAGCTAAGACCATTGATCCATCTAGCCCAGTATTGTCGACACTGACTGGCAGTAGCTGTTCAGGCTTTTAGGCAAAATTATTTCCTAGCCCTACCTGGAGATGCTGGGGATTGAACCTGGGACCTTTTGCATGTGAGGCAGGTGCTCTGCCACTGAGTTATGCTGTTCAATTTTCATATCTTGGATTTAGCAATAGCTATGAATGTATGGAGAGGTCCCAATCCCCAGGTTGTTTATCCTTAATATCGAGAAGAAAATCATACTTTAAATTAAGGCTTTGATCCTATACACACTTACCTGTGCATAAGGCCCATTGAACTCAGTGGGTCTTACTTTTGAGTAAGAAGTTAAATCTCCAGCAAGTACCCCTGATCCCTCTTTTGCCAATATCACAGAATCTCTGTCCTTTCCTTTCCATAGAAAGGGCCAAACAATATATATTTTATACTTCAAACCAATTTCCTGGGTGGGGGGGACACATGTCTTTTTGAATATCTTTTCATGGTGAATGTAAAGGATGCCGGGTAACATTTGTTGGCAAACCTTCCTTCTTGAGAGAATCCTACTCTGATTTGTCTGGCTCTTTAAATCTCTAGGTAAGTTGGAACTTCGAAGATTTTTCTTTCAGCCCAAAATGTTTTTATTTGTGGGCCACCTGGGAGATCCTCCTCTTCCTCCTCCTCCTCCTCCTTCTTCTTCTTCTTCTTCTTCTTCTTCTTCTTCTTCTTCTTCTTCTTCTTCAGATCTCCTGCTCCCAAACTGTGGAATGGCCTGCTGCATGAGATTCGACAAATTAGCAGTCTTCATGAATTTAAGAGAGCCATGAAGACTGCTCTCTTCCAGCAGGCCTATCCAGTTGAATTTTAAGATGTTGTTAATGATGTATTGGTTTTTATTTGTTTTTAATATCTCATCTATTTTGTGGTCTTTGTGTTTTATATTTATTGTTGTTCCCCACCTCGATCCGGAGGGAGAGGCAGGTTTTAAATAATAATAGTAATAATAATAATAATAATAATAATAATAATAATAATAATTTACCCTTGCGTCAATGGCATGGAGAGGATGTGCAATTTAGAGAGTGGTCCTGAAATTGCATACTTCCCCCGTTGCATAAAAAATGGCCACCATTGACATGTACAACTTCAGTGGGTAGACAGGTGGCTGCCAAGCACTCACTAGGGCTTTGTGAGCACTCGACTGGGGGCCATGCTCATGTTGGGAACACTCACCTGGTTCTGGGGGGCTGGATGCAGTGGGAGATTTGCAGGACTCCAGGACCCAGTCCCTAGTGCCAGCTTGGTCCCTTGCTTCATGTACCTTAAGGGAGTCCTGTAAGGTCTGAGAGACCCCAGGCTCAGGCTAAGTTGGATGTAAGGGGTAGTAGCAGCCTACCTGGCTGTGTTGTTGTTCAATCTGAGCAACCATTTGTCCCTGCCTACATTGCTGGGAGTTTTGCTTTTGAACTGCCTGGGGCATTGCATTGGCCACTCGGGAAGGCAGATGGCTAGATTAGATAGATCCTTACTCTGACACAGTATAGGCAGTTCCTTGTGTTATCAGATCAGCTGATTTGGTATATTTGCCATTTCTTTGTTCCTTGTCCTACAGTCAAAAGAATGACTCTAGGTGCTGTCTGGATTTAGAGATTCCTAAGGTGTTCAGAGACCTCTGCTTCAGTTGTGTACAGAATTTCAATGGGGGAAAATGCTGACAGTAACCCTCGGCATTCACACATAATCCCTCTGTCAGATAATACCAGTTTAGGCTGAACTCATGGCACTTCAAAGACAGCATTAAGTATTTATTAGCATTGTCATTGGTGGCATCAATTTTTTACGATCCCTCAAACTAATAAAATTCCTTTTAAAGCTGACAGGCACCTAGTAGCATAGTGCAGGTCTCCATGAAAAATGCAATGCAGGGACTTTGCATATTTATTCATTTTTAAATTACCTCTTTGGTATACAACCTGGGTTTATTTAAATGCTTGTGAATCAGGCGAATCTGTCCTGATCCCAAGATGGAATTTCAGCTTGATCCTAAATCCATTCACTGGAAGGAAAACCCATGGATTTTGGTAGTGCTTTCTTCCCTATCGTGGGCCGAATCCAACCAGCAGCCAGCCCTGCTGATTCCATTTCATAAGCGCCACCCACCACCTGCACAGCAGAAATTTAGTGCTACTGGGGGCAAGCCCTGAAATGAGCCGAAAGGCTCGTTTCTGGAACAGGGCAAATCACATAAGGACCTTATGTGAGCTGCCCCATTCCAGAAACGAGCATTTCCACTTCATTTGGATTGGTCCCGGAAGTGCTAAATAACGGGGCTGGCTGCATGCAGAATGGAACCAGCGGTGGGTCCCTCTCACAGGTGGGCAGCATTGGCTACTGAGCCATGTTTTATGTTATTGCATTTCATGGCTATAAATTTTGCTGGAATGAAAATGTAACGAGATGTAACCAAGGCAGACACAACTGTGGCCAAATCAGACATCTTTGGGAATGGATGCAAGTAGCACATTAGTCTCAGCTGCGCAAATGTACTCCTGGCCACCATCGAAAACTGGGCATCCAAGTTCAGAGCTGGGTTGAAAAGTACCCTCAAGCTGTGACCCTGAGTCTTCAAAGGGAGTGTAACCCCCTGTACATGTGGAATCCTTATTCCTGTCATATTTCACTTGGCTTCTTTCTAGGAAACCAGCCAATACACTTATCTTAGGAATGTCCAGGAATAAAGCCAGCAGACACACTGATGGTTTTCTATGTTTATTATCAAGAGATTACCCCTGGTAGAACGTGAGGTGCTGAAATCTTTAACTCACAGAGCCCAAGTGCAAGTTCCAGAATCCCCAGTCCAGTGTTTAACGCCAAAGTCCACGGTCAAGGGCCAGCCAGAGAGACAACAAGTCCAAGTCCAGAATCCAGGGTCAAGTCAGGTAGTCAGAAAGTCCAATTGCCAAAGTCCAGAGTCAAGGTTCAAGCCAGGTAGTCAGTCCACGATCTATGAGCTGGAAGCAGGCAGGAATGCTAGAAGCCGTCTACGTCGGTTGTTCCCAGCAAAAGCACTGCCTCCCCCTTTGAGCCTTTTATGCCTCGCCTGAGCCTGTACTCGCCCTTCCCCAGCTGTCCCATATTACTGAAGCAATGTTATTTAAGGCTCACATCTGCTGCGCTGTGTTTCTATAATCTCAAACTCCGTCTTGTTGGTCAAATCTGCTCCACACGCTTCAGACGTCGCCTCTGCTGTAGAGTCAAAGGACGAACTTCTTCGGGCCCAGAATCTTCCTCGTTGGAGACAGGGGGTGGAAGAGGGTGGCTTTTCTGAGGAACCACCCTGTCCCTCCTTCTCTTCTGGTAAGTCCTGGGGAATGGGTAAAGCTGCAGTTTCTGGAACTTCTTCTTCCTCCTCAGAGGAAGATTCCTCAGATGGGGCCATGACAATTCCCTAATCTGCCTGCCAACTAACAAGGAGCACCTCTAACTTCTCTGGATTACATTTCAATTTGTTTGTCTTCATATAGTCCATTACTGACACTAGACACTGGTTTAGAACTAGAGCAGCTTCCTTGGATTGAGATGGGAAGGAGAGATAGAGTTGGGTGTCATCGACATAGTGTCGTCAGCATCACGAATGCCAAAACTCTTCCAGTGGTTTCATGTAAATATTTAATAGATTAAATTTGAAGTGAGTGTGAGGGCTCCACCTTAGGTGAAACATCGTGGGAATTTCACGGGTAGCCAAAAGAGTTGTTAATATTCCACCTTTCCTCCAAATAACTCAAAGTGGCATATATGGCTCCCTTTCACCTCCTCCATTATATATTCTCCAAACAACCCGGTGAAGTGCATTAAGTTGACAGTCAGTGACTGGCTCAATGTCACTTACTGAGCTTCATGGCTGAGTGGGGATTTGAATCCTAGGGCTCATCTACACCTTAGGTGTAGAGGGAGGAAGGGGGGATTGTGGATTTACCTTCTTCTGTGATCCTCCCCAAGCATCGAGTCGGCTGTGTGATGTCAAGGAAGGGAAGAGGGACGTCACAGGCACGATTTTTTTAAGAGCAACCAATGGAAAAAGGTAAAAAAAAAACCTGTACCCAACCCCCCTGCCATCCCAAGGATGGTGAAATTGCTGCCCCCACCCCATGGGCATGGAGCCTCCCCATACAACTGCTCACGGGGACGAAGGGACAATCCAGGAGCGGCAGCCACACTTCCCATACTCTTTGGGATGGTCCCAGGACCATGGAAATATCGGGAAATCCGCAGTCCTACATATTCCGGGGGGAAGTCCCTGGTCATGCCGAGTTGCCCTCAGGATCCCCTGTGCATCATATAGATGCACAGGGATGACCTAGATATGACCCCAGGATATCTGGCAAGTGTAGACGTGGCCCTAGTCTCCCCAGCTCTGATCCTGAAGTCTAACAGCTCCATCACACTGGCTGTCTTACCAAAAGAGTTTTGATTAAGGATGGGCAAATGAGCAAAGTTCAAGATCGCTAGGATTCTTTCAACATCGTCTTGCCAGTTGCCTCGTCTCCAATTCACATGTGTGATTGCTGCTTGCTCTGCAACAGGGGGAAAAATGATAACCAAATGTGAAATTTGCACACATTTTCTAATTTGTGCAACTTTTCTCCATAGACTACATGGATGGGGGTGTGGTTCCGATGAGGAAAAGTCTACAAATCAGGAAATGAGGGCAAAATTGAACTGGGAAACTTGTGCAAATCTAATGCAAGAACATGTCTGGCAATTTGTGAACATTTCCAGCCAGCATGTGCTTGTGTTTGCATTCAGGGTCTTGAACAGGCACACTCACATGTTTTCTGATTAAGAATGAAATTCTCATACATCCCTAGTTTTCATGAGACTATTAAAGTTGTTTAGGGTGAGGGAAGGGGGTGCATTCTCCTATTGCCAGCCAGGTGATGGACACTAGCAACCTGTACTAAGCTCTTTGATGTAAGTATTTCAATAATGTAGATCAGGAATATGGTAGGAAACTGGAATTTTCTTTTACCTTTTCCATCAAAAATAGCTTTGTACTCAATAAGAAGAAAAAGATTAGATCCGTCCTCCCCGCCTTCACATTGATTTTCCCCCTTTTAGGGAAAAATAATCAAACATGTTGACACCAAGTTGTATTTTATGTTGATGTGTAATTGTGTATTCATTAGGGAGATGGTTTTCTTGTTGATGTTTTCTTCAGTATTGATTTTGGTATCAGATTAAGGCAGTTAATCCTAAAATTACCATGCTAGCTTTGGTGCTATAAATGCAATTATTTAGCAATTCATCTGAGAGTTTTGATGGAAATTATCCTTTTCTTTTCTTTTCGGAGGACATGCAGTTTCTTACAGCCTATGTATCGTAATAAAAGATAGATGTTTGAAAACACAATGGGCTGTCTTAATTTTCCTTAGAAATTTATATGTGTTCCCCAAGGCCATAGTCTTAAAAACATGCAGCAATAACTGGTATGGGCATTATCATAGGACAGTAATTAGAAATGTTAACAATAAGTCATATCGAATTTCAGCTCCCTCCCTTGTTCTATGGGGGTAATAATACAGATCTATAATAAGTAGACTGAACTTTCTGGAATTTCCTCAGAAGACATTTTGCTGAAAAAAACTGTTTTTATTTCTTCATCCCTCCTCGAGAAAAAGAAGGGCACTTTGTCAAATATTCTCCATCATTTTATCATGGGGGCTGCCATCCCCCCAATTCTCCAGAATGGCACTATACATGGGTAATTTTGGAGGGTAAAAAAATGGTAGACACAGCTAATGGTAAGTCCCACCCTCGAGATTCAGTTGAAGAATTTCACCTCCCCTTGGAGAAATTTAGTGAAACGGTCCAATTTCTCTGATAACAATTAGGATGGAAAATTCCAAGACACCAGTGCCTGTAACCATATGAAATACACCCTCCTCCTACATTTTTCAAGTTGTTATATGGGGAATGCAAAGGTTATTCCATTGATCAAATTCATGGAAAGCTAATGCTACTAATTTAAATGGCCTGAATACAGCTGGTAATGCCAGAAAGATGAGATCTAGTTTTATGAACAACAACAACAAAAAGTCCAGAAGAAGTGATCCAAGCCAAATGATGGATAGAGTATTGGAAGTTTGGGATCAAATCCCCACTCAGCCATTAAACTAACTGTGTGACCCTGGGCTATTCACACATACAAACACACTGGCTCAATTCGGACGACACTATAAACAACTGGTGTGGGGAAAACAATCGTCAGTTGTTTTTACTATTGTGTCATCCGAATGCTGCCATAGTCAACTCAGCGCTGATCCTCATCCACACCACAGTTGATTGTTTATTACCATGTTGTGTGGGGAGTGCCCCCTAGGGTTTGGGTTCGGGTTAGTCAACCCACCATTGACTATCATGTCGTCCGAATGTGACAGAGTGATTGTATCAATAAAATGAGAAAAATCTCAGGCATTGGATTAGATGAAAGGTCTCTGTAGTCCAGCTCTCTGTTCACACAATGGCCAACCAGATGCCCCAATGGGAAGCCCATATTCAGGGCATGACTACTATAGCACCCTCTCACTCATGTCCCCTAGCAACTGAGACATACAGCCTCTGATACTAGAGGCAGGATATAGCAATCATGATTAGTAGTCATTGATAGCCTTATCATCTATCTAATCCAAGTAGGTTCATGCCAGGAAAGGTGCTCCATCAGATATTATGGGCCCGAGCTATGTAAGACATTTAAAGATGAGGAAATGAGTGAAGTTTGAACTCAGAAAGATTCTCCAGACTTCAGCTTACTACTTGCATCTCCTGAATTTGCACTTGCTGTTTCTTTTGCATGAAAGGGAAAAGTTTGCAAAATAAACAGCTGTTGAACATGAAAATTGCACAAACAATTCCTGATTTGTGCAAAATTTCCCCATAGACTAAAGCGTAGGTGATTTAAAATGTGTGCATTTTGATAAAGTTGTGCAGTTTGGTAAAATTGCTATTTTCAAGAAAGTTTTGAAAAGTTGTGAGAAAGTAGAGTGTTTTGTCAAAGTTGCAGTTTTTTTCAAGTACACATTTTGTGAACATGAAGGCAAGTTCAAGAATATGCAAACCGTTTTGGAGAAAATGCACTCCTGCTTGTGTTTGTATTCGGGATTGTGAATGGGGCACTTTTGATTGATTTGCAAACTTAGACAAAATTATTCTATTTCCCTAAAGACAGAGATAAATAGCAATTTAGGTGAAAGGATTTCAGAATATGAGACTCAGGAAAACGCAAGTTTCTTCAAGGTTTTCCAAATTTCACCTCTACGCTTATTTATTTATTTATTTATTTATTGCATTTTTATACCGCCCCATAGCCGAAGCTCTCTGGGCGGTTCACAAAAATTAAAACCATGAAATCATTTTAAAATATATAAAACAAGGCACAATCTAAAAACACAGAATAACATATTCCGTTTTAGACTGGAATACTTTATCAGATTGTGAGCTTTGGAAGTCGGGTGGCATGAAAATTTGTGCATTTTTTCCCAAATGTACACATCCAACCTCACACATTTTTGAAATATACTCATTCATCTTCATTTGACTAATGTGTGTTTGTGCACATTTTTCAAATGATGTATTTTTTCAAATTACACATTTTTCAAATGCATTTTCTGGTTGCGCAAATAACATTGCAAGCTCCAAAATGTATAGACTTCAGATCACAGTTTGCATTTTGAACTGTGCTCAGTTCTGGAATTTGCAAAAATTGCATAGTTTCTGGTCAAAAGGGAACTCACCCATTCCTGAAAAAGTTTCAAGATTAGAACACCTCTAGCTGGAGGATTTTAAACACAAGCCATGTAGACTGTTGCTATCTGCAGATCTTAGATTAGTCTCTCTCCTCAATTGCATGCTCAGTGTTGATACTTTTTCTCTTCCTCCTGTTGACCTAATATGATGCGGCAATATGTTGAATTCCTGGTCCCTATAAGTTTTGCTTCAAAGTAAGCATTGCTGTGATCTAAAGTGAATTGGGCTATTTCCCCCACAGATGCATTGAGCATTCTTCCCTCCAGAAGAAACTGTAAAGACATGGGCTTGAAGACAATTAAACATAATAATCATGTAAGCCTGAAGCACCAACTCTTCCCCTGAATAAGTCAAAAGCTGTCTTGATGTTTCATTTATACCCCTCGCTAAAGTGACACTGCAGAAATGAAACCTAGAAGTTATTCAGCATGATAAATGTGCAAACTGTATTTAAAATGAAATAAAATGAAATACAACCCCCTATCAAGTGAGAGACATAGAACAGCATGCAGTTAGAATCCTGTTTGAATATTTCAAACAGGCTGCATATTGCCTTTATACAAATCTATGGTGTGTGACCACGCTAGGAATGCTGTGTACCACTGCAGGCGAAAGGGGGGAAATAATGAGACTAGACAACTGTATATGGTATCAAATTCAGGCCACATTTATATATGATCTGCAAAGGGAAACTGGGCAGGCCCTAAACTACGCCAGCCACTAAGTAGACGTTTTATATCGGTCGAAGCTTTCTATGGCTGAATTCGGACAACACAATAGTCAATAGTGGGGTAATAATCAACTTTACAGTTGTTCATCTAGGGGGTACTCCCCACACAACATGGTAATAAATAATCAACTATGGTGTGGATTAGGATCAGCGCTGAGTTGACTATGGCAGCATTTGGACGACACGATAGTCAATACAACTGACAATTGTCCCCCCCCCCAGTTGCTTACTGTGTCGTCCGAATTCAGACTATGTCTGGTGAGTTGGTATGATGGCGTGATGAGACCTGTTCTGACCCGATCCATAAATGAGCTTTTCCGCTTGTTTCAGAGCTTCCCATAGAAACTGTAAAATCTCTGCTGCGGAAGTGGTGAGTCCAGCTTGTGTGATAGAATCAGCAAGAGGGGGCATATATGCAATGGCCCCATTGGATACTGCCTCAGGATGGCTGTTTTTGTTTAAAATAGTCTCCATGCTTGCCACTTCATAAAGGCTTGGTACTAATTAGACGAGCTTTTACGCTTTTGCTTTTCTTCCCTCATACGCGAAGCTCACATTCTCTTACAGCGTAACGTTTCAACTGTTGCAATATTTTGCAGCAAGGATATTTAGACTGAGCGCTCAGGGTTTAATTAGATGTTTCAGGGACATGCCACTTTTGCTGATTCACAGCTTTCCCTCCCTCTCAGCAACAACTAGTGAACGAACAGCATGACACAGTGGCTGTGCCATCGCCTTTGGCAGTAGCGAACAAATTGGAGTGGGGAAAGACAAAGCAGTATATTGCTAGTCCTTTTTGCATGCTTTCACATATAGGTGTCCTGATGCATTTCAACACGAACTTGCAATGGCCCACAAAAATCATGATGAAATATGTATTTAAATATCCATTTAATGGTACAGTTAAATATACATTTAAATATGTATTTAAATAATCATTTCTTTTAAAAAAATTGCTCTAAAAAAAAATCCACATTTCTTAAACGCATTTTGAGAACTGCATTTGAATATTTGGGAAATGCCAAGGGCAGTTGATAACTATGTTCTGGTCAGATGTTAGTCTGGGAGGTGTGGCTCCTAGATGTTTGTACCAGAATTCACAAAGATCAAAGCCTTCAAGAATCGCCATATATTGGGAAAGTATGGGTGGCAGCACCATGCATTAGAGATGTACACTGACCCCCAGATTTGAATCAGACCCCAATTTGGTGCTTCACTCAACAGCCTATTTCTGTTCAGACTGATTTAGATGCTGTCCACTTCAACTCGAGCACTGAACCCAAGCCAGGATTTGGAAATCTGAGGCTCCGTGCCTACTTCGAGTATTTGAGTCCAGCGAGTTTGGCAGCAGTGGCTGGCAGTGCCAAGCAACCACGCCTCTCTCTGCCAATGCTCTCCATTCAAGGAGAGCACGGGAAGAGTGGGGCCTATTTCATAAAAGCTAATTTTACATATGAAAAAGATGGAGATGCAGTTGTTCATACTCCTTTCTATCAAGAAGAGTGTGAAGGGTGCCTTTTCCATAAAATCTGTTTGTCGTCAATTGCCCTTTGTGGGAAAGGCCCCCTTTCAACTCTTCATGGTCTCCTTGCAAGGGATGCGAGCGGATGGCTCACCGGACCCTCAAAGGGCTCACATGGCCCAACTCACTTGGGCGGGTGGAAGCAGTAGCTCCTTGAGCGCCTGCCCAGTACAGACTCGAGTGAGTCCATCCCTCCCGAAAGCTGAGCTAAGGGGGAAAAAATCACAAAATGTTACATGCCAATGAAAGTTACATGAATTGCGGCAGATGTTTTGCATACTTTTCTGAAGTGTGTGTGTGTGTGTGGGGGGGGGGGGGAATTCAGTTCTAGTAATAAGTGAACAACAGAACAAAAGATGCCTGGCAACCTATGGAATAGATTAAATAAAATCTGTGCATCCTTAATTATCACCATGCCTGCTGTTTGTGAGAAGTAGTCCTCACAGGGCTGTCTTGTCTAATGCCTCAAATTTCAGTAGAGAGTTTTATCCCGGAACTGTTATTGTTAGGATAGGGAATTCTTACTCATGCTAGCAAACGTATTTAAGCAAAATATCAGATTGTGTGTGTGGGGGGGAGGTGTGGAAAGAAGACAATAACATAAGAGTGGTTTGAGGGACTTTGCTTGTGGTGATGAGTCACTTAGGTCATAGTGTCTCATTGAGGCTACACAATTAAAGTGATTGCTTTAATGACTTTCTCCCCAAGTACCACTTTAACTGCCATGATGTGTCCAAAAGAGCCTGCTGATTTCTGAGAGATCATCAGGGACAACAGAAATTACCTCTGCTGCAAATTAGTGACACCACTTTTGATGCTGAAATAAAGGAATTATTGAGGCTTGGAGAAGTTTCAGGTTGATTCTTTTTGTTAAGCCAGAGAAAGAATTTGATCAAGCTAAATGACGTTGGCACAGATGGCATAGAGAAAAAAAGTGAGCAAAGAGTTCTCCACTCCCACCCCTTCAAAATGGTAGGAGTAATTGAGAGGTTGCCAATAGGGCCTGCCCAAACTATTTTGCTGCCTGAAGCAATCCAAAAAATTGCACAAACCCACAACCCAATAAAACTTGACTAGGTAATGAAACAATTGCCAGTGAAGAAGTGACAGCCCAAAGAATGTCTCAGAGAAAAGACATGCATAGGACTAAGATGAGATTTTATGATGATGCTCCTACACATCTAGAAATTATACACTGACCGTGTGAGAAGTGATGGAAGCTGGCCTGGTCCTCAAAGCCTTTAACTAATGTTCATGGCCCTGATGGCATCTGTCAGTTGGGTGATGTGTACATCTGTGTCATTAATTATTTAATTAAAATACATAGATTTGAGATTAAATTTACAGAGGCCTTGGGGAGGCAGCTAAGGCTGCGGTCCTATGCACACTTATCTGGGAGAAAGCCCAATTGGCATCTGAACATATTGGAACTTACTTCTGGATAAACATGCATGGGACTGGGTGATAAATCTTAAAAGCTGGCACAAATCCGCTCTTACAAGGAAGCTCTCTGGGCAGTTCACAACAATTAAAACTACAAAATGCATTATATAAATTGCAACATAAAATGGAAAAACATAAAACTTTCCCCCAAAATTCTGCCTTTTTAAGAAGTTTTAATGAAAAAGTTTTAATGGAAGGCTGCAATTAGGAAACGAGGAAGGAATTTTAGTAAGGGGGTGTTTAACCCTGTGAGTGCCAGCCATTCTTCCTCTAAACCAGCCTTCCCCATTCTGGTGCCCTCACAATTAGCAATTGAACATATTCGGACTTACTTCTGAGTAAACATACATAAGGCTGTGTGATAAATCCTGAAAACGGCACATCCTGAAAATCGCACATCCTGAACTCCTACAACAAAGCTCTCTGGGCAGGTCAAAATTAAAACCACAGAATACATGATAAAATAAAATATAAAATGTAAAAGTGAAATTAGGAAGCGAGGAAGGAATCTTGGGAAGAGGCGCTTAACCCTGTGAGTGCCAGCCATTCTTCCTCTAAAACCACCTTCCCCAATCTGGTGCCCTCCCAATGCACTGTTAAACATATTTGGACTTCCTTCTGAGTAAACATGCATAGGATTGTGTGATTTAACCTAAAAATGGACATAGAGGCTGCCTCCCAGAATGCAACGCTCTAGCCTCTCATCTTCAGCCCCTTCCTCTCATTTGAATCTTACCTTCGAGAAGGCAGCCACAAGCCCACCCATGTGGCTCCTCTTCAGAAACTGGAGGAGGTGGAGGAGGACTTCCAGCCAACAACACAAGTGACAGCAAGGTGCCAAACCACAGCAAGTTCAGGCATGCTGAAGAACAGCATTGGCAATGGCTGTTAATGCTTGCCTTGTCCTACTGATGCTGCCTTGCCTAGGATGACCAGGTGAGCCCTCCTGGTGTGGGCTCACCTGGTGTGGGCTCTCCAATCCTTCCACTCCCCCCACCTCATGTGGCAGTATCCTTGCACTTCACATAAAGCTGGCCCTGGTTGCCAATGACCTCTGCTCTACCAGTGCTAGTATCCACAGCTTCCCACAGCTCTCTTTCTCCCTCACACGGGTCTGTTGACCTGCTCTTGTTGCCTGTTATGCCTAGAAATCGCTTCATGGACACTTGTATGGAGTCCCCCTCCCTTCCTTTTAGAGCCCTACTGTACATCTACCTCTTCCTTCTCAAGCTGGCAGGATATGGAAAATGCATTTTAGTGTGTCTACCCAGAGCAGCAAGGAAAACCACCAGCTGATTGTGTGGAATAGACATTCTTGCTCTTAGGGAATGTGGGCATCAGCAAAACCCAATCCGGCCAAAGTGTTCTGAATTCAATCTCAATGCTCATTCCAACTCAGGTCCGTATCAAATTACGAGCTTTATTTTCATTCTTTATATATATATATTTTACATGAAAACCCATGTGTAGTTTGGTGCATATTTTCCCCAATGAATGCATCAGCTGTGCACATCTTTCAAATGGATGCATTCTTCTCCCACTAAGTAAAATAGATTTGTGTGCATTTTTCAACAGTGCACATTTTTAATGTGCATTTTTTTTCAAAGGCGCACATGGGGTCAAAAACATTTTGGAGGTCCGAGAATCACATTGCTAGCTCAGAAATATATGAACTTCGACCACAAATTATGCCTGACTTCAGGGTTGATACAGAATGTGTGTACTGGGTAAATAAGATAAAACAACAACCACACATCCCTAGTTGGTTTGTTTGAGTCTCTTACAATGGCACAGTGGCAAGATGTAAGTTTGTTCTTGTTGATACTATGAAGTGTGGATTCTGTCTTCAGGATTGTTAGGTGTCTTTTGTTCTATCATCCCCTCATAAAGGGAATCAGAAATTTGTATTAGTGCTAATGTGCACTTGCACTAATGCAAATTAGTGCAAATCCCACCAAAAGTGAAAAAAAAACTATTGCTGGGTCGAATCCTGCCCCCTATTTTTGGACACTTTCTCACTCCCTGTGAAAGAAGCATTGTTTTTTTCTGCCTCTTCCATGGGGAGGTGGGAAAATTCGGATAATTTTGTCCTTGGGGAGGGGGGCAGGTTTTCCACATACCTTTTTTAAGCGCAGCCAGTTGTTGAGGGGCCTTCCCATTTTTTTAGTTTTTAACCCCCCCCCCATCCCCTAGCATTTGGAGAAATCCAGCAGTTCTTAGTGAATGCCTATTGTAGACCATGTGACCTTGCTCTCTCCAATAAGCATTCAGAAATAACTACTGGGCTCCTGAAAATGCCAGGAATGTTTAAAAGAAAGAAAGAAAGAAAGAAAGAAAGAAAGAAAGAAAGAAACACCCTCAACAACTGGCTACATTTAAAAACGTATGTGGAAAACCTGGCCCCTTCCCCAAGGAGAAAACTCTCTGAAATTCTCACCTTTCCCTCCCTCTTTTCCCTGAATTTTAGTTTCCCCACTTCCACCCCCCATGGAATGCCGACAATGGGATGGTCAAAATTTTTGGAACAACACTAGGAAAAATGGTCCACATGTCTGCAGAATCCAAGCTATTCTGCTGCAGAATCTGCAGGATGGATTTATAAAAATCTAAACTCATTTGATTCCATTGTGAATTTCTTCAACATCCCTGGGTGTTATTATCCAGAGCTGCTCTCTCTCTCTCTTGCAGATCAATGTTCCTTTTTTTTCCGGCAAGGAAATGTTGGAGAAAGTGTAACAGGTGGTCCTTGCTGCACTGAGCAAAGTCGGTGCCTTTTGTCTTTAACCTGCGTTCTCCCTGGCATTTTGAATGATTGCAACCATTCACTCTTGTACTTGAATTCACAAAGAAGTAGAGAATATCAGGCATTTTGCACGTCTCTTCTAAATAGGGGAAGCAGAGGACAAAGGACGGAATAATGAGCATTTGTTACCAACTTTTGAGTGTTCGTCAGAATGAATAAACTGCTGCCTTTTAAAAAGAGAAATCAAGTAGTACTCATCCATCCACAGCTGTCAATAGCTAGCTTGTAATGGCCCACACATTTCAATTGGAGTTGATCTTCAGAGGCTGCTGCATGCCTGTCCTTTATGAAATTTTAAAGGCTGCCTCTAATTTTAACACCAGCAGAGTGATACTTGATTCATCATGTATGGTATACCTTTCAGATGTGATGCTTTGGTGTTCAACTAATTGCAGGCATACATGCTCAATCAGGAGCGCAGCATTGAATTATGATGATTATGGGTAGGCTGACCAGATAAAATCCAGGTCAGGGCTCATGTACTTCAACAGTTGTAGAGAAAAGGGAATTTCAGCCAGTGTCATTTGTATGCAATTAGTTCCTGGTGAAATTCCCTCTTCATCACAACTGTTAAAGTTGCAGGCACTATTCTAGAGTGACCATATACAAAAGAAGACAGGGCCCCTGCAACTTTAACTGTTGTGATGAAGAGGGAATTTCACCAGGAACTAATTGCATACAAATGACACTGGCTGAAATTCCCTTTTCTCTACAACTGTTAAAGTTACATGAGCCCTGACCTGGATTTTATCTGGTCAGCCTAATTATGAGTAGCTTTTCGATGTATGGAAACAATTACATCTGCTCAAGGTGATCTCCAAGCAACATAACACTCACTTAGTGACCTCATCACCTGTATGGCTTCTCCAGCAAAAGTGAAAAGCTACTTCAATGGGGGCAGTAATTTTGAATGGGAAAAAAATGCTTTCTCTGTTGTGACATCCTGGTTGTGGAATGCCCTCCCCTTGGCACCAGTGCTGGCTTCGTTTTGCTGCCAAGTTAAAACATGGATTTTTATCAAAGCCTTCAAGGGCTAAATTTGCCTAAAGTTGCATATCATTTTAATTGCTTTTCTTGCTTTTACATTTTCTACTGATTTTTGCTTGTTAATGCTTTAATACATTTTTAGCTGTTTACATTATTTATCGCTTTATACTGTTTGAATTGATTTTATCTGCATGTCGCCCTGAGATCCCAATGATATAGGAAGGGATACAAATGTTTAAATCAATCAATAAAAAGGGTAAACTGAGGAAAGCAGTACCATCTCCAGCCATTAACATGCAACCTCCTGCAGCTGTTTTTTTTAATTAAAAAATTGAGTTGATGTTTTGTTATTAACAGTTTAGTATTTTTTTCCCCATTTTCCTATAAAATACAAACATTAAACGGGTGATGTAGAATTTCATTCAGCCCAAAGACCAAATTAGATTTTAGAGGCTTGCTTGAGGGCTGCCTTCCAGTGGTGGGTGGAGCTTGGAGGC
Organism: Anniella stebbinsi; assembly: GCA_029215795.1. Classification (NCBI taxonomy): domain Eukaryota; kingdom Metazoa; phylum Chordata; class Lepidosauria; order Squamata; family Anniellidae; genus Anniella; species Anniella stebbinsi. The sequence continues at coordinate 107,102,766 of JARDYH010000002.1, read as the reverse complement.
AAAAGGGGTGTGGTAAAAATATCAGCAGATTTTAACCTGGCACTTTTACTGCCAAGAACAGGGCCTTAGGTGAGGCATTTTAAGCTTTTAGAAGAGAGAAGAAACTTCATATGAGCCGGGAAGCTACTAAACAATTGGTGTTGGGAGGAAGGGTGAGTGGTTGTCTGGGGAACCACAGAGAGCCAAATTAGGATCCCTAGAGGGGTGGATTTGACTCCTAGGTGTCAGATTCTCCACCCCTGCAGTAAACCCTTCCCCTACTATCACCTGGATCCTGTTCCATGTCATGATCAGCCCTTCCCCTTAGTGTGGGGGAAGGAGTTTCAAGCTATCAACCTTCTGAAGCAGAAGAAACAGGACTAGAAAGATACTAGCCTATACAGGAAGCAGGGGTGGAGATTCTCTCAGGCTCTTCAGCAGCCAGGAATGAATCTTCACCAGACCTTATCAGTGAAAACCTTAACAACCTAGAGTCTGTGGGAACTCAGCAATCGTCAGAGGGGAAGGGATTTCAGAGTTGGCTGATCCCAGTGTCTGCCGCAGGTTTAAACAGGAGGAGCTAAAATAAGGCAAGAGGCGATCAGCTCGACTAGCCTCTTGCCAAAGGCTTCTTCAAAGAACTCCTTCTTGAAATGAAAGGGGTGTTAGGGAAAAGACCACCACCTTCAATGAACAAACACTTGTCTTGTTTAGTTTTGCCAAGTGTTAGCCTGGAGTAAGGTTCCTGTATTCAAACTCTCTTGAAGTGCAAGGAGATGTTTATTTACTGAATAAAGCTTTGTGGCTTACTTGGCAGACCTCTTTATTGTCTCACGCTGCAGCAGGAGGGCTTGGAAACACAACATTCCCTCCCTGTTAGGTTACCCTCCCTCTTCTTCACATTGTCCTTTATTTAAAGAGTAGAAGTTTCTTATGTGTATGGGAAATCGTTGAGCAAAAAACCTGGATAAATAAACAATTACATAGGGGGAAATAACAATAATAAAAGGGTTGTGTCATATCTCTTTGCTGATCTGCATTGGGGTTTTTTTTTATTTCTCTGTATATAATTCAAGAAGCTTTCCCCCATATTAATTGGAATTTAATTTCTTTTAGTAATTTGGCATAGCATTCTTTTTCATGGCAGCTGTATGTGACTGCAGGTAATGTAGCGATTAGCTCTCAGTGCAGCAGGATAAAGGTTGTCCTTTTATTTGAAATCTAATGCAAGGATATAACGGCTTCTGTATTATACAGTTCTTCCCCTGGCTGATTACAAGTATAGATGACTCAGCTCATCGGTCCTTGGGGAATTTTGATTAAGGATATTAATTAATTTGTTGTTTAATATATTTTAAGCAGCTGCTTATTTCTTCAGTGCTGCCTCATGATGTTTTCTTTCCACATGCAAGTTTAAATGCCCATAGAAATGAGAGACAAAGTAGTACATGGCAATGGAGCATGGTTTCTAATTATCTGGCTGTAAAAGTTTTCATTGCAGGATGGATGGCCACTTCTGGGATTTGAAAACCTTAAGTACTTGGCTGTTACCTCTAGCTTGTTTATGATTGTGTTAAAAATAGGCATCCTGATTCAGCAAGGGGGATGCGCATGGAAGCATCCAACACATTGGCACATGTATCTCACCTAAATCACAGTGCTTCTCTGGACCCCACTAAACTGACTGCATTTATATCTATATCTATATCTATATCTATATCTATATCTATATCTATATCTATATGTATAGATAGATAGACCCCCTCTATAGATGGATTCCGTTTGACACCTGGTTAGCCGATTATGCGCATAATCGCTGAAGCGCTTTATTGTAAATGCTTGTATGCAGGAGGTAATTGAGCACTCAACTGGTGACCTTACCGGTTGTTTCAAATGCGCTTTACAAGTAGTTAATGCAGAGAATCACTTGTTCACATAGTCAAAATGTGCTTTAACGGCCGGAGCAAAATAAAACTCGCTATTTAACGCACATTCGATAATGCGCATAATCGGAGAGAAAAAGCGCCTCAACTCCCGATTTATGCTCCACTCTTGTAGAGGTAAAAAAATTAATGAGCCTTCAAAGAGCTTTAAACGTCTGGTGTAGAGGCAGCCATAGATAGATAGATATGATGTATATTCCTGTCAGGACCTAGCCATTATTGGTTCTTTATGTCTGCCCCATGAGTTCACAGCTGAGGTGACAAAATTGAGCTTGGAATTTGATAGCTCACACTTTTGGTTACTTTGCGATACTGTCTTACAGTACTCGTGCCCATGTTTGTTTTGAAACGTGTCTACCACTTTCTTTGCCAACAGCTTTGTCCTTCCAGTAGTGTAAAAATACGGGTGGATGGATCATTCTAATTCCAGTCCATAACACTTTTGAATGTACCTTCTGTTCCTTTTCCACATTAATCCTTCTCAGTGGCTGCTCCCAGGTTTTGGAATACCCTGCCGAAGGAAGCGAAGTTTGTTTGTTTGTTTATTTATTTATTGCATTTATATACTGCCCCATAGCCGAAGCTCTCTGTGCGGTTTACAAAAATTAAAAAAATGAACATTAAAAAGTCAATATACCAAATTTAAAACCGTAAAACATAAAACAGCTGATATTTAAAACATTTTAACTGTTTAAGCCTGGCCAAAAATTCAGTTAAAAACCTCAACTTAAGCTGATAAAATGCCTGGCAGAAAAGAAAGGTTTTGGCCTGGCACTGAAAAGATAACAGTGTTGGCTCCATCTTTGCTCTCTGTCCACCAGCAAGCAAATATATTTTTGTTCAAGCAGACTTATAGCATGTATTGTTAGCTGTGTGTTGGGTGTTGTTGTTGTTTTCTATTAATATTGCACTTTTAATTGTGCTTCTAATGTATTTGTTTAATACTGTGTTAATTATCCTTTTTTATTTTTAGTTCCCATGACTGTAGGATGTCTTGAATGTCATTTTTGTGGTAGAAAGGCAGGGTACAAATCAAATGAATGAATAAATGAATCTGCATTTTTTTTAAAAAAAATCTGCATGAAACTTGTATTTAAACTAGGGATGTGCAGCAGATCGGACCCGATCCACGATCCGAATCCAATCCACCCAAAAATCAGACAAAAATGATCCGATCTGATCTGCCAACCATTTGATCCAATCCGATCCGAAGGGCCCCAATCCAGATCGGAAAAAAATCGGAAAATCGGATGCCATTTTGAATGCTTTTCCCCATAGCCTAGCATTGTGTTTCAAAAATGCCTATAATTTTTTCATTTTAAAATATAGAAAGATGAAGCTTGGGCACTTTGTAGATGGGTTAGGGGTAGTTTTTTGTGAGAAATTTCAGAAAGATTGGTGCAGGCATTTGGTGGCTATGAATTTTTTAGATTAAATGTTACAACAACATGGAGTTTTGACAGATAAAAAAGGGAGGGGGGAGGGGGTGTAATTCATAGCCCAAGCCTCTGTGGAAAAAACTTTTGTAACTTTTAATCTAAAAAATTCATAGCCACCAAATGCCTGGACCTATCTTTCTGAAATTTCTCACATATAACTACCCCTAACCCATCTACAAAGTGAGCAACTTTCAGACTTCTAACTTTTAAAATAAAAAAGTTATAGGCATTTCTTTCCTCATTGTTTCAAAAACACCTTGCCACTACATGTCTGGACCTGTCTTTCTGAAATTTCACACACATATCAACCAAAGTAGTACCTGCAATGTGACCAAATTTCCTGTTTGTATCTTTAAAATTAAAAAAGTAGAAGGCATAACGGTTTTTACCCCACTGCTACCCATTTTTCTAAAATTAATTGCCACATAAGGCAAGCACCTATGTTTCTGAAATTTCACACACATAGGTCCCAAGGTACCAACTGCAATGTGGCAAAGTTTTATGTGTGGAACTTTAAAAATGAAAAAGTTATAGGCATTCCTGGTTATTTATTAAAAAAATTAATTGCCACAAAATGCTTGCACCAATCTTTTTGAAATTTCTCACAGATAACTACCCCTAACCCATCTACAAAATCTCCATGTTTTATCCTTCTATCTGTAAAAATGAAACAGGTATAGGCATTTTTGTAACACAATACTAGGCTATGGAAAAATGCATTCAAAATGACATCCGATCCAAAAATCAGATGTCCGATTTTCGGATTGGAATCGGATCCGATCTGATCCAGTGGACATCTGATTTTTTCCGATCCAATTTTTTTTAAAAAAATCCGATTTCGATCTGATTTTTCTGTCCGTGCACATCCCTAATTTAAACACCAATGTAAATATAGTATTCGGAATTATTATTTGGCACCTTTTCCTCACAAAAGATGCACTTTGAGATGTGATGTAATAGATGTTTAAATACATTTTGGTTTCCTTTTTGAGCTGAAAGCTGCACTGCAAAAATTCAGAGTAACCTGGAATCTGAAGAGTAACTACATTCTGATCTGCAGAGTAGCCTGGGAAGTTCAGATCAGGTCAGTTCATATTAAAATTCACAAACATCAAATTCCCCAAGCTTTCCCTATTGACAACACAAATAAAATGATAAGCCACAGGTCCCAATCAATGTAAAACAAATACTATTTCAAATGCAAATGTCAAATCAACCCATTTATACTGAAAACAGGCACAAAAATGTTGATAAAATTCCAGCAGTAAAAAACAAACAAAAACAAAACAGTCTATATTCTTCTTAAATCTTTCCAGAATATTTCTCTAAGAAGCCAGATATTAAAGCCTAAGTGCCATAGTCTGGGAGTCAAACACTCTGTTATCTGAAAATATGGAGGATGAGGGAATTCTAATCCCAGACAGAATCCCATGATATGCTAAACTGCCAGGGCCTCCTATGGTAGAAGAGCCCCAGGAACATGTGCAACCATCACCTGTATGCCCTTAGGAAGTAGCCCTGGTTTCCTCCTCAGAGCCTTGGCAGTGGAAGAGAGACCTTTTAGCTTCCACATCACTGCCAGGAGTGGTAGGAGGCCCCACAGAACCACTAATGCTTGAAGAAAAAGACAGAGCCTCCTTAATCACCAGCAGTTTCTGCAGAGGGGGCAAAACTAGTCATCACACCTACCAGCAGAGCTACTTAAACTAGGCACAGGGAACATGTAGCCCCCAGACATTAGAACATAACAACATCAGAACATAAGCACCCTTTCATCCATGTTCTTCAGCAGCTGGTGTACATAGGAATACTTCCTCAGATACAGGAGGACTAGTAGCCTTGGATAGCCTTCTCCAGGAATTTGTCTACCCCCCCTTTTAAAGTCATTCAAATTGGTGGCATCACAACATGGTAGTAAATTCCATAGTTTAACTATGTGTTGTGCGAAAAAAAAAATCCAGAATCTCCCACCAATCAGCTTCCTGGGATGACTTTGGGTTGTAACATTATGAGAGAGAAAGAGAAAGAGAGAGAGAGAGAGAGAGATCTTGTTGACCTGTATCTCCTGTGATCCCTCACCATATCTAGGGTTGATGGGAATTCCAGCTCAAACATATATGGAGGGCTACATATTCCCCACCCATGAATTAACCCCTTAGCTGGCTCAAGTTCCCTGCTGTGCTTGGGTGCTCTGTTTCTTGCCTGAATCTCTTCTACTCCACAATGAGCTGTCGATGGTCCTCTTCCCTTGCCTAGAACATTACAGACCCTCACCAGATCTCCTCTGCAGGCCTCACTCTGGAACAGAATAGTAAGTATCTGGTTCCCATCAAATGTCATTCAACTAAACAACCTTGGGTTCTTAAAATTAGTGTATTTTTCATGGTTACCCTTTTACTTTGGTAATCTGGGATTTTTGTCAGAAATGAAGCAACTCTTTTTCTAGCTATGAGTTCCATTTGCTTAAATGGTAGGAATCAATATGCAGCATAGGCCTAAGTAGGGTTCCCCACATTGAGTTCAATTAGACTTACTCCATAGTAAGTGTGCTTAGAATTTCAGCCTTAAACATGAACATCCTTTGTGGTCAATATGCACTATTACTGATCTTTTCTTATCCTTCCGAGTACATTTTCAGATTATGTACTGAAGGGAAATTAACATTTTGTTCAACAGTTAAACCAGGCATGGGACTCAGATATTATCAAGGCCATTTTTTCTCCTTCTTTTTTGGTTCTTCAAAGATAACTATCTGTGGAAGATCTGTGCTATATTGATAAAATGTTTCATTTCATCTCACACTGGGTTAAGCATTGTATTCCCTTAATTTATTGGTGTTAAATGATTTCCCTTCTACACTGAGGTGGAAAATGACTTCAAAGCCCCCAGGTGAGTTTTAGAATATTCTTTCCCCTGTGACATCTGAGAGAGAGAAAGAAAGAGAGTTGTGTCATACATCCTCCATTAAGTTTGATGGTTTTTAAAGCAAGGTATCAACCATAGCCGTTGCCACAGAAATGAAGCCTGGATGTGAATTGCTCATAATTGTCCTGAGGGAGGCTTTGGCTACGTTGGAACATACAATAACGACTCTCTCAGGATAGTCAACTAAATTCATCATTGCTGTTGTTCATTGTTTGTCAGAAGGTGAAGTGCTACTCACATATTGAACTGGAACAGAAGTGCCACAGCTAAATCTCATAAAAGTAGAATAAGTTTAATAACCCAAATATAATGGTATGTTTTCATTATTGTTTCAGGAAGGGAGTTTGCTACAGAATGCACTCTTCAGCAGAGCATATCCAAAGAACCAAATAAAAACAAAATAATGGTCTCTATATAAAGGAAGCTCAGAAGAGAAGTCTTTTCACCACATTGATTCACCTTATGTTCAGTTTTTAAATTGATGGCCAGATCCATCATTGGTCACAGGTAACCGGCATCCTAGAATAGGAATGTTGAACCTCATGCCATTGGACCAAATCTGGCCCAGCCACCAATGGAATGTGGACCTTGTGAGATTCTCTGAAATTGAATTCAGCTCTTGGGATGAAGAGACTTAACAACCCTGCTTTTAAGATTCTTTCATCACAAGAGCTGGATTCAATTTCAGAGAATCTCTCAGGGGCCATATTCCAGTAGTGGTTGGGCCAGATTTGGCCCAATGGCCTGAGGTTCAACATCTCTATCCTAGGATGGCAGTTACCTATGACCAATGATGGATCTGGCCATCATTTTAAAAAATCAGCTCTTGGAATGAAAGAGACTTAACAACCCTGCCCCTATAGGCTCAACTGACATGCAGAATCGTCTCCTTTTATCTCTAGCATATCCCCTGAGTCCATGGAGTCCTTATTGGTTCATCTCAGGGATAAGGATGGATGGAAGGACTCCCCTGTGCCCAGCTTCGTGAGGGGCTCACCGAGCTGTCATAACCTGCCCCTGCTCACGCCACTTTACAATGGCCTGGTGAGCTACCGACAAAGCCGAGTATCCATCCATCCTCCTAGCAAGCTGTCATTGTTGTGCAATGGCAGCTTGCTACATGAGCAGGGCCCAGGAGACCAGCTGAGGGGGCACTGGTCAGATGCCACCCCTGGGCAGACTCTCACAACATACCTAGTTAGAGACATGGATTCTATTGCCAGGAAATCTGGCCCTTTTTTGAGGAGGGGATCGCTAGAGTTCTGCCATATGCCAACTCAGATTGCAATTGTGAGCCAAACTGTGGCTTTTTCCTGAGTTCTAGGGGCTTTTTTTTGTGTATTGTATGCATGTGTCTATGTGTATTGGCCATAATTTGTGCCAATAGAGATTTGCACAAATTATGGCCAGAGATTTGCACAAATTATGGCCACAAATTTGCACAAATTTCAGCAATAATTTGCACAAATTTCAGCAGTAATTTGCAAACATTACAGCTAAAATTTGCATAATTTGCACAAATTGTGGCTGTAATTTGTGCAAATTAAACACACACACACTGAAAATTTGCTAGCTGGCCCGACTCACTGCAGGCTGAGTGGAGTCACCTAGTGGTTAATGAACTGAAGTATGGGAGGGTTGAGCCAATGAAAGTTCATCGAACTCCATCCCCCTCCAACCTGTTTCCTCCAACATCCCTAGTTAGGGATAGAGAGACCAGTCTGTTTCTAGTCTGTGTTGGTTTTGCATGTGTTCAATTGTGTGTTTAGTTATAGTTCTGTCCTGTTCCTGGGTGGGGGGTTTTCCTTTAAATTTCAGAGAAAAATGTATACAGTTTAAATGAAAATTTTATACAATGACATTTATCCCCAAAACACATTCTTCTGTATGCACTTCTTCCTAAAATATGCATTTTTGGTATGGCTCCCCCCCAAATAAATAAATAAATTAGACATGCCCAATATAAAAGATGTCTGTATTCCAAACTCTTGTATTAGCCTGTGAATTGTGAATCAGGTTGGTTTGCTTAAAAGTGTGGAGCAAAATATATATATCCTCCAACCATCCCTAATTGTAGCTATTTTCGCCTGTGAAACAGAGGCAAAGAACATCTTAACTCCTTTGATCAGCAACAGCTCTGCCTGCACTCTACTGTATGCAGTCTAGCCTTTGACATCCATAAGAAGCTAAAACAAAAGTACATGGTAAGTAGTACACAAGAGGCCATCAAAGTCTGCCAAAATCCCTTCTGCTTTGTGTGGGTCAAACCCTAAAGAGCTCTTTGTTCCATGAGCCAAGATTCAGGCAACGGGTAAAGCCAATATGTCAGGCACATCACTCATTGTTCAATTCCAAATTGGGGAGGGGCCAAAGCCCACAGATAAGCACATGGTTTATGGGCAGAAGGTTCAAGGTTCAGTCCCTAGCATTGTCAATTTAAAGATCATAGGTAGCAGGAGTCAGAAAGAGCATTGGCTGAGATCCTCACGAAATGCACACCTTGGATATGATCCAGGCAAACTTAAATCAATGGAACTTAAAAGTGCTTAGGCATTCAAATCTAAATCTCCAAATGAAATGAACGTGATTTAAACTGTGTTACTCTGGCTGGATTGTGACCCTGGGTTTTTTTTTGGGGGGGGGGGGTTGTAATCCAATAGTCTCTATGGGTAATAAATTCCGATGAAAATAAAATCGGGTTTTTGCAAGCAAATTTCTGTTAAGATAACAACTGGAAAATTTGCTCCCAAGTGGTTTTTTTGGGGGGGGGTCTACTCTCTCCAAGCCACCTATTAGACAATGTTTAGAAGACCTCATATGCACTGTTGCAGTGTAGACGTTGGAGGTGGTGATGGGCAAACATCTCCTTGATCAAATCAGACAAGAGTTGTGCTTTGTGAACATTCTTTAAGTACTTGTAAAACCCAGGAGATATTCTCCTTTACAAGGAAAAAATAATCTTCAAACATATGTTCATTTGTGGGAGGGGGGAACCAATGTTGGGAAGGAGACCTTGGCTGCAACACACAGAGATGGAGTCTGGCAGGTATGTCAGCTCCTCAGAAGAAATGATGGTTCTGAACATGCTCAGAATTGAAATTGATAGGAATCATAGGACTTCTAATCTTTTCCAGGGAGGACAACAAGATTCTTGATCCCACAATGAACTAATGGTTTTGGGTATTCTCAGAACAATAATATCCTACAAGAAAATGGGATTTGTAGTCTTCTCCAGAGTGGAGAAACACCTCGATTTGTCAAAAGCTGGCATGCCTGCCTCTGGATGTAAGATTGTCCCTCTATATGCTGATTTCCCCATCCAAAACATGCAAAGTCAGAGAAGCTGTTTGATGGTGGAGGTTGTTTACTTGCAAAGTGATGGGGGAGACAACTGAGGGCCAATCCAGACATGGATTGGTTTGGAATGGGTCACATTTTTTTGTCTGGTGGAATGATTCAAGCTGTCCTATCCCAGTTCAAGTACTCACTCCATCCCAAAGACTTTTAATGGACCTGTTGCTGCCATACTGATGGCTTCCCTCATGATTCTAATTTCAAGTCTGTGAAATATACTAATATATATGGCCATAGTGGTTTTCTTCACTGTTGTTGTCTCTTCTTCAGCTGAACAACACAGCTGAGGCAGTTGTCACGAAAATGTCCATTGCTAACTAGGATATAAAGCTGAGAAGTCATGTTATTGCTGTCACCATGGTTGGGTGAGTGCCTTCAGAAATGGACTGAGTAAGGTAGGAGTAGGCAGAACCAATGGACTTCCTGAAATAATTTGTTTTGTCTTCGCAGTGGAGTTCTTCAATTTAAAAAAATGCACATAAGATCACCTATATTAGTGGAAATAACATTACATATGCATTATATGTGGAAACTTGCTTGCAAAAAATGTGCATATTTGAGCTTTGTTAGAGGAGCCCTCCCCTGCATCCCACCAGTGTGAGACATACATTATGGTGGGGAATGGGAGAGGGCCTTCTCTGTTGTGGCACCCCAGTTTTGGAATGTCCTCCCCTTGGAGACCCGACTGGCACAGATGTTGGCTTCATTTCGGTACCAAGTTAGAACGTGGCTTTTTATTAAAGCCTTTGGGAGCTAAATTTGCCTAAAGCTGCACATAGTTTTATTTGTTTTTATTGCATATATATATATATATATATATATATGGTATTAGTTTATTAATGGTTTAATACATTTTAGTTGTGCAAATTATTTACTGTTTTATGCAGTTTGAATCTATTTTATCTGTACGTTGCCCTGAGATCTCAAAGATATAGAGTGGGATGTAAATATTTTCATAAATGAAATAAATAAAATAAATAAATAAATATTAGGCAAAATGATGTAGGAAAATGCATGGTTGCATGCACATTTTCATTTCCAGCTTTAGAAAGAAATAACTTTAAAAAAAATGAACCAAATTTAGGATTGGAAAAACGTTCAAAGTTCTAACTGAACCAAATTAAAGACTGGAAAGATGAGAAATTGAGACAAACCAAACTCAACAGATTTATCCATCCCTAATGGTCATGTGTCCCTAAAATCCCACCATCATTAAACTTGGTAATTAAATCTCTGCAGAGATGTTTAGCTGCAACCTCCACTGGCTCACAGCACAGGACAAGGGGTTGGAAACCAGGAGACTGGAATTTGAGCTCCCCAAGGGGAAAGGAAGGAATGAGCTCACTCGCCTCTTCTGGGGGAAAGCGACATGGCTCAGTGTGTGTCATTTGCTCAGGCACATTATGGATTATGTCGGCAATATATGTAGACTGGTGCACTCAGCAAGGCAAACATACTGCTTCATATGCCCCCCATCCCCACCCCAGCAAATTAAATGAGCCAGAAAAAAGAGAGGAGATTGAGGCTATAAAACAGATTCCATTTGCTGAGAAGGATGAAGTCAGTGTCAAATGAACCAGGGCTGAAATTCTCAGCAAGGGAAAATGAAGCACTGAGCGGGAGGAATAACAGTAGTGATTATCAAAAATCAAGTTGTATGAGGGTGGAGCTTCAGACAATTCTGAAAAGTGAAAATACTAAAGAAAGAAAAAAGTGGAATGCTCTCATTAGCAAAGGACAATGTTGCTAAAATTTACACTTGGCACCAGTTAAGCACATAAATGTTTATGACTTGAGAGGCCGCAGCATGTAGATGAGTTCCTTGTGAACACAACTCTAAGTCAGTTGTTGGCCTTCAATTCCCATTAGCCCTAGCCAGCATGGCCAATAGTGAGGGTGGATGGGAGTTGTAGGCCAAAACATCTGGAGGGCAACAAGTTGTCCACCCCTGTTCTAAGGCAGGGGTAGATGATCTAGTGCTCGCTGGATGTTTTTGACTACAACTCTCATAATACCTGACCATTGACCATGGTGGCTGGGGCTTATGGGATTTGTAGTCCAAAGATTCATTATTGTTATTATTATTATTATTCATTTATTTATTACATTTATATGCCACCCCATAGCCAAAGCGCTCTGGGCGGTTTACAAAAATTTAAAGATTGAACATTAAAAAGTCAATATATAAAATTTAAAACCATAAAACATTAAACAGCTGATATTTAAAACATTATAAATGTTTACGCCTGGCCAAAAAGTCAGTTAAAACCTCAACTTAAGCTGTTTAAATGCTTGGGAGAAAAGAAAAGTTTTGATCTGGCACCGAAAAGATAACAGTGTTGGCGCCAGGTGGGCCTCATTGGGGAGATCGTTCCATAATTTAAAGGGCACAAGGTTGCTACCTCTGCTCTAAGGACTCTTTCCCTATTTCTGTCTAAAATGGTAATCAACCAGTGTAAAATATGCTATCTTTCTCTGTTGGCATATAGATGCATCTATGACATAATTGGGTGGGTTGCCAGGTTACAAGCCAGAGATCTGCATTGGAAGATGAGACAACCACAACCACAGACCCTTCCTGTCCAGATCATGCTAAATGGCAGTCATAGATCCTGCTTGTAAAAGCAGACAGTGGCTGCATTCGGACAACACATCAGTCAATGGTGGGTTGAGTAGCCAACTCACAGTTGGTTATTTTGTGGTACTCCCCACACAATATATTACTACACAACTGTGGGTGGTTGGGGCTGGCGTTGAGTGGACTAATAGTCAACCCAGCATTTGACTGACACAGCCCCCGCCCCTCTCCCCACCCTCCCTCCTCGCTCAGCCCTCCCAGTTCTACCCTAGCAGCCTCTGCAAGTTGCACCTATTGTAGCACAGTGGCAGCCGCCGCTTTGGTCACTCTTGCCGCCTGCCTTTATGGGCTTGTGTTTTAACTCACTCACCACATGCCATTAACACACTCACCCCTCCACACAACACTTTAAACAACTGGCTTCGAGTTAAACAAATTGCAAGCCAGTTGTTTCTCTCAGTTGCTTATTTGAGCGGAATAGCATACCATCAGTAGTTTGTGAGCGGTGTGTTACCCTCCACACAACACAATAAGAAACACAACTGACGATTGTTCCCCTCCCCAGTTGCTTAATGTGTTGTCCGAATGCAGCCAGTGGCTCAATTCAGACGACACGATAGTCAATGGTGGGTTACTAACCCTAACCCTAACCCTAGGGGGTACTCCCCAAACAACATGGTAATAAATAATCAACTGTGGTGTGGATTAGGATCAGCGCTGAGTTGACTATGGCAGCATTGGAATGACACAATAGTCAAAACAACTGACAATTGTTTCCCCCACACCAGTTGTTTATTGTGTCGTCTGAATTGAGACAGTGTGTGTTTGTGTGTGTGTGTGTGTGTGTGTGTGTGAAAGCGGGGTAGTGGTTTGTGAAACAAGCACAGTAAAACCTAGGAAGGAAGAGGTGAGATAAACTATGGTTGTTTCCTCTCCTGACGATCAGGAGATTTAAAGGTGCAGAGAAGATCTCTGAGTTGCAGCACAGCAACTGGATTTATCATTCAAAGAAGCTGCAGTTGATTCTGTCCACTTAATTACTGCCTTTTCTTTCTGCAGAGGATGTCAAAAAGTAAATAAAAGGTTTATTTTAGAAGAATACAATTTGTACGGTCAAATATAGTTAAGTTCGCTGGTGTTCATTTAAATGCTGTCTCAGATGAATCAAAGTGTTCAGCATATGTGGAACAAGAAAAGTATTGACTGCAAATACAATTAAGGGCTATTAGAAAACAAGTTCAGTTGCATTGATTACAAAAGGGGATTTGTGTATGGCCACTGCAGGCATGAGTGTGTTGATCCAAATATCGGAATCACCATTGCTTTAAGAAAAATGTTATTTTTACCCATTGTACAGTTATTCCCTTGTCTGGGGATCTAACTGAATTACATTCTTTTGTTTGTGAACATTTCTGGAATTCCACTCATCTTTTGGGGGCTAAAATGGAAGAACTAGGAAGGCTATAGAAGTTAAAGACTTAAGTGAGCAATATTGATATTGTATAAGTTTGGTAGGGGAGGAGGAAGGCACAAACCCAAAGAGCTTAAATATGATGAGTTTCTGTAGGAAAGTTAAAACCATGCTAAAGACTCTACTAATAGCATCAAAGTGATGCAAAAGCACTTAACTTTGGATGGTTAGTGTCCTTAGCTTTCCAAAGAGTTAAAGACTGATGGATCAGCAAAAGTAAGCTTCCCCAAATGGATACCAAGAGTTATGCTCCAAATATAATTTCCCCTTATACTGTGTTTATATATAACATCAAGGCTAATGAGCTGTAACACTTTTAATTAAACTTTCTACACTTGTGTGTCAACTGTTTTTAAAGTAGTCTTGTTTTGGTTCAGAAAACTTTAACAATATACTCCCATCCTCTAGCTGCCGGCATAGTAGCTACCATTGCTTTGTTGGAACAAGTAGGGCTACACGGGGCTTCTCCAGTTGCCATCAGCATTTCTTAGCTATCATCAGTCTTAGGGGGTGGGGACATAGCTCAGGGGCAAAGTTCATGCTTTGCATGTAGAGAGCCTTAGATTCATTCCCTGGTACCTTTGGAAGCAGGCCTAGAAAAGGCTTCTACCTAAAAACCTTGGAGAGTTGCAGACAAAGTATTGGTCTAAATTATCTAAACTTGGATCCCCAGATTTGTTGGTGTTCAACTTCCATCATCCTCATCCTGCATGGTAAATGAGCAGAGATGATGGGAGTGTAGTCCAACACCTTCCAAGGATGGGAAAGGCTAGTTTAGATGCACTAACATCTTACTCATTATAAGTGTCTTGAATCCCATGCAGGTTTCCCAATCAGTGGAAGGGCTTGAAACTTCAGAGACAAATGTCAGCAGGGAACAGATCCCTTCAAAGGATGCCAGCACTAGCCAAGACAGTGCTGGGCCCTCAGGGATGACGCCTTAGATCTGTTGAGAGACAGAGAGCTCAGCTTCTGAAGTGAGGGGGGGTATGCTGGCCTGCCAAGAATGCCAGTGCTATAAGATTCAGGATAGGGCAGTGACCAGGCAAAGGAGAGTTTGCTTACTGAAGAGGGCTCCTCATGAGTTAAAAACAAACTCTTCAGGGGTAAGGCCCTCCTTATGAGGAGGACTTCTTACACAATTCTCTGATGTAATACAGTTGAGACCTCCTGGGTGGGGTTCTAGAAGATCCAGCATGGCCCTCAGTGGAAACCTATTCTTTGAATCTTTGCTTCCCTGACTGATCATCTGTGCTGCTGACCTTTTAACTCCTGTTAGTCTCTGTTCTTTGGACTGCATTTGTATTGGACTGCTTATTTATGTTTTTTACCTTGGCCACAGCTCAGACACTGCTCTTGGAATTCTCCTTCTTGACTTGCAATCCTGTCTGCTAGCACATTGCTTGCATGCTGACTTCTCCTGCTTCAAACTGCCCTCTTGTAGGAGCGATAAAATGGGGTTTGACCTTTTGTCTGTCTGCTGACTTTCTAATGGATTTGTCCATAGTTGGTCCGAGGCTGACCCTGATCCAGCCTTAGCAGGACAGTAAGGCAGATCCAGATCCTCATTTTGGAGGCTAAATGTATAGTCAGGGCAACCTTCAGACATTTTTGTATCTATGGAAGGAATTATAAGTGTTACTTTTTGCCATACAATAATAATAATAATAATAATAATAATAATAATAATAATAATAGTAATAGAGAGAGAGAGAGTTGGATCTAGAGTTCTCCGCTCATCGGATGATCCCATTAGTGTGCAGAAGAGCTGATATTCACTGATTCCCCCTTCCCCCTGCAGGCCCCTGTGTCTCCTGAAAAGGTGCTCTGGAGGCATGAGAGATGTTGGCTGGTTCCAGAGAAAGAGAGAATCAGCAGAAATCAGCTCCTCCCTTCTATCAGAGGGAGCCTACATAGGATATCAGTATCCTTCTGGGGTGAGTTGGCGGAGGGGTGGTATATTGCAATAATTCCACTCCTACATGGATGGCAAACTATAGAAGTTGTTGCTTGTGGAATATTGCTCAGCCCCATATATTCTCCAGCATGGGGTTCTGCAGAGTTCCCCACCCCTTCCTATTGAACACCTACATGAAAGCATTGAATGGGCCCCAACTGGAGTTTTGGAGTGTGGTGCCATCAGTATGCTTCTCCTTTTCAATTTTATCAGGTGACCCAGTGAATGTTCTGCATCAGTGTCTGGCTGTATCCATGGACTGGATGAGGGGTAATAAACTAAAGCTCAGCCCAGGCAAGACTGAAATGCTGTTAGCAGGTAGTTCTTCTGATTGAATGGATGGTGTTCTGAATGGGGTTGCGCTCACCCTGAAGGAGCAAGTTTGTAGCTTGGGGATTGTCTTGGAGCTCCATCACACCAGCGATTTATTGCACATTCGCTATGCTTGGTATGCGGTTTTGCAGCACAGTACCCACATGACATCATCCCTGTCCTGCACTCCTTTCGCCTCTTCCCCTCCATTTTTTGTTTCATTTTGGAGCAGGCAAAGTCTGTTTCCCCCTCTTCTATGTGAAATAAATGTGCTTCTCCCTCCCGTGTATTGCTGTCCTTGTGCTCTATCAGATCATCCTGTTCTTTGTTGGGGGCGGGTGTGTCTAAGGGCGGTCTTGGTGTTGCTGACAAAAGAGGAGGGTGGGCAGTTCTCCGCTTATCTGTGAATGGGGAGGGAGAGAGGTCCCATTTAACTCTATGGTCTTTCTCCTGAGTAGGCATGACCAGGGGTACATTTTCACTTTAAAAGAAATGCGGAAAATGCACCGGGACAGGGGTGGTTGTTGTTTACAGTGCAACAATACTTCGTTGAAATGAGGATAGGTTGACTTTCCCTAATCCCTTAAATACACCATGGCACTATTGCATCATTAAACTATTTCAGCCTACCAGAACTGCATTCCATTGCATTTGCGCAGAAATAATAAAAAAAAAAACATGGGAAAATAAGAATTAGGGCTGGGAAGGAACCCATATGCAAGGGGTTGACTTTCCCTAATCCTGTAATCCCTTAATCCCTTAAATACACAAATGCAAACAGGTGGAATAGCATGCTGGTGGACTATCAGTGAAATGCTTTACGGGGGAAATTTAAAAATTAAAAATTCCTAAAAAATCAAGGGATGAACCGATCTGATTCAAACTTGGCAGGGCTAAAGCCCTCCTTAAGGTCTATCACCGTGCTATGTTTCATCTCTTTACCTTTAAAAATTATGCAGATCTAAGCCTTTTTGTTAATTGGCATAGGAGCTCCAATGAGCGAGAGGGGAAGGCTGCCACATCCATCACAATGTCCATCAATGACAAGAACCAATGAACTGGAGGGGGAAGGAGAAGGGATGGGATGGGGCAGGAGCAATAGCAGTGATTGAGCAAAAAGAGAGTTCACAGTATAGCTAAGATGGTGAAAGGAAGGAACGCTTGCAGCACTTCTGAAATGGAGGTAAAAAATGCAGGGGCAAACCGGGAGGGGGGAGAATAGGTGTGATGGAGTCTCGGAGCCATCAGGTGGCCTCAGTGGCATGGAGTGTCTTCTACCACCTTTGGATGATATTGCAGCTACATGACTATCTAAACAGGGAGAGCTTGCCTTTAGTATTCTATGTTTTGGTAACTTCCAAGTTAGATTGCTACACATGGGGCTGCCTTTGAAGATGGTTCAGAAGCTGCACATCATGCAAAATTTGGTGGCCAGGTTGATAGCAGGGATCAGAAGGACTGAGCATATAACAGTGATTCTGGCCTCCTTGAACTGGCTACCAGTATGGTTTCAAGGTGCTGGTTTGAACTACAAAGACTTACGTGGCTTAGGACCACAATACCTTTGGTGGTATGGAGGAACCTGTACACTATAATCAACATCTGAGACTTTCTTCTGAGAGCCTCCTGCAAGGAAGGGTTGGAGGATGGCAACAAGGGAGAGGGCCTTCTCAATGATGCCCTCTTGATTGTGGATTACTCTTGCCGATTAGGTCCATCAGGCACCAAGATCACCATCTGTTCCATGTCAGATTAAGACTTTCCTCTACTCCCAGGCATTTGATGGCACATGATGTGGCTCTTTAACGTTACCTGTTTTAGCATCCCCCGACCAAATGTTTTTATACTTCTAGAAACCTTTGAGATTCCCCAAACCTATGGATTCCTCCCTCTTGTGCATGGGTGGCGCAGTTCGACTATGTAAGCAATGGCAACTCACGGCCTGAACTCTGGAAAAAGAAGGAATTATATTGTTGGCAATTCCGCCATGTACATCATTGCTCAGATATGTATGAGATTGTAGCCCTAAGCCTTCCTTTCTCTCCTGTTTTCTATTTGAATCCTGAGTGTAGAGAAGCTGCTGAATATAAAAAAGAAGATTATGTGAACAGTGTGTTTGGCTTGGGGGGGGGAAGACACTTAGAAAGAGAAGGTTGGCTAAAATTCAGGAGAAATGTTAACACAGGAAGCACTACAATATTAAGTTGAACAGATATATAAAGAGCAGTGCACTGAAAAGGATTGGGAGAGTATAAACATCATCTTAAGCTTGCCAAAACAAAGAAAGAAAGAAAGAAAGAAAGAAAGAAAGAAAGAACAAAAGGAAGGAAGGAAATGGAAATGATGAAACGGCCATGCTTCTTAGATCAATTTTTATTTTGCTTGATGAATGGCAATACTGCTCTACTTTGTGGTTTTGGTTACTCTAACACAGAGGGTGGGCAACGCACAGCCCACAGGTTTCATGCAGACCCTGCTGTGGCTCCCACTGCCCCACAAAATGGAAAAGCAAAGTAAAAACAAAATGGCATCCAGAGTGGTTATTTGGAAGCCATTAACAACAACAAACCCTTTACTGCTTGATAGCTCTTACAGAGCACCAAAAGTGTCAAAATTTGCTTGGAGACTAGCTGTGTTTGACCCTTTTAGTGCTCTGTAGCCACTTTGGATACCAGTTTTAAATTGTATTTATTTATTTAGTCATTCATTTTTGGTTCCACAGGGGAAGGCAACTCATGCATGGCTGGGCAAAAAATGACCCACAGCCCTCCCAAAGTTGTCCTCTGCTGCACTAATGTAGATAACCATCTTTATCTATTGCAAAGAAGTGGATTAGCAGCTGGAGGCCCCAAAGTGAAATCTGAAAAGTTTGCCTCTCCCAGTTGCCAACCCACGTGCAAATAAAGTCCATGTGCAAGTGGCAAGTGTAGCAATGGTTTTCTCTAATGCAAGAGGAGGCAACCTGTTGCCCTCCAGATATTTTGGATTGCAATTAGGAATAGGCAAATTTGTCAATTTGGGGTTCTTTCTGTTTCTCATTTTCCTTACAGGGTATTGTTGAATATTACTTCCACTATTATATGCATTTCTGTGAGCACTTTCCTCCTAATATACACATCTTTGTACTTTGGAAAACTCCATTGCAGAATTTAAGGAATCCAGATTTCAAAGGACAACTGAGATTTGGTTCATACATTGGTTTGAAAGTTTTAAATTAGGTAAATTTGCATCAAAACACAAACCAGATGAATTTCTATCCATCCCTGCAACTCTCATAAACCCTGACTGTGAGCCATAATGATGGAAGCTGTAGTTCAAAATGTCTGGCTCTAGCTGTTCACTTTGAGGGAGGTTTGATCCCTCCACCCCTTCTTAAAGTAGAACATGTCCCTAAGTAGGATTGCAAAATCCTAGAATTAAAGGGTTAGATAAGGATGGGTGAGCTCACCCAGATCTGATTCATTGGACGCTTGCCTTGCCACTGCCTGCCACAAATCACAGCACCATGTGAACTTCTTTTGTGGCTTGGCAAGTATCTGAGAACATCACAACCCATCTGCCCTTGGCTGTAGCTCCACTGTCTGCAACAATGGAGGCTTCAGGAAATACATAAGTTCCCCATGGTGCAAATGGTGGCCATTAAAGCTGCATTTATGAAATGGGGAAATATGCAATTTCTGGGCCTTCCATTGTTCTGCACAATGGAGGTGCCAGAAATTGTGCATTTCTCCATTGCATAAATGGGGCCTTTACATAATTTCCAGAGCTTCCATTGTCATGCACAATGGAGTCTCTGGACAAGAGTGGACAGCTACCTGACTGGGTCCAGAGATCAGACACCAGGGAGTCCATCGGACTTCCGGACCCAGTACAGCTCCTGCAACACCCTTAGATAGGACTTCAAAGTCATGTCCATTGGGAAAAAATAGCCCTAATTACATTTTTACAACTCTTAAATGGATATTATCACAAGGGGATCTGATTTTGAGCACCATTAGAGACAGCAGAAATTGTCACATACATCCCATAGGGTGTGTTTGTTTTCCTTGATGAATAGAACACCTTTAAGTATTGATGGGATTCCCTTTTGCATTCATGGAGTATACTCTTGCTCACAGATGCGTGGTAAACTTCATTTCATACATCTCTGGTTTACACTCTAACGAAAACCCAAACTATTTGACTGTTGCTTATAACTGAATAGTGTCAAAAATATCCTATTATCTGGACTGTGGCTCCATCTCAGTGAAGAGCCATATCCTTTCCTGGAGCAGTGAGAGAATTATCCTGGCAAAAGCCAAGGTTTTAATGTAAAAAAAGAAATAAGATTCTTTTTCCCTAGTAGGAAAAAAGAAGAAGCAAATGCCTTTCTTATCATTCACAAGCATTAAGAAGCATTAACAAGCCATCTCCTGTTAAGTCAGGCAAATCCAAAGAATTGATTGGATGATTAATGAGCAGGCAATGACCAGGAGGGAAATTTCAGACCCCAGAGGTTGGTTTCTGTGAATCCATTCAGTGCTGACTCATGCATTTGCGCTGAGGTGGTAAATTTGCCTCTGGGCAATACAATTATTCACTGCAGGTGGGGTCCTCACAGGATTTAATGTTTCTTTATGCAAAATGATTTCTTCCATGTTTTTTTTTTAAAAGTATTACCATGTCACTGACATGGTCTGCTTGTATCATCTTCTGGCTCCCCCACCCACTGACATTTTTCTATGTGAAGGTAACATTTGGTATAGATGTAAATTAAATTTATGTGAGCCTCTCCCCTTTCAGTCTGAAATGGTACAGCTCATACACTTTTCTATCACTTCAGTGAAAAGGTAGGCCTCAAAATACAAAGTGACGTCAAAAGCTTATTTTTATTTTTATATAGCAGAGGTATTAAACTTCAGGCCCATGAGCCACATATGGTCTACGTAGGGTATCATCAGTTCGGCCCTCCATGGCTCCCCTGATTGCTGACCATTTGGTGATTTTCCAGGCTTTGCATGGATTTTTCTCATTCAACAGACCTCACCTAAGGCTGAGTTACTGGCAGTAAGAGTTTTAATCTAAAATAGGTTAGCATTCATGGTATTTTGGGAGCTGTCCCTTTGGCCCCACCCACCACTGGAGTATGGCCCAATAGATCTTCTCAGAAACTGAATTCAGCCCATGGGTTGAGAGTGGTTAAACAAGCTAAGCTACCTTGGTGCTTAGCTTGTCTGTCTCGGATAATGTCTAACTGCTTTCTGACAGGGTATACTTTCAGTAGCTTCCACAATTTTTATGCCTCATCTGATATCCTGCTAAAATATAACTCCACTTCCACTTTTCTAAGTGCAAAAGTTAGTCTCTCAGAAATATCCTTCGTGGTTGAAGCTGCATCCTAAATTTGGCCTGAAGTTATGTTTCTTCCCATAAAACTACGCTGACCATATGAAAAGGAGGACAGGGCTCATGTAACTTTAATAGTTGTAGAGAAAAGGGAATTTCAGCCAGTATCATTTGTATGCAATTAGTTCCTGGTGAAATTCCCTCTTCATCACAACAGTTAAAGTTGCAGGCACTATACTAGAGTGACCAAATAGAAAAGAAGGCAGGGCCCCTGCAACTTTAACTGCTGTGATGAAGAGGGAATTTCACAAGGAACTAACTGCATACAAATGACACTGGCTGAAATTCCCTTTTCTCTACAACTGTTAAAGTTACATGAGCCCTGTCCTCCTTTTCGTATGGTCAGCCTACATAAAATATCTGTGGAATTTTGAAGGAAGTCAAATGAACATTTAGTGTGGAGACTTACATATTGGGGATGGTTAAGGAATATGACTTGACCTGACCTGGACCTTATGGGCTTATGTGTGGAATGCAGAGTGGAACTTAGCTATCCAGCTATCCACTGTCTTTCACAGCTCCCAGATGTTCTAATTTACCTGTTGGATTGCCATCTCCCGTACAATCCGCCCCGCACACTCAGATCCCCTGGGAAGAATTTTACTACAGTCAGCCAAAACTAGGGTAACAACCATTACCCAGAAGACCTTCTCTTCTGCCGCTCCCAGACTGTGGAATGGCGTGCCGGGAGAGATTCGCCAACTTAACAGTCTTTCAGAATTTAAGAAAGCTATAAAGATTGATCTCTTCCAGTAGGCTTACCCAGTCCAATTTTAAGATTTTTATTGGTATTTTAACAATGTATTAGTTTTTATATGTTTAATCAGTTTTATGTATTTTATAACATTTGCTTTTAATGTTGTTCCCCACCTTGATCCAGAGGGAGAGGCGGGTACGAAATAAATAAATAAATATATTATTATTATTATTATTATTATTATTAACTCTTAGCTCAAAATGAAAAGTATCAGAATACTTCTAGAAGTGTGTATTTTGAGAGAAAAAAATAAAATTGTGAGGATTTTTTTTTAAAAAAAGTGCAGATTATAGTGAAAAGAATGGTATGTACTTATGAGTGAATACATGTGAAAATGACATGGACCAGAAATAGATTTGTATATGTATTAAAAGGACATGGGGGTACCCCTTTAGTGAAGATGAGTCACA
This sequence comes from Anniella stebbinsi, assembly GCA_029215795.1. Taxonomy (NCBI): domain Eukaryota; kingdom Metazoa; phylum Chordata; class Lepidosauria; order Squamata; family Anniellidae; genus Anniella; species Anniella stebbinsi. Next base: position 107,080,256 of record JARDYH010000002.1, on the reverse strand, counting down.
GAAAAAGAAAAGAAACAATTCTACTATGATCAGCCTCAAAATTCTATTGCACATAAAAATGATACCTGTAGAGCTAACAACATGAAACCTGGCATCCGTAATCTACCTGATGAGTTCTGCAATAGTACAAAATGTCTAACCAATCTATTGCAAATCGCCACAGACACAAGTTAAAAAGTGCTGAAAATTGACACATTTGTACTTTTTTTTTAGTCCAAACTGCATCTCAGCAGAACACACACACACACACACAAATTCAAATTCTGGGGAAAACTACTGATGTATTTTATTCAGTCTTGTTGAATTGGTGTGCCTTTCATTAGATTTGTCAATGATATTCTGAGCAGCACTTTAAAAAAATATCAAGGGTTTTCTGCCCCATGGCAGCAACTGCTGGCAAAGTTATGTTGAGGCATGCTCAATTTCATTTTGAGGATAGAATGCTGCCAGTACGTGCCAGTGTTTTGAATTCCACTAGTCCTGTCAGCATTCTGACAGTGGGTGAGGAGTAGCAGGGAACTATAAACTGAGATAAGAGTGATGGGATTTTGAAAAGCTGAGGGAATCACTCCCAGTGTTTGACAAATCACTGATGAAAAAAGGGAGGAAAAGGTTGGGGGGAGCTATGCTGGAATCTTGTCCAGGCTTACTCAGATATGCCTATTCATTTGTACACATCTATTAAGTTAAGGACTTGTTTGTGTTTCGCTTTTGAGTTTGTTTGTCCTCCCCCCCCCCGAACATTGTAATAGTACATTTCCTTTAAAAAACAAACAAACAGGGGAATTCAACAATAAAAGCCCTGCTGGTTTAAGACAGAAAGGCTTTTACCTCATGTTGGCACAAGCTTCACAAAGTCAGGAAATTGGAAGCTTAGGTTGTTGCCTTAACAGACGTGCCCTATGATCAATAACGATGTGCGATGTTACAAAGAGTGCTTCATTGCAAGCAGCAAACAGGACTGGGTCAACTCACTCTATGAATACAGTAAGCTTCAGCACCTTCATAAAGCAATACAGGGCCTGGGTATCATGGGTCATCTTTACTGGTCCCAGGCACTCTATCCTCCCCAGTTGGATTTGCGCCTGAAAGATCAAAGAAAAGTGTCAGTGCATGGAGGGTAAGTTGTAAGTAAGCACAATGTAAGAAATTGCACAACATCATTCCCATTGTATATAAGTTATTTAAGGTGCAATCCTATGTATGTTTAGACAGGAAAAAAGTCTTACAACTCCCAGCATTCCTCAGCCAGTCAAGCTGGCAGTGGAAAGCTGGGAGCTGAAAGTTCTTTTTTCGGTCTAAACATACATAGGATTGAGCCCTTACAGTATTTTTTTTTATCCTGTTCTTTAGTCAAACAAGTCTCCCAGATTGGCTTACAAAGACTAATAATGAGACAGTCCCTGGCTTACTAACATGCCAGGATGATACAACAGGAAAAGGAGGAGGAGGAAAACAAAACCCCGGCACCAATTTTTAGTTTTAAAGTTCTTATAGGTATTTTTTGTGGCATGGAAGGGCAAAATGAGTTCCCTGCAGCTTTCCCTTCTCAGGTTGATATATGGGGCCATGATGGTCTCCCCCTGGCCATGATATTCACCCTTGGAGGCAGCAAGGTGCAGCCCCCAAATGGCCCATGATTCTCTGGTTGATGGGAAAGGGCAAAGTCTGCTTTACCAGGAAAACACACATCCCCATGCTCAATTGGGCGGGGGAGGACAGTTGTGTGGGTGAGTAAGGAGAGGCGATGTGGAGGCTCGCTATTGGCATCCTCGTTTGGTGCCACGGGGTGGGGTTGGGTCCACAGGGCTTAAATACCCTGGTAACAGAACCGCCCAGCATTCTTGCCTTTTGATGTGGCTCCCTCCCTCCCCTCCCTGTAGACAGTGTGGGCTCACCGGCCATCTTTAGGAGGGCCAAGTAGGATTTTTTTGCTCATAAATCTAATTTGGCTAAGAGCTTTTTTGCCTACTTCACACTGTAAGACAGATGGGGTGCATTAACTAGGTTAATTGGCAATGATTTGGTCACATAATCCCGGTGGTAGGTGCGGGCATCTTTAGCTGTTTTGTATTGGTGAACATTCTCAGGCACCGTTGAGGTGATGGGTAGTGCCTGAGGCCCACATCTGGGAATCTTGCAGCACCAGATCATTGGGATAAGGTTTACCTATGAGGCCAACTCTCCTCACCTACTCGGAGCCATGCGGCACGGGTGGGATGACACCGGAAGGCCTCCCTATCCCAAAAGGGGCAAGACCATGGGGTGGCGAAGGATTGGGCGCCACCCCAAGGATGGAGAATTGTTTCGCCCGATCCCAAGATTTGGCTTGAGGAGGCCAATAATAGATGCCAACCTAGGTTTTCATCTTCCTTTTGCAGATCATTAATAAATGTGGCCCATTTTAATCCCATTTACTTGTCTCGACTCATTATTTACACTCTACACTCGCAACTGTTAGTTGAAGCTGTAACTTCCTTCTGGCAGAGAGGGGTGAAGCGAGCACCCTGCAGCTGCTCCTTCTCTGGCTGATGTATGGGGCCAGGAGTGTCTCCCCTTAGACGTACACACACCTACACTCTATATCTGCTTCAGTGTCAGGAGAATTGTATTTAATGAAATTAATCTGCTGCTGTTCACCCTGTCGGGTTATTACATTGGCAGCAAGGCAATTGATTAACTCTGAGGTTTCTCAACAAGTTAGTAACTATATATTCTATTTACTCCTGAAAAAATATGCTGGCATAACCTGAAGGCTAGTCATTCAAAGCCACTGAGTTAGAGACTCTGAAGGAACCCAAAGCATGAAATCGAACTGATATTCAATTGTACATTTTCCCCTGAAAAAGGGACATTATAAACCCAATGCAATTCCAGAGAAATGGCAAACGTCTTTATTGGAAGGTTTATCTCTGTTGACTTGTTGCGCTGTACAATTTCAGTCAGCTGAGACTGCAATTCATACACTTTCCTGGGAGTATGCCCCATTGAATTTAATGGGCTTGCTTCTGAATGCCCATACTTAAGTTCACACTAAAAGGCTGCAATGCCAAACACACTTACCTAAGAGGTGAGCCCCATTGAACACAGTCAGGCTTGTGTCTGAGTAAACACATGCAGGATCACGCAGCATGAGAAGCAAATTCTACAGCCCGTAAAAGGAAAGGAAGGGATTGATTTGAAATAGAATTGAATTCCATGAAGCACTTTCTTGCCAGCAAGATTGCTTTTGTGGCTGTTTACAAGTGCTGCCCCACTAACTTCATACACCAACTATTTAATCTTGCTCTTTCTCCAAGGAAGTCAGTGTAACTGGGCTTTGCTATTTTATTCTCACAGGCAATCCTGCAAGTGAGGCTGTAAGATGGTAGGGATGTACAGATTGGCTCAATTCGGACGACACGATAGTCAATGGTGGGTTGACTAACCCTAACCCTCATGCTAACCCTAGGGGGCACTCCCCACACAACATGGTAATAAATAATCAACTGTGGTGTGGATGAGGATCTGCGCTGAGTTGACTATGGCAGCATTCGGACGACACAATAGTCAAAACAACTGACGATTGTTTCCCCCACACCAGTTGTTTATTGTGTCATCCAAATTGAGCCATTGTGTTAACTCTGCTCTGTCTGTGTTTCACAGATTGTTAGGCATCAATTTTCTTTGTAGGAGCATTTTGTCTTGCCTGTGCTAATTCGCATGTGTGTAAATTCACATCAACCAAAGTGTGTTAGCACTAATGTGTGCTATTTGATGCAAATTTGTGTAAATCTCCCTAAAAGTGACAAATAAAAATAAAAATGCACAAATTCTCCAATAGGCTTTAACCTGTAGGGGAAATGCACATTTTTGGTTTGAGTTTCATTTCCCTTTCGTAGTTTTGAATGACTACATTTGCATAAAATTCCAGAAAGTAAAAAACAACAAAAACAAAAAACAGTACACATGTCCACATTACAGAGTCTGCAGCAGAATCCATGGGTTGGATTCATCGATAGCTGAACTCATTTGAATCCATTGTGGATTCCTCCAACATCCCTAAAAGATAGTGACAGGCTCAAGATTTCCTAGTCAGCTTTATGACAAATTAGGATTTGAACCCAGTTCAAGGCCACCACATTACACCACCGTAGGCCTCATTACCCTGAGCATTTTGAATTCTGTTAATAAGGTGCTTTCACTGATGTTCCATTACCATAATTTGATTGCTTTTAGTAACTCTTGAGCACGCCAGCTGAGTGCTTTATATTAGCAGAGAATGGGCTGAGAAGTTTTAAAATACATATTTTACTTATTCTTTAGCAGAATAATGTGTGAGTGCTGGCAAGTCCTTTGTAAGTGGCTGTTTTTCATAGAACAACAATAGTTGATCAAACCCAGTGATAGTCCACTGAACGATCATAGACAATCAAGTCCTGCATTGCGTGGAAGATATGCTTTCGGGTGCAACCCAAGCCGGATCTATACCTTGTGTCAAATCATTACAATCCCATCATAGCAACTCTCTATCCCTCTTACGCATTTATACCTCAGAGGACATACAATGACATTTGCTGTGGTGTTTTGGATAATGTGGAATAAAAAGCATGAAACAACACCATGAAAGTGGTATACGGAATATGTAATGCGCCCAACAGTTATCAGTGGACTTCAATACCATTGAAATGCGGTAATGTAGATCTAGCCTCAGGCTTGGTGAGTCCCCTTGCTGTCCACCAATGTCAGTCTTAGAGGACTTTAACATGTTCTCAAAAGTGGCACAGTTGCTATGCTTCTAGGGATGCTCTATGCTATTCTAGGACACATGTGATTCTGGTCTGAACAGCAATGAGGGCTATCATATTATGCCAAATGTTTGGGAGAAAGCTTTCTATCAGGGGTGCAGAACCTCTTTTAGCCCAAGGGCCGAATTTAATGTCAGAGAAGATCTTAGGTGTCGCATTTCAGTGGTAGGCAAGCAAAGGGGGTAGGGCCAAAAGTAAAAGGGGTGATCCAAAATTACCAGCCATGTTGTAGCTTAAAACTTTGACTGCCAATAATTAAGCCTTAGGAGAGGCATTTCCATATTTAAGAATGGGGGGAAAGTCAGGAAACTACCAAATGATTGGTGGCTGGGTGAAAGGGGGTGGGATCAGGAGAAGAGGTGTGGTCATCTGGGGAACCTTGGAGAGCTGGGTTGGAAATCCGGGAGGGCCAGATTTGGCCCCTGGAGCTGAGATTCCCTACCTCTGCTTTACTTGTTCCCCTGTGTGGTGTAAGAGGAACCACAGAGACAAAGGAAAGAAGAAAAGAAGAAAGCAAGTCCTTGAGAAAAAAGAGGAGTTCTTAATGTATTCTGTTTTTTACATTTATATCTTGCCTTCCATCAAGGACATGAGGTTGGTAATCGTGGTTCCATCCACCCAACTGTTTTATTCTTACAACAGCTAGGGATGCCCAAGATTTAGTTTGATCCAGATTTTAAACTGCCGGGTTTGGACTTCCTGTACAAACTGCTAATATGCAGTTCACAATGCCTTTGTCCTTCAGTTTTCATTCTTCTCTGAATTTTTATGATACAGTTCTCTGCTCAAAGTACTAAAATATGTATCTGAGGATGAAAATGTATACCAAAATGTGTGCTTAAGGGTACAATGTGTACAAGAATGCAGTTTGGTGTGGGTGGGTGTAGATATTCATTCATATTAAAATGAGAATTTTAAAATAAATTTGCAGATGAATGAGGCGACTGGATGGAATGGATTAAGGAATGAAGACATGCAAAAGTGACACAGGCTGGAAATAGTCTGATCTCTCCAATAGCCTGTGAAGTAGGCTAGGCTGAGAGTGACATTCCCAAAGCCAACCATGAACTTCATGGATGAATGGGAATTTGAACCTGGGTCTTTCTTATTGTACTCTGTTATTCCATACTGGCTCTCATCTTTCTGGGTTACAAGATTTCGGATGGGGGCCTATATTCTTAGCAAAGTCATGAATATAGTCTGAGACTTAGACTGCAACCCCATGCACACTTACTTGCAGTAAGCACCATTGAACACTAATGGACTTACATGGTTCAAAAGAAATGTGTGTGAGGTTGGAGGCCAACAGAGGCAAAGTAAAAAAAGTCAGGCCTTAGAGGCTTGAAGTCTTTCTTTTGGGAGGGGGTATTCCTGAAAGGAGTAGTTACATTTCTCTAGTTAAGATTTGTTTCCCTGGTTAAATTTCGTATCTCCAGTTAAGTTTCATTTCTTCAACATTGAAACAGTACTTTCTCTTTTCAGGGAAGAGGAGATGGTTCTCCTAGAACCATCTCTGTCACTTGAAGCACAGGTTGCCTCAGTGGCATGGAGTGCCTTCTACCAACTTCGGTTGGTGGCCCAGCTATGTCCCTGTCTGGACAGGGATAACCTGGCTTCAGTTGTCCATGCTCTGGTAACCTCCAAGTTAGACTACTGCAATGCACTCTACGTGGGGCTGCCTTTGAAGGTGGTTCGGAAGCTGCAGCTTGTGCAAAATGCAGCGGCCAGATTGATAACCGGAACCAGTAGGTTCGAGCATATAAGACCTACTCTGGCCCGCTTGCATTGGCTGCCTGTATGTTTCCGAGCCTGATTCAAGGTGCTGGTTTTAACCTATAAAGCCTTACACGGCTTGGGACCACAGTACCTCATGGAACGCCTTTCCCGACATGAACCTACCCGTACACTACGTTCAACATCTAAGGCCCTCCTCCGAGTGCCTACTCCGAGGGAAGCTGGGAGGTTGGCAACAAGAGAGAGGGCCTTCTCTGTGGTGGCCCCCCAATTGTGGAACGATCTCCCTGACGAAGCCCGCCTGGTGGCAACATTGTTATCTTTTCGGCGCCAGGCCAAGACTTTCCTCTTCTCTCAGGCATTTGGCAATATCTGAGGAGCCTGGGTTTGTTTTTGTTTTTTGTAGCTTTTTGGGGTGTTGTAGTGGTTTTAAATGTACAGATTGTGTGCATGTTGTATGTTTTTGCTGTTTTCATTTTTGTAGATTGTTTTTAGATGGAGAGGCGGGTAAGAAATAAATCGTTATTATTATTATTATTATTATTATTATTATAATTGTTTTTAATCCTATGTAAACCGCCCAGAGAGCTTCGGCTATGGGGCGGTATACAAATGTAATAAATGTAATAAATAATATAAAAGCGTGAGAGAACAGGAAAAGACCAGAGCATCAGGAAGGAGCAGCCTAAATGCAGATAGGGTAAAAGAACTTGCATTTTGCAGGGGGTTTTTTTCTTTCTTTGAATGCCTTTGTATTGCTCAGATATACTGGATAAATACCTTTACTTGTACTTTGGTTGCTTTAATATTCTAGTAAAGTGTTGTGTTAAATCTAAAGTGTCCGGAGTGTCTGCAGCGAAAAGGAAGGAAGGTGGGACTCTTAAGGAGGCAAAAGATCCTTAAGGAGTTGATGGGGGGGGGGGGAGGGTCCAGGTCATAAAAGGAACTTTGGCACATGCATAGGTTTGCAATGTAAATTGCAAATAAATATGCCATGTTTACTTTTCATAGCTCATAATAACAATAACAATGTTATCAATTCAGGTCTCAGTATTCTTTTGCATTTTTAAGCACAAAAATATTTGTGCCTATCACGTCCATCACTAGTACATAAGTCCACCGAACTGTTTTAACAACAACAGGTATTATTGAGTAATGTCTATCATAAATTTTCCCTCTGACTTCTCTTACAATTGAAAATGTCACCACTTTGGGACATAATTGCTGAGTCTGTTCCAGCGGCCTCTTTCTTTCTTTCTTTTTCCCCGATTAACAGCATCACTGGTTAGAAAAGTTTTGGTTGGTACTGAATGCTTTTCAAATCATTTCCTTTCCTTTGAGATCATTGGTATGCAGCTAATACCAACAAAATCCATCCATTTAATATGCAGCTATTTGGTAGAGGGAAATCATAGCTGAAGGACATCTTTTATTTTTATTTTTTTTAAAAAGAAGCAATTATTATGCACGGAATAACAGATTCTGCAGTAGTTTGCCCCCAAACAATCAGAGGCAAAATATCTTTTTAAATGAAGTCTTGATTGGCATGCAGCCCAACTTTCATTGTTGTAAACAATTGTTTATGAAGAGCAATTTTTATTCAATCACTTGACACTAGGAATTAACTTGGCACTGTGTGAAAAGGCTTTTTAAAATAAAATAAAATATTCCATATATATTCACAGATGAACGTCTACCCTGGCTTAAGGCCAATCTAGGACCACGCATTGGCAGATTATTTGCTGTAGTGCCGTTAGATTAGATAAGAAACAAGGATTTGTCTCAATTCAAAACTGATGTGTCTTGCTTTTATTCTTACATTCCACTCTTTCTTTAGAAAGCTCAGAGTAGCATACATACCATTCAAGCACCTCTCAGTTTAACAACTGGAGCTGGATAAAAATGCCTCACTTTTGCAGCCCAATTTTCATGCCACGAAAGTGGGGTGACTTTGGCTATATGGGGGAGAGGAGAATACAGATGAATTTTGAGAGTAGAGGTACAAAACCCACCAGGTGCAGTAGCACCCATATTGGCTAAGTTATTCACCTATATCAACACAAACACCAAACTTCCTAGTGGATGGGATCAAAGCATTGTGGTACTTATTTTCAAGCAAGGGGACAAATCCATACCAGCAAACTACTGACCCATTAGTTTGTTGGACATATCCTCAAAACTGTATACAAGATACTTCTTGACCAAAGTCGAAGATTGGGTAGATCAACGTAACATTATCGGAGAAGAATAAGCAGGCTTCTGCCGGGGTAAATCAACCATAGACCAGTGGTTAAATCAACCATAGACTGGGGTAAATCAACCATAGACCACCTGAGAGAGAAATATGTCTGCTCCCCGAGGAAGTATTTATATGCAACTTTTGTGGACTTAACTTCAGCTTTCAACAGAATAACCAGGGAGAGGCTGTGGCACAAACTATGGCACCTTGGGATGAACAGACATCTTCTGATTAAGAAAGTATATTCCAACACGTTAATTCAAGTCAGAGTCGGAAAAGGGGGACAACTCTCAAAGAAGGTTAAAACATCTATAGGTGTTAGACAGGGATGCTTGCTAGCTCCAATCTTGTTCAATATATATGTAAACGCTATAACTGAACAGCTATCAAACGATTCTAACTTCCCTATGTCCATGGGCCCTAGGAAACTGAACATACTGCTATATGCTGATGATATAGTCTTGTTATTAGGGGTGTGCACTGGAACGGCTCCGATCCATGATCCGCAGCCGATCCAGGGGAAATCGGATGCAAGTATCCAATTTCCAATCACCCCACTGGATTGTCCGATCTTTTCCGAACTGGTCCAGAAGGACCCGATCTGGTTCGGGGAAAATTGGACGATTGGCGGGCGCCCACTGGCGCCCGCTGCCGCTTCCATTGGCGGGCGCCAGCAGGTGCCCACCGATGGAAGCGAATAGCAGAGTGGGGGATTACCTGGCGGGGCGTCCTCCTCCTCCTCCCATTGCCGGCTGAAAACTACTGCAAACTAGGCCTTGCAGCTTAGTTTACAGGAGAGCGCCAGGTGATGAGGAGGACGCCCCGCCAGGTAAGGAGCGGGGGGGCTTACCTCCCAGGGCTGTCCGCTGCCATCCACTGCTGCCCGGGCGGCAGCGGGTGGCAGCGGAGGGCCCTGGGAGGTAAGGAGGATCGTGAGGGGGGAGGAGGGGGGCACTTACCTGTGGGCCATCCGGCGCCTTCCCCTGCGTAGATCTACTGAGGACTAGGCTTCACGGCCTAGTTCTCAGTAGATCTACGCAGGGGAAGGCGCCGGATGGCCCCGCAGGTAAGATCGCCGGGGGGGGGGCTTACCTGCTGGGGCCCCTCCTCTGCCATCCGCTGCCACCCGGGCAGCAGCGGATGGCAGCAGAAGGGCCCCGGGAGGTAAGGAGTATCGCGAGGGGGCTCCCACTTACATGCCGGGGTCGTCTGCTGCCGTTCAGTGGCGCCCGTGGGTGCCAGCGGATGGGAGCAGAAGGGCCCTGCAGGTAAGTGCAAGGGAGGGTGGGACAGGGAGGGGGAGTTAGGCCCCCAATCACCCACCCTGCCACCATTTTTTGCCATAGACTTGCATTGGGTAAAAGCTTTCTTTCCCCCAATGCAAGTCTATGGGGAAAAATGGCAGCCGATCCGAAAATCGGTCATCCGATTTTCAGATTGGGATTGGGATCGGGTCCGATCCGATGCGGGGAACCTCCAATTTTGTTCTGATCTGATCCGGAACAAAATTGGAGGTGCCGATCCAGTCCCGATCTGATCAGGGGGGTCCGTGCACACCCCTACTTGTTATCCCAGAATCTTATAGGTATGAGAAGATTGTTAAGAGCCTTTGGGGAGGTTTGCAAAAGAGAACAACTACAGGTAAACTACTCCAAAACTAAAGTTATGGTTTTTGGTGCTCGTCCCCCTAAACAGAAATGGGTGCTAAATGAACATCATCTGGAGCAAACCAATCAATTCATTTATTTGGGCTTTTGTTTTAGGCAGAATGGAGCATGGTCTGGTCACCTATCAGCTATCAAACTGAAAGCCCCAAAATCTATGCAAACAGTGTTAAAATTCGCTAAAGTTAAGGGCGGCCAGCTAATTATCCCGGCCATTAGAGTTTTTGCAGCAAAGGTTATCCCATAGATTACGTACGGTGCTAAGATATGGGGTTGCTCAGCACCGCACTCATTTGAGATCAAACGAAAGAAGTTTCTAAGGATAGTGCTGGCCCTTCCTCCAGGTACGCCCACTAGTTATATAAGGGTAGAACTTGGGATAATGCCAATAATATATTCTATCTGGCGAACGATGTTCTTTTATTATGTTAAAATGAATTATACATCCAACAGACTGATAACCCTTTGCATAATGGATCAGAGAAACTCCTCCTCTAAAAACAATTGGTTAAGTAGTTGTGAAACAAGTCTAAAGTACCTTGGGTTGGACCCTTAAGATGTAGTGGCAACTGATATACTACACAGCCATAAATTTATTGAAGATAGGCTGCAGGAACACTATGCTAAACTGGATATGGAAGCAATTAAAATATCGAGATTCTCCTCTAGCTTCCCTTCCTTAAAATTCTCTCATGGGGAAGAGAAATATCTCTCTGAGATCACATCCCCCTCTCTTCGCAAAGCTGTTATTGATTTGCGTTTCTGGACAATGAAAACAAACTTTAGAGATGGGAGATACAAGAACACCCCCAGAGAACAACGCTTATGCATTTGTGGCAGTCAGGGGGTGGAGGACACTATATATTTATGTATTATATTGTAAACTGTATAAAATCTCTAGAGACAAATACCTAAAGAGATACCTAGCACTGATAGTTAATCTAAAAGATATGGCTAAAATTACATATCTACTTACAAACACATCTAAGTCCATTATGTTAAATATAGCTAGGTTTGCAGTGAAAGCAGCTCAGCTTAGAACTGCTTTAGAGGACAATGGTCTTGTTTAGGATATGTGCTATTCACAATCATATATTCTGATATACTACATGTACTATATTTAATATAGTTTACTGTGATTTAATTCGTATACTATTCTGCTATGTATTGTATTATTTATTGTTTATGATTTTGGCTAAAACCTATTTTAGGTTGCCTAATAAAATTTTGATTTGATTTGTTTTGAACTGTGTCATTCCACTAGTGAAAATGACGTTGCATTAATGGAAATTAGGTTCCATACTATATGCGAGAGGAGAATCCAAGCATGGTTGCACAAGCAATTGTGCATTACACTTGTGCAACCAGTTGTACATTTATTTATTTATTTATTTATTTATTATTGCATTTTTATTCTGCCCTATAGCCGAAGCTCTCTGGGCGGTTCACAAAAATTAAAACCATGAAATGATTTTAAGAAATATAAAACAATCTAAAAACATAAAATAACATACAATAGAGAAAACAGAACCAGGATAAAACCAAGCAGCAGAGATTAATACAGATTAAAATACAAATTTAAAACAGCAAGGGTTAAAATTGGGTTAATTTAGCTGTTAAAATGCCGGGAGAATAAAAAGGTCTTCACCTGGCGACGAAAGGAATGCAAAGTAGGTGCCAGGCGAACCTTTCTGGGGAGCTCATTCCACAGCCGGGGTGCCACAGCAGAGAAAGCCCTCCTCCTGGTGGCCACCTGCCTCACTTCCTTTGGCAGGGGCTCACGGAGAAGGACCCCTGTAGATGATCTTAGGGTCCAGGAATGTACATATGGGAGGAGGCGTTCCTTCAGATAACCTAGCCCCAAGCCGTTTAGAGCTTTGAATGATAGTACCAGCACGTTGAATTGGGGCCAGATGAAAATGGATGTGAGCCATTTGCATTGGAGTTTATACCATCTATGCAGTGTCTCCAAAGATGTTTCCTTAATGCTTGCTGAGACTGATTTGTAGGGTTTTTGTACCCAAAGCTGATTCCATTGGTTATCTGGTATATTAAAGTCAAAAGACTGTCTCCGATACCATTTTCAGACCTTGTAGAGAACATGTTCATACATCAACTAAAATACTATACAGATATGATACAATTCCTTTCCCTGTAAACCCTGTTGAGAAAATAATTTCTTCAGTTGCCGTTAGTGGCCTAGTAGCATATAATTTGGTGACTGGGTCCCGCAATATGTGCATTAATTGTATTTCTTGTATCCAATTTAAGTTCCATTGTTGTACCTTAATTTTCAGCTGATCTATCATATAAGGAGCATTTTGTAGATAAAAATTAGGGATGTGCACTGGATCAGACCCGATCCACGATCCAAGTCCGGTCCAGTGGGAAATCGGATAAATTATCCGATTTCCGATCCAACATCTGGATCGGCCGATCAAGTCCAAACTGATCGAAAAGGCTCCGAACCGGTTCGGTGGATCGGCGGATCGGCGGATTGGCAGATCGGCGGGCACCCGCTGGCGCCCACCGCCGCTTCCATTGGCGGGCGCCAGCGGGCGCCCGCCGATGAAAGTGGACAGCGGGGGGGGGGGGCGGAGGGGAGGAGGGGGCGCTTACCTTTGAGGGACGTCCGCTCCCGTCCGGCGCCGGTGGCTACTACCAGTGGGCTCCGCGGCCTACTCCAGGGTGGCGCACCGGGTGATGACATCACCTGGCGCACTACTCTAGAGCAGGCCACGGAGCCCGCTGGTAGTAGCCGCCGGCACCGGACGGGAGCGGACAGCCCGGAAAGGTAAGCAGGGGGCGCGCGGAAGGGAGGAGGGGGGCCCTTACCTTTCCGGGCCGTCTGCTCCTGTCCGGTGCCGGCGGCTACTACCAGCGGGCTCCGCGGCCTGCTCCAGGGTGGCGCGTCGGGTGATCACTCGGCGCGTTACTCTAGAGCAAGCCGCAAAGCCCGCTGGCGGTAGCCGCTGGTGCCGGACGGGAGCGAACATCCCGGAAAGGTGAGGAGGGGGTGCGCGGAGGGGAGGAGGGGGGCGCTTACCTTTTAGGGACGCCCGTCCGGCGCCGGCGGCTACTACCAGCGGGCTCCGCGGCCTGCTCCAGGGCGGTAGCCGCCGGCGCCGGACGGGAGCGGGCGTCCCTAAAAGGTAAGCAGTGGCGGGGAAGGGGGCTTACCCCCCCCCAGAGCCGTCCGCTTCTATCCGCGGGCGCCCGCGGGCACCAGAGGATGGAAGCGGACGGCCCCAGGGGGGGTAGGGAGCGCAGGGGAGGGGGCTTACCTGCCGGGGCCGTCCACAGCGGACGGCCCTGGGGGGGAGGGAGTTAGGCCCCCCCTCACCCACCCACCGCCATTTTTTCCTCATAGACTTGCATTGCAATTCAAGTCTATGGGGAAAAAATGGCGGCTGATCCAAAAATTTCTGATTTTTGGATCGGGATCGGACTCAATCCGGTCCGGGGGGCCTCTGATTTTGTCCGAACTGATCTATGACAAAATTGGAGGTCCCGATCCGGGTCCCGATCCGATCCGGGGGGTCTGTGCACACCCCTAATAAAAATCTCTTAACGAAACAGTCCATAATCTGCTCACTGTGCTATTTTTCTTTTCAACCCTTTATCTAGTCCTCTGGAGTATGTTTGTAATGGAGTCATTGGAGAGCACATTGGTGCTAATTTAGTCTGCTACCTTTTCCAAATAGTAAAAGTTGTTAATGTACATGGGTCTTTAATTTGGCAGATATTTCCTCTCTTTATTATTCTATGACGTACAGCCCACATAGGGCCTCCCTATAGGTAACTGCATCCTGCCTCCCCCTCCCCAAACATTTTGAAACCATTGCACACTGCTTCTTCCTCATTCCTGGAGTAGTCAAATAGATTGTCCCACCCAATGACTGGTCATGCCATGGATTTCAGAATGAAGTAGGCAGCTGATTGTGAGCTAGGACAGGTAGGGGCAACCAATATAACAATGCAAATATTTTTGCCGGGATTGCTGAAAAATCTCTTAAAATGTCCCCCTGCCCAGCACTGCAGAAACTATGCATGCACACACACAGTTTGAGTTGGAGCTAGTCCTACTTAGAGTAGACCCATTGATATCAATGAGACATCGGTTAGTTGTAAGTAACTTAAGTCCCACTGATTTCAATAGGTCTCCTTTTAATGTGATTAGGTCTGGAGCCAACCTCCTGTCATCAGTTTAGACTAGGTCCTAAACCTGACTTTACTCCAAGACAGCCACAATGGGATCTCTTTTTATCCTCGCCAGAACCCTGATGAGGTTTTGAATAACAACACCTCACTTGTTCCTTTCCATAATGCCTGAATAATTTGCTATGGTGGTGGTGGTAAGTACAGCGTGAGTGCCCAGTTGCCATCAATTTGTTCAGAGTTTCATTTACTTCTGTCTAGAGCAAATCATGCCATGTGAAGATCCCCCCCCCCCAGCTCCATTTCTACTTAGGCATTAATTACATGAGAAATACTTGAAAGGGCTAATGAGGAAAATCAGTGCTTCCCATCTGAAAGGTATAGGGTGATTTATGTATCGCATTACATTTGATACAAAGACCCAAACCATTGCATTTAAATTATCCTCCTTTGTGCACTTCAGATCTCATCAATTAGCAACTGCAGATAACAATTTCCAAAATGATTGTCTTAATAGTCTTGCAATCCATGGCGAGAAACACCTGGGATTTCCTTCCATTAAGTAACTCTGACTTCTCACCATTTCTCACCTGCTAAGAAAGTAAAGTATATGTAAGTCCTGTACCTTGGGATAACTTTTTATAGATAATAATGTAAATCCTTCAGAAGTGTGAAGGGGTTTCTTCTCTATTCAGTGTGAAATGTGGATGGAATTGTTAATAACTTCTAAGTAAAAGAGTAGTTATATAGGCTGACCATATGAAAAGGAGGACAGGGCTCCTGTAACTTTAACAGTTGTAGAGAAAAGGGAATTTCAGCCAGTGTCATTTGTATGCAATTAGTTCCTGGTGAAATTCCCTCTTTATCACAACAGTTAAAGTTGCAGGCACTATACTAGAGTGACCATATACAAAAGAAGGCAGGGCCCCTGCAACTTTAACTATGGTTATGAAGAGGGAATTTCACCAGGAACTAATTGCATACAAATGACACTGGCTGAAATTCCCTTTTCTCTACAACTGTTAAAGTTACATGAGCCCTGTCCTCCTTTTCATATGGTCAGTCTAAGTTATGGAAATCCACTATCAACTCAAGAGTGACGAGTCTAATCACATAAATATACCTTTTGTCTTCCGCATGTTGTTGTTATTGTTGTTTTGGCATGATGGAATTCAAACTATATAATTGCAGCTGGGTTCACATGGGTGAAGCACAATCCTATGAAGGTTAACTTGGTATTACTAGGGTGAGCATATGGAAAGGAGGACAGGGCTCCTGTATCTTTAACAATTGCATAGAAAAGGGAATTTCAGCAGGGCGGATCTACACTGCTGTTTTAAAGCGCTTTAAGGCAGTTTATTACAGTAGTGACAACCATTTTTGGAGTGTGTCCTGGGCCCCAACAGCTGTCAGTACTGTTATAAAGCACTTTAAAGCAGCAGTGTAGATCCTGCCCTGGTGTCATTTGTATGCAAGCAGCACCTTGTGAAATTCTCTCTTCATCACAACAGTTAAAGCTGCAGGAGCCCTGTCCTCATGATCAGATAATGGTGTGATTTGGGATTTATGCAATTTCTGGAGGCCTTGGATGTGCTCTATGCCAAGCACTTGCTGGGCCAGTTCAGCCGAAACAGGGACAGCTGGGCAGTGCTCAGTGAGCTCCCAGGCACCTCACCATTCACTAAGGGTATGTTTATTTATTTGTAAATAAATAAATAAATCTGTGGAGTCCTTCAATATAAATATTTTCATATGATACAACATCTCCCCAAACGATAGTCTCCTGGCATCCACATTACTCAGTTTTAGGTACCATTCCCCTCTCATAAGCTGAATGAATAATATTTTCCACTTGTTTTTGTTTGTTTGTTTGTTTAATATTATTTTCGTTTTATTAATGGTATTTTCTTCTGTTGTGACTTCTTAGTTCTTAATGCTGATTTAGTATTGGAAGCCACCTTGCATTTTTTAAAAATTGAAAAGCAGGGGTAGAAATACAAATAAATGAAGCATAAAATTAAAATATGTGTAGTTAAGGAGGCTGTTCTGAAGTGATTCATTGAGATGGCATACCTACCCAACGGGTGGGTGAATGTTTTTTGCAGCCTAGTTGTGTGGCCAAATATTCTGTCACAGGGTAAATGACAACTGAAAGTTCTGTTGTTTCTTATTTCTTATTTGCATTTTTAAACCATTTTCTATATCTTAGGTGTGTATGTATGTCTGGACACTTATGCACACTCACATGTGCTATTCCTAAAAAGCAAAGGGATGAATGGATCTGCTTCAAACTTGGCATGACTAAAGCCCGACTTAAGAGCTATCATGGTGCCAAGTTTCATCTCTTTGCCTTTAAACAGGACAGTGCTGTAAGCATTTTTGTTAATTTCCACAGACCATAATGGAGCGGTGATCCGAAAATGGATCAAAGCTCCGACGGGGCTCCTCTCTGCTCCATGGGTATTTGACAGTTTTTAAACTGTCCCCGCTCCGCTCTGAAAACTCGAAGCTTATTAATTGTTAATTTGGAATTCAACAGCAAGGGAAATATCCATGCATCCAATTTCCAGAGTGTAGCCATGGTAGTCTCTTGCAGCAAAATCAACATAGAGTCTTGCGACACCTTAAAGATGCGGGGGTGGGGGGGGGAGAAAAGAAAGAAATTCAGGCATAGGCTTTCATTGTCTACAGTCCACTTTATCAGTTGCATGGAATATTATGGAGAGTTTCAGGCTTTTTATACAATACGTATGTGTTTGTGTGCGAGAGAGAGGGAGAGAGGGAGAGGGAGGGAGGGAGTATATGTGGGGAAGAATTGTATACACAGAGGTCAGAATGAAATTCAATGCAGAAAGTATTGATGGTGACAACCACATTATTAAGCGATCATTTTCAGTGCAGATCTTGCTGATAATAAACATCCCAGTGCTAGGTAAGCCAATTAACTCATATGGCAATGATTGGAACTCAGCTGCCGATCTATGTCCAATTCCCTACTCTTATTAGGAAAAGACAGAATTCCAAAGACTGTATTACTTTGTAATGATGCCTGAGGAAGATAATGCCGAGAAGTTATTTTCAATAGCCCTCCCTGCTCATATTCTTGCTTTCACAATCTATTTTATCATTTTCATAAACTCAGATATTTGGATTGGGCTGTGATCCACAGCCCTTGTTTGGTATGAAATCCGATGGCAAGGAACAGGTCTGATTTGTGTGTAAATGCCTTCAGGATTTGGGGTGCTGGAGGATTTCTGATAGCAGCGTAAGAGCTTTGGATGTGCTGTAGAGCCGTCACTGATCAAACACCCCAGGCATGACTTTTATCATTTTGCATGCTGGATTTTTCAACAGATGGCAATTCACAGGTTCATCCCCAGGCATCAAGTGATGCAACTGCAGTCACTATGCCACTCTGTGATGTGCATGTATGTGGGAGCTGGCTTTAATAGGATTTAAGCAGCCTAGCTGTGGCAAGAGAAAAGTCCAAACTGGTCAGGTTTCAAGTAACACAAAGGCTTTTCGGGGACTGAGCAGTGCTTGGGAAATAATCTTTTCCCTTCTGTCACATTTGAGGGCCAGACAGAGGAGCCATGGCTTTGTTGTCGAGCAGGGTGGGAGAACCTAGTAATAGGTGGGTTTAGGTATTGACAGGCAGGGGTGGGAGAAAACTGCTTTATGCTGGGACTGGCAATAAAGTCATGGACAAAGCACAGGAAGCTGGATGTAGGAAGCATTTTGTGATGCTCCAGCTCCAGCAAACATGGGTTCTGAAATAAGGACGCAAGGAAGGCGTATAGCACAAGACGAAAGTAGATGTGACAGGCAACTGCATGTAGGGTGACCAGATAAAATCCAGGTCAGGGCTCATGTAACTTTAACAGTTGTAGAGAAAAGGGGATTTCAGCCAGTGTCATTTGTATGTAATTAGTTCCTGGTGAAATTCCCTCTTCATCACAACAGTTAAAGTTGCAGGGGCCCTGCCTTCTTTTGTATATGGTCACTTTAGTATAGTGCCTGCAACTTTAACTGTTGTGATGAAGAGGGAATTTCACCAGGAACTAATTGCATACAAATGACACTGGCTGAAATTCCCTTTTCTCTACAACTTTTAAAGTTACATGAGCCCTGACCTGGATTTTATCTGGTCACCCTAACTGCATGTCTCTTTATATCGACAGTCTTTTCTTTTTTAAAAGTTGCTTTAGACATCTGTAATTCTGGTGGAAGGAGGTGCTGCTTACCTCTTTTCCTTGTCTGTTGTACGCTTGCTTAAAATCACCCCTTTCACAAAGAGAAATGCAACTGGGGGTCATTCAAAGTGGACAGAAAGGAGGAAGACAATGGGCTGAACAGCTCATTTGTTCTCAAAGTTTTCATTAAACAAACAAACAAACAAATGCATTGATTAGCCCCTATGTGTTGCCTTCCTGTGAAATGTTAGTTTCCAGTTTAAGCAGCGGACTCCAGTTCTGGCAATCACTACAGGCACCCATGAATTGATAGCTTCCTTCCAACCTAAGTCTTCCCCATGCTTCCGGCATGTTGAGAGTTGCTACGAACTCAACATCCCCTCAAAGATCTTTTTTGCTTTTCCTTCTCAGTAAGTCACTGCACACTTTTTTGTCTGTGTGTGTCCCAGGCCCCAGTATGGTCTACAACTCCTAGCATGGAGTGCCTGGGAGGGCTGGACTTACCGGGGCCCAGGAACAGAGGGTAGAGCTCTCATTGTTGCTGCCACTGCCCACTCCTTGGCAGCGTCCGGTCTATGTTCCCAGCACCATTGCATCCTCGGCGCCATTGTGTCCTCCCGGCGAGAAATCTCGTGAGATCGCCAGCTTCCCCACAAGAGATCCTTAACTGGCCTCTGGGCTTCGAATCCGGAAGTCCAAGGCCCAAGGCTTGCACAGTCCTAATGAAAATTGATGTGTTTTTAATCTCTGAATTTGCACAAATTCACTCATGTGAAATTGTGCAAATTCCCCCCAAATGTGCATTTTCACGCTTTATCCTATCTGGGAAATGCACATTTTTGGCCAAGGGCATGTTTTGCACATTTTTCTATGATGAAATTTGCGTAAAATTCCCAAAGTTTAAAAAGCCATCCCACAAGTTCATAGAATCTGTGGGTCGGACTCATAGAAATCCAAACTCATTTGGTTCCATTTTGAATTTCTCCAACATCCCTTGTTATGGATTAGATTGCCCATCTATCTTAGCTAAGCAGATATTATAATTAGACTGACCATCTATTTCAATTAAAATTCAGATGTAGTAGTGTAGTGTTCGGAAATTATTGATTGTCTTTGAAACATCACTTTGTCTTCTTGTAGTTCTCAAAAGCTCAGTAGAGTTGCTTTCATCTCAAAGGCGAATTTAAAAACAAAACAAAGAAACCAACTTGAACTTAATGCTATAGTAACTACCAGCTAACCAATTACTTGCTTAATCGATTTGGATGTGATAATTCATGAATGAGGCCATAAACTTTTTTGAGGACCTTTTTTAAAAAAAGAGACAAGAGCGACAAGCCCCCAAAGAGAAAACACTTCTTCAATGATGGCTCTCCTATGAATGCTGTGATACACAGACCTAATTAAACAGGAGCTCATTTAATTAATTCTATTCAAAGTAATTGCTGTTGTAATTCTTTGGGGATTAATGCAGGAAGAAATTAATTGTTTATATTATCCTGTTGGAAGCAGCATTAGTATAATGTAAATCAAGTTTTCCATAAAGTGTGTGTTAAGTGTGTGTGTGGGGAGGAAGAGGAAAGGAGCTGAGCATTGGTTTTGACTTCATACCATGTTCCTGAAGGTGAATTCACACATTCTTGCATCCAGAAGATCCCAGTTTCAGTCCCCTGCAACTCTTGGCAGGGTTGAGAAAGACTCCTGTCTGAAAACATGGATAACCACCCCAGTCAGTGTAGGAAATATTGAGAAAGGTGGAGCAATTATTAGAGTTGCTGTAAGGCATCTTCCTATGTTCCTGTTCTTCCAGTGTTCCTAGTTTCCAGTGGAACCTAGTGAGGATATGATTCCATGAGTAAGGAGAAGTGAATCTGTCAAGCTTGATCTCATTCAAGTGTTCATTTTTCCACTGCAAGACTCGTTCTGTCCCAGTTTTGCATTGGGTTGTTGTTGTTGTTGATGTTGAGGTGTTTGCACAGTTGTCAAAAGTACACATATGTTTTATGCATGTATCCATTGACTAAATGGACTTGGTTTTGGAAACTATGCATTTCAAATTATGCAGTTCATTTTCTCATGAACATCTTTCAACTTTGCATAATTCCGAACATTTCATTTTCATTTCGGAAACCTGTCGCAAACTCAGAAATGCATGGCTTTCTGTTTGCAAGTTGCATTCGGGTCCATCCATGCTCAGTTGTGGAAGGTCAAACTGGGTATTAATCTCAAATTTCAAGGCAAACAAAACAAATGTTTCACTAGAGATGTGAAGGCCCAGAAAAAAAAATGGAAAAATTGGAGGGGGGGGGGAAATCGGGTTTTTTTCCCTTCCCCCCCAAAAAAAAAATCTGTTTTTTTTCCAGTTTTTTTTTCCCAGGAAAAAAATGAAATTTTTGGAAAAAAAGGGAAAAAAAACATTTTCCCCAAATTTTTCCAGTTTTTTTCCGGGCCTTCACATCTCTATGTTTCATCCATCCTTGTACTGGGACTAGAAATTGTTGGATCAAGGAAGGGAGAAGGCGTCTGTGACGCCCTGCCTATACCTGTGACACTCACCAGGCTACACAACAGGGCTGTCCACGTCACTCACACTCAGGGCTTACTTCAACCCCCCCTGTGATTATGACGTGTTTGAGGGTTTAGGATTACTGCTGCTGCTCCCGTCCCGCCTTTATTCTTCTAGGCCCCACGGCTCCACAGCCCAGCACCTTAGCCCTCAAATCCCCCTTCTTCTGTCCGCTGCCACCAGTACCTTCCTCAGGTACACTTCCAATGATCACACCAGTTGTAATTAACAAGATTTATTAACAGAAGTATATGTATGTCAATAAGCGTGATGGTTTCCTCAGGTATAGACTCGTATTGGCTACAGGCACAATGCTTTATGGTTTCAGTACTTTCTGTTCATGACATTTACCATAGAAGCTCTCACGTTCTATGTTTCTCCTGCCTACTCTACCCACTCTAAACTACCCTACACTCTTTCCCACAATCTAGTTCCACCAAAATAACAAAACACGTTGGTCCTTCCTATCCTCTAATCTATTCACCAACAATCTTCTCTCTCTCACACTCTTCTCACACTCTCCTTCACACTCTCCCTGTCAGCTCTTGTCAGCTCCCTCAATATATACACAGACACTCTCACACAGCCAGCCAATCCAGGCACTCCTCCGCCACCATCCAATCAGCACTCACACATGAACTCCCCCCCTTTATGCTTACCTAATTACAACATAACTATAAGTCTATTTACCTTCTTTTATGGCATTTTATAAACAACTACTTACAATCTTTTATTTACAAGTATCTCAACAGCAGCTGAACATCACAGTGTACACACTAGCATAGAACAGATTTGCGGATCAGGTTTCCAGCACCATTTTATGTCCATACAAGAATAATCCCTTCCACCCTCATGGTTAAACAATATATCTCCATGATCATGCAAATTGATATCAGGAATTATGAAGGAGTGAATTCCCCCTTGCCAGGTTCAGGGTGCTCACCTATTTCTGCTGCCATCTGCAAGCACTCTCTGGGGCACGTGAGCCACTTCTGAGGCCTGGCTTGGCCCAGAGGGCACTCAGCAGCTGCTTGTGAAATTGCACACTTTCCCTTCTGACTTAATGGCAGCTCTCATTGGCGCAAAAGGGGGAAATGTGCTCTTTCTGGAAGCTCAGGAAATTACGCGTTTCCTGGAAGCTCAGGAAATCACGCACACACCACTGGGGGCCTTGGATGCCCTATTGATGTGAGGGTAAAGGTACAGATGGAGCATTATGACCTTTACCCTTGCATCAATGGAGCTTTTAAGGCCCCCATTGGTGCAGAGGGGGGACATACACGATTTCCCAAGACTCCAGATATTACGCATTCCCCCGTTGCATTAATGGCAGCCACCATTCACGTGAAAGGGGGAAATGTGCAGTTTCTGGAGGCTCTGGACATTGTGCACTCTCCCTTTTGGCACCAACGGTGACCACCATTAATGTGGAAAGGGAAGTATGGTTGTGGGCAGCTGCCAAGCACTTGTGAGGCCTCCCAAGGGCTTGGCAGTGGTCCATGCTCACGGCTTGGGGCACCTGACAGGTTCCAGGGGAGGTGGGCATGCAGGTGTGTGTGTGTTCCATGGGCCTCCTGGCCCCAGTCAGATACTCGTGACAACCGTACCCATGGATTTTCTGTGCTAGACATTATTTCCTTTGCATGACTTCATCACTAAGCCTTGTTGAGCCACATTCCAAGGAATACTTTACAAATGTCTGTCCGTTGCTGTTCTAAAGCTTATAAAACAAGAAAGGAAGCTAGCGCGGAAATACACAATATTGATTAGGGATGTCGGAGAAATCTGCAATGGATTCAAATGAGTTTGGATTTCTAGGGATCTGACCGGCAAGGAAATAACTGGTTCGCCCCCACCCCTGAACGCCAGTCCATGCTGTAACATTGTATATGCCTGTAATGTTGCATACATTTCCTCTTTAAGGCTGTCGTTTTTGCAAAAGGGACATTGGCGGACATGAACGAGTTTCCATTTGTGCGGAAAATGGCAGCTTGCTGAGGGAGCAGGCACCTGTACCCTGTAGCCAAGTGCTCATAGTCTGCCCCACACCATTCACTGGGGGTGGGTAAGTGGCCAGGGCACAGCACGTGGCATGCAGGGTGGTCTGCCTGCTTTTTTTCCCCGAATCAAGTGGATTCTGTGGACTTGGGGACTGATTTTTTTCACTTGGGGGGAAATAACTCTAATTCACATTAACCAATGCACATTAGTGTCTTTGTGCTAATATAAATTAGCACAAGTGGAAATAAATTCTGGTGGTTTTTTTTCTTTTTTAAAAAAACTTGATTCCATAAATGAGCTGATGACAGAATTAATGACTCTTGACAATCATAAAATGGATGGAAGGGATTTAAAAAAACCCATCCATCCTGAATACTGACTCACTCACATTCATACTAGGGATCTGTAGAAGGTATCATGGGTAAGAAGGGGCCTTTTATGACATAAGTCCAGTCCTTACACTCACCAAGCTGTTGTCCATTTTCCAGAATGGAGTGGCATGCTTCTCCCACAAGTTGAGGCATGAATGAGGCCTACACTCCAAAATGGAGGTCCGTGAACATGATGGTTTGATTTGAGTGATCTTTACCTTCACATGAATCAGGCGTTGGCACATTTATGGGTCTTTACAAAGGGACCACTACACATTTGATATGGTTTGCATTGTGCAATGAGGGGACTGGCACTGCTCTTTGTGCCAGGCTAGTTAGTATACAAATTGGCCCACAGTCATGATTGGCTGGCTGTGGAAATTACGGGTGTGCACTGGATCGGGTCCGATCCATGATCCACAGCTGACCCAGGGGGAAATTGGATACAATTATCTGATTTCCGATCACCCCTCTGGATTGTCCGATCTTTCCCGAACCAGTCTGGAAGGACCTGATCCAGTTCGGGAAAAATCGGAGGATCGGCGGGCACCCGCTGGCGCCTGCCGCCGCTTCCATCAGCGGGCGCTAGTGGGCATCCGCTGATGGAAGCGGACAGCAGGGGGGGCTTACCTGGCGGGGCCATCTGCAAAGGGTGGCCCCACCAGGTAAGAAGCGTGAGAGGGGAGTTAGGCCCCCCTCACCCACCCACTGCCATGTTTTCCCCATAGACTTGCATTGGGTGAAGCTTTCTTTCCCCCAATGCAAGTCTGTGGGAAAAACAAAACTGGCAGCCGATCCAAAAATCGGACGTCTGATTTTCGGATCGGGATCAGGACCGATCTGGTCTGGGGGGCCTCCGATTTTGTCCGATCCTATCCAGGACAAAATTGGAGGTCCCTGATCCGAGTCCCGATCTGATCCGGGGGTCCCTGCACATCCCTAGTGGAAATAGTGTAGGGTTTTCTTCACTTATTATTTGATTATGTCTATGGCACCGAGTCTTATTGTGAAATTTCCAAAGGTTCTGAGCAATAAAATTTTAACAAAGGAAAAATAAATGAAAAAGACACTCAAATTGCAATGCCTTGTTTGTTCTTTCTAGAACATATATACTAAGTAGCTGGCCTTAGCAGAAATCTGGATCAAGAGAGCCATTCATTCATCTCACATTGCACACAGCAGCACCACGGTCAGCAGCTGTTGTCAATATAGACTCTGAGCCACTTAAAAATATACGGGAGCAGCTCACTGGATTCAGGTTTGGACAGATATCATATGCTCTTTTATTTCAAAGCCACAGATTCATTTTGGGAATGTGCCATGGTTAATCACCTTAGGAAGCCCACAAAAGAGCTCCGGTGACACACACTGAATTTCTGCTTCTATAAACTAGACCATTTCCTGAGATCAATTTATTTATGAAATATCCATTTAAGCAATGCCAGATCTCTGTTGAATTCCAGATGAAGAGAGATGATTTAGGAAGCACAGAGACTCTAGCACTTTAGAAATGGTTGACACTTTGCATTAGTTTCATGCGCCATTAGCAATTAGGATTGAGAGGGGCACAGAGTCTCAGACAATAGGCTTATGCAGTCATGATGAACAGTAGTGAAACTCACCACGTGTGCGGGGATAGAACTGTACCAAGTACCCCCCTATCATGTCATAATGAAGTTCCTTCCATAGGCATCTCTACCTATAAAGTGGAAAGTATGTGTGTCACATATGTTTGGAAATGTTTTACCCACTTTTGCATATGGTACTGCCTTAATACTGTTCACCCAGACAGGTCTTCGTGCACATGGATCAGAAAAAGTCTAAAAACATGAATTTTGGGGTTTAAAAAAAGTTAATAAAACCCTAGGTTTATGCCTACAACTCCCAGCATGCCTTGGGTGGGAGGCCAGACTTACTGGCCTTTGGCAGCCATTGTGATTCCTATGGTCTGTCTTGAGCAGTCAACCCACTTCCACATAAAAGGAAACAACCCGCATAAATGGGCTGCATCTAGGGTGACCAGATAAAATCCAGGTCAGGGCTCCTGTAACTTTAACAGTTGTAGAGAAAAGGGAATTTCAGCCAGTGTCGTTTGTATGCAATTAGTTCCTGGTGAAATTCCTTCTTCATCACAACAGTTAAAGTTGCAGGGGCCCTGCCTTCTTTTGTATATGGTCACTTTAGTATAGGGCCTGCACCTTTAACTCTTGTGATGAAGAGGGAATTTCACCAGGAACTAATTGCATACAAATGACACTGGCTGAAATTCCCTTTTCTCTACAACTGTTAAAGTTACAGGAGCCCTGACCTGGATTTTATCTGGTCAGCCTAGCTGCATCCATTTGCGGTGCCTCCTCCTACCTGTCATGTGTAGTTTTAAAAACATAACTAGATACAACAGTGTGTCTAGAGGCCAAACTCTGGACATGCTCAAAGGCACTCCGTCCTGATATTGCTGTTTTCTCAGAAACTGGAGGAAGCACACACATAGCTTTCACCCTTAAAAGAGAGGGAGGAAAGGGAAGCACTCTGTGCATGCCCAGAAATCAGCTCAATGAGGGGAGCAAGTAGGTGGGTCGGCCCTGACCCTTCAGTACAGGCTCCTGATGGAGCACTTGGTGGGCAAGAAGTGCAGGCTTTGGAAATCCTGGCAGGACTTGGCTGCAGCTGGGTGTTTTTTTTCATTTTTTAAAAAATTAACTTGGCAATTAAAAACAATTAATGCAGTCACTAGGCAAGCCTGCCTGGGAGAAAGAAATCCATAAGCAGGGTGACACAACTAAGATGACCTGCTCAGTTTTCCTGAAAATCTTGATGTGCAACACCTTGTGTGGAACACCCAGTGAAAAAGATGGGAACTATCTTGCAAGCTCTCTCTCACATAGTGTCGTCATCAAGAGGAGATTGAATTGTGCCGCCCTGTTGGCACATGAGTTTGGATTACAGGCCTGAAGCCCTGTCTGTCAAAGTGGCTTGGAATTAGCCAGCCTCTATCTTATATAGCTATGAGCAAAGGGGAGGTTCTTTGCTAGAAATTATCTGTTCGACTGTTTGCCTCTTCATCTGGTTCTACGCTTGCCAAGAAACTCATGTTTGGGATTCTATCTGGTTTGGAGATGTTGGATGCACTCTGTACATGTTCTGTTGCTATTTGGACTTGGAATTTCTAAGAACTATGCCATGAAAAGTGCTCTGTGGCTTTTCATAGATTTGGACTTGCAGATTACTGTTCTGGATTCGTGTTCTATAGCCTGTTTTCCCCTGCATGGAGCCAAAGTACGGGCACAGGGGAACTCGGAGGCTGATCGTTGCTGTTCTAGAATTGTGTGTGTGTGTGACCTGCAAGAGAGCCTTCCTCAGAGCCAAAGATACGAGCAGGGAAGGCTTCCTAGGTCGAAGAGGTTTGTCCCCTGACATCTTGCTTATGTGATCAGCTCAGTGTTCCCTGACAGGCTGAATTTGATTTGATTCAAGATGATCTTGTCTACTGTCAGACCTCATGCACTTCTGTGCTAGGGTTTCACCTTTTGAGTTTTGCCCATGTTCCTGATGAGTCAGTGTGTGTGGCCACTCCTGTTCACATGGGACAGGGGCTAACTCTAAATGTCTCCCCCTGTGTGAGTTGCTGTTCGCATTAAGCCATTGTACCTGAAAGCTATCTGGTTTGTCTTCAGCTTCAAGTGTGTGTATGCAGAAATGAAACCATTATGCCTTGAATTCCGTGTGATTTTACAATAAAAGAAGTCTCACAGTTTTGGAGTGTGTCAGTTTGCCTAAAGTTCGTGAGCAGAAGCCTGGGGTGAGCTTGCGTCACGACAGAAGGATAATGCATTGACTAAGCACGCACAGACATGTAATGCTTATTGATTAAGTGGAAATGAAAAGTTCCTGCAAAGCAAAGGACAATAGGAGCACATGCTCTCTGATCCACTGTACCGTGATCTGAATATGGATGTCCAAAAAATGTAATGATTTTGCTTTCAACAGAGAATTAAGAAAGCATTGTGGCTTTTGGGGTGCATGTGTGTGTCACACACACATATACACACACTCAAACATGCATGTGCCTATTTGTAAAGAATTTAAGTGAGGGATCCAGTACCAAAGGATGTCAGAGTAATCTGCAATGGAGTCAGAGGAGTTTGGAGTTCTATAAATCTGACCTGTGGTTTATTTATTTATTTATTTATTCACTGCATTTCTATACTACCCAATAGCCAGAACTCTCTGGGTGGTTTACAAAAATTTAAACCATAAAAAAACATTAAAACTATAAAACAACTACAGTATAAAAGCGCAATTTAAAATACAGTATAAAAGCACAACCAGTATAAAAACCGAGCAGCCATGCAGAAATGAATAAAGATTTAAAATACTGACTTTTCCTGAGTCACACGGATTCATGGACTTGCAGACTGTTGTTGTGGTTTTTTGTTGTTGTTTGCTTGTTTTACTTTCTGGAATTTTACTCAAATTTGAAGGGGGGAAATGTAAAATACAATAATAATAATAATAATAATAATAATAATAATAATCCACTGACCAAAAACATACATTTCCCCCATAGGATACAGCCTGAAAAAGCACATTTTGGGGGTAGCATTTGTGTATTTACACAAACACGAAACTCTGCAAATTTGTGCAAATGCAAATTTACGCAAATTTGGGAAATTGAGGGGGGAACCAGATTCCACCAATGAGCGGACAGTGGAATGAAAAGCCTCTGACAATCCGTGACATGCAGGTAGAATGGATTTTGCAAAATTCCTACATCCCTAGCAGAATCTCACACCTGGGGAACAAATCTGGACTGTCTGGACTCCTAATTCAGACCTCCGGGGTTCCTCATACCCTGGTTCCCCCCAACCACTGATTGTTTAGTGGGTCCCAGACCTTTGTGGAGTTTTCACCCTGCCCACCACTGAAATGCAGCCCCCTAAAAGCCTTTCTGGAATTAAATTCATCTACACTCCTGCTTTAAGTGAATTTATGTGGCAGGTGGAAATGGGGGAGGGAAATACATTTGGTTTGCATTGCAATATAAATTGACCTAATGTTGCACCTTCGAACCAATATACACACCAAAACTCAGCTGTCCTTCATGGGTGAGGCTGACAATTCCAGGCTCCTGTCATATGTAAACCATCTACACCAAGACAATTGGCACCAAGATTTTCTCTAGTCAGAAACATATGCATTCACTTCATTTCAACCTCTATATATTGATATTCTGCCCAAGCTATGAGTCGGTCGCATCCGTTCCCTCTGTAATGGGTATCGGCCAAGGTTTTGATCTTATCGTTGGGTAATTATATCCTCTCATGATGGAGCTAGGTGCATCTTCTCTCTGGCATTTTCTGCAGCGTTTTTCACATTTATAACAAAGACACTCACAGCTTAGCAACAGGACCTTACGGTGCTATAAAATAAATACACTGATGGATCCAGAAGAGGTTGGAAGCTGGAGAGGAAATAACAAAAATCTTCACTTTTGTTGGCATCAAACTCTGAAGCAGGCAGCTTGCTTAGTTAACAACATATGTTGCATAAAGCAAGTCTTTAGCCAAGAAAAGCATGCCCCTCATTGGTGGGAAACATAACCTCATTTACAGAGAAGAGGGAGGGGAATGCAATGCTTTGTAAATCTTTCCTTTCCTGGGACTTGTGCATCTAATCTGCTGGTGTCAATAGATCAAGCAGTAATGTGTAGGCTGTTTCGCACCAGAAGAAGGAAGTTATTTTTCAATGTCTATAATGTTGTAAGATCAGTGTGCATCATTAAGCTATTGCAAATGGCCCCTTGAAGCATAGAACACCGCTTGTTTGCTCTCTGTGTATGACTTTTTTATGGTGCTCCATTTTTAATGACTGTATAACCACTTTATTCATCTATGGGGAAAGCTTTTGGCTCCACTCTCATTTGCCCCCACACCATCTGTAGCAATGTGGGAATCAGCAAACCCTGAGCTCACTAGAGCTCTCCAAATTCTCTCACTGAGCTCTCTAAGCCAATTCGAACTCAAGTCCATATCAGATTGTGTGAGCTGTTATTTTCTTTTCACACGAAAACATGTGCGTATTTTTTTCCAAATGCATGCATCACTTGTGTGCATCTTTGAAATGTCTGTATTCTTCTCCCACTAATGATGATGATGATATCCTTCCCATTTTCCTCTAGCAAGGAACACAAGGAGTTTTACATGCTTTTTCTCCTCTCCATTGTATCTTTATATCTTTACAACAATCCTGTGGGGAACGTTAAGCTGAGTCAGTGGCTGGCCCAAAGTCACCCAGTGAGCTTCATGGCAGAGTGGAGTCTAGAACTTGGATCTCCTAAGTCCCCACCCTAACCACTACATGGCACACTGGCTCTCAGATTAAAACAATTTTTTTCAAACATATGCATTTTGATGCACATTTTAACAATGTATGCATGGTGTAGAATACAAGTTGGGGAGGGGTTCTGCACATCACATTGCAAGCTTGGACAGACATCAATCACAGATTCTGTCTGGGTCTGTGAACTGGGAAAGTCCTGATCAAAAATTAACTGAAATGAATTTCTCATACATCCTTAACTCTTTGTTATCCAGCCCATCGGAACTAATAGGTCTATTTGTTCATATGATGATAGGGAACAACACTGCAGAGTAAAATCAGGCATTGGAGCAGGGGGGTGGGGAACCTCGCCCGAGGGCCAAATTCCATTTCAAAGAAGCTCTCAGGGTCTGCATTCCAGTGGTGGTTGGAGTGAAGGCAAAATGGGTGGGGCCAAAGGCAAATTGGGTAGGGCCAAAATACAAAGATATCAGCGTATTGTAGCTTAAAACTCTTATTGCCAGTAGCTAAGAACGAAAACAAGAAAGTGGGTTGGGTGGAAGGTGTTGTGCCCAGGGGGAGAAGGTATGGCATCTGGGGAACCAAAAGAAGGCTGTGTTTGGCCCCTGCACCTGTGGTTCCTTATCCCTGGATTGGAGGTTATAAGCCATCCCCTTCTGTGGTCCTCCAGTGGAGATGGCATTTTGTCGCACCCAATTTTTGTACAGGGCCTGTTTGAAGTTGATCCTGTGCAACATAATGGGGCCAATTTTAAGAGGCTTGTGAGGCCTGACAGGTGAAAAGATGTTGGCTTAGGCCCCCACCCTGAATCCTTGGCTTATAATGGTTCTGGGAAGCCAAGCAATTCCTCGTCTTCTCCTACTTCAATTGAAATCCAAGCAGAAGAAGAATTGGGGATTTTAAAAACTCACCTTGCCTTCAAAGTGAGCTTTTATGAGTCCTTCAAGATTCATTTTTCTTGTCTGGATCAGGAGGACTTCACCAGAATCTCTCATTTCAATTCTTAAATCTCTGATTCGTTTTGCTAAATTCTTGGTTCCCACCCCTACCAGGGCTGTACAGACCTTCAAGAAGAAACCCAAATTTGAGACCCTTCCAGAAAGTAATGCTTCTGGTTCTGGATGAAATAAAAAAAATTGTGTGGAAAATTGCAGCAGATTGGGTGAAATGTTCACCTCTATTATTTTGGTTACCCTGCCTAAACCTTTGGGAAGGGCCGGGATAATATACATCAACACATTTCTTTATGTGGAATTTACTGTTTGTCTTAACACTGCTCCATTTTCCCTTCCAGAAAAATTCTTTGACCTGTGTGTGCCACACATCACTCCAATTCCTTCCCTGGAGCAAAAGCAACTGGCACACAGTGGCTTAAATCTCATAAATTGACAGACAATGAAAACCAGAAAATGCCACAGCTCAGTCCAAGACGTCTGTTTAAATTCTCACAGGAAATTGGTTTACTGCTGTCTGTCTGCCCTTTTTAGATTGTGAACTGAAATAAAAAGCTTTCAAAAAAACACACACACACACACTGAAAAACTATTGTCTGCATGTTGGTTCCTACCTCACTCTCACATTGGAGCATTTTACTTTACCGTCTACTGCTAGCACAAGGCTAGACAACTTGGTGCCCTCTAGATGTTTGCACATAGAGCTGTGCACACATGGCCTCTCAAAATTCTGGGCAGAGAAATTGTGGGGACAAATCCACTAAATTTCTACAGGGGGAGGAGAAATTCTCAACTGTTTATGCCCTTACCCTGCATCCTGCTCATGTGGCCATGGGGAGGTTGTTGCGGGTGGGGGAAGGATAGACATGCCCATTCGCCATTCGCGGCGATCAGGTGGCACCACCGGATGGGGGCGGAGCAGCTAAGCTGATAAAGGCCTAAAACTTCTTAATTTTCCAAGTTACAGGTTTGAAACTTGGTCACAGTGCAGACTGAGTGTTGCTAGTCTTGTGTACAAATTTTAGAACAATCGGTGCAAGCATTACTCGGAAGTAAGCTTTCAATTACACTGTTTCAGGTGGCTGAAATGTGGTCCTTTTTCAAGAGACGTCATCCAGTACTCATGGGCATCTCACAGATGGCCTTGAGGGGACTCATCTGTGCCCAATTTCAGATGCACAGCTGCAGGCGTTACTAAGCTCTCAACAAGACATGCACTGTTTCCGGTAATGCACTCCATGCTGCTGCTGCTGCTGAGACTTATAGGTATATTTTAATGAATGCAATGAACTTTCAAAACCTGTGAATAAACCTAGGCAGTGCCTTCCATATGTAGTCATAAAAGTAAAATGTGTTAACTGCTGCTGCCTTGTCTCATTGATTAGGCCACACATGTCTACAAATTAAAAAGGATTGGGGGGATAGGGGAATGGCATTGGTGTTACATTTATTTTAGAGCCAGTCTTAGCAGGCAGGGCCTCATTGGGCCAGGAGATTCCCCAGAAGCATGGAAACCTGGAGGATCCCAGTAGCGCCTCTGCGTGGCACAGTGAGTAGATGCATTGCATTCCACCACAGTAGCAGAACTGCTGCTGCCTTGTCTCATAGATTAGGCCACGCATGTCTAAGTACAAATGAAATAATAAAAGGATTGGGGGATAGGGGAATAGCACGGGTGTTACAGTTATATTTATTTTAGCCAGCCTTAGCAGGCAGGGCCTCATTGAACTAAGAGATACTCCGGAAGTGCACCAACCTGCAGGATGGATCCCACCAAAACTAAAAAAACTAAAAAGCATATTATTATTATCCACGCCTATGCATGCATGGCACACTGAGTGGACGCATTCCGCTGCAGTAGAACTGCTGCCTTGACTCTAGATTAGGCCACGCATGTCTAAATACAAATGAAATAATAAAAGGATTGGGGGGTAGGGGAATAGCACGGGTGTTATATTTATTTTAGCCAGCCTTAGCAGGCAGGGCCTCATTGGGCCAGGAGATACCCCAGAAGCACGGAAACCTGCAGGATCCCACTAGTGCCTATGCGTGGCACAGGGAGTGGATGCATTCCACTGCAGTAGAACTGTTGCCTTGTCTCTAGATTAGGCCATGCATGTCTTAGTACAAATGAAATAATAAAAAGATTGGGGGGGGGGTAGGGGAATAGCATGGGCATTACAGTTGTTTTAGCCAGCCTTAGCAGGCAGGGACTCATTGGGCCAGGAGATACCCCAGGTAGCAAGGAAACCTAGAGGATCCTATCAAAACAACCCTCACGCAACGGCTTGACCTGATTGTGCTTGAAAATTAAAATGACCCAGTCTGCCCTCCATCCCCGTGCAGGCAGGTGGGCATTTCTTCATGCCAGAGTTGCACACATTGGCTGGAGTAGTGGCAAATAAAAGTCACATTCGGGGTAGGCACTTTGCTAAATTAATATAAGTCACATTGAGGGTAGAGGTAGGCACATTGCCTGGACCAGAGTCTCAAAAAAAATATGTGTGAGGGGGATGCTTCTGCAGTCCCTCAGTAACGTACTCCATGACCCAGGGACGTAGTGATGAAAAATAATAATACAGGAATCTCTCAACTCAAGGCTCCCTATAGCAGTCCCTCCAGACTGGAAACATTGGCTGGAGCAGCATCTTTCAAAAAGAAATAAAATGTGTGAGAGGGAGAGATAGCCACCCCAGAACTGCCCCCAGCAGCAACAGCATCTCTCCTAGAGCCAAAGCCACCTCGCTCAAGGTGCGCCTTAGAGCTGCGTTTCATACTGGTACAAAGTGATTGAAAATGAAATTATTATTTATATTACTAACAATCCTTTGCAAACAGTTTGTGTGCTGCTTTGACCAGAGATTGTGTAGTGTTAACCTGCGTAGCAGGCTACAGGACACACCAGCACACTCACAGTCAATCAAGCAAACACACACCCAGAGAGAGAGAAGGATATATATATATATATATATATATATATATATATATATATATAGAAAGTTAAACAGGGAAGAGGACAAAATACACCCCCTCAGTCACGGTACCCCCACTCATGCTAACCTAACCCTTCAATCAAACCAACCGAAAACATATAAAAAATTAAAAATTATAACTCAAACACACAAGCAGTGAACAGCCAAAAGAACCTGAGATACAAAGATCCAAGACTACAATGAATCTCTAATACTTCGCCACCAAGTAACTATAAGACCCAGGAGCCAGGACAGAGCTCCAACAAAATCCACCCTTCTCCCCTCAACGCCTAACTCCCAACAGAGCTGGAACACTAAGTGTAAGGGGTTTATGTGGGGATATCCTTAGCCCTCCTCCAACATTGTGATTGGAGCCTCCTGGAATCCTTGCTGCACGATTGGTCACTGTCTCATCAAGCACACCCCACCTTCTAGCTCCGTCCATGTGGCAGCAAAAGAGAAAGAGACTTCCGATAAAAAGATAAAATACAATAATTATCATAGGATTTTTTATCGTCTCCAATAATTATCGTAAGCTTCCCTATCATAACGTTATCATTCATCATATGCATGATAAAGAGCGTATCATATCGTTATCGTACATTTTAACGATACGATACACATCCCTAATCATGATGCCTGTCAGAGTTAATGCAAGAGATATCACTTCAAGAGAAGGTGAACTTTTAAGGCTTGCTGCTGTTGCCTATTGTCTTAATGATTGTTCAGTTGTTGCTTTCAGTTGGAATTAAAGTCAACTTTGTGAGTGAATTAAATTGATGCAGGTGTTTTGTTTTACCCTTCCATAGTATGCAAATGAAGCTCTTTCATGTGTTTCACTCTAGTGCAGCAATGCAATATTGAAGAGGCTGGACAACAATGGGGAAGTGTTCTTGCAGCTAATTTGATATCTGAATATCTCTCTAGATTAAAAGCAGTCCATATGGTCACCTGCATAACATTAACTGCCTTGCATCAAAAATAAAGGTTTCAAATAGGATAAAAAGGCTTTAATAAACTTTTCTCTTTCCATTGCAACTGAACATGGTTATTAACTCCTGTACTAGAACCATGCATGTTATTGGAATGTTAGGACACTCCTTTAA
Source organism: Anniella stebbinsi (assembly GCA_029215795.1). NCBI lineage: Eukaryota > Metazoa > Chordata > Lepidosauria > Squamata > Anniellidae > Anniella > Anniella stebbinsi. The sequence continues at coordinate 107,045,173 of JARDYH010000002.1, read as the reverse complement.
AGGCCTAATTATGTGCATTTAGACAGTGAAGCATAGTTTTCTTTGGTTATATTATTATCTAGATGCATTGAGTTAAAGACATCCTGGCTTCCCTTTAATGTACATAAGCATGACTCCACCACTTTTGATGATTGAGTGAGAAGTGGATGGAGAAGTCATGTCTCACAACAACCTTTTAAGGTAGTCCAGTATTTTGCAGATGGGGAACATGGTCTAAGGCTTACTGCCTGTGCAGATGACCCAGGCCTAGTATGCATCATAATGCAATTCCTTGATAATTTTGCAACACTTTAGTCCTTCAGATCTCCTGCCCTTCACACACACATGCAAACATGCAATAACCACTTCAAAAACTCTTGATAGATTCAGAAAACCTTATTTATTTATTTATTTATTTTATAATATTTTATTTTTCAACATAATACAACATAAAACAATATAAAACACAATACATAACCCACATACCCCCCGTGCACCCCTCACCCCAAGAGACCTTCAATTATTCATTATTCCTCTTTCCAAAATTGTAAAGACTCTTCCGAAGGTATTTGCCCCTTCCCCGTTCTTAATACATATTCCAAAAAGGGGCTTCATATTTCTCCAAAATCATTGTTACTGGACATTCCCCTCTTTATTTTCATTTTACACGTCAGCTTATCATTAAGTGCCATATCCCATATTTCTTTATACCATTCTTCTATAGTATATATCCCTTGCCCTTTCCAATTTTTAGCAATCATTATTCTGACAGGAGCCAGGAGGTTGTTTATCAGTTCTCTCTTACTTATATTCTCATTTCCTTTATCCCATATTGCTAATAGAGCCAGCTTTGGGCTTAATTCCAGTTTACTTCCAATTATTTCACTTATTTCTTTGAACACCCTTTCCCAAAATTTTTGTACATATTCACAGCTCCACCACATATGAAAGTACGTTCTAACCTCCTGACATCCCCTCCAACAATTCTTAGACACTTTTTTATCTATCTGATGAAATCTTACCGGTGTTAAATACCATCTCCATACTGTCTTGTAATAATTCTCCTTAATTCTAATCGACAACAGCTTTAACATTCTTGCATCCCATATCCTCCCCCAGTTATGTTCATTAATTTGTTCCTTTATGTCGTCTTCCCAAATCTTTTTAATAATTTTAAGAGAGCCCTGATAATCATCTTCCTCTATCAATATTTTGTATATCTCGCTGATCAAACCTTTTTTAATTTTAGTTTCTTCCTTTCTTCCTCTTAATTCAATTAAATCTTCAAATCTTGTATTATTTCTACATTTCTTATTTTTCATTTTCCATTCCTGTGTCCATTTTTCCAATTGTAAACATTTGAACCAAGCTATCTTTTGTCCTTTTAATAACTCTCTAATTTGCGCCTTATCTATCATTCTTTCCATCTAGTTCCTTAACTTAATAATTCCCTGATCCTTCAGACTCCCTTCCAACTCTACTTTTAAAGTCCTTGGGAAGTTTCCCACTACTACCACTGGGGCATGGAGAGTCTCCTGGTATTAACTTTCCTTTAACTTTCTCCCAGATCTCTAAAATATATTTATTTATTTTTTACTCTGTGGATATGCCAGGTTTGAGGGTGGACATGATTGCAATGATTTTTAATTGCATCCCTAATGAAAAGAGGAAGGCCTCTGTGAATTTACTTTACTATCCCTGTAAAAGTTTTCCATTTAGTCTGAGACTCTATGTTACCAATAAAAGATGAATGATGGAATCTACCTTAAGCCTGCAAGAGAAACCCTTTATTGCATTCCATAAAAGCACACAATTAGTGAAATAAAAGTCTTCATCAACTTTCCAATTAACCAGAAAATAATTAACTTTATTGTTTTTTGTACTATGCCTGAGAAGTTCTTCATCCATTAAACTTACTCTCCGAAAACAGCTTGAAGAGGGTACAAGGCTGCTGATAATTTGAAAGACTTGTGTTACTTACCATATATCCAGTGAAATACTGCAGATTTTGTGTTAATGGCTGAAAGCTGAAAATAAACTTTGCAATAACATTTAATATTTGTTTTCCCCAGCAAAAAGAATGTATTTTTTATTTTCCAATAATTCATTTTATTGTATACAATTTAAACTCAAAAGATCAATGATTCTGCAGACAATGAATTTTCAATGGTGGAAAACAATATTGAAGCACCCCATAAATAGGGTGACCAGATAAAATCCAGGTCAGGGCTCATATAATTTTAACAGTTGTAGAGAAAAGGATATTTCAGCCAGTGTCATTTGTAGCAATTAGTTCCTGGTGAAATTCCTTCTTCATCACAACAGTTAAAGTTGCAGGGGCCCTGCCTTCTTTTGTATATAGTCACTCTAGTATAGTGCATGCACCTTCAACTGTTGTGATGAAGAGGGAATTTCACCAGGAACTAATTGCATACAAATGACACTGGCTGAAATTCCCTTTTCTCTACAACTGTTAAAGTTACATGAGCCCTGACCTGGATTTTATCTGGTCACCCTACCCGTAAACATATCTTTGTATATAACAGGCCTGGTTTTTTCAATGCAACCCCATCCAAAATATGTATACACCCTCCAGCACCCAAAGAGCTCATTTACAGCACAATCCTATGTATGATTACAGAGAAGTCACAGAAAGTTCAATAAGAGTAGGTTTAGGTGTGTAGCCTTAAAGTGCTTGTAACATATGCCTGTTACTGTAATGCATATATTTATGTTGTTCAGTGTAACCCAGGTAAGATAGAGTTAATAGTATGCTACAGAATGAGTGACAGGTGGGAGGGGCTTGTGTGTGTGAGGATTCTAAGTTTATATAAAGGGAGATCTGACATTGAGTCAGAGGGATAGGCTTAGGGATTGAAAAAGCAATGTCTATCTAGTGAGGTTTTTGTATAAGATTTTAGAAGGGGTAGACTAGGTAGGAAATTTAAGACCTACCCACATGATGAATGACTTATTACACTACCATTTTTAAACCTATTTCCTTGCCAATGTGGTATAGTGGCCAGAATGTTGGCCTGGGAGTCAGGAGATCCAGGTTCTAATCCCCACTAAGTCATGGAAGCTCACTGGGTGACTTTGGGCCAGTTACAGACTCTCAGCCCAATTCACCTCACAGGGTTGTTGCTTGGGCATCAGAGAGGACAACTGATCCAGGTAAAAGCAGGCATTTCTGAGGAATTTGCTTCTCGGTTTCTGAGATAGAAACTGGAGAAGGATGGAACTTGGGCAGATTACTGAGAAGTAGAAGTCATACTAAATTCAGTAGGATTTACCTCCTAGTAAGTAGATTTAGGTGTGTACCTTAAAGTACTCCAATTAAAATGGCAGGTTAGGGTGGGGAGCAATGAATCTTACTCTTTCTGCTGGCCGCTTTAGGGCAGTATACTATGTATTTTTAGGCAGAAATAAGTTCATTCTGTCTAAACATGCATAGGATTGCACCCTTAATTACTGTTTTTCAAAGGCTTACAAGGGAAGCTGTAATTTGGTTAAAATTAAAGAAAGTCCAACCTGCTCCTCCAATGAACTCATGCAAATAGCAGGCTGTGGACTGATTCCTCATACAATCCAAACATCCTCTCAACTCTCTTTCCTTCATTACTTCATTTAGGCCCATACCTCAACTACATCCATCCAACAATTTGGTCTTCCAAGAATGTAGGTTATTTTCAGCTTTTATTGGGGCCCTAGCTTTGAAGGTGCTCCATGGCCTATAATATAGAGATGGCTACAGAGGGCAGAGGTAATTTCTTCTGGTGTTTCTCTAATAGGAGAAACTGTTTTTGAGTAACATCATCTTGCTAATAGTTGTTAAAGCTACAGAGCTGTATTTGGTTCAGAAGTAATCCATGGAGTACTAAAAAGAACTGGAAGTCATGCCCATCTTCTAAATCTGAAGTAGTTTGTCATTACTCCCTACTTCCTGGATCATATGAACTTTAGTGTTCAATCATCATATGCAATACAGGCTCCAGGTCTTTGAGGGCCCTCAGGCAAGACACCCTCGAAGGGCCCCCTCCCTCTGTAGGTCTACCTTCACACTGCCATTATTACCAGCTGCTAAGATACCTTATCCTCTTTCTAACCATTGCCACCACTTGCTTACTCACAGGCAAAGAGAGAGTGAGTAATTAGTAGGGATGTGCAGCAGGTCAGAAAAATTGGAGGATCGGACCTCCTCCCACTTGCACTCCTTACCTGCTGCCTCCTTGCTGCCATCCACTGTCACCCACTGCTTCCGTACTACTTTGAAACAGGCCTTGCAGCCTGTTCCACAATAGAGCGATGGCGCGCCATAGTACTGAAGCTCAATATTACGTCACCCGGCGCTCAACTGAGAGGCAGGCCATGTTTCTCAGTAGACGGGACCAGCGGGCGGCAGTGGATAGCCCTGGCAGGTAAGGAGTGCAAGTGGAGGGGAGGGACAGGGAGGAGGGGAGTTAGGTCCCCACTCACCCGCCCCCATGTTTTCCACATAGGCTTGTATTGGAGGAAAGCTTTCTTTCCCCCAATGCAAGCCTATGGTGAAAACACCTAAAATGGTGTCCGATCCGAAAATCTGATGTCTGGTTTTTGGATCGGAATTGGATCTGATCTGATCCCGAAAGCCTCTGATCCCATCCATCCAAGGCATCAATTCCGATTCCAATTCCAATCCAATTTTTTTTTACTGTGCACATCCCTAGTAATTAGGTAGTGGCATCTGCTCTTCCTCCTTACCACCACCATTGTCTGGGTCAGTGTGAGACCCATTGCATCAATGAGAAGGAGGAGCAACTCCACAAGGGCTATTGTCAGTGGGCCCCTACTAATATGTGGGCTCTCAGCAGGAGTCCAAGGCCTATCCTTGTTACTGGTCCAAAGCAGATGGTAGCCTAAAGCAGGAGTAGACAACCTTTTGGAATGGGTATAGCCATAAAATGGCTGCTATGGATGAGTTCACGACAAAGGCTCTCTGATCAGTTCACAACAATTGAATCCCTAAAAATAATGGCAGCACAAGAAAGCATAATACATTTTTTAAAATAATAATAATTAAAGCTACAGTATAAAACCAACGTAAGATCAGCAGCTGTGCAAAGATTTAAAAATACAATACAAGATTTAAAAACAACAGAAATGGACAGACCTTGGCTAGATCCACACCACTGCTTCATAGTGGTATTGAAATGCACTGATAGCTGTTGGGGCACAGGACACATTCCATATACTGCTTTTGGAGTGTTATTTCCTGCTTTTTTATTCTACATTCATAATAATTTGACACAAGGTGTAGACCTGGCCTAAAATGCCTGGGAAAATAAGAAATTATTCATCTGGAATCAAAAAGTCCACAGCATAGATGCCAGGTCAGCTTTTCTGAGGAGGGCATTTCACAGCTGGGGTGCCACAATGGAAAAGACCCTCTTCTTAGTAGCTATTTACCTCAGTTCAGTTAGTGGGGGCACCTGGAGAAGGCCCTTTGAAGAGTAGCATATGATCTGGAAAGGTATATATGGAAGGAGACGATCCTGCAGATAACCTGGATCCAAGTGTTTAGGGCAGCCAGTGCAGATCACAAAGCACTGGTAATATGTTCATATAGAACAGCTGAAGTTTCTGGACCCTTTTCAAAGGCAGCACCATGTATAATGCATTAGAGTAATGCAAATGAGAGGTTACCAGTGTGTGGATAACTGCAATTGGGCTATGTCTGTACAGATAAGGATGTAGTTGTCTTGTCTGGATTGAGTTTCAGTTTTTTGGCCCACACATCCAGTCAATTACTGTGCCCAAACAATGATTCAGAACTGCCTGACCTTGCTTTGATGAAAAAGAGAAATAGAGTTGGGTGTCATCTACGCATTGGTGACACCTCAGCCTACATCTTCACATAAACTCCCCTAGTGGTTTCATGTAAATGTTAAATGGCATGGGGAACCCCAAGGCATAACACAATAATCTTCCAGTGTCACCTTCTAGAATTGGCCATCTGAGCAGGAGAGGAACCATTGTAATGGTGTACTTCCATCTCCAAACCAGGATAGTCAACCCAGAAGGTAAACTGAAAGCCACTGAAAAGTCCAAGATAATCAAGAGGATTATGCTCTTCCTGCGTGCCTCTTGGCAAAGGTTATCCCTTAGAGTGACCAAGGCTGAAACTCATTCAATCAAACTAAACCAGATAGAGCTCTGGATATGTCTACTAATGGAACTGTATTAACTGTGGTGCCCAAGTTATGATGGATTCAAATAACTTTAATTTTCAAAGTGTTGCACAAACTCACCACAGCATGCTGCTGAGGGTCCCATCACCTCACTCCCTGGCTTAGCAGAAAATTGCTGCTAACACTGAGAAAATGCAATGGTGGTGGAAAAGAACACCCTCTTTGACCCTATCACTGCCATAGAGTAGGCTCAATAATTAGCTCTATCCTGTGTTCAGTCGGACTTGGTATGAGTCTTCTTCCACCAGTGTCCTAGCTATCTTCCAGCTTGCTTCATTGCCCTTCTCTTTCTTTGCCCTTAGTTTGATTGGTTCCATACTGTTGTGAAGTCATCTTGCTCATTAGGTGATCTCTGGTGGGAGTCACCCATTTGGCTTTTCCTGAGGGAAAGGGGGAAATACCTATTATTGTAAAGATAATAATAATATTAATAATAATAATAATAATAATAATAATACTTTCTAAACTAGCAACAATAGCAACAAGCAAGACCTAAACAACTTTGCACAATGTAGGATTCTGTTCAGGAAATGTCTCCTTTTCAACTCCAAAATCAAATGAGCAAACAATAATCCCAAGCCTACTTTCCTTGCTTGCTTCCTTTCACAGATCGAGTTGGGTAAGCTGCAACAAATTGGAAGCTTGCAATGTCTGTATAACTAAAGGTCACACCTAAAGGTGTTTTCAGGTAGGAGAGCTTACTCCGACAGGCAAGCAATGCTACATCCGGCCAGCTGACAGAGCAGTGACCTTATCACTAAGCATAGCTCAGTGGAGATTCTGTGGGTGTGATGTATGAACTTAGCACCAAGCAAATGCTAGTGATCCTTACCCAGGCTCCCTCAAGGGCACTGTGTCAGTAACTCTTACCATCAAACCATTGTTTGTTTCAATGCAGAAATTCTTAAGTGGTCCCTGTAGCAAAGGTACCCTCCAGAGAACCTTTTTTGTACTCTAGTTCACCTTTTGGAAGCTAGTGGTGACACAGAGAATAATTTCATACTGCTATTGTTTCTGGAAGAGTTATTTGAACATATCTTTCTGAAATTGTTACATTTGTGGAGCCATATATTTATATAAAGTTATATGATAAAGGAAATGCAGAAGGAATGGGAGAGATGGGCAACCAGACATTGGACTACATCTAGACTTACCCAGACTTAGAGCAAGCCCATTGAAGTCAATGGGACTCAAATCTGCGCAAATGAAGCAGCAATTGAACAGGAGATTTGGGCAAATCTCCCAAACATTTGCACAAATCTCTCAAAATGTGCACAAATCTCCTGAAATGTTTGCAGATTTTTTTTTATTTCCTCTATAGCACATCTGATTCCATCAATGGAGGGAATTTGTGCAAATTAGGAAATTTATGCAAATCAAATTGGGAATTGGGAGCAAGACAAGCACAAGCACATGTTCGACAATTTGTGAACATTTACAGTGGACATGTGCTCATGCTTACATTTGGGTCTTCGAATGGGGCATGTTTGCATGTTCTCTGAGCAAAACCACAGTTCTCACATATCCCTACATCCAATCCACTATACATTATGTTTAGTGAGTTTAAGCTACCATCACAATAAAATGAGAGGCAGGAGTATATAAATATGAATAAAAGGCCAGCAACAGATGGTTGGCTGGGCAATGGCTGTCATTGACTAAATGTAGAGGAAGTACTGATGACCTTTTCTTAATGACTGCCATCTGGCATAAAGAGATGTTCCAACATCAGAAAATATGTTTTGTCGTACTTTGTGTTAATAAACTGGGGCTGCATTTGTAGCCAAGAGAACACAAACATTTTAATTCTTTTCCAACAACAACTGATCCTGACCTCCTAAGTCTGGTGGCCCTTCCTTGCCTATTCCACCTGACCCTGTGTTTTATAAGGCCCCAATTAGATCTCCTTCAATCGATGTTGGATGGGACCTTCCTCCACTGATGGTCACAAATAAATGGATCCATTACAGTGGTTTGATTTTTCAGTGCACGCACCAGCCCCACATCCAGTACAGAATTTGAGAATCCCTCTTGATGATGCCTGCATTACAAAAGCCTGAGTGAAAACCAGGGGGGATCGGATTATTTCTCATTATGCTGTTTTCATTACCCTGAGGAATTAGAGATTGTAAATTGGATATGAATTCTTTCTCAGTGTAAATTACAAATCCTAACTCTAATATGAGCTGCACATTGAAATGAAAGAATCAAAGCAAATTCAGGTGGTGGTTATGGGGAAACGGGCAATACTTTTTATAAGAATTAGATACGGAATCACAGAAAACAAATAAATAATGGCACTTTTGCACTGTGACTTAATGCAATAAACAGAAGGAGAATTAATGAGAATGAGAAATGGTGAGAAATCCATGCTATAAAGAAATCCTCTATCAAGGTTCAATCCAGCCATGGAAATATAACAAATTGATATAATCCCAGGATGTTGATTTGCATATACCAATTGAGCATGATAGACTGCAATATAAGAAAATACCTATATCTTAATTAGAGTTGCAATGATTTACTAATCTAAGACAGAGATTTAACACCCTTGAGAATTTTTTGTATTGTTTTATTTATAATACGGATATCTGAGTGCAATTATTCCTGCAATAACTGATTTGGTATTTAGTCACATTCCATAAAATACAAATTGCATTTCATTCTGGTGTTTAAAAGCATTCAGTGAAAAAAAAATATTGTGTTGAGGCATAAAAGGTTAGTTCATAGATGTCAACAGTTCATTGTTAGTAACACAGAAGCATGTATTACTTCTACTCCCAATCATTGTAGGTAGCCAAGAAGAGTAATTTAATGGGCATCACACACAATTGCTTATATGTGCTATAAAGGCAGGACTGGGTCATGCAAGCATCTTTATCATTTCACATTTTCACAGTATTGTAGTGGTGCAGGGTTGCAAGGAAATGCATGAGAGTGGAGTTCTGGGACTAGGGATGTCTAGATTTTATGAAAGCCATCCAGTGTGTGTTTCATGGATTGTGCAGTGCCGTCCATTCTGGCAAACAATTGGATTAAACTTTTCCCCATTATGCAGAAAAATACACAAATAATTCCATAAGAAAGTTTGCAACAATTTACATAATTTATCTTGGAACCTAACATTTAGCATATTGTCCTCCATTCAATTTGACTATTTTTCGCATAGATTTTTCAGCATGGCTTATAGCTTAGCAGGAACCTGCATATTTTCCTGTGAATGAATTTGCATAAATTTTGAGCAAGGGAATCCGGAAGTTTATGGACTCTGGACAGCCCAGGGAAGCTGATCCACAGCGGATTCTGCAATTCTGATTCTTAGAAATCTAAACTTATTTTAGTTCATCTTAAATTTCTCCATCTGGGGTGCTAACGTCATCTGCTGGAGCATTGGGATACGTGATGGACTCTTCATGCTCTGGCAACCAAATCAGGAAACAAGCCTTTCAAGTTTTTGTTTCTGACAGCTTACATGAAGTCAAAGAATAAATAAATAATCAAGGACAGGATAGGTATTTCTTTCCCTGTCTTTGATGGAGGTTCTTGCCCATGTTAGCAGTTTATATTAGGGATGTGCACTGACCCCCCGGATCGGATCGGATAGCGGATCGGAATCGGACCTGGGGGGTTGGATCGGATCGGATTGGAGGATGGTCGGATCGGATCGGACCGGATGTCCGATCCGGATCGGACGCCATTTTGAATGCTTTTTCCCATAGCCAAGTATTGTTTTACAAAAACACCTATAACTTTTTCATTTTTAAAGATAGAAGGATGAAACTTGGGAACATTATACACTGGTTAGGGACAGTTATCTGTGAGAAATTTCAGAAAGATTGGTGCATGCGTTTTGTGGCAATTAATTTTTTAATAAATACCCAGGAATGCCTATAACTTTGTCATTTTTAAAGTTACACACATGAAACTTTGCCACATTGTAGGTGGTACCTTGGGACCTAGGTGTGTGAAATTTCAGAAACGTAGGTGCTTGTCTTGTGTGGCAATTAATTTTTAGAAAAATGGGTAGTAGTGGGGTAAATACATTTACGCCTCCCATTTTTTTATTTTTGAAGATACAAACAGGAAACTTGGGCACATTACAGGTACTACTTGCCTTGATATGTGTGTGAAATATCAGAAACATTGGAGCTTGCCTTGTGTGGCAATTAATTTTTGAAACAATGAGGAAAGAAACACCTATAACTTTGTCATTTTTAAAGTTACACACATGAAACTTTGCCACATTGTAGGTGGTACATTGGGACCTATGTGTGTGAAATTTCAGAAACATAGGTGCTTGCCTTGTGTGGCAATTAATTTTTTAATAAATACACAGGAATGCCTATAACTTTGTCATTTGTAAAGTTACACACATGACACTTTGCCACATTGTAGGCGGTACCTTGGGACCTATGTGTGTGAAATTTCAGAAACGTAGGTGCTTGTATTGTTTGGCAATTAATTTTTGAAACAATGAGGGATTCATTGGACAGCACTTGCCCATAGGGATTCATTGGACAGTACTTGCCCATAGGGAATCATTGGACAGTACTTGCCATAGGAAATCATTGGAAAGCACTTGCCCATAGGAAATCATTGGAAAGCACTTTCCCATTGAGAAATACAGTTATGCCTCCCACTTTTTATTTTTGAAGATACAAACAGGAAACTTGGGCACATTGTAGACTGGTTAGGGATAGTTATCTGTGAGAAATTTCAGAAAGATTGGTGCATGCATTTTGTGGCAATTAATTTTTTAATAAATACCCAGGAATGCCTATAACTTTGTCATTTTTAAAGTTACATACATGAAACTTTGCCACGTTGTAGGTGGTACCTTGGGACCTATGTGTGTAAAATTTCAAAAACGTAGGTGCTTGCCTTGTATGGCAATTAATTTTAGAAAAATGGGTAGTAGTGGGGTAAATACATTTACGCCTCCCATTTTTTATTTTTAAAGATACAAACAGGAAACATGGGCACATTACAGGGAACACTTCACTTGATATGTGTGTAAAATTTCAGAATGATAGGTCCAGGCATGTGGTGGCAAGGTGTCTGCACACACCACTTTGAAGACTGTAGAAAATTGCTCCTGTAACGATCCTAGCGAGAGAGAGTGATCCTAGGCTCAGCCGTTCTGCTTGAGTAAAAAGTGAAAGTATCAAAGCAGACTCGAGCCAAGTGCTACTTTGTTTCTCCTTTTGTAATGGATACTAGCTCAGTTGCAGCCAAGCGTGCAAGGATCAAAGAGATGAGAGAAAGTGTTTCCTTCTTCTTCCCGGGAGGTGGGAGGGTGCAATTGACAGCCCCAGCCTCTGTGGAAAAACGTTTATAACTTTCAATCTAAAAAATTCGTAGCCACCAAATGCCTGGACCCAGCTTTCTGAAATTTTCCCGATTTTGGGGCGGATCGGATTCGGATCGTGGATCGGATCCGATCCGATGCACACCCCTAGTTTATATAATGACACTTCTTTGAATTATTTTTTGCATTTCCAACGAGAAGGAAATGGTTATGTTTCAGCAATCTTTTGTTAAAGCCTAAAGATCTTTGGTTACAGAACAATGTGTTTTACAAGCTGACCCTGTGCAATCACAAATACATTTTCTAACCCTGCCTTGAGGTGCTTGAGGTGGATTGGGGAAAGGGGATATTTCAGTGGGGATTTTTTTTTTAAAGCCACACATCATAAAAGTTTCCCAGTGCTTTCAATGTCAATTATAACCTGTCAGTTTGTAACTTCTGTGTGTTCCCACACAAAAGGCAAAAGAGCAGCTAGGGCCAAATCTACACCTTGTGTGAAATCATCACGAATGTGGAATAAAAAGCAGGAAATAACACTGAGCTCCATCGCACCAGTGATTTGTTGCACACCCACCATGCCTGGCATGTGGTTTTGCAGTGCGGTACTCATATGATGTTGTCCCTGCCCTGCATTCATCTCACCTCTTCTCCCCTTTGTTGCATTTTATTTTGGTGCGAGGAAAGTCTGGATTATTTCCCCCTCTCTCTTTTTCCTTTGTTGGGGGCATGTGCTAATGGAGTCTTGCTGACGAAAGGGGAGGGTGGGGCATTTCTCCTTTTCCAGCAAGTCGCCATAAGGGCTTGTGCTTAGTTGGTTGAATTGACTTTTTACTGCTCCAAACCCCACCCCCATTGCCCAGATGAAACCTTAAATCAGTAAATCGCTAGTCAACAAAGCCAGAGCGAGGGGGAGAAAGAGCCCACACCCATTAGAGTACCACAACCAATGAACTGGAGGAGCAAGGAGGAGGGTGGGGTGGAGTGGAAGAGCAAACAAGCAAAAATCCACGTGAAAGGGACTGTGTGTGATGGAGCCCTTGATGCGCTTATGAAATTGAGGTAAAAAACGTGGAGGCAAACCAGAGGGAAAATTGATGTGAGGGAGCCCACTATGAAAGTGGTATATGGAATGTGTCCTGTGCCCCAACAGTTATCAGTGCACTTCAATACTGCTATAAAGCAGTAGTGTCAATTTAGCCTATGTTTCCAGTTGAAAGGAGAAGAGCACCTAAGTTTCCTACTGTAAGCAATGGGAAACTTATAAAATATGCCCCTTTTCAAAAGTAATCCCTCTTGAAAGAAGCTTATTTTTGCACTCCATCTCTAATTTAGACCATGGAAGGGTACTTGTGGCCCTCCATATCTTTCTGCCTCCCATCATTCTTCACCATTGACTATGCCAGCTAGCGATGATGAGAGTTGTACTCCAGAACATTTGGAGGACCACAAGATGCTCACTCCTGCCTCAACAGAATAGTAGAAAGCCTGAGGATTTCATGTCATTTGGATGGAAAACAGCAGTGAGTTAAGCAAGAGAAGACTGGCTGGGTTATCCATTTGGAATCAAGAGCTAACGAACACAATGAAAGCAAATACACTAGTTCCAAATTAGAAAAAGTAACAAAATGAATGAAACTTAAATAAGAAAAATGACTGGAGTAATTAATTGAATGGTTCTTCCCCCACTTCCTAGCCTTTCCACATTCATCCAAGGAGATAGCAAAATAGGAACACTTTTTCAGTGCTCTGTTAATCACCCTGGGACAAACTCCAGATATTTTGGACAAAAACTCCCATTATCTCTGAGCATTGGCCATGTTGACTGGAGATTGCTTGAATTGTAGTCCAAAAGATATGGAGGACCAAGGCTGCCAGGTTGCGAAGCCATGGTAGACTTCAAATAAAGTGGAGGGAATCCATGGACCAGTACAGATATATGCACATCGTAGGTATGGGCAAAGGAGTCATGCTTGAGCTCACCAAGGGTCTCTGAACATCTGCTTGCTGCTCCTCTCTCTTCATTTTGCAGTTGGTTTTGCGTAAATGAGAAAATTGCCCCAAATAAGCAACTATTGAATGTGAAAGATGAGCAAAAAAATCCCAAATTTGCACAAATTTCTCACATAGTTTATAGTGTGGGTAATTTAAAGTATATGCATATAAGAAAGTTGTGGATTTTTCAAATGCAAACACAAATGTAAGTGGGAATTTGCAAAAGTTTTCAGAGAAAATTAGCTCTTGTTTGTGTTTTGGATTATTAATAGACAGTTTCAATTATATGCAAACTGAAACAAAATTCTCATATATTCCCTACATATATAACTTAGGTACATAGGAGTATAGAAAGCTGCTTTATACTGAGTCAGACCATTGGTCTATCTAGCCAGTATTGTTGACACTGACCAGCAGCGGCTCTCGATGGTTACGGGCAAGTGGTTTTTTTTCCCTGGAGAACCTAGGGTCTACCTGGAGAAGCCGGGGATTAAACCTGGGACCTTCTGCTTGCAAAACAGATGTTCTACCACTGGGATGCAATCCTATGCATGCCTGGACAGAAAAAAATCCCACAACTCACAACAGTATCCAGGCAGCAAGACATGTTTTCTTTCATAGGTTTATGAACTTAATTTCTGCAAGTGAATTTCTTGTGAAGTGTCTGTAATGAGTGTATAGTACTGGTGTCTTGTAAGTTGAATTATGTGGCTGCTGATGCAAGATGCCTACCATCCCACTCCAGTAGTTTGTGTTGTTGCTGTTGTGTTTTATCCTGCACCATTTATGGATTCTTTCCATAGAACAGATGCTGCAGTCCATATCTACTTAGTAGATTTTGCAACATCTCTATGTGCATTGTGATGAGGATTTGTAGGTGTGTTAGTACCCCTGGGTAATGCTAGGTCTTTCCTGAAGGTGCCAGGAACATTGACTAATTTTAAAGATTGCCCATGTCCACAGACCTCACTGTCTAGCTTTTACACATGCACATACACATGCACATACACACAGTCAACACACTCCTATATCCCTCTCCATGTTATGGCCAATTAGCCATAAGCACCAAGAGGTAGCTTGTTTTGATTTATATTGTCACCAGAATACATGGAACCAAAGACATGTCCTGACTTCAAAGAAATTGCAGTCTAAATTTAGAAAGAAGGGAAGAGGCAAATGAATTCTTTTAAGACCAGATCACTTTCACTTCACTCTCCATCGGCTAGATCATAAGAGGTGTTATTCTAGCGGTGACCAAGAGCAGATGTAGATTACAATGTAGAGCAGTGTCGGCTCCAAGTTTTGGAGGGCCGTTGGGCAAGACAACCACAATGTGGCCCCTCGCTCCAGGAGTCTACTTTCGCTTCAGCAGCATCAGCATCAGGTGCTTGCCAAACAGAAAGACAACAAGCATGCAGGTAGCAGATTCTACTGCTCCTCCTTCCTGCCACCATTGTTGTCTGGGTCAAAGCAGGAGGGAGGTGAATAAGTAGGTTGTCATGATGAAGAGGAGGAGCAAGTCCAGGGACTCTTATCTGTGGGCTCTCCGCTGGTCTGTGGACCCTTGGCAGATGCCCAACCATGCTGAACCTTGATGCTGGGCCTGCAACTGGCCTCCGAAAATTATTCACTCTGTCTGTGAAAAGAAACATTGAGGGGACCTGTTCACTATTTTTTTTTTTGGCGGGGGGAGAAATTCTATAACTGTTTTTCAGGGGTGAGGCTCAACATAGTGTTGACATCCTGGCCACATTTTGCATCATCCACAATGTCCAGACTACCTTCCAACAGCTGGATGAATTAACACTGACTCACTCCTTTGCTTGAGTCCCTCTGAGCTAATCAGGTTAGATTTTAAGGCCCTTCCCTTAATCTTCACCCAGTCTCAGCTATGTAAAATACTATATTTTCCTCTATTTATTTCAACAAACTTCCTTTGTGATGCTGTCTTGACGTTCATCAGAGGACTGGATTATTCTCTCTTCTTGCTCCACGAGATTTGGTTGTTTGGTAGTAAAGGCTCCTGTAGAGGTTCAGGCAGGCCCAAGCTCCCACTTCGCTATAAACTGCACGATGTATGGGGAAAAGCAAATTAATTTCTTCTAAGTATCCCAATGGGCTTCCTCTTTGGTTCAGTTACAGTGCAAGCGTTCCAAGTTCACATTCCTAGTTGAAAGACATTAGATATATCAAGTGGCTGTTCTACCCACCTAAAGTATTTTGTATATAGGCGGGATATAAATTGAATAAATAATAATAATAATAATAATAATAATAATAATAATAAGGCATTCATCACACTATCATAATTCCCTACTCATGATTTTGTGTGGGTGACCCTCCACTTCCCTAAAAATGCAGCATTTAATTGTGGAAGCAAAAGAAGAAATGATTTATCCTTGCATATTTGCACTATTATGCTATACCATAGTGCCACCTATATGTTATGTAGTAGTAAAGCTAAAGTATTGTTCTCAGGCATTGTTGGGGGAAATTAGTGTATGCCACAAAAATTCAGAGAAAATTCAGAGAAAATTCTGGAAAGTGTTTTTCTTTCTCTAAACAGTTGAGAAAAAGAAATGATTTTTTTCCAGAAAAAAAAGTCTTCTACGAAATTACCATTTAATAAAACTTGATTTTGGAAATGGATAGAGTCAACTTTTAATGGGCTGGTATACAGTGAATATTGACATAAATCGTATATATGAATGATAGCTTAATTTTGGGATAAACTAGTAGGATAAAGAAATTACAATTCCTCAGTATTAACTTCTACCAGTGCTCTCCAGATTGTTGTGCCCTATACATCCTGTTAATTCATCAGCTAATAGGGAAAGGAATATTGCCAATGTGGATAAATGAAAATGAAACAAATGGACTCTTCCTTTGATCTTCTTGTGTAATGGGGCCATCAATCAATGAGATTTTTTTTTCCTGGAATGATTAAGTCACAGATGGGAATTATTTTGGCTTATGGATACAATGGGTATACAAAACTCTTTATTTTGGCTTGGATTTAACTGTAGGAATTGCGCAGTCTCATTCCTGATGGGCTTGCAAAAAATAAAAATGAAAATGCAGTGCTATCACATTTGCTGGATGCAAGAGAGAATAGTCTTAGCATTTCAACTAAATGTCAACTGTCAGATAAGGGAGGCAATTATGAGCAGGCAGAAGGTTTGACTAAAATATAAACCCACACCAAAAATAGTAAGGAGGACATTTTTGAGGGGGCGGCGGAGAGAGGGAGATGTTTTTATCTCTGTCTCTCTTTCTCGTTCACACACACAACTAAAGGGTAGTTAATATAAGCAGCTCATTGCTGGGAGTAACTGTGAAGGCAAGCATTATATCTCATCTTTTCTAATTATCCAGGTTTGTGGAGCTCCCTTCCAAATGCACTGCACAAGACCTTCAAACAGGACTTAGCAAAGTATCTGTTCCAGGCCACATTTCCATGACGATGGTTTCACGCTGCTGGGTTTTGAATATCTGAACTTCATTATGAACTGACATCCCTGAGGTATCCTGATGTGTCTTCGTGAAATCAGTGTCATCAATGCAGTTGTATAAATACTTTAAAGATGCAATTCTATGCAGGTTTAGACTACACTCAAATTGGGGGATTTGCCAGAATTTATTAGGCCTTTGTCACACTTGGTAGTAGGGGTGTGCAGAGCGGGTCTTCTCTGCCCTGAAATTTGGAGCAGAGCTCTGATGAGGTGCTTTCCCACTCTGATTTTCAGAGCGGCTCTGTCTCTGGCCTGTCGGATTACCCATCGGAAAACCATTCCATTTTCAGATAACCACTCTATTATAGTCAATGGAAATTAACCAAAATGCTTACAGCTCACTCATTTTTAAAGATAAGTGGATGAAACTTGGCACCGTGAGAGCTCTTCAGTAGGGATTTAGTCATGCCAAGTTTGAAGCAGAGCTCTTCATCCATTGATTTTTAGTAAGATGAAACTTGGCACCATGGTTGAGATCTGCTAGATTCTCCCACCCCATTTCATCCCATTACAGCAAATGGTCCAAACACTTCAAATCTCTATTTTTATAAACTGAAGATGCATAGCTGTGCATCAGCAAAGTAAAGGATAAAAGCTCCCTCCATAATTGTGCAGGGGTGAATTAATGCAGAATCAGAGAGGATGGTGTGTGTGTATGTTTATGGGGAGAATGGTTTGAGGGGGGAATTTAAAAAATTCTAAAAATCAAGGGATGCACAGATCTCCTTCGAACTTGGCATGCCTACATAAGAGCTATTATGTGCCAAGTTTCATCTCTTTATCTTTAAAAATGACAGAGATGTAGGCATTTTTGTTAATTCCCATAGGCTATAATGAAGCGGTTATCCAAAAACGGAACAGAACTCCGATGAGGCGCATCTCCACTCCGCAGGTATTTGAAAGTTTTGAAACTGTCCACTCTCTGCTCCAAAAAACTCAAATCATCCTCAGAGCTTCATCGGACTTTTGGAGTTTCAGGGCAGAGCGCATGCCCCTACTAGGTAGATTCTTCAAGAGATGCTGGGAGGGCCAACCCTTTCATGCAGTAGGGTGAAGCAATCTGCTTCAGGTGTCAGAAAAGAGGGAGGTAGGAATGAGCATCTGAAGGTGCAACAAGAGTATTCAAAGTGTTGGCCCTGGTGGGATGGGTGCTTTTTGAGCTCTGCAGAAAATTTACAAGAACTCGACCTGTAGAATCAGCTGTGGAGCAGCCTTCTTGGGCCACATGGAGTCAGTGGACATCTGGATCATTTCTTTTTTAACTTCCTTGAAATTTATGCAAATTTATTTGCAGGAAACTATGCACATTTCTAATGAGAATATGCCACCTTGGAAAATATATGGGGGGGGGGGAATTGTATGACATGGATGACAGTACACTAAATGTTATGTGCTAACATAAGTTACGTTATTTATTTTGCAAACCTGTCTTATGGAATTAGTTGCGTATTTTTCCGCATGATGGAAAAGTTTTTTGAGTCTGTCACAGGAATCCAGAATGAAGAAGCCTGCACATGGAACACATGAGATGAATTTCACAAAATGTGGACATATATAGCTTCAGGCAATGAATGCTTTACACTGTGCCTGGCTCATTTGGGCATGGGGATGCCATTGCGAGTGGGGGAGAAGGACACGACGAGAAGGCTCGCCGTTGGTGGCCTCAACATGGTACCGCTGGTGGAGGAAGGGGCCTAGTCAGTGCTTTTAGCTGGCAGAGCCCTTCCCTTCCACCTCTTTGTCATGTGGCTCCCTCCATGAATGCAGTGTGGGCTTTGCTGGTTGTCCTTTTGGCGTCCAAGTAGGAATTTTTGGCTCATAGTCTGATTGGGCGGGGCCATCTCGTGAGATCTTTTCCCGGAAAGGATGCAATGATGCCAGAAAGGACACAATGGTGTTGTGTGCCGGGAGGATGCACTGGTGCCAGGAACACAGAGTCACCGTGCCGAGGAGCGGGCAATGGTGGCAATGCCAATAGCTCTGCCATCTGCACCTGGGTCTTTGTAAGTCCAGTCCTCCCAGGCACTTGTATGCTGGGAGTTGTAGATTTTTCCGGGGCCTTGGAGTGGGCAAAGAGATGGCGGATCTGCCATTTTTTGACAGATCCATCATTAAATGGCCTCCAGACTTCAGATCTGGAAGTCCGAGACCCGAGGTTTGCACAGGCCTACTTTTTAGGCTTTGGTGAGCTCAACCCCGCAAGATCACCAAGCCCTGCTCTTGCAGCCCCACTTCTAGGAGCCTGGCCACATGAGCCTTTGCCAAGTGCTCAGGAGGTTTACGAGCCTCCTGAGCTCTTGGCAAAGCATGCTTTCTGGGGCCTCTGGAAGGTGCGAAATTCCCCTGGCCACACCAGTGGCGGCTGCCATTAATGCAGTGGGGGGAAAGGAGCAAAAGTGTTCCACAACCGAATGTCAGGGCAGACCCACACCTGATTACTCTCAAAGGCTTGTGAGCACTCAGATGTGGGTCCCTCCTAGAATCGGGCAGGTCCGCCTGGCCCAGTGAGGGACGGACATGGGAGTGTCCACTGCCCTCACAGGCCCAGGTGGAATTTTGCAACAATGCTAGTGCTTTTCTCCACTCAACCAGGAAATATGTTTGGAAATTATATCCGGATTGGGAGTAGTAGTAAAGGGGTAGTAAAGGGAAAGTGGAGGAGGTGTTTAGAACCCTTTCATACTGCTTCTCCCTTGTACATTGGCTGCAAACACAGGGTGTTTTATTTATTTATTTATTTATTATTTTTTAATAATAATAATAATTTATAACCCACCTCTCCCTCCGGATCGAGGCGGGGAACAACAACAATGTAAAACACAAGAATCACAAAACAGTTAAAATTTTAAAAAACAAGAAAAAATACATAATTAAAAACATCTTAAAATTCATTTGGATAGGCCTGCTGGAAGAGAGCAGTCCTCATGACTCTCTTAAATACATGAAGACTGCTAATTTGTCTAATCTCCCCCGACAGACCATTCCACAGTCTGGGAGTGATGGAAGAGAAGGTCCTCTGGGTGACACTCGTCAGCCTAGTTCTGGCTGATTTGAGTAAGTTCTTCCCAGAGGACCTAAGTGTGCGGGGAGGATTAGAATTACTATTGAATATCGAAATTCACCCCCAAACCCCAGATCTTGGAAATCCTTCCAGAGCTCTGACCACCACACTATGCTAGTGCATAAAGATATGCCTAGTGGTAATGGTGGGCAGAAAGAATATCAATGTTCTTTATGACTTTCTCAATAAGCAACAGCAAAGCTCAACTATGTATTCATCACACTGTTCGATAAAGCCATTGATCCTTGCCTGTGATTCTTCTAAATACTATTTACATGTATTTATTTTTATATTCTGTTGTAACGAGCAAAACAATTTCTTTTCAGCTGAAGACATTTAAAGGCAATCATGAAGTACAAAATCGCTTAATGAGAAAGTCATTATATAAATGAATTTAATCGGTGCTGCAGATCCCTTATAGAAAATGAACAAAATAATAATGTTCCCTATTTTTTAACTTCACAAATTCTAAAGGGTATTTAGTGTTCTGCTATTAATAACACAAAATGAAAAAATAAAAATAAAGGCAAAGAAGATCAAGCCAAATGCATAGTAAGTGCTACAATAGTAGTTATCTCCTGTACTGCAGAACACATTGAAATGTACTGCAATAGATATGTCAGTGTCATTAATTTCCATTTGGCATCAATTGCTTTGAGTGTCTCATGTGGTTCTCATAAAATTGTGCCAGGGGGAGGGGGGTCAAGGCAAAGGTGGCCTTTGTCAAGTCATAGTAGGTCTTCTATTTGCTTAATCCATTGAGTAAGCCTGATTTGGAAGCTTTCTCATAACACTAGAACCCAGGGTCATCCCATCAAGCTGATTGGTGGGGGATTCTGGACAGCTAAAGTGACATAATTCTTTATACAGTGCATAATCAAACTATGGAATTCACTACCCCAAGATGTAGTGATGGCCACCAATTTGGATGGTTGTAAAAGACGAATTACTTGGAGGAGAAAGCTATCAATGTTTATTAGTCCTGAAGACTATATGCTACCTTCAGCATCAGCAGCAATAACCCTATATACACCAGCTGCTGGGGAACATGGGTGGAAAGGTGCTGTTGCAAAAATGCCCTGCTCATGGGTTTCCCATGGCCAGCTGGTTGGTCCCTGTGTGAACAGAACACTGGACTAGACAAACCCTTGGCCTGATCCTGCATGACTCTTCTTATGTTCTTTTACAGGAGTCAGGGAGTTTTATCTACTGGTAGGCTAGCAGTGAAATACTAGAGGTAGCATTGTACCGCCAGCGTTTTACAAGCGCTGGAGGAACAACTAGCATAAATAGGTCTGAGCAACCTAGAGCCTAATAAACTCATCATGAGTTGTGGAATGGCTTCTAGACAGTTTGTGCCACAAGTTTTGCCACTGCTGGTGCACTAACTCATGCAATGGCCTGAGCAGCAGCTTGTGCAATGGCTTGCACAACCAGAATCACAATATTGTCTTTGACACTTGAGCAAGATCAACACAGGCTTTCCACAAGCAGCCGAAGCATTACCTTATAGGAATGACACCATTGGATTGCAACCATTGGATGCAACCCAAGAACTATTATTTGGCTGTGATCTGTTGGTGAAAAGAAACTTCCTTGACTAGTATAGTTGGTCTTCCTGCAGGTCCTTTCTGTGACCAGAATAGGCTAGCAATGCACAGACTTAATTCTTTATTTGAAATACCTCAGATTACCACTTCAAGACCCATTGCAGGTTGGAGATAGTACTGCTGTCAGCTCCCCCCCCAACCCCCTGTTATACACTTCTCTGTAATCCAATCTTTGATCTACATACGGTACTTTTCCCCTTTCATTATCAATGGATATCTTTCGTTCCGACTGTAATCATTTCTGGTCTTACATTTTCCTGCACAGTTT
This sequence comes from Anniella stebbinsi, assembly GCA_029215795.1. Classification (NCBI taxonomy): domain Eukaryota; kingdom Metazoa; phylum Chordata; class Lepidosauria; order Squamata; family Anniellidae; genus Anniella; species Anniella stebbinsi. The sequence continues at coordinate 107,023,216 of JARDYH010000002.1, read as the reverse complement.
CATGAGGACACATTATTATGCAAGATAAAAGACAAAATCTGAGATTCCCAATGTGTGTGTGCAAGCCAAGCATTTGATAGAAGACAAGTAGAACTGCGTTAAAATGACAACACTAAAATGATAGCACTAAGCCCCTGAGTATATAGCAAATCATAGTCAAGAAAGAGTTATACAGTGATTCACGAACATAATTTGGATTCTTAAGCATTATTTCTATAACTGCACAGAACCCCTTTGATATGAGTGAGATGAAATAGTAGCAAACTTGAGCTTTTTTTCTACATGCTTCATCACATTGGGATCCCAAAAGGGATTCATTTACATTCAAAATAAGCATCATGTAATATATTCCTTGGACCTAGTTTAAGCATTTGAAAGGCTGTTGAAAACCTTTGCATGGTGCAGTGGGTATCCCCTTCACCATGCGGATAATTTCAGGTACAAGCAGTGCTGCATGCAGTGACCTGATAGACAAAATCATTCCACCACCATCACCAAATGGGGAGATATGGTGCAAATTGGTGCATGTGTATTATATACAGCACTGTCTCAATTCAATTCCTTTATTGCGGCCGAATGGCCAGAGAAACATAGAACACATCCGTACAAACAATATAATAAATTAAATATACAATGATTTAGGGGAAAAGGTACATAAAAACTATAATCAGCTTATGTTAATAAATGTGCTCTGCAGGCTAGTATGTTATAGATGAATTTAGGTACCTGGGTTGTAATGTATTTGTCCTTGCCCTGTAGTAAAAAGGTTACTGTTTCGTGCGGCTTTTTCCCTGTTAAATTTTTTATTATTGGGCCAATTATTAAGATCCTGTCATCTCTATAGAAGATACACTCCAAGAGCATATGTTCAACAGACTCAACCACTACATTGTTACAAGGGCAGACTCTCTCTTCGATTGGAATTTTCTTGAACCTTCCTATCATTAAGTTCGAGGGGAGGGCATTGAATCTCGCCAGAGAGAAGGCTCTCCTGTATTTGGGCACTATTAGCCACTTCAGGTAGTCCATTCCCTCTCTGCAGTCCAAACTTGGGAGCCCCAGAGAGTGTGGGGAGCATGGGCCTTGGGCATTTCTCCTCAACTCTTGGAGGTCTATATCCCTCAAACTTTGGCTCACAATTCTCTTAGCTACAAGAATATCCGAGCTCAGTAGAAAAGGGAGAGGGAGCCCTAGCAAGTTGGTCTTCTGGGCTATCGCTTTCACCCACTGAGAATTGTAAGTGTCCAGGAGAACCTGCGACACTAAAGAGTTAGGGGTGAGGCTGTGATACAGTCTGAGCCAATATTGTATTGCTTGGGTCCAAGCTATAGAGCCCAAGGAGGATAGACCCACTTCTAAATTGAGAACCGCCCCCGCTACACATCTGGGGGTGCCAAATAAGAGCCGTAAGTATGACGACTGTATGCCTTCAATCGAACCTTTGTTCAAGGGGAACCATATTGGTGCCCCAAATAACTTTTGGGCAGCTAATTTAGCTCTGAATACTCTGATTGCCGCTGGTAGGAATCTCCCGCCCTTTTGGTAAAAGAAGCGGCATAGCGCTCCCATTGACTGCTCAGCTTTTTCTTTAATGTAGTCTATGTGTGTTTTCCAGCCCAAATTCGCCTGGAACCATAACCCAAGATATTTGATACGATCAACTTGGTCGACTCTCTGCCCACCCATTTTCCAGGAGAATTGGGCTTTTTTCTTGGAAAAGACCATTATTTTAGATTTTAAATGGTTAATGGTGAGTCCGTTAACCACACAGTATTCTGCTAAGCTATTGAGCAATCTTTTAAGGCCTAGGCGTGACTGGGAAACTAAGACCGCGTCATCGGCATAGAGAAGAAGATTCACACTAAAGTGACCTAATTTAGGGGGGGTGAGATTGGACTGGGGCTAACCAAGTAGGGAGATCCACCAGATAAAGATTGAAGAGAGAAGGGGCCAGCACACCGCCCTGCCTAACTCCTTGTGAGAGGATAAATTCGTTAGTGACCTGACCCTGATTGCCACAGCGGACTTGGGCTGAGGAATTAAAGTACAATGATTTTATCAAAAATAGTAGCCTGCCCTCCATTTCGAATTTCTCCAGCTTCGACCATGGTATTGAGTCAAATGCAGCCTTTAGGTCGATAAAGGCGCAGAAAAGTTTGCCACCTTTAGTGTTGGTATATTTAAGTGCCAGATGCAGCAGGGTAAGACAATGGTCATTAGTAGAGCTCCCCGATTGAAAGCCGATCTTGCCCCAGGATGTTTCTATCAGTTATCCATTCTCACAGTTTGATGTTTAAGTGGCTGGTGTAGATCTTGCCTACAACTGATAGTAAGCTGATTGCTCTATAGTTGCTTGGGTCTTTTCTGGGGCCTTTTTTGTAGATTGGTATTATCACTGCTTTCCGCCAGAGTAGGGGTATTTGTCCCGAGTTATTTATCTTTGTGAAAAGAGGGGCTAAAAATAATGCCCACCACCTTGGATTGCTCTTTAGCAGGTCAGTACTGAGTCCGTCTGGGCCAGGAGCCTTGCCGGCCTTTAATTTGAGAATCAGCTTCTCGATTAAGGAGGAATCTACCTCCGGCCATATCGGTACGTTAGACTCGATAGAGGGGCAAGACTTTTGCTCGGGGGCTTTGTTAAATACGGATTTGAAGTGATCTTCCCAGATTATTGCTGCTATTTGATTGGGCGTAGTCCCACACCCATTTCTTGTTGCGCTCGCCACTATTTGCCAGAAAGCTTTGTTATTTTTGGTAATTGAGGCCGCTATTAGCAATTGCCATGACTCCCGGTCCGCTTCATACTTCTTCCTTCTAAGAAGCTTTTTATAAGTCTTTTTTAGGTCAAAGTAGATATCTGGGAGTTGTTGTTCATTATTCTGATGGTAAGCAGCATACACTGTCTGAAGACTCTTTCTTGTTTCGATGCACTCTCTGTCGAACCAGTTTTTGCTTGAGCGCTTAGGCCCTAGCTTGTGGACTTTAGTCTGAAAAGCATCAGTTATATCTTGGATCATTGTCTCATAAGCTTCTATAGACAATTCAGGGGATTGTGTAGCCACTATTAATCTGGTGTACTTAAGATAACATTTGGCTTTTAATTTTTGGGCAAAAATATCAGCCATCTCCTTTATCCACCTGACCTTTATTGTGTTAGTAGAAGTTTGGATGTTAGCTGGTAATGGACTGCATATTTTCAGACGAAAGGGCCCTTTCAGAGTCAGTGCCAACTCCAGCGGGCGGTGGTCACTGTCCAGTCGATTGGCCACACAGAAATATCCGACAGCATTTTGTAACTGGTTGTGGAGGATGAAATAATCAATCACACTAGAACCCCTAGAAGGGGTACAGGTGAATTCTCCTTGCTGGTCCTTATCGAAGCGACCATTTAAAATGATTAAGTTGTTTCTGGCTATCATCTGTAGCAGGCAGTGGCCCGCAGTATTAATGTACCTGTCTTTAGAATGACGGGCTGCATCCAATGATGATGTTTTAGGTGTGTCGTGCCCCTGAAAGCCCTTTGATGGAGGAGCTGAGAGATTGCTGGTTCTGGTATTGAAGTTGCCAGCTAATATTGGTGACGCAGTTGGGTATTTGGCCATCAGGTCCATTAAATAACTTTCTGCTTTCAGCCAGACCTCCTGTGTAGTCTCTTTGCCGGTCACTGGTGGAAAATAAAAATTGCAAAGCAACAGCGTGGGCCTTGAGGAGCCCAAGATAATGTGAAGAGCCTGTATCGAGGAATCGTGGGACGGTAGTTTAGTTATTCCAACTTCCAGAGCCGTTGAAATTAATACCGCCATACCCTGGTGGTTCCTTCCTTTGCCTTTATTTTGGAGTGCAGGTAGGCAATGTGAGACAAATCCATTTAGATGAATCTCATCGCAGGTCCATCCGGCTATGTTCCATGAGAGAAACTTAAGTATTGTGTTGCCACAGGTGGCGGTTAGTCAGTTTAATTCGACAATTGAGTCCAAATGCCCCTCCTTATTGTCCATAATGCATCCATTTTTAGGTCTTCCCGGTTGCTTGCCTAGGTCTGTACCCTGCACACAAGGCTGTGGAGGGCCGTCGGAGCCACCGTCTAACATGGTATACACTGATCCCAAATGAGTACATGGGTAAGTATTTAAGTTAGTGATGGTGTTGGTGTTGGATCTGCTACCTCTATTGCTGGTCTCTGATTGCTGTTTGGGTTTTTTTGAGCTAATAGGATCAGAGTAATTCAGCTCATGGTCGTTCTTTTCCGATAAAGCGGGATTATTTAATGAGACATCAGTTCCGCCTTTGGTTATCTTAATCTTGGGGCTCAAAGCAATACTTTGATTTTGGTGGTTCATGTACTGATCTTTTTTGATTGAGTCGTTACAGCACTGTTTATGCAGGGAAGCCCACTTCCCACCCAGCTAGGACATCTTGAGCGGGAAGCATTTTTTTGTGGGTGGGAAAGACCTGGATAGATGCTTCACAAGGGCTTAGCATATTATTTTATTTTATTTCTAACCCGCCTCTCCATCCAGATCGAGGCGGGGAACAAGAATATATATAAATATAAGAATCATAAAATAGATACATATGTACCAAATTTGAGATCAATCCCTCCAACCCTCAATTTTATATGAATTTATTAAAGGTTGTTTTAGTTCTGACGGATCAGAATGACAGTTCGCCACGTGCGTTCATTCAGACCTGTCAGAATGGAAATGATCTTTAAAAATTCATATAAAATTGAGGGTTGGAGGGATCAATCTCAAATTCCATACACATACTTAGGGATACCCCCTAAGCACTGTGACCAAGTTTCAAGCCTCTACATTTTAAAATACAGAAGTTATAGGTATATTTATATGGCAGTCTGATAAAATGATAAAATTGCCCGAAAATTATCGTCTCCGATGATTATCGTAGGTTTTTCTATCATATCGTCATCGTTAAACACATGCACGATAATGACCTTATCATATCGTTATCGTACATTTTAACGATACGATACACATCCCTAGTTGCCTTTGTGAACCTTAGTGTCTCACCTACTTGGAGCTGTGCGGCACCAGGGGGAGGAGGTGATGCAGTGTGGCCTCCCCACATTTACACTGAAGTGTAGCTTAAGAAATAGACTGGACTTTACTCAACTCCTGGCTTTAGCAGAGTGGCTTGCTAGTTGCCTGGAGAAAGGACCTAATAGATTCCCATACTTTTAACATATAGATGCAGGGAGAGGTGAAATTCCTTTGAGGTTTAGAGGTCAAGATCCTCCTGTTCTTTTGGCTCATGCCTGGGTATGACATGTCAGCACCCTGACTTATTCAGTCAGACACCACTGGTGCATACACCAATCCTGACCAGTACTGCCAGCAAAAACTGATTGTTGTAGGCATTACAGCTGCTACCATTGCTACTTGAGCCATCTGTTGTGGTACCATTGCAGCTGCTAATCACTTCCTGGTGGACTTACCTGAAGGTGATGGTGTCCTTTGTAGTGCTGGGCAGACACTTGGCTCTGATAGGCGGAGAACTATGTAACCCTGCCAGGGGGTGTGGTTGATTGGTGAATGTGGCACCCGAGACCCGCAAACGGTGGGAGCTATGTCAGTATCAATGCAATGCTTGGGCAGGGGACACCCAGGCATAGTAGTTGGAGTGACCATATGAAAAGGAGGGCAGGGCTCCTGTATAGTTGACAGTTGTATTGAAAGAGGAATTTCAGCCAGTGTCATTTGTATGCATGCAGCACCTGGTGAAATTCCCTCTTCCTCACAACAGTTAAACCTGCAAGAGCCCTGCCCTCTTTTGTATCTGGTCACTATACTAGAGTGACACTGCAATATCTTGGTCTTGTCTTTTATTCTTGATGCCACCATGTTCACTACATGATTCCTAATTGGCTGCCATCAGCAACATGCCTAGTGTGAGAGCCAGTGTGGTGTAGTGGTTAGAGTGTTGGACTGAGACTCAGAAGACCTGGGTTCTAGTCCCCACTCGGCCATGGAAGCCTACTGGGTGACTTTGGGCCAGTCACGGAAGCTCGGCCCAACCTACCCCACAGGGTTGTTGTTGTGAGGATAAAAATGGAAAGGGGGAGGATTATGTACATTTGCCTGGAGTTCCTTGGAGGAAAAAAGGTGGGATATAAATGCAATAAATAAATAAAAGTGAGTCTATGGATCCGTCTATGTCCATTTCATTGCCCCCTTTTGGCCTCTAGCTGAGATTCTTCAAAATAAAAATCTGCACAAAAATTTGCATATAATGCATATTTAAACATTTCCACTGATCCATGTTTCAGAACATAATTTCTCTCTAATTATCTGTTTCTGCACACATTTCATTCAAAAACACACACATTTAAAATCAAATTTTGATTCATTTTTTGAGTCAGAAACTGCATCACAAAATTAAGAGAAGTATGAAATCTGAAAAATATCTAGATTCTGATCAGCATATTATTCCACGGCATGGGAATCAGCCAAGAAAGAGGCCGTAACCAGGGCATGTTTGCAACGGCTAGAGGAAACAATAGCACCTAAATGGATCAGGAAAAAAAAAACGATATTCATATAATTAAAGTGTGTGTGTGTTTTCAGATAAACACATCAAACCTGCCCGCCCCACTGAAACAGCTATGGATTTTTTAAAGCTATCTAGTTCTGAAGGTTCTTCATAAATAATTAGTGCTATTATTTGGTACAGCCTTAATGACTAAACAACAGCATAGCCTTCACCATCCTTAAACCCCAATTATTTCAGTAGAGTTTGAACATACAACAGCTACCATTAACTCATAAGCCACCTAATGAGATTCTAAAATGATTCTGCTTTCCATTAAGGACATTCTTCGTTTTGAGCAGATGCTGAATTTTAAATAAATATACTTTGCTAAAACATGTTTTTGCTGTAAAGTCCGGAAACAAAATGATTCGGAATTCCACAATCAATTTTAATATTCATGCACTTTAGCATTAAGTGTGTCTCAAGAGTATAAAGATGTTCCAAGAGCTAATTTCACTATGTACGATATTCTTGTCTTGCTGAGATATCTGATATTAATTGCTCTAATTTGAAAGTTACAACAAAAAACTATTAGATGTTTCTTGTTAAATTAAAGCTCCTTGAAAATACTTGATTAATGCCATATTGCATTAATTTAAACCTTTTCTCTTTCCAGTTTGGTGGAACAGCTAGGCAAAGTTCTTACATGTAGAAGGGAGACAGGATGTTATATGTGTTTAAATGCATATTAAGCCATCTATTGTGTGTAATTGTATACTTAAAATAAAGGTTAACCATCTCTCTCTCTCTCTCTCTTCACATATACATACATACATACATACATATATACAAACAAACACATATGTGCACTTGTGCACACCACTTAGCCCTCTTATCACTCATCATACAACTTCAAGAGAGAGGGGGAACCATAATATCTCTCAAACTTACTGTAATCATTTCACTATTATAGGTTGAAGAACATCAGAACATAAAGACAATTGTGTCGAATCAGGCCAATGGTGTTTCTAGTCCAACCCAATGCCTATGGAGAGCTGTGATCACAGGACGAGCTCAACAGCCTCCTCCCACTCAGATAATATCAAGCCATCAGGAGTCTAAAGGTGGCAGTATTGTAAGAAGGGCCTCTCCAGAAGATCTTAAGGGCTGGGTAAGTTTATATGGGAGAAGGCGGTCTTTCAGGTAGCCAGGGCCTAAGCCATATAGGGCTTTTTCAAGTAAAATCCAGCACTTTGAATTCTGGCCAGAAACGGACTGGAAGCCAGTGGAGCTGTTGTAACAAGGGGGTCACATGCTCTCTGTAATGAGTAGGATTGTCATGAGTGCCTGACTGGGTCCGGGAGCCTGGTGGACCCCTGCATCCACCCTGTGGACCCAGTCAGTCACTCCTCTAGCGAATGCGGATGCCCCCAAGCTCTTGTGCGGTCCCGGCAAGAACTCGGCAGCTGCCTGCCAGTGCCACAAAATTGCACACTTCCCCCTTCCTGCATCAATGGCTGCTGCCATTGATGCAATGGGGGGAAGTGTGCCTTTTTGAAAGCTTCAGTAAATTGTGCATTCCCTACCCCCCCCCCCCACACACACACACCAATGGCACTCTTAAAAACCCCACTGATGCAAAGGGAAAGGTCAAGTGCTTGCCAGGCCAAGCTGAGCCTCACAAGAGGCTCACATGGCCCGGCGAGCAGGGGTAGATGGCGGATGGCAGAATGATGGGGCGAGCACACTTTCTTATTGCGGTAGTGGTCCTTCCTGCTAGCTGAATATGTTTAGACCTGACGGAGTACCAACATCGGATACTGCCCTATGAGTTCCGTCTCTGTTTAACTAGCTTTTCCTTTTCAACGGTGAATGCTTCTGATTCAGTGTGCCCAGCGTACGCTCCAGTGCAAACACACAGCTGCTAGACAAATGGCCCTGTCCATTCACTACAGTGGAAGTAGACCTGCATAGTTCCCACACAACTGCTCCTCCCATAGAACTGAACAGGGAAATCCTTGTGGCCGCAGTGCTCTGCCTTAGGTATTGGAACTCCTGCAAGGCAAGGAAGTGCATTGTCCCACCTGACAAATGGGTCTCTGCTATAATGCAAGGAAAGGAGTGCCAGTCCAAATAACATATTTATTTTAGCAAGGGAAGTAAAAAATAATACGCAGGCAGTGGGATATGATGATTGAAATAATGTTTTCTGAAGGTGGTATCTGTATTCTTAGGCCGGTGAGAAGTATCCTAAAGCAACTGACAAGATGTGTGTAGATCATTATTCCCCTCTGTTAAGTGATAATAAGAAGAAAAATGAAACTGAACAAGATCTTGTCATTCATTCTGTACAAACACTTCGGTATTTTTACCAGTGTTTTGACAAATGATGGAAACAAAATCTATTTGTATTTGTGCTACTGCAGCTTCAGTCCTATGCACAGTTAGAAGGAAGTACGCTCCACTGCAACGACAGTTTATTGTTTATTAGCCAGACAGGCCATGCACATACAGAAACACAATAAAAAACTCCTCTCAGTCAGACAGAATATCAAAATACAAAGTGTTAGCAAAATAGCTAACAAGGGCAAGTTAAAACATCTTGTAATCCTGGACAATATTTGCTAATATGTCATCTTATATTGATATGTTTATGGCGGCCAGTGACCTCAGTTTCTCCAGAGCCTGTTTGAAAACTTGGCAGTCCTATATGACGTACAGTAATCTGTACCAGCCAATAATGTTAAAGTAATGCTTACAGAGGAGTTGTGATCAGACCCAACAATTAAGGGCTCAAAATATTATTTCCTCAGCTCTGCATACAATATAAATAAAATATTATATTTTATTACAGCATATTCTGATGAAGTTTTTCGAAACAGGTGGAATACCAGAGTCCTGTAAAAATATGAGGTATTATATGCTGATTATTATGTGAAACAATATACAGTGGACAACGTTGGAATAGTACTACTAAATAATACTGAATAGAATGTGTTCATGAGTGTATCTCTGTATGTATACCAATTTACTTTTATACAATTGGTTATACTTCAAGAATATATATGCGGGAGATATTGTAAAATATTATACAGAGGACAATGTTGGGAATTGTATCTGTAACACTTACGTGCATACAATGAGTATAATTATATGAACACGGTTGTTCATTGATAAAGATAAACACAAATTGTGGACTTATCAATTTTTTGGAGTTCTCTACCTTGAGACAGCCAGCTGGACAATCTGGTTTCACACTATGGTGGACCTATAGCGTGCCTTCACTTCCATCAGCTGGAGTGAATTCAGTCTGCATCTAGTCATAAACCGTCTTAGCTCATATGAGGTGACAGATGTCAAGTACGGGGGGACCTTCCCTGGGAAGGCAACAACACTTTTATAAATCATGTTGGAACAACTCCCAGCAGCGATGGCCATTGCTGTCTGGATGTCAACATCATGCAGCCTTCTAAGGATTTCCTCCCTGGCACTATTGTATCCCCTCAAAAATAGGTATGTTTGCGAAAAACCCAACGCAGAAATATATATGCTTATCTTGTCTGCCCATGAGTCTCTCCCTTGCTAATAAAACCAAGGGTGGGACCAGTTGAAACACTATCTTTAGCCAAAAGAAGAGTCAATGCAATAATTCTTGGGGTCTGACCAGTTGCCTTGTTTATAAATGGGAACCACGAAAGCCACCGCCCAATCTTGGAGAAATTTCCCAGTTCTGTCAATAGATGTAAATAAGGCTGCTTACATCGGGATCCACCAATGGGGATAATCAATCAAAACATCTGGTGGGTTGCACTTCCTTCCGGGGGCCTTTCCTCAGTTCAACTTTTGTATAAGCATAGCTATTTCCTTGCAAGTGACTGGGGCCCAGCTAGGCAACTCTGGGTCTTCCTCTTGCAATGGGGGTTAGGCAGGCCATCTCATCATAAAAAGGGAACGAAACTGTAGTTCCCATTCATGTGTGGTGATAAAAGTATCAATAGATGGAGTCCCAGAGTGTCTTAAAGCTGAGATAAGATGCCAAAATCTGGGTTTATCATTATTTTCAAGTGCTGATGCTAGGCTTCGTTGAATACAATGGGACTTAAAATTCTGAGTGAAGGACTGTTGCGAAATGCCTTCCCTTCACAGGAGATTTCACCTATATTTTCAGGTGGCGGAGAAATTTCTTGCCAATTTGATCCAGAAGGAAGGCTATTATTATGGGCAGCCACAGCAAGATCTTGTCATTCATTCTCTTTGGCACCACCACAGGCATTGGCAGCAGCAAAACTTGTCTTTGAGCTGCCTAGACACTATTTTGTTTCATCCCATTTGAGAGATGAGCACCGGTGCTGCCAATACCCTCTCTGCCAGGACTGCTGGTGGCAAAGCTTGTTCTGAATCTAGCAATGAATATCTTGTGCTTGTTCTGGTGGCCTGGATTTGCCTCTCCTGCCCCAGTTAAATTTATTTATTTATTTATTTATTTATTTTATTCCATTTATATACCGCCCCATAGCCGAAGCTCTCTGGGCGGTTTACAACAATTAAAAACATTGAACAATTAAAACACTGATATACAAAATTTAAAAGCATAAAAACAAGTTAAAATTACAAAATTAAAGATGCTTCCCCATCTTAGCATCATTCTGAATTGTGATCATGGCAGGTAGGGGGGCAACGTTATGACAAGTTATCTGTTGAAAAGGTTTGGCATCAGTGTCAATGTACCCATCAGCCCTGTCCTCTGCATTCGTTTGTTCAACTTCAGCCCAACGTCTGAAAGGTGCATCATCTTGGGATGGGCGAACTCTCCCGGGTCCAATTCAACCCCACTTGCGGCACCATGTGAGCTTCTTTTGTGGCTCAGTGAGCCTTTCACAGTGTTGTGAGCCTGTTCCCCCTCATCCAGAGCCTCCATTGTGTTCAACCATATCGTCTCCCAAAAATTGATAATTTCTCCTGCTGAGTAAATGGTTGCCATAAATTCCCCATTTATGCAATGGAGGAAATGCACAATCTCCACAGCCTCCCTTGTGTGAGTGGGTCCAGGGGAAGGGTAGATGCAGGGAAGTCCATCAAAGTCCCAGACCCAGTTGGGCGCCTGCAACAACCTTACCTAAATGCTCCATGTAGTCAGGAATCCTGATTATGCAAGGTTTGGAATTGCATGGATCGCCTATGCACATATAGCAGTTCACAGGTAAACAGCCTTTCAGACATTGCACTGACAATGCAGATGCTGTGGGCAGGGCCAGAGGTTATGGCTCCTCTTCTTTCTCCATGCCTTTAGTATACACATCAGGGCAACACACGAATAGCCTTAGAATGTGTGAATCATGGTGATCATGGATACGATGATCACAAATATGATGAGTAGCAACTTTCTGTGATTGCAGCAACTGGGATACGATGAAAATGTGGAGGAGAGATGTACAAGATTCCCCCCCAGTTTGTCTTTGACCAGAATTGACCCAGTTTGCACCTCCTGGGACAAAAAAATGTGTGGATAAAGTCTGTCATTTCTGAAGTTCCAATGCGTTGCAAGGAATGACAACACAAAAACATATGTTCAAACATGGGCATGAAAAAAAGGTGCGTTTGAAAATGTACACTAATGCCTTGATTAATGGGGAGGGAATAAAAATGTGCATAAATGATGCCTACTTTTGGGGGGAAATATGCATGAAAATATATAGACATTTTTATGCGATTAGAAAAAAAAATGCAATCTGATACAGGCACAAGTTGAAATGACCTTTACAAATTTAGAGAACATGAATGAGCTACAATTTCATTTTTTGTGCATTGAAATTGTTGTTCATTGTAGGTGTTATGTCCTAACAGAAGTACATCTCCAAAGACACACATTTAGCAGCTATTAGTGTCACCAGCCTTCACCCCACCAATTTCCTGTCTGGAAGGAGCCTGAATTCATGCAGGATTCTTTCCTAGTCCTAGCTAGAGCTGCCAGGGACTGAATTTAATGACTTACCACTTTGACTTGTTCTAGTAGAAAGCTGCAGTATTTAATCACCTTGGTTTGTTTGCTAATACACATTGATTTGTATATACAAGGACCTTGGTAATAAAGAGACGCTTTGCACAATGTGTAGAACAACAAAAGGAGAAACTCAATTTCACTTAAAAAGGTTACAAGCTTTCAGACAGAATGATTTGGAGACACTTCATATTTACTCATTGTACGTAATCACCAATATTCATCTTGTAAAAATTGTCAAGAAGCATATGTCCAGTAAACACGGATCACCATTACGTTAAATTATCTGAAATTTATTGCTACAACAGTGAACCAAAAACTAAAGGGCAAAATAACTCTGCAATAACTCATACAACATTATCCCAAATGCTTGGAAAAGTAGGTCATTCGAATGATTTCTCAGAATCAAGAACAACCCCCTTGCCTCCTCATTAGATTTGTCAGGTCTCCTGTGCTTCAAAACCTAAGTTGGTGGACAGTGCCTGTGTGTTCAGTGACTGAGACCTGTCAAGGGTAGCAATGGATTCTAATGGCCCTGAGGAAAATACCCTGCCCTTTTACTTCTGTACAGTTTTCTAAGATCTTATACTTTTGCCTGGAGACCCTAAAAATGAGGCTAAGTCTTTCTGCACTCTCTTACTGGACCTGAAAGTCCTCCCAATCTATGACTGAGGCTTTGTATTCACAAACTTTAAGGCCACTCCCATGCCTCTTAATTTCCTCTGTGGCTCTTGCTTCTCCCACACTCCAGTATTAGCCTGATCTTCCTTTACCAGCAGCACTTCATACATAGTGTCTTCAGTGCAAAGCTACAGGAGTGAAGCTTGTCTGAATAAGTTGCTCCATCCTGTACATTATGATCTTCTTCAAATGGGGGGATTGTGTTTCCTTACCGTCACTTTTCCACCCACACTTTTGTCCCTCATTACTTCCTCTTCTACCCTGAGGGGAAAGAGGAAGTAAACAAAGACTATGTGACTCATTTCCTGCACACAGCAGGAGATCGGAGCACATTCTATTTTTTTAAAAAAAACAAAGTCAGATTCAAAGGGGTCTATTTTGTGATGGAAAAACAAGAGGCAGGCATGTGAGAGGTGGATGTCATCATCTAAAGGACACACACACATCTGTAAGTGGGCTGTAGCGAGCGTACAATAAAATGTTTTTCTCATGGACCTCTACATTTCATCAGGGCATACAATAAATGTTCTACTGTAACTGTTGTGAAAAGAGGAATCCCAGTTCCACTATCAAGACATTGTTCCTCCCTGTACTTCAAGGAGAAGAATGGTCACCTTGTGGGACTTTAGTACAGCTGTGTACTGACCCTCTGATTTGCTTCGGATCCCGATTCGCACCTTCCAAATCTACCCCAATTCACTTTGGATTGATTCAGAACTGATCTGCCTCACCTCAGATCCAAATCCAAATCAAATGTCCAAATCATTCGGATTTTTTTTGTTTTCCCATAGACTTACATTGGGAAAAAAAACACCTATAGCTTTTTTATTATTATTTTTCAAGATACAAAAATGTAAGTTGGTTACCTTACAGATGACCTGGAGATTATCCTGTGTTCCAAATTCCAGACAGATCTGTGCACTGGTTTTCCTGTAAGCCAGCGCTAAAAATATGATTTTATGGGCAGACCACTCAAAGCAGCCACTCAAAGCAAGAGCAATTTGAAAGTGTGTATTCAACTCACACTATCCCTTCAAGTGTAAATCTTCCCTACTTCAGTTTTCTTTTGTGTGTTCTGAATGTGACACATCCCCTCAGGCTCTTCCCATTCAAAGTATTAGGTTACCTGCAATACGCACATTACCTGGCTGGGAGCAAATCAACCCTGCAAGGCAGGACCAGACTGATAATATGGGAGAAGTGAGCATGTGCTCTGGCATGTAGCAGGCAGGCAGAGAAAGAGGCAGCTATGTGTGTGGGCATGAGGAAGTGAGCCAAGGGTTGAGTAAAAGCAAGGCCAGAAACAAAAGTTAATCCTGCGAGGTAGGACCAGACTGATAATATGGGAGAAGTGGGCAGGATCTGGCTACTCCTCAATGTCTCCCTGAGGGCAGCGAGGCAGGCAGGCAGTGGGCATAGAGGCAGTCAGGCAGCAGGCAGAGAGGGAGCGGTGGCCAGCAATGGGGCATAAAGTCAGTGAGCCAAGGATTGCCTTGATTCAAATCTACTAGGCAGCACAGTGGTTAGAAACATGGACAGTGAGAGATGCTTTGACATCCCCTTAATATAGGAGGCAAGGAGGAGGAGGATCCTTCAGTTTCACGGTCCTTCCAAGTTCACTTCCTCCAAGGTCCCCTCCACAAGGATTTGCTTTTGCGCCCGGTTAGGCGATTGGGCGCACTATCCCTGAAGCGCCTTTATGCCTAATACCTCTGCACGAGAGGCGGCGACAAAAGGCGCTTCCCTCCCCTTCCCTTCCCTCTGGCAGGCTGTGGGCAGCAGGTGAGCACTCCTCCTTCTCCTTGCCTTCCTTTACCCCCTCTTCTTCCTCCTCCTCCTCTCGCCGGGACCCCCGCCGTGGGTGCCGGGGATCACAGAGAGCCCGCTGCCAGCACCACCACCTCCGCCCAGCAGCACTTTCTAAATTTCCTATGTGGCATTATATAGTCACATGAGCATTCCAGGACCTGTTGCAGGCTGTAAACCTGCCTGAGAAGAGCTCCACAATACTGAAAACACTCACAGGGTACTTTTAAAGTAATAATTTTTAAAGGGGCAGAATACCACTCAGCCACATCATACTGTTCATAAAGTAAATGGAATCCATACCCCCCACTCTGTCCATATACATTTATTCAACATTCTCCCTCTTGCAAACCTCTTTCACATAATTCTTTGTTTTATTGCCCACACACACACTATGAATTGCCAAAATAAAAGTATAAAACTATAAAAGTATAAAATTAAAGAACTATTCAGCACAGCATTGGGTGGTATATACATCATCATCACCATCAAGGGCTGAGATACAACTGCTGAGCATCTGCTAAGTCATGTTAGTGTTAGTACATATCTTCTAGTTAGGAATGTATGAGAAGTTCCCAAACATGTCCAGTTTGCAACCCTGAACATGGAAATCCCCCCCCAAATAAATAAATCACACCTTCCCCAATGTGTGATTACATTTAAAAAATGAATACTTCTTAAAAATTTGCACTTTGAAATGCTGCCCCCCACCATAAAATGTACATGTTCATGCTTAAGCCAATGGGCAGTGTGGGGAGTGCACACTTTTGAAAAATGCACACCAGAAAGTGTACTTTTCCCATCCAAAATGTGCACTTTTCCCATTCCAATGAACCAAAACAACAGATTGCAAATGGAAACAGGAGCAAGTTGAACCAAGCCTGGTTCTCATATCTCTACAGCTAGTGACCATTGATGTGTCATGGTGTCAGCTCCTTTCATTCTAGCATTGCATTTGCTGATTCCATGCAGAGTGATCTTTCCTGAAACTAACTCCCAAAAGCATTCCGGTTGGAAAGGGGCTACACCGATACCATCCAACTGATTCAGCTTGTCCTCAATGAGTGTCCCTGCTGAGGCCACTGTTGAGTTGCTACATCTCGGTTTGAAATATATATCCTCTCAGTTCCACTCATAACTTCTGACAGAAATAGAAACACAACTTTCAGGGGGGCACGAAAGTGGAAGAACCACTTTGTTCTTCTGTTTTCTGTCGGCAGGATCTGCCGACGTTAGTAGAGGGGTAAGAGAGGGCCCGGGTTGGAAGCCACTCGGGGTCAGTCTGTTGTGAAATGAAAGCAATGGGGACAGCATTGTGATGAGGGTTCACCAGGCAGCAAAAAAACCCTACAAAGCTTGCCTCAATTCCACAGAATCCTACAAAGAAGACGAAAACCAATTCAACTACTATCCTGACCTAGGATCTGCATGGTTTAGATTTGAACTTAAGAACATAAGAAGTGCCATGCTAGATCAGACCGAGGGTCCATTTAGTCCAGCCCTCAGTTCACATAGTGGCCAACCATTTGTCAACCAGAGACCAACAAAGCAGGACCTGGTGCAATGGCACCCTCCCACCCATGTTGCCCAGCAACTGGTGCACTCAGGCTTACTGCCTTGGATACTGTTACTGTCTCTGATACTGGATGGTTTAGATTTGTCCGTGGCTGATTTTCATGGTATGCAAAATGCCATTTTCTGTTTTTTGTGTTTAATTTTGCCAGTACTTTGAAGACACAATCTCTGTGGAAGTTCAGAGTCACAAATAGCTTGAACACAAATGTATCATTTTGTCCCTACAGCTGACACGTTTGTAAGGAGTGTTTCAGTAGCACTGTGTGATGCCTGCCTGAAAAATGTAGCAAATCGAGAACATGCAGTTCATGAAAGCAGGCTCTGGGCTAGGAAAAATCCTGTTGAAAATAAGACTAGATCTACACTACTGCTTTATAGTGGTATTGAAGTGCACTGATCATGGTTGGGGCGCTATCCACATTCCATACACCACTTGCTTAGTGTTACATCCTGATTGTTATCCCACATTCACAGTGATGACACAATGCAAGCAGTTATTTTGGGTCTAGTTATATACTGCTATACTGAAGTGTCTGGTGTCAGTATCAGCAGCAGTGATCAGCATCGCTGGACACCTTCCAAGACCTACAAGGTCACAGAGGGTCCACTCTCAACCACTGGGGCTTTCTGCCCTGATGTTTCTCCTCCTTGCTGCCACTGCTTGCACCTGCCCTCTCTGAGCATGCAAGGTGTGAAAGTTGGGATATCACCTTCTACTTCCCTTGCGGACAGTCCATTGTAGTTCATGCTATGTAGTTCAATGCTCAAGGATCGTTCACACATGCATGTGCATCATGTGTTTAATTATCAGATCCTGACCTTGTATCCATCACATCATTACCCCCTACCCCAGCAGTTGCTGGATGTGTGAAGTAGGGATGTGCACTGACCCCCCGGATCGGATCGGATAGCGGATCGGAATCGGACCTGGGGGGTCGGATCGGATCGGATCGGATCGGAGGCTGGTCGGATCGGATCGGACCAGATGTCCGATCCGGATCGGACGCCATTTTGAATGCTTTTTCCCATAGCCAAGTATTGTTTTACAAAAACGCCTATAACTTTTTCATTTTTAAAGATAGAAGGATGAAACTTGGGGACATTGTAGACTGGTTAGGGATAGTTATCTGTGAGAAATTTCAGAAAGATTGGTGCATGCGTTTTGTGGCAATTAATTTTTTAATAAATACACAGGAATGCTTATAACTTTGTCATTTTTAAAGTTACAAACATGAAACTTTGCCACATTGTAGGAGGTACCTTGGGACCTATGTGTGTAAAATTTCAGAAACATAGGTGCTTGCCTTGTGTGGCAATTAATTTTAGAAAAATAGGTAGTAGTGGGGTAAATACAGTTACGCCTCCCATTTTTTTATTTTTTAAGATACAAACAGGAAACTTGGGCACATTACAGGTACCACTTGCCTTGATATGTGAGTGAAATTTCAGAAACATTGGAGCTTTCCTTGTGTGGCAATTAATTTTTGAAACAATGAGGAAAGAAACACCTATAACTTTGTCATTTTTAAAGTTACACACATGAAACTTTGCCACATTGTAGGTGGTACCTTGGGACCCATGTGTATGAAATTTCGGAAACGTAGGTGCTTGCCTTGTGTGGCAATTAATTTTTTAATAAATACCCAGGAATGCCTATAACTTTGTCATTTGTAAAGTTACACACATGAAACTTTGCCACATTGTAGGTGGTACCTTGGGACCTATGTGTGTGAAATTTCAAAAACGTAGGTGCTTGCCTTGTATGGCAATTAATTTTAGAAAAATGGGTAGTAGTGGGGTAAATACAGTTACGCCTCCCATTTTTTTATTTTTTAAGATACAAACAGGAAACATGGGCACATTACAGGGAACACTTCACTTGATAGGTGTGTAAAATTTCAGACAGCTGGGTCCAGGCATGTGGTGGCAATTAATTTTTGAAACAATGAGGAAAGAAACGCCTATAACTTTTTTATTTTAAAAGTTAGAAGTCTGAACATTGCTCACTTTGTAGATGGGTTAGGGGTAGATATGTGTCAGAAATTTCAGAATGATAGGTCCAGGCATTTGATGGCTATGGAATTTTTAAATTACATGTTTCAAAAAAATTTCTACAGAGGCCAGGTCTTCCCCTCCCGCTTCCCGCGAAGAAAAGGAAACACTGTCTCGTCTCGATCCCTTTGATCCTTGCTAGTATCCATTACAGGGCTCGTGTCTGCTTGAGTAAAAAAGTGAAAGTAGGAAAGCAGACACGAGCCCTGTAATGGATACTAGCAAGGATCAAAGGGATCGAGACGAGACAGTGTTTCCTTTTCTTCGCGGGAAGCGGGAGGGGGAGGAAAGGAAGACCTGGCCTCTGTGGAACATTTTTTGAAACATTTAATCTAAAAATTCCATAGCCATCAAATGCCTGGACCTATCATTCTGAAATTTCTGACACATATCTACCCCTAACCCATCTACAAAGTGAGCAATGTTCAGACTTCTAACTTTTAAAATAAAAAAGTTATAGGCGTTTCTTTCCTCATTGTTTCAAAAATTAATTGCCACCACATGCCTGGACCCAGCTTTCGGAAATTTTACACACCTATCAAGTGAAGTGTTCCCTGTAATGTGCCCATGTTTCCTGTTTGTATCTTAAAAAATAAAAAAATGGGAGGCGTAACTGTATTTACCCCACTACTACCCATTTTTCTAAAATTAATTGCCATACAAGGCAAGCACCTACGTTTTTGAAATTTAGCACACATAGGTCCCAAGGTACCTCCTACAATGTGGCAAAGTTTCATGTGTGTAACTTTAAAAATGACAAAGTTATAGGCATTCCTGGGTATTTATTAAAAAATTAATTGCCACAAAACGCATGCACCAATCTTTCTGAAATTTCTCACAGATAACTATCCCTAACCAGTCTACAATGTGCCCAAGTTTCCTGTTTGTATCTTCAAAAATAAAAATGTGGGAGGCATAACTGTATTTCTCAGTGGGAAAGTGCAATGCAATGATTCCCTATGGGAAAGTGCAATGCAATGATTCCCTATGGGAAAGTACTGTCCAATGAATCCTTATGGGCAAGTGCTGTCCAATGAATCCCTCATTGTTTCAAAAATTAATTGCCACACCAGGCAAGCACCAATGTTTCTGAAATTTTACACACATATCAAGTGAAGTGTTCCCTGTAATGTGCCCAAGTTTCCTGTTTGTATCTTCAAAACTAAAAAAATGGGAGGCGTAACTGTATTTACCCCACTACTACCCATTTTTCTAAAATTAATTGCCACACAAGGCAAGCACCTATGTTTCTGAAATTTTACACACATAGGTCCCAAGGTACCACCTACAATGTGGCAAAGTTTCATGTGTGTAACTTTAAAAATGACAAAGTTATAGGTGTTTCTTTCCTCATTGTTTCAAAACTTAATTGCCACACAAGGCAAGCTCCAATGTTTCTGAAATTTCACTCACATATCAAGGCAAGTGGTATCTGTAATGTGCCCAAGTTTCCTGTTTGTATCTTAAAAAATAAAAAAATGGGAGGCGTAACTGTATTTACCCCACTACTACCCATTTTTCTAAAATTAATTGCCACACAAGGCAAGCACCTATGTTTCTGAAATTTCACACACATAGGTCCCAAGGTACCTCCTACAATGTGGCAAAGTTTCATGTTTGTAACTTTAAAAATGACAAAGTTATAAGCATTCCTGTGTATTTATTAAAAAATTAATTGCCACAAAACGCATGCACCAATCTTTCTGAAATTTCTCACAGATAACTATCCCTAACCAGTCTACAATGTCCCCAAGTTTCATCCTTCTATCTTTAAAAATGAAAAAGTTATAGGCGTTTTTGTAAAACAATACTTGGCTATGGGAAAAAGCATTCAAAATGGCGTCCGATCCGGATCGGACCTCATCGGATCGGATCGGATCGGAGGTTGGTCGGATCGGATCGGATTTTCCCGATTTTGGGTCGGATCGGATTCGGATCGTGGATCGGATCCGATCCGATGCACACCCCTAGTGTGAAGTGTCTCAGTTACCAGCTTTGCATTTGACAAAATGTGAGGTGAAATGTACGTTTGGTCTACAAAACTCCATGCAGCTGTGAGGATCAAGTGATGACCATGCATTCCTAAACTAGGGCTCTGTCAAATGCTTAAAAGCAGAGCTGACCCTACCATTAGGCTGGCTCTGACTGTAAGCATTTGATGGAAGATGCCGGGATGAGGTGACCATATGAAAAGGGGGACAGGGCTCCTGCATCTTTAACAGTTGTATAGAAAAGGGAATTTCAGCCAGTGTTATTTGTATGCATACAGCACCTCATGAAATTCCCTCTTCATTACAATAATTAAATCTGCAGGAGCTATACTAGAGTGACCAGATACAAAAGAAAGCAGGGCTCCTGCAGCTTGAACTGTTGTGATGAAGAAGGAATTTCACCCGGTGCTGCATGCATAGAAATGACACCTGCTGAAATTCCCTTTTCTATATAACTGTTAAAGATACAGGAGCCCTGTCCTCCTTTCCATATGGTCACCCTATGCTGGAAAGCAGCAGCAAGCGTGTTCATGGAGAGAACTATGTGTCTTGCAGCCTAAGTTAGCCTGTTGCCTTCAAATTCAGTAGAAAACGTTTCCCCTTCATTAGTATTGAGGATGGATTCATCTGCCAGCTTTTGTACAAGGAATAGGAAGGAACACAATCTTTACTGCTGTTTGCAGACCCAGCTAACAATCTGGCACTATTTTTTTTTAAGAAACTGATTTTTGTTGTTGTTCCTGGGACTGTAAAACATCATGTAAACATGGTATCTTGGAATTGGACATCATGTAAGAATGGGAACTCAGTGACATGTATTGTGAAATGTAAAGCCACTTTAGAGTAAGATCTCCCTGCTCTGACTGGAGTGGATGAATATTTCATTGTACATTTTGTCTTTGTACTGTAAAAAATACAATTGAAGCAGTATTTCCATTGTTCACCACAACTGTTTTCATCACAAATCAATGAAAATGGGATCTTTTCACTAGGGCAAAAGGTTTCACAGAAAATATCCCCACATTTCAGCAGAGCAAAAGGCAGTGTGACAAAGTGGTTAAAGTGTTAAACTGTTACTTAGGAGACCCCAGGATAACAGGAAAAATCTATTCTAAAATAATGCATTAGAGAGAGAGAGAGAGAGAGAGAGAGAGACCTTTAGGGTGCAATCCTATTCCAATGCTTGTCAGCCTCTGAATTCAGAGACTGACAGGCATCCTTTGCAGAGTGGGAGGAGCCTCTGGACCTCTTTGCCTCTGTACTTATCCAGTTCCTCAGTTTTGCTAGATGGGTTTTTTTGCCCATTTAGCTAGGGCTCTGCAGAAGGGGAGGAAAGGAGGCTGGGGAGGGCTGGAGATAGTTTATATCCCCACTTTCCCAGTATCATCCCCACCCAGTCCACAGAACTGCCCCCTTTCCCTTCTTCCTGAGGTCCCTTTTGTGAGCTCAGAGGCAGCTGTGAGGGGGAGGGGCAGAGAGCTTGGAGTCCTGGGTCTGAGGTCAGAGTACTGTCTCTGACCGCAGATCTAGGAATCACAACTCTCCTATGGTTCCTTCAGATGCTGCTAGTCTTCTTGAACAGCTTTGCTTCCTTCCATTTTCTCGAACGGTTCATCCTAAAAGGGACTTTCAAGTCCACTTTGAATTTCCTTTATGGTGAAGTTGGTGACAACCTAGTGATACGTAGAACTCCCCTGAGAAATGTTGATGGCCCTTTCAAAACATTTTGCTTTGGCTGCCCTAATAATTACACAGGTCTTTCAGCTTCATCTGAGGAGGACCCCCAACCTTCAGTGCAAGTGGCAACTCTGGTCACACATATCAAGCTTAGGGAAAGAAACCATAGCTCATTAGTAGTAGGGGTGCGCACTGGATTGGCTCCAATCCACGATCCGGAGCCAATCCAGGGGAAATCAGATGCAATTATCTGATTTCCGATCACCCCACTGGTTCGTCCGATCTTTTCTGAACCGGTCCGGAAGGACCCGATCCGATTCGGGAAAAATCGGAGGATTGGCGGGCGCCCATTGGCGCTTGCCACTGTTTCCATTAGCAGGCGCCAGCGGGCACCCACCGATGGAAGCAGACAGCGGGGGTGCTTACCTGGCGGTGCGTCCTCCTCCTCCTCCCGTTGCCGGCTGAAAACTACTGCAAACTAGGCCTTGTGGCTTAGTTCACAGGAGAGTGCCAGGTGACGATGTCATCACCTGGCGCTCTACTGTAAACTAGGCCGCGAGGCCTAGTTCGCAGTAGTTTACAGCTGGCAACGGACGGAGGAGGATGCCCCGCCAGGTAAGGAGCGGGGGGGCTTACCTGGGGGGGCTGTCCGCTGCCATCGGCGGGCGCCCACGGGTGCCCGCCAATGGAAGTGGACAGTG
Organism: Anniella stebbinsi; assembly: GCA_029215795.1. Taxonomy (NCBI): domain Eukaryota; kingdom Metazoa; phylum Chordata; class Lepidosauria; order Squamata; family Anniellidae; genus Anniella; species Anniella stebbinsi. The sequence continues at coordinate 107,000,246 of JARDYH010000002.1, read as the reverse complement.
GGGGGGGCTACCTCCCGGGGCTGTCCGCTGTCATCCGCTGCCGCCCGGGCGGCAGCGGATGGCAGCAGAGGGGCCCTGGCAGGTAAGGGGGATCACGAGGGGGGAGGCCGCTACTTAGGGGCAGGCCGCGAAGCCTGCTTCACAGTAGTGGACAGGAGCAAAGGGGAGCGGATGTTCCAGGAAGGTAAGGAGCACTGGGGATGGGGCTTACCTGCCGGGGCCCCTCCGCTGCCATCCACTACCACCCGGGCGGCAGCAGATGGCAGCAGATGGGCCCTGGGAGGTAAGGAGGAATGCGAGGAGGGAGGAGGGAGGGGGGCACTAACCTGCAGGGCTGTCTGGCACCTTCCCCTGCGTAGATCTACTAAGGACTATTCTTTGCAGCCTAGTCCTCAGTAGATCTACGAAGGGGAAGGTGCTGGATGGCCCCACAGGTAAGGAGGATCGCTGGGGGGGCTTACCTGCCAGGGCCCCTCTGCTGCCATCCGCTGCCACCCAGGCAGCAGCAGATGGCAGCAGAGGGGCCCCGGAAGGTAAGGAGGATCGTGAGGGGGCTCCCACTTACCTGCCGGGGTCGTCTGTTGCCGTCCGCTGGTGCCCATGGGCGCCAGCGGACAGGAGCAGAAGGGCCCTGCAGGTAAGCGCAAGGGGGGTAGGGACAGGGAGGGGGGAGTTAGGCCCCCACTCACCCCCTGCCACCATTTTTCCCCATAGACTTGCATTGGGGAAAGCTTTCTTTCCCCCAATGCAAATCTATGGGGAAAAATGGCTGTCGATCCGAAAATCGGACATCCGATTTTCGGATCGATATCTGTATCGGGTCCGATCTGATTTGGGGGCCCTCCAATTTTGTTCCGATCTGATCCGGAACAAAATTGGTGGTCCCGAACCGGTCCCGATCTGATCCGGGGGGTCCGTGCACACCCCTAATTAGTAGAGCACATATTTTGCATGCAGAAGTTCCAGGTTCATTCCCAGGAGGGAGAACTGCTGTCAATCAGTGTACACAATACTGAGCTTGACTGACCAATCATCTTCACTTACAACATTCATTTGCATTGTGGAATGTATATATCAGTCTGATATAACACTTCAATTGGTAGTCTGTGCATTCTCTCATACATGCTGCTGCATAAGCATTTAATTCACAATTGCCCAGTTTGATACAAGAAAGAAGAAAAAAAGAAAGAAAAAAGACAGATGTTCATAGAGCTCTGCTAATCAAGTTGCCTAAGGAAATGCATGTTCGTTATAATATATATGTATTTAGAGTAATTCTGATTTATGACATGCCTGCTTATATGGCCACTTGGGGTATATTTCCCCCCCTACAAGCATTTAATTTTATGACAAGTTTTCTTTATGAAAATGACTATTTATATATTGTAATTAGCATATGTATCTTCACAAGCACTGTTTTCTACCCTACTTTATTAGTGGCCTATTGGGAATTGCATTTGATTTAAACAACCACTTAGACAGTATGCTTTGTGGTAGCTAATAAGACTATGGAACAGATGACATAACATGCATATACAATGGGCTATTTACATATAAATGTTACAGAAGAGAAAAAGGCATTTTCATGCCTCAATTTATGTTGTAGAAAGGATGGGGTGGGGGGAATCTGAAATTTAGGAATAAGCCTCAAGAGCTGAGACTGAAGTAAGCATGGGCAAATATGCATTAGCTGATACATGTATCTAATCTTAGCTAAACTATTTTTTTTTTCATTTTTGAAATGTTTCTCCCGAGCAAAAACCTGCACATTTGCCTCAAATTATGGCTGTGCATGGATCCGGATCGAGATCCCAAATCTGAAGCGGATCAGGGTGATCCGGACCTCCCTGATCCGGATCCAGATCCAAACCGGATCGGGGGAGGTCCGGATTGTTTCAGACCAGATTGGATCGATCCAGAGATCCGGGACCCATGAAAGACAGGACACTCACACACACTCCTCAGCCATCTCATAAGTAAGGTAAGCACAAGCACACCGAATCAAGCCCAGGAGAATTTCTCTGATATTTCTTCTTTGAATTACTTTTCAAAAGCAATTTATTTTATTTTCTTTGAATGAGAATGTTCAAAATATTTGTAGGAGAATTTTTCAGCACAGCACGATCAAACACATAAGACAGTAAGTTAGTAAATAAATAAAGTTGAGGTCTATAGTTAAACTCATTTATTGTGTCCCCCGTCCTATGGGGAGGGGCGCAAATGTATCTTCACATATGCAGTAGGCATCTCTTAGCTTCTTTATAATTTTATGTAATTAGGGATGGGACTGTCAATTTCAGTTGCTCGTTTTTCCTGTTCAGTCATTCATCCATTCATTGCATTTATATCCTGCCTTGTTTTCCTCCACGGAATAGAAAAGCACAAGATTTCACAGGAACAAGACCAATCTCCTTTTCCTACCCAGAACCTAGTGTATACAGCTAAAAGTAGAGCTTAATATAGCAATTATGGTAACTGCTTCACATGTTGCAAATGGCCATGCAAATAACATCTAATCTCCTATTTTCTAGTGTGACCATTCATTTCTCAGTTACATTTTGTCATGTGGTTTCATTCTGGGAAGTTAGGAACATTTCTATACTAAACTAGTGCTTGGGGAGTCACTTAAGAGTAAGCAGGCAGACAGACGATGATAAATGGTGCTGGGAAAATATTCTCCTACCTCAGCACCTTGAGAGATGATAGATTTGCCAGTGTTTCAGTTACCAAAACATTTATGTGGATGGATTAATTCAGGGCTGCTGACGTTCTTATTATGTTCCCTTTTTTATTTGTTTTGACATGTTTCTACAGCAACATATTGGAAACTTGCAGTTTGGGTGGTGGCTTTTGACAAAAGTTCCTCTCATCATTGTTAAGGCAGTAGGGATGGTCAGATCTATTGACGTCAGTCACAGCAAGCTTGTTGCAATGTTTAGGTCAAGCTCATTCTGTCCCATTTCTGTGTATACTCATACAACCATTGGTAGGCATTTTTGGGTAATATAATGTTCACCATTTCTTAATGCATATATCATCAACTAGAATGTGACTGTGTGCATTTTGGTATTATTTTCATAGGGATAGCATCCCCCACTGCCCCCAGTGCATCCCCCACTGCCTCCTGCTGCTACTGACATGACACCCAAATTTGCCATGCTACCAAATTTGCTGTCGAATTCTGGCTGCTATGTAGAGTTAAAAGAGAGAAATTTAGTAGGGCTGTGCATGGATAAGGATCCTGAATCCGGAATGGATTGGGCTGATCCGGACCTCCCAGATCCGGATCTGAACTGGATCGGATCAGGCCCAGATTGGGCCGGATTGGATCCACGATCCGGATCCAATTCAGATCCATGCTCAGTACTCCCTCCTGCTCTTCCCGCTCTCCCACTCCCTCCCTCCACTCTCCCTGCTTACTTGCTGCCTTCTCCACATCGTCCCCCATCGTCTTCTCTCCTCACTGTGTGCCACTGTATTTCCCGCTCGCGTCAGGTGCTGACATCACCCGCTGCAAGCGGGAAATGTGATGACACACAGCAAAGGGAGTGAACGATGGCAGGATGATGCAGAGGAGGCAGAAGGTAAGCAGGGAGAGTGGGGGAGGGAGGGGGAGAGCAGGGAGAGCGTGAGGGAATGCTGTGCATGGATCTGGATCAGATCCAGATATGGATCCGAGTCAGACCAGGCCCAATCCGGACCTGACAGATCGGGATCCAGATCGGATCGGGGGTCCGTGCACATCCCTAAAATTTAGCTCCCTGTACTGCCATTTCTTTTGCTGTCACCACCAAATTTGGCAGCGCTTATCCATGATTTCAGACTGCAAATTGTGTTTGGGTCTGGGAGATGAGAATGGTGTGAATCCATAAAAGGAAAAGGAAAAAAGAGGGGACCCTCCATGGAGTGAATTTCCATTGGAAGGTAATGCTTTCTTAAAACCTGCCTAAATAGGACTTCTCTGAAGTCCAAATGTTTACATGGCATGAGATAATGGACTTTTAAGATCAATTCCAGATGATTTCCCTTGTTACTCTTTTGCAAGAAAGGCATAAACAAAATAGTTTTACAGTGCAATCCTGGACTTCTCTTCTCTGAAGTAATCCTGATTTAGCTTAATAAGTCATACTCCTGGGTAAGTGGATATACGGTTGGAGCCTAAAAGTATGATCACTCTATCAGTGGAGCATGTCCTTAGATTTTCCCCAGAACTGCAAAAGGTTGTATGTTATCTTGCATTTTATTGTTCCCAAACTTTACGAACATACGCCATTCTTCTATAAAATGATTATTTGCCTGACTACCTTTTCTTAATGTAACCAAATCAGTTAATTTAGTCATAGGCCCAATATGCGCGGGGGTGGTGGTGGTGGTGGTGGTGTCAAAAAGTAGTTCATGCACTTACCTTTCTCACACTCACTAATTTGGTGATCTTGTGGGGAACTTATCTGTCTGTCTACATACATATTAGGAGTGTGCACAGAAAGAGAAATCAGTACTATTCAGTACTTTCGATAGAGGGCTTCTCCACTTTGGTCTGCTTCTGGCTAGACCTACTTGGCTTTGGAATTGAGGCAGAATCTCACTTCAGTTTTCTGAAGCTTTGGATTGAGGGGCCTTGGGTGGGGTGGGGTGAATTTCCCTGGCACTTGCTATTTTCAAGAGTGCAGACTCCCCCCCCCCAACCCCTTGCAAGTGATTTTTAGTCCATGAAAGTTTCTGTCACAATAAACCATTTAGTCTTTAAGGTACCATGGGACACAATAATGGTCCTGTAAAGAGAAACAATATATAAAGTCATTTCTGCATTACAGACCAAAATGGTTTTATAGTAATTCTCTTTTCGCAAGGAGTCATTGGGAATTCTAGATCTGATTGAGATGGGGTCTAGGGATCTTTCATGGGACATTGTTACAGAACAAGTGCCATTCCCAGGATAATTTGGGGAAAACTATTGCACCTAATGTGATATAAAATCAATATAGGTTTGCAGTAGAGAGATACCCTAGGTTATATCTTTTCCTTGTGAACAGTATGAGAAGGTTTCCTTTTATGACATTCAGGTGAACTAAGTAACCTCAGCTAGAAAACATCAAAGTTGCTTGGAGACTTTAATCCCCTTGGGTTTCAGGATGCTGGATTCTACTTCAGCAAGACTTTGTGCTGGATTAGAAATCATGGATGGTACTGAATTGGGCCTGGAGCCACTTTGTACCATTTCCCTCCTTTTGTTGTTGTTGTTGTAGCTGCCACCCCCACCCACAATTCCCTGGAGTTATGCTAGCTCTGGCATAAAAAACCCAAATATGCTATGCTCCTGCCACTGGTAATGATGAGACCCACCATCAAGAAACTGTTGGAGTCCTCTCCCTTGAGAAATGTGGTGAAACGATCCCCCCAAGTTCACTGCTTGCAATATAATTAGCTTTCTATTGCTCCATGAATCTTGAAATGGTAATTATATTTATAAATAGTGATGATGATGATGATAGCAATGATAATGACATAATATTTTATTTTTATTAATAATATTATTATGTTTTCACAGCTGTTCTCATGTAATACCTTCCTTTCTAATTCTGGTTTAGTGAATTTCAACTTATTGATCCCCAAAGAACAGTAAATCTAACCTTCATTCTTTATGCCTTGCTGTGGTTATGTGCACGCATGCAACCCCACCTTCTCTATTTTACTTTGTATTATGTGCATGTCTTTCTTTCTCTGCTTGTTATGGGAGGCAGGCAGTTCGAGTCAACTAGCCTCCCCACCACACACACACACACCCCTTATGATTTTGGAAAATAAATATTTGATCCAGTTTGGTTCCATTCTCCTTGTGTTCCTCATTTATCAATTTTGTGTTTGGGAACTTATACTTATCAAAGACGCTGGAGGCAATTTTAGACACGTTTCCTGAAAAAGACCCCGGTGGACTGACATACGTAGGGTTTAAAATAAAATATTATATTTTTCAGCATCTTTCATGAGAGTTTTAAATAAGCCATGTTTAAGGTACAACTTTTTCCTCTTTATTTGCTCTAATAGAACCTGTCTATTTTTGTTTACCATATGTTCATTAGTGCTGAGTCTGTCATGTACAGTTGACGGTCGTTCTACTGTCTACTTGTTCATTATTGATCATCCTGATGCAGCCACAACAGTCCGTACATCACTGAATATTTGTCACCTTTTAGTTCATTCAATATGTGGATGTGTTGGCATTGCTCTATCCTTGTACTCTTGTACACCTTGTCAGTTCAAGAAATGGCAGTCTCTAATTTGAGACAAAGCTCTTGCTATATTACTGAATTAAGTGGTTAAAATCCCAGAATCACTAAGAAGCGCCCCCCACATCTTCATAAATCTGTGGACCTAGGATTGACCCAGGCATATTGAAAGGTACTTATGTAATGATAGGGTAGTCGTTATGTTATTAGAGGGCACTACCTACAAGTTCTCAAAGTCAAACATAGCCCACCAGGAGGAAATTGATTTATTTAGAATTTTTCTCAATATCTCTAGTCTTTCTATACCTGGATATACTCAAGGCTGCATACAAAGTTAATATAACAACAATATAATCTAAAATACAATCATGAATTGACGGTAATAACAAGCAGCAACTATAAATCAGAAACCATAAATCACACCAACAAACAAAACAATAAAACACATCGTCTGGTGGTCCTAAAAAAAAGTTGACTGAAACAAAAGAGCTCTAAGTCCATGCTTAAATTTAGGCAAGTATGGGACTGGATAAATAGGACTTTGGAAGCCATGACAGAATTTAGGGTCTATAACCAAAAGGCTCTGACTCATCCCATGAGCTGCAGAGTAACAGTGAGAAGAGATTCATAAACCAAACAAAGATTTTGGGCATATTCATATGGGAGGATGCAGTCCTGGGCTTTTTAAGGCATTGAAGGTCTAACTATTGGCTGTCAACTAAGGAAAGTAAGTGTGTGTGTGAGAGAGGGGAGCGTTTTGTTTGCACCATACCTGGATGGGGGGGGGGGTCTGTCTTCAGCTTTGTGAGTCACAATTAAATTGTTCTGTCAATACAAGGTAAACACCTGAGTTGGGTATGAATTATCAGAACACAGAGTGTACATACAGATGACCATTTATTAAGTGATAACTTAACATACTATGTATGTAACCCTGTAGAAAGTCCGGCCTCTAGAAAGCTTTTGGCATTCTATACGTAGTACTAGGGGTGTGCACGGACCCCCCGGATCAGATCGGGACCTGGATCGGGACCTCCAATTTTGTCCCAGAAAGGATAGGACAAAATCGGAGGCCCCCCGGACCGGATCGGGTCTGATCCCAATCAAAAAATCGGACATCCGATTTTTGGATCGGCTGCCATTCCCCCCCCCCCCCCAATAGACTTGCATTGGGGGAAAGAAAGCTTTCCCCCAATGCAAGTCTATGAGGAAAAAATGGCGGCAGGTGGGAGAGGGGGGCCTAACTCCCTCCTCCCCCTCTGGGGCCGTCCACTGAGGATGGCCCCAGCAGGTAAGCCCCCTCCCCCACACTCCTCCCCCCTCCCCCCTCCCCCCTGCCCCCTGCTTACCTTCCGTGGCCGTCCGCTCCCATCCACCGCTGGACGCTACTGCGAGCAGGCTTCGCGGCCTGCTCCTGAGTAAGCGTGTCATGCCTCCCCCGTGCCCCCCTCCCCCCTGCCTCCTGCTTACCTTTTGTGGCTGTCTGCTCCCGTCCACCGCCCCCTGCCAGCGGGTGCCCACTGATCCGCCGATCCATCCGATCTGGATTGGAACCTTTCTGGATCGGATCGGATTGGATCGGCCGATCCAGCGGTGAGATCGGAAATCGGATAATTGTATCCGATTTCCCCTGGATCGGATTCGGATCGTGGATCGGACCCGATCCAGTGCACATCCCTAAATAGTACCCTTATTTAAGCCTGTAATGTCTTGCTAAGTGGTGATATTATTAATTTTGCCTAAGGATGGAATTTCCTAATTTCTTTTTCTCTCCATTTATCATTTTTCCTATCTTAAATTCATTCCATCCCATCTCTGCATCAGTGTGGGACTTCCTTTTTTAAAGTATGCATTTCTGTCACATACCCTCCATATATTTATTTATTGCATTTCTATACCCCAATAGCTGAAGCTGTCTGGGCGGTTCACAAAAATGAAAACCATAAAGTAAGTTTTAAAGTGTAAAACTTAAACCATATTATAAAAATACAATATAAAAGTACCATCGGAATAAAACCGACCAGCAATGCAGAAATTTAAAATACAGATTTAAAATACAGGTTTAAAACAGAAAAGTTAAAAGACTAAGAGCTCTTTCACACCATGCCCTATATGCGGATTTGCAGCACAGTACTCACATGACGCCATGCCTGTCCTGCTGACACCCCACCTTTTCTGCAGCCTTTCCTAGATTGTTAAAAGTCTGGATTATTTTCCGTAAACACATTTAATGCACCCTAAGCCTCCGGGTAGGTTTAAAGAAACTGGGAGCTTGAATGGATTGCATCAGGTCCTGGCAGGGAAAAGCAATCTCTCCCAGCAGCCAGCTCCAAGCCTCAATATAAAACCCAAAACTTGCATCCCAGGCTCGAAAGTGTTGTTGTCTTTTAAAATCATACAATGCCTGAATCTCTGCAGAAACAAGATTGTGCTCCCTTGATGCCCCCAAAGAGCCAGACTAAAGGGTCATTCCATCTTTGCCAGGGAGAAAGGCGGTCTGGTTGAAGTACTCATCTGACAGGACCTGACTGGAGGGAGAAACAGAAGGGGACGAGTGGAGTGGAGTGGAGCCAAAAAGCAAAGGAGTGAAGGAGTGAAAGAGCAGCTATTCAGAGCATAAGCTTGACACGCTTCTGCCTCAGAGGTAAAAAAAAAAATGCAGTGGCAAACCAGAGGGAAAAATTAATTGTGATGGAAGTCTAAGATGGTAAAATGTGAAAATACTGGGAAAATAAAAAAGACTTCACCTGGCATTGAAAAAAGTATAATGTAGGTGTCATGCGAACTTCTCTAGGGAGCTCATTCCACAGCATTTCTGTACACAGGATTTGCCTAATATACATATTTTTCTATGCGCATTTGCCTAATATACGCAATTGTCTTCACTTGTTCAGATATTTATGAATCTGACTTTGGGATATTGCACAGGATTGGCTTTTCTCGAATGACATGGATTCTACAGACTTGCAGTAAGGTTTTTACTTTGGGGTAAGTAGGCACCATTTGTCTTAATGCACACTAGCATAAATGTGCATTGTGCTAATGCACATTTGTAAACAGGAATGAAATAATCGTGCATCCCTAAAAAAATTTTTTTTAAAAAAATCTGATTCTGTCAATGAGCAGATGATGGAACTAAAGATGCCTGAAAACCTGCCACGCACAGCTGGTATGGACTTTTAAAAAATGTATAGATCCCTAAATCCCTAGCAGGCACTTCATGTAATGGCTAGGGGTGTGCACTGGATCGGGTCCAATCCACGATCCGGATCCGATCCAGGGGAAATCAGATACAATTATCCGATTTCTGATCCCCCTGCTGGATCATTCGATCCAATCTGATCTGATTCGGAAAGGACCCGATCCAGATTGGGTGGATCAGAGGATTGGCGGGCGCCCGCCGATGGAAGCAGACAGCGGGGAGGTGCTTCCCTGGTGGGGCTGTCTGCTTCCATCAGCGGGCACCAGCGGGCGCCCACCGATGGAAGCGGACAATGGGGGCTGGGGGCTTACCTTCCGGGGATGTCTGCTCCCCTCTGCCACTGGCTGCTACTGCGAGCAGGCTTCACGGCCTGCCCCTAGGTAGTGCGCCAGGTGATGTCATCACCTGGCGTGCTACTCAGGAGCAGGTCACAAAGCCTGCTTGCAGTAGTGGCCATCGGCGGAGGGGAGCAGACATCCCCCGAAGGTAAGCGAGGGGGGAGGGGGAGGGGGGGCCACATCACACTTACCTGCCGGTGCCTTCTGCTCCCCTCTGCCGCTGGCCACTACTGTGAACAGGCTTCGCGGCCTGCCCCTAAGTAGCATGCCAGGTGATGACAAGTCTATGGGGAAAACAAAAATGGCGGCCGATCCAAAAATCAGATGTCTGATTTTTGGAATGGGATCAAGCCCGATCCAGTCTGGGGGGGGGGCTCCAATTTTGTCTGATCTGATCCGGGACAAAATTGGAGGTCCCGATCCAGGTCCCGATCTGATCCGGGGGGTCGGTGCACACCCCTAGTAATAGCCCATGTGACCATGCCAGGGCCCATCATGTGGGAATTCTAGGATGTTTGGGCACTTGTAATCAATCACAATTTGAATAACAAAATCCTTCATATGGTCATCCAAGATTGTTAAACGTGCAAGCGTGACGAACATAGCAGATTGGATTTGCAAGCCATTTAATTCTGAATTTTGCCATTATCACTAATTGTAACATTTGAATTTGCTCCAAGCAGCCTTTGCCAGAGATGGAACAGCTTCCCTCAGCAAAATGGAGAAGGGGCAATTCTATTCCATCTGCACACCTGTGAAATCTTCTCTGGAACATTGGGGGACCCAAGCAGATTGGAAAGAGGGGTGCTAGTGAGCATACTGGAGTGGAGCAGAAGCCCATTTGCATAATATCAGATTTAATCCTTAGTATATAGTTCCTGTTACATTTTTATATGTACATATGCATACAAAAATACCCCCTCCCCTCATCCCACCAACAGCAGGGCTAGAACATTTCAGAAATAAGTTCCCATTAGTGTCAGATTTTCCTAGCAGGGCTGATTGTGCTGGGGAAGGAAGCAATAAGGCCTCCCCACCCCATGCTCTGTTCCCAGTAAGGATCCCACTTACTGTTAATAAAAGTAAAGTGAGAGACTTACCTGCATGCTATGGATTAACTGTAAGATGTTATTTTGCCTTAAACTGTGTATTTCATTTCATTTATCATATTTCTATCCTGCCCCATAGTGGAAGCTTTCTGGGTGGTTCACATTTATAAGTTATAGGTTAGGGAGGCTCTCTACTTTAGGGAAATCAGACACACACAAAATGTTTTCTTACCAAGTCTCAGACCTTTTTGCATTCAAAACAGGCTCTTCCAGACAGCAACAAGCAGTGACTATGCGATTTTTAAAAGGAAAGGGAATGTCAAAGAATAGGCTGCAATGATAACTGGATTATCTCTATGTTAAAAAAAATACCATGGGGTTGCTGGGGAAAGGGTGGAAGACATCATGTTTGTTTATGATGTCATCAAATCAATCTGCAAACTTCTGAGAGTGGCCAATCATGAGCAAGCTATAAATCACCAGGGTCAGGCAGAAAGTAAATCTCCAAATGTTTTGGACTTCAGCTCTCAGAAGCTCCTGCCAACATGACCAGTGGGCAGGAATGCTGGGAGATGAAGTCAGAAACATCAGGGAAACTGCTTTCTGTCCACCCCTGTTATAAAACACCCAGTACGTCTGATATAGTTCTAGTATAATAAACTTCATGTACCCTAGATAGTTTCTTTCTGCCCTAAACCCCTTTTCAAATTCTAAAGAGGAAGCCATTTCATTTTAATTGCAGTTCTAGAATTAAAAGCTGATCCAGTAATTCAATTAGGATAGCATATCGCCTAATTAGCATGCAATGAACTTTCAATATACCCCATATTTTGTACTTTGAAATGTCAGTTCTAAAATCCTCAATCCATCAGTTCAGTTAATTAAAGTACATTTTGTATCATCAATATGGAAAAATGGAAGATGGAGTGATTCTATTTATTTTCTGTATTGTTTTGGGAAAAGAATAATAAAATGCATTGTAAAAAAAAGTGTTAAAGAAGTAGGTGGGAAAGCCTGTGTGAAATTTGGTCTTTTTAGTAAATACATACATACTAAGCTGATGCTCAAGTTACTATCATTATTAGTAGGGATGGCCAGAAATTTCAGAATCGGATCGGAATTTCTGATATTAAAAATATCGGATCCGATCATATCAGGGGGTACCCATATCTGATTGGATCCGACATCTGATAAATATCAGAAGTTCCAATCCGATTACGGACTGCCATTTCAGGTATTTTCCCCATAGGCTTGCATTGGGGGAAATAAAGCTGTCTCCCTATGCAAGTCTATGGGGAAAAACACTGGGCTGGCACTTCCTCCCTCCCCCAACTCACACTCCTTACCTGCCGCCACTGCTGCCACCATACAGCACTGCCATCTGCTGGCTCCATAGTACTGAGAAAAAGGTTTTCCGGCCTACAGAGATGACGCGCCGAGTGATGACATCATCACTCGGCCCATCACTGTACTGAGCAGGCCGCAAAGCCTGTTTCTCAGTACTACAGAAGCAGTGGAGGGCAGCGGATGGCAGCAGGAAAGGTCACAGGTGAGGAGCATAAGTGGGAGGGAAGGGAGGGAGGGGTCCTGCCTCACCTGCAGCCTTCCCCGCTGCTATCCGCTGCTGCCCGCTGGCTCCACAGTACTGAGAAACAGACTTTGCGGCCTGCTCAGTACAGCGATGCACTGAGTGATGACGTCATCACTCAGCGCGTCGTCTCTGTAGGCCCAAAAGCCTTTTTCTCAGTACTACAGAGCCAATGGATGGCAGCGCTGGATGGCAGTGGCGACAGTGGTAGGTAAGAAGCTCGAGTGGGGGGGAGGGAGGGAGTGACGGCCCAGTGTTTTCACCATAGACTTGCATTGGGGGAAAGCTTTCCCCAATGCACATCTATGGCGAAAACACCTAAACTGGCGGTCTGAAAATCCGATATATCTGATAGTTATCGGACCTATGGATATCAGATCCGATCAGATAGGGCCTCCATAGAAAATAATCGTTATCGGACATCAGACCGATATGATACACATCCGTAATTATTAGTATTATTAAGCTGCTGTGTGTAGTCATAGTTGTAGGGTCAGGATGAACCATTACTTGCAAACATGACTAGGGCTAGATCTACACTACGGCTTTATAGTGGTACTGAAGTGCACTGATAACTGTTGGGGGACATTACACATTTCATATACCACTTTCATAGCATTATTTCTTGCTTTTTATTCCGTATTATCCAAACTACTGCAACAAATGTCCCTGTGTTTCCTATGAGGTATAAATTCGCAGGAGGGATATAGCGTTACCATGATGGGATCGTAATGATTTGACACAGGGTGTAGTCTTTTCTTGTCCACTCATTTTTGTATTTGTCTGTTTGCTGTCTGTACTAGAAGTTGTCTTTACTGTTCCGAACAGCCAGTCGTCTATTTCATTTCCTTGTCCTTCTAGAGATCCAGGCCTGTTTCCTGAGGCTTACTTTGTGTACTTTCTGGTCTTAGTTGCTTTAGGGTTACTCTCCCCCACCACTCCCCCTGAGCCTCTTCGCTCCAACTTCATCTTCCCTCTCCTCCCCTTGTGCTTCCAGTCTTCAGGTGTTCATCCTTTGCTTCTGCCTCATTTCCTCCTCCTCTCTCATGAGCCATTGAAAAAGCCATTGTCCTGATTCCCTTTATCCTGTTCAGCTTACCCTGCCTGCTGTGGGCTCTTGTCACTTGGCAACTAGGAACACCTAGGTTATGACCCCTGATGGCTCCTCACACGTCACATTTTAACTGATATCTTCTCCCTCTCTTGCAACAACGATCACACATTCTCTCCACCCCATCCTTTCTTACATAGACAATGTGTGATATGATGCATGATGGTTATGAATCATGGGAATGCCTGTGCCCAAAAGAGGACAGCTTTTAGATAGCTCTGTGTCGAAACCCCACCTGGCCTTCTGCAACCTCTTTCTTTTCCTGCAAAAGAGGTATTTGTTTTTCTGCCTCTTTTATGGGGATCTTGGGAGTTTCAGAGAATGTTTTCAGGTTGCAGGGCTTCAGAGCTTACCTAAGGAGTTGGCTGAGGGATGGTAGTCATTTGTACTTTTTATGATACCATTTTTATTCGGTTCTGTCTTTGCATCCTCTTCAGCTGCTTGAGCTTTTTGAAAAGCCCCATGGAGGACTGAAACAGGAATTCTACTGCCTGCTGCATGCTTGAAAGCTGAGTAAAGCATTTTAGGTTTTTGTTGTTATTAAAAGTCCTTTTAACAAGAAGGAGAAGACGACGTTTCAGGCACTGCTGCAGATGGATGAAAATTCCATTTTAGTTTGTTGCTGACCTGATAAGACTTTACAAAATTTCAGAAGTTTGTTCATATTCAGGAGAGAAAGAACTTGAGATTCATTCATTCATTCATTCCCTTCCTGGAATTCTCTTCCAGAGCATTTGCAGACCACAAGTTCAATGACAGTTTTTAAAGCTCAACTGAAAACTTTTCTTTTTTTTCTAAAGCTTTTAGAACTTGATTTTGATCTTACTTTTTTACTGTTAGTTGCATTGTCCCCTGCACCTGTTTGGTGCGTTCCCTTCCCTTTCTTATTGTTTTATTGTGATTTTATCAGAACATAAGCCTATGTGGCAGGGCATTGCTGTTTTATTATTTTACTATGTACAGCACCATGTACATTGATGGTGCTATATAAATAAATTAATAAATATAATAATAATAATAATAATAATAATTTATTTTTAATTTAATTCAGGAGAAAGTGAAAGTAATAGTGGATACTGCTGAACATTACATCTGGAGTGGGAATTACAGTGGGATTCCCATTACAGTGGGAATCTTTCCACAGGAGCCCAGATCCATGTGACACATATAGCATTGTTCTTGAGTCTCTTTTTCCCATGTTGATAAAGCCGGGAAGCTGCATCAAATCAGCCTTAACATCCCCACTGCCACTATAGAGGGCATCTATTGTTGAGTTGTGGCTATACCTTCTAAGTTGGCCTGAAAGGTCTTTGGGCTCTGTTGCAGGCTAAGGACTGAAATGTTAACGTGAAAAGAAATAATCAAAATGTTGCAATGGTGGGTTCCAACCCTTTGCAACCTGGCACCCTACAGATGTGTTGGACTACCATTCTCATCATTCCCAGTCAGCATGGTAAATGGCTCACCTTCTGGCTTCTTGCTTGTTTAAATATAAACCCAGCTTTCTGCCCATTTGCCTGTATTTCACACAATCTAGATTTCTATTTCATTTTATACTAAACACTGCTGGGATATGAATCTCACATGTTTGCTATTCTGTACATGGATGCAAGAGGGATTTCAGGGTCATGAGGCAGGGCTCCTGCTTCTTATGGGTTTTCATGGTCCAGCAGGCTGTTTATTTAAGAGCTGCAGGGGTGCCGTTTCAGCACGCTAGACTTTTCACAACAGCTGTGGAGCGAAGAACATGGGGAAATAATGGAGCAAACTAATCCTATGGCTCAAGAAAGAGATGGAGAGGGAGAAAACCTCTACTTGCTATTGCAGTTCATTTTACAGTCACAGCTAGAAGCCAGATGTGATATTGAGCCTGTTGCATAACTCACAGAATAGGTTAGAAGACAGTTATTAAAAGCAAAATAGGCAACTGAACAAAGGCCACAGCAGAGCTGGAATGGTTTGTTTGAGTGGAACATCTGCTAGTCTAGTGATGTCAAGACCCACCAGAATGGCAGAAGAGTCTTAGTAAGTTTTTAAGCTGCCAAGTTGGATGGTGTGAGTAGGCCCAGCAGTGGAACAAAGAGCAACTGGATGTTATTTAATGATTTGGTCAAATGAAGCCAATGTCAGAGCATCAGCTGTCTATTTAGCTCTATATAGACAACGTAGATAGCAAAAGCAGGGTGGTTCTTGAACACTTGACTAGCCAGGATGAACCTTTTGTCTACTGCATGCAGCTCATAGGTTGGATCATGGGTTACTTTACCTTGCCTGAAGAGAGGGATTATTTGGTCTATGGAAAGCTTTTGATCCAGCATAGAGATCCTGCTGGTAGAAGGTGGGAAAAGACAAACTTTTCTGATTCCCCCTCCCCTGCAGCCCCCAGCACCACATCCCACACCATTCCAGTCAGTCACCCATCACCACCTCCCCGAGCAGATTTTCAGAGGGAACAAAGGAATTCTGCTTGGGACTGCTCTCACTTACAGGATCAAAGACTGGATCAAAGCCCATACAACTAGAACTTCCTTAGAACTAAGGACCCTGTCTTAGTGGGATCCAAATCTGGCCCTTCAGGGTTCTCTAGATGATCATGCTCCCTTCTCCCAGCTCCTTCCCCTAACCGCTAATCATTTGGTGCTTTCCCAGTGATTGCATCATTTTCTCCCATTCTAAAAGGTTGAGATGCCTCTCCTAAGTCATAGTTAGTGGCAGTAAAAGCTTTATGTTAAAATAAATTGGTATGTTTGGTATGTTGGCCACACCCCTTTTGACCTTATCCCTGCCCACCACTGGAATGAGACCTATTAGGAAGACAAATAGTGGTATAATGCAGCTTTCCATGTTCATATGTATATTGAATAGACATGGGATGAAAGAAGGTTCAAACTGGATGCCAAACCAATTTGCAAGTTTGCACAAGACCAGACTGGCCAAGAGGTAAACAGAAGCAGCTGCCTCAGACATAGTCATCCATAACAGGAGTGTTGTGGAAATGCAAAAGACCATTGACATCTCCAGGAATTAGTGGTGAACAACAATTGCTCCTTTCATGCTTAGACTTTTGGTTGGGCCTGACTCTTTAAGTAGTCAGCTGTGCTTCTTTTCCTTATTATTTCTCAGAGGCAGCTCTTTGTTTGAGATGCTAGAACTTGAGAGGCTATTACTTATCCTTAGATAGTTCTTGGTTAGATTTCAAGGTCTTCTACCTAGTATGAGCTGGAGTGTCTGGGATAGCCATGTAGTAATATATGTTGGCTGCTTGTCACTTGCTAGGGCTAATCCTCTCCTTTTGCAAGAATGTATAGAAACATTCTTGAAGTCATGGGAGTATGGCCAAAACATAGGCATGATTAATGTGAACAATAGTTCCAGAGACACTCCCAAGGCAGAACCTCAAAGCATACTGATATCTGGAAGGTGCTAAATACCAGGCCATTATTGGAGTCTGGCTGTTGCAGATTCTAAGGGGGTTCCCAGCAGCTGTAGTTTTGTTCTGTAGGTTCTTGCTTCAGTCATTGCCTACTAGTGTTTTGCTGTCTTGTTTTGGTAGCTTCTTCCTGCTTAATAAAAATCATAAGCCTTCACCCATTGGTGTGTTCCTTGTTTATGAAACCTAAAAAGAGCAATTTTCGCTTGATAATGCAAGGGGTGACAGCCATTTTCTGGATGGTTTTAGTGGATCACTGGATATCCCCTGTGAACCTAACTCTCTTCTAGGGATGTCAGGGAAACCCACAATGGAACAACATGAGTTCAGATTTTTATTAATCTTATGGGCGGA
Organism: Anniella stebbinsi; assembly: GCA_029215795.1. NCBI lineage: Eukaryota > Metazoa > Chordata > Lepidosauria > Squamata > Anniellidae > Anniella > Anniella stebbinsi. The sequence continues at coordinate 106,982,947 of JARDYH010000002.1, read as the reverse complement.
CAAAATTTTCCCCTGCTGGGAGGAGTCTACAGAGTTGTGGACCATTTTCTTAACTTTCAGGAATTTTGCACAAATTCGTCATAGAAAAATATCCCCCTCAGAAAAAAAACCTATGAGGAAAATGTGCATTTCCCTCATAGGCTAGAGCCTATGAGGAAAATGTGCATTTCCTCTAGCCTATGAGGAAAATGTGCATTTCCCTCATAGGCTAGAGCGTGAAAATGAGCATCTTGGAGGAATTTGTGCATGTGCAAATTTGTGCAAATTCACATTTGCATGATTTTGGAAACTGAAAAAAAAACTGATTCTGTTGATGGGTGAATGACAGAACAAAAGAACAATCCATGAAATACAGACAGAACAGACTTTGTCCAATCTGTACATCCCTATTCTCTTCAGTATTAACAGTAACTACAGACTCACACCTCATTCTGTCTGGGTGTAGCTATTTTTCCCTGAGCAGAAAAATTGGTAAATATCACTCCCAGGCAATCAAGGAAAAGCACCCATGGTCAGAACAAGTCATGAATTAAGTGTTCATTGGGTCCTGAGTGAGGGGTAGGAAAATACTGAAGGGGAGATCTTCAGTTACTGGACCCATACAGACTGTTAGAATTTTTTTAATAAGTATGTATAAGAAATAAGATATGTAATTGGTCATTAAGGCCTAAAACTATAATCCTAGGCACACTTATTTCAAGGATAAAGCAGGCATGGTACTATTTCTGCAGTTAGTAATGGTTTGAATGGCTTTTTAGAAAAAAATAAAAAGAAAATTGTGGTCATACCCCATCTGGATTGAGACCCTGACTTGAGGGTAGGGGGGCTTTAACCCTTTCTTTTCACCACCCCAACTGTGCTTTCAATCTGGATCTGGGCCCCTGCACCCACTGTTTGCATTGGGGGGAAGCTCTTATTTTCTCCATTGGGAGCTTATTTTCAATGCAAATAGAAGATGACTTCTTAAACTGGATCAGGATTGCATTGGGGGCAAAGCGTTAAAGCCCCCCATCCCACACTAGGATGCTGATCCAGATCAGGGCTTCCATGCCTGCAGTTTGTTTGTTTGTTTGTTTGTTTGTTTGTTTATTTTAAAGCTGTTCATACAATCACAATTTGTGTGTGAATGTTGCAGAATGTGGAGTGTGAGAAATAACAAGGCAGACACAGATAGCTGGGATTAAAACAGGACCACTTTATTTATAAATATATGCAGAAGGGTGAACCTATGTGGGCATCCTCACTAACCAGGCCTGAAGCCAGGGATAAAATTGAGCAATGCATTCTCTGCCAGGGAGTGGCGCCATTTCTTCACCACTCTCTGGCATTCCCCGTTTGGGTAGGGAGACCTTCCAGGGTCACCCCCCTCGGAAGACTTTGAGTGGGTGAGAAAGGTTGGTCTCAAAGGTAACCCTTATCTCCTCACAGCTGTGAAGCCTCAGGCATTACCCATCACCATTTGGTGCCTGTGAATGCTCACCAACCTTATCACTGATGATGCCCGCGCCTACGCCCAAAGTGACCAAATTGAACTACCAATTAACCTATTTATGCTCCCTAGCTGTCTCGCAGTGTGAAGTAGGCAAAAAAACCATACAACCAATGAAAGGATGTAAGCAAAAAAAATCCTACTTGGCTCGCTGAATGGGCAACCAGCAAGCCCACACTACTTACAGGGAAGGAGGGAGGGAGTCGCATTTTCAGAAGTGAAAGAAGGGAGGTGCGTGGGCTGCTTTTATGCCCTTTGGGCCCCTCCCTTCTTTGGTGGCTCCTATTCTGCCCCAGCCAATGGGACACAAACACACCTCGCCCCTCGCCCCCCCCCACAACTGCCTCCCCACGCCCAGGCCTTGCTGGGCGTGACAGTAAGACCTGTGTCTTGTCTAATTTGATCCTCGAAGTAACTCCCGTTGAACTCAAGCTTTCCGAGTCAAAAGTCATTGAATAAGTCTGTACCTCTTACCACACTTCTCTTCCTTGTCAAAGTCTTGTTTCATAACTTCAGCAGCCTTAACTTCTTGGTTTGTGGGGTATTTCAATTGAGTGTCCAGACCAGAGATGAACTTAAATGAAACTGTTGCTATAAGAATGTTTCAAGTCAAAACTGGCATTCAGGTGCCTGGTTGCCATTCTGTCATCCTAGCGATCTAATGTGCTCATGTTCTGGAGGCATTTGCATCTTCCTGTCGACTTCCTCATGAGCTCAGTGTTGTAAGTCACATTCTCTGTCAAATTGAAGGCTGATTTTGCTTCAGCACTTAACCCTCACTTCGCTTCTCCCTCCCCACATTTATCTGTTCAATAGAACCTACCTTAACATAGCTTCCTTCTTAATAAGCTCAGACCATATCAAGGTTCCTGGTTTGTAATCAGCCTGCCTGTCATTCTGAGTCTCCATTTGATGGCTGGCATTATAATTTGATGATACTCCATGATAGAACAAGAACATGATTGTAGTTGGTGCCAGCAGTTCAAGAGGGCTAGTCCTTCCAAAGCATATGAATACAGTCCCGTTAATCACTTCAGCAGTTCTGAATGGCTTCCAGTTCTTTTATTGTCTGATTTTCTCCTGCTTTGAAGAGAAAGTCTTGTCCAGTAAACGTGTACAGTTTTAGCCTTTAAATGTGATCACTGGAATTTGTTCATGTCTGCCAGAAATATTGTTTGTGTGCAGAGGATGAATTGTAGAGCAGAATAGATGACTCTCATTAGAATCAACGGGTTCCATCCAGACATAGTCAGAGTACAACCACTGAAATCAATGGGACATAAGTTAGTCACTTAGTCCAATTGATCTCCATGGATCAACTCTAACGCGATTAGGCCTGATTCTAACCCAATCACTGTAGATTATTAACTTTACCTAAGAATGGTGAATTGGTAGATGTGGTCCACACACAAAAATCTAGCTGTTGGTAGCCCTACCAAATAGTGATCAAAGTATATTAAAAGGTTTTCCAGAATTTAATTTGAAAGGAAAAGAGTGTTATAACAATTCTCGCATCTTCACACAGGTCTCACAGAGACAGCTATCGGAAGCTCTGAAGATCTATTGTCATTAGACCAGCCCTGCCCAACTTGAACTATGACTCCCACTAGACCTAGCTAGCAGGGATGAGAGAACTTGTACTCCAAAACACCAGTAGGCACCAGGTTGGGGAAGGGTGATATAAACAATACCGAGCTAAATGGACTGATTGTCTAAGCCAAGATAAGGTCACTCTTCACATGTTCAGAGGAATGCATGAGTTCCTCTGAATTTCACTCATTTCTAAAAGGTGTTCAGAGATCCAGATCAACCTGACACATCTGGAAGTCATATTTTGGATTTGGTGAGAAAATCTGTTCTGTTAGTTTCACAATCCTGAAACATTTGATATGCCACATGTTTAAAATGTACATACATTCAGCATACCAATGTTAGGGGTGGGTGAATCCATCTGTTTCACTGATTACGAAGAACTTTGGCACCAGCCAAATTCAATAGGTACAGCTATTCTCAGCATGAAGAGGACCATGTTGTACTTGCCCAATTAAGCACCAACATGCTGGAAAACACAGGGCATTCTAACCCAGACTTTTAAGAGGAAAGCTGAGCCTGGATGGATGAATCTGACTATTTAGTTTTTCCCAAATTCATATTTTTTTAAAGAGAAAATAACAGTTTCAAGTTTATTTTGCCCCAACCCTAATTAAGCACTAACATGATTGAAAACACAGGGCGTTCTAACCCAGGCTTTTAAGAGCAAAGGCTTAAAGGCCTGGGACTAGATGGATTAATATGACTGTTTCAATTTCTTCCAAATCTCTCTGTGTGTATGTGTGCATTTAAAGAAAAACTAACAATTTCAAGTTCATTTTGTGCCAAATATTTATTTATTACATTTCTCTACTGTCCAATAGCTGAAGCTCTCTGGGCAGTTCAAAACATGGAAAACTTTGAGAAATGGTCATCCACCTGTACCAGTCAAATCCAATAGGTACAGCTATTCCCAGCATGGAGAGGAATAGGCATGAAGAAGAGGAAGAGGAAGAGGAAGAGGAAGAAGAAGAAGAAGAAGAAGAAGAATTAGAATTTACCTAAAACCACTTATTGAATTACATTTATTGGGTCTGATATCTATGATTTCTAATGTTGGTGAAATTAGAATTCTGCACATGGGCTCTCAAAATTCTCCACCATTGGTTGAACAATTTCAATTAATTTCTCTGTTGGATGAAGAGATTCTTCAACAGTTTCTCCCAGGTAGGGCAAGAGTTGTAGCACAGCTTATTTTTATTTATTTATTTATTTATTTATTTATACCGCCCCATAGCCGAAGCTCTCTGGGCGGTTTACAAAAATTAAAAACGTTGAACAATTTAAACACCAATATACAAAATTTAAAAGCATAAAGCATAAAAACAAGTTAAAATTACAATATCCTTCTGGACAACAACACAAAAACACAAAAACCCTCATCATATGCTGTTAAATGCCTGGGAGAAGAGAAAAGTCTTGACCTGGCGCCAAAAAGATAACAATGTTGGCGCCAGGCGAGCCTCGTCAAGAAGATCATTCCATAATTGGGGGGCCACCACAGAGAAGGCCCGTTCCCTTGTTGCCACCCTCCATGCCTCCCTTGGAGTAGGCAACTGGAGGAGGACCTTCGATGTGGATCATAGTGTACGGGTAGATTCGTGTCGGGAGAGGCGTTCCATCAGGTATTGTGGTCCCAAGCCTTGTAAGGCTTTATAGGTTAAAACCAGCACCTTGAATTGAGCTTGGAAACGTATAGGCAGTGCAAGCGGGCCAGAGTAGGTCTTATATGCTCAAACCTTCTGGTTCCTGTTATCACTCTGGCCGCTGCATTTTGCACAAGCTGCAGCTTCTGAACCGTCTTCAAAGGCAGCCCCACGTAGAGTGCATTGCAGTAATCCAATTTAGAGATTACCAGAGCATAAACAACTGAAGCCAGGTTATCCCTGTCCAGATAGAAGCATAGCTGGGCCACCAACCGAAGTTGGTAGAAGGCACTCCGTGCCACTGAGGCCACCTGAGCCTCAAGTGTCACAGATGGTTCTAGGAGAACCCCCAAGCTACGAACCCGTTCCTTCAGGGGAGTGCAACCCCATCCAGAACTGGTTGAACACCCTCCATCCAGTCAGCAGGACCACCCACTAACAGCATCTCAGTCTTGTCTGGATTGAGTTTCAGTTTGTTAGCCCTCATCCAGTCCATTGTCGCAGCCAGGCACTGGTTCAACACATCCACAGCCTCACCTGCTGAAGAAGAAAAGGAGAAATGGAGTTGTGTGTCATCAGCGTACTGATGACAACGCACCCCAAAACTCCGGATGACCTCCCAATGGTTTCATGTAGATGTTGAACAGTATGGGGGACAAGACTGACCCCTGAGGAACCCCATACTGGAGAATCCATGGGGCCGAGCAATGTTCCCCAAGCACCACCTTCTGGAGTCACCCCGCCAAGTAGGAGCGGAACCACTGCAGTGCAGTTCCTCCCACTCCCAACTCAGCCAGTCGTCCCAGAAGGATACCATGGTCGATGGTATTGAAAGCCGCTGAGAGATCAAGGAGAATCAACAGAGTCACACTCCCCCTGTCTTGTATTTTTGTTTTCTTGTGTGTGTGTGTGTGTGTGTGTGTGTGTGAGAGAGAGAGAGAGAGAGAGAGAGAGAGAGAGAGTTTGTTTTTTGCACTCACACTGCAACAGCATCAACTATGTTGGCAGCCTGGCCCCAATTTCTCATCCTCCACAATGTTCCATACCTAGCATCATTCCACTGCATTGAGGGGAGGAGATGTAAGGCAGACACCATACCCCACCACCACCCAATAAAGAAAATTTGGAGAAAACTTCGCAAAGTGGCCTTTTATATCAGGATAAAGGGGTAAGGAAAGGAACATCTCAGAACTTTTCTGAGAAAAAAAAATGTCTTCTGGATTCCCCCCCCCCCTTTTCTGGCTCAGCTCTAGTGGTCATTTTTCAGGGTTCAGCACCTTCCCATGGTCTTCCAAACATTAAATTTCTAAGGACAAATATAGATGCATCTTCTTTCTGTAATGCAGATGCTTATATTGCTTCGACTTCCCTGAAAGCCCTGTCGCAGGTGTAAGGTGTAAGGAATTGTGTCTCAATCCGGGGAAGAGATGGAGGTAGGGCTGTGCCAACATCTGTCCTCAGAATTTCTGAAACGTTTCTTCCCCCATGAAAGAGACTTCCATTGTTCTGTCTCTCTCAATTTGAATTTCTTTGGCGGCGTTTTTAAGCTTACCTAATCACTACTGAGATGGCTGATAGTGTTGTTTATGTTTTCTTCTTTATATTACCTGTCTCTTCATTGTCCTGCAGCCTTCCAGGCTGCCTGCTCTTTCTGATCTGGGAAAGACTAACTCATGATGACTTCCTCTGGGATCTAATTGAAATGCAGGAATCTGAGGAGGCTAGACGTTGCTGAACAGGTGATTGTACAAGGAGTGTGAGAGTCAGTCACACTCCTTGGCCACCTCATGAGTAAAGTAAGCACAAGAACCCTGCACCCAATGCATGCCTCCAAAATGTTTTCACCTTTGAAATGTTTTCTCCTCATTCAATTTCTATCAAATTGAATGAGAATGGTTTAAAGTGCAGAGTCCTAAGTGAAATGCAACATTTCTGATTGATATCAATTATATATGCCATATAGCTTGACTGCAACCATCACTGTGTCAGAAATGAAGCTTTCAAAGACAAGGCATTGGCTGTTGGACAAGTAATTTCCACTGCTAACACATATGAATATTGCCCTTACTCCCATTATTATATTGCAGCTTGTCAAATTACTATGAAGAAGGACAGATATTTTACACTCTATAATAGGAAACTGTCAGCTTAAACAGCTACCAGTTATAATTGCAAACGTCTAACAAATATATATTTTATGTCCCGCTTCCAAAAATTATTAACTTGGCAAGCATAAGAATGTTCCCACGGTGGTTTTTTTAGGGGCTCGGAGTTCTTCCCTTTGCTCAAAAATGTGTCTTTTCATCATCTTTTATATCCAAATAAAAAAGCCTTGCAACTTGAAATAGTATTTATTTTGTTCATTTAGTGGTGATCCTGTGAATGGGATGTGGGGAGCAAGAATTACATCATCAGGACCCACCCTCACCTTCCACCCCATGAAACATTAATCAGAATGCTAAACAACATCCTTGAGATTATTATATTTTTGGTACACCAGTAATCGTATTTATGAGCCAAGCAATAGTGAACTTTAAAACTTCCCCCAATAAATGCAAATGAGAATAATGTTCATAGCCTTTTACATTTTCTGCCCTCCTCCCATTATGTTGGGGATTTCAATAAATAAAATCTTATTATTCAGTGTTTTATGATACCCGTGTAACACACAGGGATAGATGGATGAAAATAGCCATGCTAATTCCAAATGGACCTCTCTGAAATTCTCATGCAACGCTCAGCCACCTAACTGGACCGTCAGACATTATGTTAAAGACATACCTATATCCCTATTGTACATGCAGCCAATTCTGGCTTTTGGTAACTTTTTAGCAGTGTTCCAAAAACCTGCTAAATCTATTTATTTATTTATTTATCATTGCATTTTTATACCACCCAATAGCTGAAGCTCTCTGGGTGGTTTACAAAAATGAAAACCATAAAAAACATTCAAAATATAAAACAACAACAGTATAAAAATACAATATAAGAACACAAACAGGATAAAACCAAGCAGCAATGCAAACATTAATCCCAATTTAAAATTCAGATTTAATACAGCAAAGTTAAAAAATTAAACTGATAAACTGTTAAAATACTGAGAAAATAAAAAGGCCTTCACCTGGCATCTAAAAGAGTCTAATGTAGGTGCCAGGCGACCCTCTCTAGGGAGTTCATTCTACAACTGGGTGCCACAGCAGAGAAGGCCCTCCTCCTGGTAGCCACCTGCCTCACTTCCTTTGGCAGGGGCTCATGAAGAAGGACCCCCGAGGATTATTTTAGTGTCTGGGCAGGTACATATGGGAGGAGGTGTTCCTTCAGATAACCTGGCCCCAGGTCATTTAGGGCTTTGAATGTTAATACTAATAATAAACATTGATACATGGATTCTACAGTGGATTGGCTTTTCTCAAGTTACATGGATTCCACAGACTTGCCGACCATGGTGTTGTTGTTATTATTATTATTGCTATTATTATTATTATTATTATTATTGTGTTTTTTCTTAACTTTCTGAAGAGTGTACGTAAATTTAGTCATACAAAAAAATACGAAGAGGAAAAACCAACCAAAAATGTGCATTTCCCCCCAATAGGGTAAAACATGCAAATGTGGATTTGTGGGGTGGGAAGTTGCCCACTTTTCAATTTTCATTTTACTTTTGGGGGCGATTTTTTGCACATTCACATGAACTAATAGAGATCAGCGCTCTTGTACAATAATTAATACAGATTAATGCTAATGCAGATTGGCACATTGGTGCATTTGCACAATTGTGCATTAGTGCACATGCAAACTAGCAGCAGAAGAATGAATTTCTCTTACAAAAAAATCTGATTCTGACCATGAAAGGGTGATGGAATGAAAAACTCCTGAGAATCCATGAAACACGGATGGAATGGATTTAACAAACTCAGCACATCCCAGCGTGAGTCCAGAAGAATGGGTGTGTGGCCATTCTTCTGGGAAAATCTGGAGGGTCAAACTGGAGGGTCAAACTGGGGTCACCATGTGGGCTGGATGTGGGCTGTGAGCCTGAGGTTCAAATCCTCTGACCAGGAGGAATTGCAGGCTATTTTAGCAATTCTGCTTTGTTAAGGATTATACTGCTTCACTCTCCCTTCAGTCAGCAGTTTAGTTGGCAGTCCCCAGCCCTATAGTCCACACCTGTGGAGGTCACTTGGGTTGCTACCAGGTATATGGCCTCTTGTGGATGGAGCCTCCAGCTTTGGTATGTCTTCCCTCTTCCAGGGCTGTTAACCATGTGTCCATTCTGTTGTGGTTTAGGTGCCAAGGGAATGCATTGTATCCACCTCTTTCTTTTAGATCACACTTTTTCATTTCTGGATATGGGGGTTATGGCTGCTTTTTGTAATGTGTAGTTTTATTGTTTTTCTTCTGTAATTGGCTTGCGAACGGAGAAGAAAAGCACACAAAATAAGACACAGACACCAGAGCTTGGGATAAACTAGGGCCTCTTTATTTACACTGGGGATGCTCCCCTCCTTGATTCTGAGCGTGACGTGCGGGAATTTCACTTATTTATCTCAGGCACTAGCCTGCCGTTTTAGGCCGAGCCACTCCACTGAACCCAGGGGTCGGATGTACCCAGTCCCCTATTAAAACAACACTTGAGCGTTTGGTGAGACCATCTGCGTCATCCACAGCCCAGGCTGCACAGCTCGGGTAGATGAGACAAGCCGGTCTCCAAAGGCAAGCCATATCCTGGCACGGGTGCTGCACAGTCCCCGAGGAGCAGGGCCTCTGACTTGCCAGTCACCTTAAAGGTGCCTGAGTGCTCACCATTCCTATCCTCATCCCCCCAAAGTTCCCGCACTATCCGCCTAACCATTAAATTCACCTATTTATCCTCCATCTTAAGATTGAAACCAGTATGGAGTAGGCAAAACCTTGCACTCTAATGCCAGGGAAAATTCCTACTCAGCCTCCTCCCCAAAGAGGATGACTGGCTAATCCCATACTAGCTGGGAGGGAGGGAGGGTGGGGCAAGGAGAAAAGAGAGGCCGTTTGGCTGCGTGGGTGGGCTTTTATAGGCTAGCCCACCCACCCCGCGCCAGCCTATATGCATGCAGCTCCCGTGTCAGGATATATAGCACGCGTATAGGCTTATTTCGCCCTCTTCCTCCCACCCGCAAAATCCGACACCCCCCCCCTCACAAGCCGTTCCGGCTAGGAGGGGATCGGGCTTCTTTGGTTTTAATCCCACTGGGAAGACCCAGATCCTTAGCAGAGCCTAAATTAGAGCTTTTGATCTTGGTTTATATAGCAGAAGTTGTCATGTCATCAAGAAAGTAGTAGGCTTTGAAATGCTAAGCGTGATTAGCTATTAGGGATGGACAGTTAGTTTCACTTTCTCCCAATTTAGAAACAAACAGAAACCTAAAGTTCTTTCTGTCTCAAATATGAAAACATTTGCAAACTTTGGTGAATTCTTATCAAAAAACTAATTGAAATGAAATTCTCACTCATCTTCATTCAGCCAAATTTAATAATTACTGCTGTTCCTAACACGGAGAGGATCATGTTGTATTAGCCTGCCATATACCTCTTAAAGATGAGAATCTTGTCAGGAAAAAAGAGATGGCAGATCTCATTCAGTGAGAGGGATTAAATGCATTTTCATTTTGGTTTTTTTTTAAAAAATCTCAAATTGTTTCCATCCGAAAGAGGATGAAATGTGTGAAACCTGGAAGATTATTTTCAAAAACAAACTAAAACAAAATTCATACCCATTCCTATGAACCAAACATTTCTTCCCAAACTGGATTGAGAGTTGTGGCAATCCAGTTTGAATTTGCCCCAAAGGGCAAATGGTTTTATCAGTAAGTTTTTCAGCTGCATACCCAAATTACTGGCACTTGACATCTGCTATGTGCAAGTTATGATACCAGCAAGAGTCACACCACTGATCTGCATGAATGATGAACTAACCCATCCTATGAAATTCCATCCAGATTGGCCAAATAATCAGGAAAAGAAGTTCAAACACTGACACGTGAACTGGTCCTCACTCCCAGCAGGAAACAGCCAAGAAAAAACTGTTCTTCTCTTTGCACTTGGTAATGGATGGATTCCAAGGGGCAAAGAAATACATGTTTATGTTAATCTTCTGTACACCAAGAAGCAGAGGATTAACAGAGTATTATCTATGGATTTTCCTGGCCCTGCTTTGCTCTGAAGTTATAGCGTGAATTCTTTTTCCAGGAAAGAACAGCAATTGCTGTAGGGTCTTCCTTGCCTGAGGCAAACTGGGAGATGTCCATCTCATGGAGCCTGGGGCCATTCATATATTCAGCCGTAATTTAAAACTTCATATTCTTTTGCTTCAGGCAGCCCACCTAAGTTTCTAGTAGAGTTGTTGCATCAAAAATATAGAATGGTCTAGGAGCCAAGCTTGAATGTGGGCAGGCAGAGGGCAAGGAGAGAACACTGTGAAGAAATAAAAGAAGAATAAATAACCATACAGAACAGCAGTTAAAATGGAAGCATATTATGCAAAATTTTACACATTGATGCTAAATACTGGCACAAAAGCCAAATATCGGTCTCATTGAACATTATGAGGCATGCTTCCAAGGAAACATGCACAGAATTGTAATGCATGAAGTGATTTCCATGTAATCTATCCACACATCATACATAAGGAACAACATTACTTATTTCTGTATGTTTATCAACTGATTTTTTTCCAGTTTGCGAATGTGGCCACATTCATTTGAAAAGATCTGCATGCAACTTTGCATGCAGTTTTGCGTACATTTTTCTAATTATATACATTTTTCATGCACACGTTTTCAAGATGTTTCCCCCTAATATAACGCATATGCATACCCCCCACACTAATATGCACCTTTCTGTGTATGCATTTTTTGAGTTGCGAACCAGATTGCAAAATTCAGAAAAGTCCAGATTTTATTGTGCCAATGCTTTGCGGTTCACTGACAAACTGGGCAGCTGTAACTTTAGGATGTTTGTACAAACATTTGAACATGATTAATTTCTCCTACATCTCTAGGAAGGACTGCTGAACAGAACGTTTGCTAACCATTCTTAATTGTAATCTTAGGAGTTGACTTATTCCAATGAGAACTCTACGTATGGCAGTCCACCAGGACCATGATAAGCTTCCAATTTGAATGGCCTGCTTGAGACTTCCAAAAGGGGGCTCAAGATCCTAGCAGCCCACTATGTATGTTGGGCAGGCAATATTTCACTGCATATGTCACAAACCATGTGGTCAGGGCCAGTCCTAACATAAAGGAAGCTACTTCAGGTGGCAGAATTTAAGGGGAAAGATCGAGGTAGGAATTGACATCGGAATGGTGCAGTGAGACATTTCAAACCATTGGCTCCAGCATGAGGTTGTGTGCCATATTGTGCTCCATTTTGCTTCAGTCAGTAAAATGTCTTGCTGACTGTGCAAACCAATATTCATCAGTGTGTCATTAAAAAAATAACAGGGTGACCTTGATATGAAACAGTTTGACCTTCTTTTCACTTTTGACGTCAACAACAGAGGAGCTGGGCTAACCTGGATGCTTCAGAAGCGTTTCTGTGATATGGGGCCGGGGTTTCACTGTCTTCACTCCACTGATAGCAATGAATGATATCTTGCCTGCTGAAAACTAATTCTGCAGAATCCACCGCAAATGGTGTCCTCATTAGCATTTCCTTTTCATAGGGGTAATTTGAAGTTGCACAATGGTCAGTGGTTCTAAGGCATTTCAGTATTTTAAAATCTGGCCTAGTTGGTTTTTGGTAACTTTTGGGTTCTGCATAACAAAAATACAGCCTTTGTCAAATCTGAGTTTAAGCTGAAATACTAGACAACAAGAATGTGAACATAATGCTGTCAGGCAGTTAAATGGCTCAGCAGTATGTGACTGCTAAGTATTAGATCCTTACTGGCGGTTATCCAGGCAGTTGCTGAGCATGAGGCATTTTATTGGTCTAATTATTTTCTAGGATGTGTCCTGTCTGAAAACTTTCTGATGAAATAAAACTTTCCTGACAGCACTTTAAACAATGTCGTAAGTAGATGGGTGACTGAGTCAGATGTCCCCTTTTGCCCTTCAATGACAATTAGGAATGGATGAGTCTGTCAATTTCAATTTCTCTCAGTTTCTATTTTTTCCAGTCCTAAATTCAGTTCGCCCCAAACTTTGAGAATGTTTTAAAATGAAATCTCTTGAAAATTGGTATGCATTTTTGTACGTAATTTTGCTGTGCTCATTTTTGCAAGTAATTTTCTTCTTGTAATACATTTCTAACATTATTTTCACCATTTGTTTCAGTTTTTGTAAAAAAAAATTGGACTGGAGAATTCAGAGAAACGTGATTTTGGAAGTACAAGTGAGCTTTATTTCATGTATTGGTTCAAAAATGTGAAATAAGATAAGTTTGCAAACTGAAAATGTAACCTGAATGAATGCATTCATTCCCCCATCCCGACTTGTAATATGCAAGGGGAAACTGTCATGTCTCATATACTATTTATTCAGTATTTATTTAATTCTATTTATTTCCCACCCTTCCACTGGTTAGTGAGAGACATTCTGGCCTGCAATTTAGCTTCATGCCCCGAACTAATAAAAAGTCAGGAAAGAGTTGGGCAATTTTCTTTCTGCCCATGTAATGATGGGATACAGGTAAGATAACCTTTTTAAAAGGATCCCATAGAATGTACATATGTGGTTTTCAAAGTTCATACTAGGGATGTGCACTGGATCGGACCCGATCCACGATCCGAGTCCGGTCCAGTGGGAAATCGGATTAATTATCCGATTTCCGATCCAACAGCTGGATCGGCCGATCCAGTCCGAACCGGTCCGAAAAGGCTCCGAACCGGTTCGGCGGATTGGCGGATCGGCGGGCGCCCACTGGCGCCCACCACCGCTTCCATTGGCGGACACCAGCGGGTGCCCGCCGATGAAAGTGGACAGCGGGGGGGAGGAGGGGGGCGCTTACCTTTGAGGGACGTCCACTCCCATCCGGCGCTGGCGGCTACTACCAGCAGGCTCCGCGGCCTGCTCCAGGGTGGCGCGCCGGGTGACGTCATCACCCGGTGCGCTACTCTAGAGCAGGCCGCGGAGCCCGCTGGTAGTAGCCGCCGGCGCCAGACGGGACCGGACGGGCCGGAAAGGTAAGCAGGGGGCGCGCGGAGGGGAGGAGGGGGCACGCGGAGCGGAGGAGTGGGCGCGCGGAGGGGAGGAGGGGGGCCCTTACCTTTCCGGGCCGTTCCCTACCGTCCGGCGCCGGCGGCTACTACCAGCGGTCTCCGCGGCCTGCTCCAGGGTGGCACGCCGGGTGATCACCTGGCGCGCTACTCTAGAGCAAGCCGCAAAGCCGGCTGGCGGTAGCCGCCGGCGCCGCACGGGAGCGAACGGCCCTAAAAGGTAAGCAGTGGCGGGGAAGGGGGCTTACCCCCCCCAGAGCCATCCGCTTCTATCCGCGGGCGCCCGCGAGCACCAGAGGATGGAAGCGGACGGCCCCAGGTGGGGTAGGGAGCGCGGGGGAGGGGGCTTACCTGCCGGGGCCGTCCACAGCGGATGGCCCCGGGGGGGGGAGGAAGTTAGGCCCCCCTCACCCACCCGCCGCCATTTTTTCCTCATAGACTTGCATTGCAATGCAAGTCTATGGGGGGAAAAATGGCGGCCGATCCAAAAATTTACGATTTTTGGATCAGGATCGGACTCGATCCGGTCCGGGGGGCCTCTGATTTTGTCCGAACCGATCCATGACAAAATTGGAGGTCCCGATCCAGGTCCCGATCCGATCCGGGGGGTCCGTGCACACCCCTAGTTCATACACTTCGAACATCCTATTCTGAACAGTAGTATACGATCAAAGCTTAAGCAACAGCTGTTCCTCTGCACTCACTAAAAAAATCACAACCATGTTTCTCATCATTACACAAATGTGCAGATCACTTTAATTATACATTTAGTTCAGAAAATGGCTGTGAATGTGCGCACCTTATTGTTCCTGCTACAGCAATTCTCCTGATGCCAGGCATTTAACAGCATATGTTGAGGTTTTTTGTTAACTGACCCCAGAATAGTTGGTCAGTAATCAGTTTTTATGCTTTTTATGCTTTTAAATCTTGTATATCGGTTTTTAATGTTCAGTGTTTTAATCTTTGTAAACTGCCCAGAGATCTTCAGTTATGGGGTGGTATATAAATGTAAATAATAATAATAATAATAATAATAATAATAATAATAGGGTTTCATGAGAAATTCTGATTTACGTTTGCACCTCCTGAATGTGAGTGCAATCTGCAATCAAAGCTCATAGATTTCAGAGCTTTCAATGCTGTTTGTGTGGGTGGGAGAAGGATGTGTTTGAAAAATGTATGCATTCAAAACATGCATCCTTTTAAAAAAAAGTATGCACAAACATGTTTTAATCAATGGAGAAGATTGTGTACAACTTCATTCTGGAGCTGGGGGGAAGAGAGAAAAAGAAATGTGGATATATTAGCAGGTTGGTTTCACTGGTTGTGACAACACCAACTATTGATTATGGAGCAAGCAATCCTTATTATTAGCTAAGAGAGAAGTAAGTCTGATACTATAAACAGTGACTTGCTACTGTAGTTGAAATTGACATATTCCACCTTATTTTCAAACCCAGACTAAAGTGGAAATTCTATTTATAGTTCAGGGAAAAGAACAGATATTGATCAACCTTAGGAGTGCCTTGTGTTATTACTCGTGTTTATTCATGCCGTATTGGGGGGGGGGGGGGGAGAAAGACTACAGTTTCCAAAAATAAAGGGGGGAAATCAAATCTCATGCATCTTATATTTTAGTGTCTCTGTAGCCCTTTCAACTGTGTGTGTGTGTGATTTGCATAAACCACAACCCTCTAAAACAGGGGCAGGAGATCTCAAGCCCATGGGCCTAATCTGGACTGGAGAGGTTCCCAAATAGGGCAACAGAAGGCCCTACCTCAAGTCATGCCCCCCCCTAGTTTGGAGGCTACTGGGGGCTTGGAAATTCTCTCATTATCTCTGATCTGCTATTGGAGATAACAAGTGCATTCCCCTGTGTGCTGCTGCCCTTCCCAGTGGAGGATGAGCAGCATGCAGGGGAATCCCTGTGTTATCTTTCAGTCACAGATTGAAGTTACCAAAGAGAGACATGACTTCATCTTAATCTTCATGTGGTCTATGAAAAGGGCATCCACTAAATGAGGTGGAAATGGGAAGGAATGACCTTGTGCATGTAAGAAAATGAAACAGATCAATTCCTCCACCCCTACCTCAGGGCCCAAGAAATGTTGCCTTTTGCTCTTCCCTGCTCCACCTTGCTCTTCTTACTTCTCTTTCCTATGTAACCTCCTCTTCCACTTTGTAGCAGTTCTGCAACAAATCACCTCATTTATTTATTTATTTATTTATTTATTTGTTACATTTCTATACTGCTCTCTGGATGGTTCACATATACAGCTCACAGTCTCTATTCTATTCTCTGCTTTGCTGTTTCCTTTTCCTATTCGACTACCTCATTCTTCAAGCCTTTCTCTGATTCCTTGAACCTGCCTGTCCTTTGACCTAACATTACTACTGTACCTGTTCCATACTCCAGTTTATATACAGGTTCACTGCCTGGTCATCTGGGCAAGACTCATGCTCACCACAGGGATCTAAGTGTCTATTTATAATACTGCCATTGGCTTTATGATGGAATGGCAGAAGTCCAAGCCTGGAGCCATCTTTGACTTCCAATAAAAGAAATGAGTGTGTACCTGACAAGCAAGAATGGCTCCATTATGCACTTTCAACTCCCTTAAAATCAATTGTTTGCCTAGAGCTAAAGGGGGAATGGGGAAAAAGAGAGGATAAGAACATTTTTGAATCAATAATAATTTGTTTCAAGAACACCAGAAAACACACGCAATAGGTTTAGGAATAAGAATTCATAGAAATAGTATCCTATATTTATTTGGGTGGTGTCATTAATTTCAGCCTAGTGTTTGTGATGCTATTCATCGTTAGTGATTGCATCAGTCAATACTTTAATTAATTCCTGATTCTGGCAGGTAAAAGTTAGTGACTTCTTTTTCAACCACCAATTGCCCATGAGAAAAAGTAGCCACGTTCAGATGACATATTAGGCAATGGAGGGGGGAAGAGGCAACTGACCATTCATTATTATTCCAGTGCTCTCCACACGACATGTTGCCCCTTTCCCGGTCACGTGGCTGAAAGTTCTTTTTTTTTTTTTTTTGTAAATAATTTTATTATTTTCAACATAATGATAACATAAAATACATACATAACCCTTGACAATCCCCCCCCGTGTACCCCCCCACCATGAGACCTTCTCTTAACCTCTTATTCTATCCAGAAGTTTATCGACTCTTTTGAAGGTGTTTGTCCCTTCCCCGATCTTAATACATATTCCAAAAGGGGTCTCCATATTTCCCCAAAATCATTTTTACCGGACATTCCCCTTTTCAATTTCATTTTACAAGTTAGCATATCATTCAAAGCCATATCCCATATTTCTTTATACCATTCTTCTATTGTATAGCTTCCTTGTCCTTTCCAATTTTTTGCAATCATTAGTCTAACAGGAGTCAGGAGGTTGTTTATCAATTCCCTCTTGTTTTTGTCCTCTTCCCCTCTATCCCATATTGCTAGTAGAGCGAGCTTCGGGTCTAATTCCACTTTACTTCCAATTATTTCACTTATTTCTTTAAATACCCTTTTCCAAAATTTTTGTACATATTCACAGCTCCACCACATATGGTAATAAGTTCCAACCTCCTGGCATCCTCTCCAACACTTTTTAGATATTTTTTTATCAATCTGGTGAAATCTAACCGGAGTTAGATACCATCTCCACAATACCTTATAAAAATTCTCCTTAATTCTGATCGATAACAATTTTAACATTCTTGCGTTCCACAACCTCTCCCAGTTATAATCCTTAATTTCTCCATTTACGTCTTCTTCCCAAGCCTTTTTTATTACTTTAAGTGAATTTTGAAATTCTTCCTCTATCAATAATTTATATATCTCACTAGTCAACCCTTTCTTAATTTCCTTTCCTTCTTTCCTGCCTTTTGACTCTACTAATTCTTCAAATCTTGTATTGTTTCTACACTTTTTATTTTTCAATTTCCATTCCTGAGTCCATTTCCCTAGTTGTATACATTTAAACCATGCAAATTTATGACCTATCAATAGCTCTTTAATTTGTTCATTATCCTTCATATTTTCCATCCACTTCCTTAACTTGATTATTTCCTTATCTTTCAATCTCGCTTCAATCTCCACTTTTAACACTCTTGGGAAATTCTCCACTACTACCACTGGGGCAAGTGGTGAATCTCCTGGTATCAACTTCCCCCTAAATTTCTCCCAGATCTCCACTATATTTACCAACAAAGGGTTGTCCAGTCCCTTTAATTCTTTCTTTTGAATTTTCTTAAAGAAAATATTTTTCAATTTATAATCTATTTCCCCAGTTTGCGTCTCCAACCACTCCAGATCTTCCTCCCCTAGAATACAGCTTATAACATACCTTAACTGATTAGCTATATAATAGTACTTAATATTTGGAAGCCCTAAACCTCCCTTCTTTTGAGCCTTATACCATAACCCTTTATTAATCCTGGCTTTCTTATCCCCATTACAATATGCATTGATTATATTTTGCCAACTTTTCAGCTCTACATCTGATATTTTAATTGGTAACATTCTAAACAAAAAATTAATCTTAGGTAAAATCTTCATTTTAATAATTGCTATTCTACCAAACCAAGAATGTTTTAATTTCTTATATACTTCTAATTTCTCCCCTACTTGTTTTTTTAAAGCTACCAAATTAAGTTCCTCAAGCCTATCTAAATCTCTATCAATGTTAATACCTAAATAACGTACTATGTTTTTAAGTCTAAGACCCAACTTATCCTTACCTTCTTCCAACTCTTCCTTATTATAATTAAATAACATCATTTCTGACTTCCCCCAATTTACTTTTAATCCCGTGATTTCTCCAAATTCTCTTAAATGTTTCTTAATCACCTCAGCACTCCCTAGGGGATCTTCTACCGTCAATAAGGTATCGTCCGCAAACATATTCATTTTAATCTTCTCCTTTCTTCCTATCCCCTTCACTCTTTCATCTTCCCTTATTACATTTGCCAAAATTTCTATTACTATTGCAAATAGGATCGGTGAAAGAGGACATCCCTGTCTAGTTCCTCGGGCTAGTGTAATCTGTTGTGTTAACCCATCATTAACCAATATTTCCGCTTTATTATTTTTATACAACTTATCCATCACTCCCATAAAACAATCTCCAAACCCAAATGTTTTTAATATTGTTTTAAGTGCTGGCCATTCCACACAATCAAAGGCTTTGAATATATCCAATGCTAGCAGACCTGCTTTTAAATTCCTTTTTTTTATGATACTAATTATATTTAATACTCTTCCCATTAAATTAGGCATTTGCCTACCCGGGATAAATCCACACTGATCTTTTTTAATATATTTACTAATAAATGTGGCCATTCTTTTTGCCAATATTGCTATAAAAATCTTTGAATCTTGATTTATTAAGGAAATTGGTCTATATGATGCGGGATCCGTTAAATCCTTACCTGGTTTCGGAATTAATATAATCAGGGAATGTTCCCATGATGGCGGAGTCTTCCCCCCTTCTATTATAGTATTAAATAATTTCTTTAATCTTGGTACTAAAATTCCTTTAAAAAGCTTATAATACTCCGACCCCAAACCATCCAACCCCGGTGATTTTCCTCCTTTTAATTTATCAATAACTCCCTCTATCTCTTTTTCCGTAACTAAACCTTCCATATAATCCCTGTCCTGTTCCTGCAATTTTATTTTCCAATTCCTCTCTACATATTCCAATATCTTATCTTGCGGTCCCGATCCTGATGTATATAATTCACTATAAAAGTCCTCAAATATACTTAATTTATCTTTCATTAAATTACAACTATTCCCTGCCTTATCCTTTATTGTCCCTATCATATTCTTAGCCTTTTCCAACTGTGTGGATCTAGCCAGCATCTTTGAGTTTCTATTACTATATTCAAAAAAGTCTCTTTTTAAATACAACAAATTCTTTTGAACTTGTTCTAATTCTTCTTTCTCTAATTCCTTTTTCTTAGCTTGAATTTGGGCTAATAGGCGTTTATCTTTTGTCTCCTTTAACTTTTCTTCCAAACTTCTTATCTCCTCTTCAATCTTTTTATTTTGAGCTTCCTGTTGTTTTTTTAATGTGCATCTTTCCCTAATACAAATCCCTCTTACTACAGCTTTCATTGTGTCCCATAATATGTCCTGCCGGTTGTTCTCTTTTTCATTAATCTCCCAAATTTCCTGCAGTTCTTTCTTTATTTTCTCCATTATATCCTTTTTATTCAACAACCTTACATCCAATCTCCATCTCTTCGCTTGTCTATAGTCTTTCTTGGTTTCCATGTCCATTGACATCAACGCGTGGTCAGTGACCTTGATAACTCCAATATCACAATCTATAATTTTGGGTAACATATTTTTTGATACAAAAATGTGGTCTATCCTAGAATAACTCTTAAATCTCTGTGAATAAAAAGTATATTTCCTTTCTTCCCCTCTTAAGGCTCTCCACACATCCATTAATTCTTTCCCTTCCATTAATTTGCTTAACTCTGTCTTCCCCACCCTCTTAGTATCTTTTAGTATGTTATCCCTGTCTTTCCCTATATCTAGTACCATATTAAAGTCACCAGCCATCACAATGTGCTTTTTACCCACTTCTCCCAACCCGTTAAATACTTCATTGATAAAATCCATTTGTTTCCCATTTGGAGCATATATATTCACTAATACATATTCCTCTTCTCCCAACTTGCAGAACATAATAAGAAACCTTCCATTGCTATCTCTCTTTACACTTTGAATAGTTATACCACATGTCTTTGAAATTATTATTGCCACTCCTCTCGATTTCGAAGTTCCATATGCCTTCTCATAAACGCCCACCTCCCTCATTCGAAGCTCATTAACTCCATCTTTGGCCTGATGGGTTTCCTGCAAAAAAATTACATCTATTTTTTTTTTCTTTAATAACATTTCAATCCTCTTTCTTTTAATTACCGTTCCTAGCCCTTTAACATTCAGTGTTGCCAATCTAAGTTTATTTTCCATCTCTCTCTTTCACACAAGTCTTTAAGTCGGTCTCCCTGTGTGTAACACATACCCCCCCCAACCCTCCCCCCCACATTCACCCCCAATTCACCCCCCTCCTCACCAGCTTGCTGGGCTTTGGTCCCAATCTTCTTAGAACTCTTAGGGGGGGGAACTCGGCCCAACATTCCGGAATGACGTCCACCCTCCCCTCCAAGTCTCCTCTTCTCCCTATCTCTCTTACAATATATTAAAGTCTATTCATTGCTCCCTCCTGCCGCGCCTTCATCTTGCTTCTCCTCTCCAACCGATGTGGCATCCATTATGCCCAGCGTGGCTGAAAGTTCTACCATCCCTCTGGGCTGCTGGTGCTCCTCCTTCCCTCCTCCCTCAGTCCTCCTGACCCTATCCCATCATGCATTGGAAGTTCTGCCAGCTGTATAGGAGTGTCCAGGGAGCTCTCGGCCGCTCCTGCTAGAGAACTCTATGACCTGCCGGAATAGTGCACTCGACGGAGGAGTTTACACAATGGAGCCTTCTACATGACATCTTAATCACTGGGTCTCCGGATAAGCAACAGAGCAGCCTGTTGTTTTCCCCCATTGTTAAAATTGGCAAAATAACATACTCTAGTTGTGTGCTCCCACCATGACACAATAATCAACACAACGGACAGTTGATTCTCCCCCCCCCCCCACCCCCGGTTGATTATTGTGTCGTCCGAACCAGGCCAGTGAGTCTCTACTTTGACAAACATCATGAGTTGATCCATTCGTTCTGAGCCAGATATTCATGGGTTTAGTTTTTCACCACATTGGGTGACTTTTTGTGGGGCAGGAACTTCCGAAATACCAATACTTGCCCAAGACAAGATGAAACCTTCCTTCAATGTAAAATTGGGATCTTGTCCTCTTTCTTTGCAATGCATTTGTATGGGAGGCACTCCACGGCACTATATGGAGCACAATTCTCCCAAGTCCCTGCTTCCTTGCTAAAAAAAAGGGAGGATCATGTGCCATATATCAGCTGCACTGTAGATAGCTGCCCTTGCACTGCAATCTTATGCATGACTACTCAGACATAAGTCCCGTTGTGTTTGGTAGTATCTACTCCCAGATAAGTGTGCATAGGATTGCAGGCTTTAAAAAGCAGTTGCCACTTTAATAGAGATAAATGTATTTTGTCCTGAGTTTACCTCCAAAATATCACCAAATGGATCCTCTTTTCAGGTGTGTGGATGAATCCTTTCCTGAAAACTTCCTCCACGAGATATGGGGTCCTTGATTTAATTAATGGACTTTAATAAATTTGATGATGATGATGATGATGATGATGAATGGACTTGATTGGATTAAAAAAAGTAGTGGACAGGTGGATAAGCATTTTATAGGTGAATGTAAACACGTTTATACTATTTTGGAACAATAAAGGTCAAGATAATGTACATCCTTTTGCAGATCTGAGAAACAGTTAAGAAACAGATAAGAAACAGATAAGAAACAGACCACTTAACATGCATCATGTTAAGTGGTCGATGTTGTTAGTAAGGATGACAAAACAAATGAAGGAACTGACAAAAACTACAACACATCACACATGGTCCATTTCTGGAATTAATTTCAGAAATTTTTCCTAATTAAATTGGAATGCCGGGAATTCTCCAGGATTTGAAGGAAGGGAGGAGCAGGTGGTATCAGTTACCAAGAATTCCTTTTATTAGCTTCAGTCAATTCCCTATCAAGAAAAAGCAGACTTTGCTACAGTTATTTATGCCCTGGTTACATCCATACTGGACCACTGTAATGCACTCTGCATGAGGCTGCCTTTAAAGGTGGTTCAGAAGCATCAGCTAGTGCAGAATTAGGTTAACCATATGGAAAGGAGGACAGAGCTCCCATATCTTTAACAGTTGTATTGAAATGGGCAATTTCAGCAGGTGTCATTTGTATGCATACTGGGTGAAAGTCCCTCTTCATCACAACAGATAAAGCTGCAGGAGCCCTGCTGCTTTTGAAGAGTGACCAGATACAAAAAGAGGCAAGGCTCCTGAAGCTTAACTGTTGTGATAGAGAGGGAATTTCACCAGGTGCTTCATGCATAAAAATGACACCTGCTGAAATTCCATTTTCTATACAACCGTTAGATACAGGAGCTCTGTCTTCTTTTCCATATGGTCACCCTAGCAGTATGCAGTTTCATGGTAGCTTGCAGGGGCTAGGTGATCAGAGCATGTAACACAGATTCTTTATCAGCTGCACTGATTGCCAATGCATTTCTAGGTCTAATTTAAAGTGCTAGTGACTGTTACTTTTAAAGACCAAAATGGCTTGGGACTAAGTTATTGGAAGGGCCTTCTGCACCCATAGGAATTTGCCTGAGTTTTAAGTTGGCCGCAGGGGCCCTGCTCAAGGGACCACCTTTGAGGTCCATCAGGTTAGCAAGTATAAGAGAAAGCACCTTTTCTATGTTGGTCCTGTCCATGTGAAATGCCCTTCTGCAGAAATGCCAGACTGCTCCCTGGCTCCATTTAAATGGGTGTTCATGCCCCAGATGTTTCAGTCCACTTTTAAGTGAATCATGGAGCTGGTGGTCTATATTTTATCTGGGCTAGATCTACACCAAGCAGGATTATAACACTTTGAAAATAATTTGAAAATGGTATATGGAACGTCTCCTGGGTAGAAATCATTAGTAGTTCCTGCCCTGCTGTAGTATTAACTCATTAAAATATTTTTGTTTTGGGGGATTCATATCGAAAGGAATTGTTTTTGCTGTTGCTTTAGTTAATTGCATTTTATAAAATTTGTATTTTTATGGTTTTATGTTTTTTTTTATTAGCAAGCCACAGTGAATGTTCACTATGGTAAAAAAAAAAAAACTGCTCAAAAAGCACAGGAGGTTGAGAGGTTGTACTAATGAGAGTAGGGAAAATCCTCACATCCTTACTCCTAGTACATACTTTTAGCCACTATGTTACACCGTGGTGCTTGGATTCTGACATTTTATTTATTTATTTTATTTATTTATTACATTTGTATACCGCCCCATAGCCGAAGCTCTCTAGGCGGTTTACATAGCATTAAAAACAATTAAAAACAATATACAAAAATGAAAACAGCAATACACACAATACACACAATCGGTACATTTAAAAACCACTACAACAATTCAAAAAAGCTACAAAAACAAAACAAAACAAACCTAGGCTCCTCAGATATTGCCAAATGCTTGAGAGAAGAGGAAATTCTTGACCTGGCATCGAAAAGATAACAATGTTGGCGCCAGGCGGGCCTCATCGGGGAGATCGTTCCACAATTGGGGGGCCACCACAGAGAAGGCCCTCTCTCTTGTTGCCGACCTCCGAGCTTCCCTCGGAGGAGGCACTTGGAGGAGGGCCTTAGATGTTGAACGTAGTGTTCGGGTAGATTCATATCGGGAAAGGCGTTCCATCAGGTATTGTGGTCCCAAGCCGTGTAAGGCTTTATAGGTTAAAATCAGCACCTTGAATCGGACTTGGAAACATACAGGCAGCCAATGCAAGCGGGCCAGAGTAGGTCTTATATGTTCGAACCTACTGGTTCTGGTTATCACTCTGGCCGCTGCATTTTGCACAAGCTGCAGCTTCCGAACCACCTTCAAAGGCAGCCCCACGTAGAGTGCATTGCAGTGATCTAACTTGGAGGTTACCAGAGCATGGACAACTGAAGCCAGGTTATCCCTGTCCAGATAGGGATGGAGCTGGGCCACCAACCGAAGTTGGTAGAAGGCATTCTGTGCCACTGAGGCCACCTGCGCCTCAAGTGACAAAGATGGTTCTAGGAGAACCCCCATGCTATGAACCCGCTCCTTCAAGGGGAGTGCAACCCCATCCAGAACAGGTTGAACACCCTCCATCCGGTCAGCGGAACCACCCACTAACAGCGTCTCAGTCTTGTCTGGATTGAGTTTCAGTTTATTAGCCCTCATCCAGTCCGTTGTCGGAGCCAGGCACTGGTTCAGCACATCCACAGCCTCACCTGATGAAGATGAAAAGGAGAAATGGAGCTGTGTGTCATCAGCATACTGATGACAACGCACCCCAAAACTCCGGATGACTGCACTCAACGGTTTCATGTAGATGTTGAACAACGTGGGGGACAAGACTGACCGCTGCGGAACCCCATACTGGAGAATCCACGGGGCTGAGCAATGTTCCCCAAGCACCACCTTCTGGAGCCAACCCCCCAAGTAGGAGCGGAACCACTGCAATGTAGTGCCTCCCACTCCCAACTCACCCAGTCATCCCAGAAGGATACCATGGTTGATGGTATCGAAAGCCGCTGAGAGATCAAGGAGAATCAACTGAGTCACACTCCCCCTGTCTTACTCCCGACATAGGTCATCATACAGGGCGACCAAGGCTGTTTCCGTACCAAAACCAGGCCTGAAACCCGACTGAAATGGATCCAGATAATCGGTCTCATCCAAGAGTGCCTGGAGCTGGCTCGCAACCACCCGCTCCAGGACCTTGCCCAGGAATGGAACATTTGCTACTGGCCTGTAGTTATTAAGATTTTCAGGGTCCAGGGAAGATTTCTTTAGGTGTGGTCTCACTGCCGCCTCTTTCAGGAGGTCTGGGACCACTCCCTCTTGCAAAGAGGCATTAATCACTTCCCTGGCTCAGCCAGTTGCTCCATCCCTGCTAGTTTTTATTAGCCAAGAGGGGCAAGGATCCAATATGGAAGTGGTTGCACGAACCTGTCCAAGCACCTTGTCAACGTCCTCGAGCTGCACCAACTGAAACTCATCCAAGAAAGCAGGACAAGCCTGTGCTCTGGATACCTCACTAGATTCATCTGCTATAACACTGGAGTCTAAGTCCTGACGGATGCCAGAGATTTTATTCTGGAAGTGCCCAGCAAATGTATTACAGCGGGCCTCAGATGGTTCTACCATGTCCTTGTGGCCAGCATGGAAAAACCCCCGGACAACTCTGAAAAGCTCCGCTGAGTATTGTTTTTTTTGCTGCCCTCACTGCCCCTGAATACAGCTTACCATAGGCACTTACCAGTGTGTGATTGCATCCATCAGGAGTTCATTTCCATCTGCCCTCAAGTCGTCTCCTGTTTTGTTTCATCACTCTCAGATCCAGGGTATATCACGGAGCCGTACGAGCTCTACACAGGAGAGGGCGCTCAGGAGCAATCATGTCAACTGCCCGGGTCATTTCTGCATTCCACAGATCAACCAGGGTTTCGACTGGAGAGCCAGCCCTATCAGCCGGAAAACTCCCCAGAGCCCTCTGGAAACCATCTGGATCCATTAGCCTCTGGGGGCGGACCATTCTAATGGGTCCCCCACCCTTGCAGAGGGGAAAAGCCACTGTAAGTCTAAACCTCAGCAGGTGGTGATCTGACCATGACAGAGGGGTTGATGTAAAGTCCCCCACTTTCAGATCCCCATCTCCATGTCCAGTTGAAAAAACCAGGTCTAGAGTGTGCCCTGCTACATGCGCCAGGCCGATTGTATGTTGGGACAGTCCCATGGTTGTCATGGAGACTATGAAATCCTGAGCTGCCCCAGATAAAGTGCCCTCGGCATGAATGTTGACATCCCCCAGAACTAAGAGTCTGGGGGACCTCAACAGTACACCAGAGACCACCTTTGTCAGCTCAGCTAGGTAGTCTGTTGAGCAGCGGGGTGGGCAGTACACCAACAGAATCCCTAATCTGTCCCGTTGGCCCAACACAAGGTCCAAACACTCCAGACCAGTAGTCACATGGACAGGGAGCCCGCAGAAGGGGGTGGAACTCCTATAGACCACAGCAACCCCCCCTCCCCAGCCCTCAAGTCTACCCTGATGCTGAACCAAGTACCCCGGTGGGCATAACTGGGAGAGACTAACTCCTCCCTGCTCTCCCACCCAGGTCTCGGTTATACATGCCAGATCGGCTGCCTCATCCACAATTAAGTCGTGGATGAGGGAGATCTTATTATGCACCGATCTGGCATTTAAAAGCAGCACCCAGAGGCCTAAGGGTTGGCTGATAGGGCAACCAACAAGCCTGTGGATGTGAGGGGGACCGGAACAAGGCACAGCCATTAACTGTCTGGGCCTTGTTCCCTTACCTGGCAAGTCCTCCTCACAACGCCATATCTGCCTCTACCCGTTACTACCCTGATCGTGCTCCCCTCAGATCCCCCCACCTGGCCCTGTATCCTCCCTCCCAGGCACATAGCTCAAGCATGGGGAAAGGGGGGAAAACAACAACAAAAACACACACACACCCAAAGACAAAAACAAAAAGCCAGCAGGCAGGCAGGCACACTCCTCTCCTCCCCTGGCAGCAGGCCTCCCTCTCCTGCAGGTTGATGACTTTCCCAGGCCCCCTCAGCCAGCAGCTTAAATATCCCTCCCAGGAAGGGAGGGGGACAGATGTAATTGTCCACAGCAGCTGGCTCAGTACCTGGGAGCCTGGTCCTGCAGGGAGTGGCAGTCTGCCAGGCTGAAGTCCTCAGGAGGGTGGTGGTGGTGGTGGTGGTGGCAGCAGCGAGGCCAGGAGGCAGGCAGGCAGGCACACTCCTCTCCTCCCCTGGCAGCAGGCCTCCCTCTCCTGCAGGTTGATGGCTTTTGATTTTGACATTTTGATACTGAATTTCCTCAGAGCTCATTTTTCAGATTTTTTTTTGTTTTTGTATAAGCACAGATTTGATTTGATATATTTTTTTAAAAAAATGTATTTCATGCAGAATGAACAAAATGAACCACAAATTATTATTATTCTGGGAGAGTATAAGTGAGGTATATTTACAAGTCTAAACAAATTAACAGTAATTAAACAATGCTGCATGGCGGGAAGTGCACTCCTGGGTGATTATCTTGAACCTCAGGGGGTATTATTAAAACACACAAAACTGAAGGCCATAAATTAACCATCCAAGACGGGTGATAAAAATAATCCAGATATGCGTAACCCTAGGATGTGTTATGAAATGGGAATCAATGCATAAATAAGGAACACAGTTGGACCCAGGCATTTATTTTGGGTACTAAGCTCAATAGGATAATATTTGTGACAGCTGATCAAAGAATTCTAACTGTGCATTGTGGCTCCAAAGTCATTTTGCAAGGAGTTTAGCATCTAATTATATGTTGTAGCTAGCACCTTGGTGCAGGCACTGATACTGCAGAAGTTGTGGCTGGCAAGAAGTCA
Organism: Anniella stebbinsi; assembly: GCA_029215795.1. Classification (NCBI taxonomy): domain Eukaryota; kingdom Metazoa; phylum Chordata; class Lepidosauria; order Squamata; family Anniellidae; genus Anniella; species Anniella stebbinsi. The sequence goes on along the minus strand of JARDYH010000002.1, from coordinate 106,954,852 downwards.
ATCAAGCAATTTTAATTGCCTCGTTTGTATCTTTCTCTCTTCCAAAGAGCTTAAGTTGGCATACGTGTCCTGTGTCTTTTTATCCTAACTTTGTTTGGCAGGAGAAACTGGCAGACATTGGTTTTCTTGCAGCCACCCAGTGAGTTTCATGGCAAAGTGAGGACTGAACTTGGGTTTCCCAAAATGATTGCCATAGAGCTACTTCACTATATTGGCCATATCAACGCATTATCCACTAGAGGTGTCCACTTGACCTTTCAGACCCCTGTCCACAGGCTACCACCACTTACCCACCCTGTTCAGCTCCCTGGATGAGTCATGGAACAATCCACTCCCCTGGCACATGGCACCTGACTCCTCAATGAGCTGCCATTTTGCATTAAAAAAAATGTGGCTTGTTGTTTTACATAAAAGAACTTTTACTCAAATGGTGGCCATATAGTGGCCATTTACGCAAGTTTAAAGACATGAATGAGAACCAAAAAAGGCAGGTAAGTGGCAGATGTCCAGCAAGCAATGTGCATATGATATCTGCAAGTGGTTGGCTATAAAAAGCAGGAGAGGATTACAAATAATATTGGCATCCAATTGTTGATGGCTCAAATCCTTACTGAACAATTGTGTATAAAGGAGGTTAGGGGAACCAAAATGCAGATGTGTACTAAATAGGAATGGATACAACTGTGAGCACACACATGCATGCTTATAACTTGATGTCCCATAGGCTGAGTTGGATCCAGATTGGCTAATCTGTGAACAAAAAGGAGGCACCAGGTTTCAGCATACACTCATTGCTGAAGGAAGGGAGAGGGAGGCAAACTTTGCCGATTTCCCCTTCCCCCTGCAACCCTCTGGGTCACTTCTCATAATGTTCTGGAGGCCCCCTCAGCCTCCAGAGCAGCTATTCAGGAGAACACAGAGGGCTATGAGGTGCCCTTTCCCCTGCCATTTTCCTCCAGCAGAATCCTCGCAAGTTAGGGTGACCAGATAAAATCCAGGTCAGGGCTCATGTAACTTTAACAGTTGTAGAGAAAAGGGAATTTCAGCCAGTGTCATTTGTATGCAATTAGTTCCTGGTGAAATTCCCTCTTCATCACAACAGTTAAAGTTGCAGGGGCCCTGCCTTCTTTTGTATATGGTCTCTCTAGTATAGTGCATGCACGTTTAACTGTTGTGATGAAGAGGGGAATTTCACCAGGAACTAATTGCATACAAATGACTCTGGCTGAAATTCCCTTTTCTCTACAACTGTTAAAGTTACATGAGCCCTGACCTGGATTTTAACTGGTCACCCTATCGTAAGTGCTACTGGATCCAATCCAATGACACTCATGTAAACTGACTCAATTGACATACATTTGAAATGAATGATAGGGCTGTTAACAGATTCGGATCTGGACTGGATTGGGGGTGGGGCTGTTCGGACCTCTAATGAATGAGATTTTAGCTCTGGAGTTGGGTGTGTTTGTTTTTAACAACGTTGGGATCTGCTGCTCTAAACATTGTAGGTTGCGATGCTATACTATTGGGACTCAGATGAAGAAAAAAGTACCTAGTCCTATTGAAATTTCTGGATCCTGTGTGTTTTTCTGGCTTCCATTAAAAGATGCATAAATGTGAGAAAAAAACACTTAACTTAAATAATGTTTGATATTTTATATGAACCTCAGTAAGTTGTTTTCTTTTACAGCAGTTTAAAAACAAGGAGTTTTTAAGGCATTTTAGACATAACACAATATAACTTCTTGTTTTCCATTTGCATAAGAATAGTGCAAAAACATTTTCAACCTTTAATGTGTGATTATGCTGTCCTTTCATACAGTCATTTACATAATCAGTAAATGGCACTTCTCCTCCTCCTCCTTCCTTCCTCCTCCTCCTCTTCATTCTTTTTCCCCTTGAGTATTTGGAGAAGCATTCTACAGCAATTGCAGTATAAAGTCAAAATACAGAGTGATTTAACAGGAACTGGTACCCGAAAAACAACTATCTCTGAGAGGTATGAACAGCTGAAGTATATGCATGTGTCCATCACAAACAAAAAGAATGTGACTTCAGAGTCCTTAGAAATGTGCCAATCAGAGACAGAAACAGGACTCAAATGGTAGTGGGCCAGAGGAGAGGATAACAGGAGAAGGACGTTGAAAGCCAGGTGAGCACTGTTGGTAGAAAGCTAGTTATAAGAAGGCCTACTGATGGATCTTTTCCTCAGAGCTTCCATTATTTGAGAACTAGGGCTAACCGGTTCCCAGGTTTGTTTTTCTCAGGGAAGCCAATAGAATTTAGGTAAGATTATTTTGTGTTTTTTCCCCCTCAGATCAAGATTGTCTCATGTTTAGTTCGGACAAAACTAATGGATCTATTTTCGTGAACTCTGAAAAGCTTGAGTAGCTCATGACTGCAGTAACTGAGGGACTGTTAAAAAGAAGAAGAAATATCCTTCTACGCTCAGCACTGTAAAAGAAATATTTTCTGCTGTGCCTGAAAGAGTGAATTGTCAAACTCAAAAACATCATGTGGTGTCGTTTGGTAGATGAGATATGTCACCTCTTATGTGGGGGGTATTGTTAAGCTGACTGTCAGTATTGTAGTTGCCACCGAAGGTAACCTCGTTTGATACTTTTTTGACAAATGCATCTAAAACCTCACTATGCCCACAAACCAGAGCACAGGCTATCACTCAGATAACATTTATCAGGAGCTACATGAAATAAAAATGTGATCCTGAAGGAGCCAAGATTAATTTGCTATCTGTGTGCTAAATGGCAGAGCCCTAAGGTAATCCCTCTCATTTCGTAATAGGCACTTCTTCGGGACATTGAGGCAGTAACTGCTCATCATCTCTGAGTTGCAGTAACGTTTGTAAAAAGTAGAATGTGGACATGGATTTGGGTTTTTTTTTTTTTTACGAAGTGGTATGGGTACAAAAAATTGGGTGATGATCTACTGAACTTTGCAGTAATTGAAGAGACACATGCAGTCTGGGCATGGCCATTAACATGATTTCTTGCCACATAGATATAGTCCTCTCTCCTGACTGGGCATGGCTCATCAGAGGAGGAGGATCATCATCATCAACAGCAGAAGCATTTCTATCCTGCTCTTTCACTGAGGTATGCAGAGCAGATAGGAGCATAGATTAACAGTAATCATAAAATGCAACCAGTCACTGAAATGCTTTGCCACTATGAAAGAAGTGGTTGCTTTCCCTGCCTCTTTCCTAGGGGTAGGGGAGAACTTGAGTATCTGGCTTGTGACCTTACCTTTACCACTAAGGTAAATGATGGCTGAAAGGCTTGGATGTTCAGGCTTGGAATTTTAATGTCTGCTTATATAGGGCATGGCAGCTGGCAGCCCTAGGGTTGCACATGGCCTAATTGTAGGCATCCCCCAACTTCATTTCAAGAGGCCTCTAGCAAGACCCACCTCCTTTACCTGGCAGGCCACTGCATGAGAAAGAAGAAGGGAAGTGAGAAAAGGGGGTGGCACAAAGAGAAAGAAAAGAAGATGGCGGAAAGAGGAAGTGGGTCACCCCCCCACTTTTGGCTCTGGTCACTACCAATATGTCCCCCCCACCAATGCATTACCCACAAGGACAGAAAAAAGCTTAGCCTCCCCTGTGTTATAACTATTGCTTTAGTGCTGATTTATTGAATTGTATTCTTGTGGATTTGGGTTTTTTTTTAAACACTGCTTTAACATGTCTGTACATTTCCCATAGAATGACACTTATTGGACCTGTTCAGACAACACACTAAGCCATGGATAGGCCACTAACCTTTTTGAAGGAAGTGGTTAGTGAGGGTGTTTAAACTGTGGTTATGTAGCCACCATGGTTAGGAATAGTTCACACAACACATTACATTATGGTTCACATGACATGTTAAACCGTAATGTGTAGCTCAAAGTTATGGTTTAGTGTGTTGTCTGAACAGGACCATTATGTGTCTGCTAAGTATGGTAAATAAATAAATAAACTGGGCTCAGTTGGAGGGGGAGGCTTAGTGGGGTGGAGACTAGCAATAGTGGAATGTGACCAGGGATATCTACAACAGAATCACATGAGTTCCAATTTCTATGAAGCCAACCTGCAGATTCCACAGCAGACTGGCTTTCCCTGAGTTGCAAGGATTCCACAGACTTGCAGACTAGGGTTTGTTTGTTTTTTCTTTCTTTTCAGAATTGTATGCAAATTTTGTCATAGAAAAATACATGAAATTAAGAAACACCAGCCCAAAATGTGCATTTTCCCCATAGGCTAAAACACAAAAATGCACATGGGGGTGGATTCGGGGGGGGGGGGAAATTGGTGCATTTTTGAAAAATCACATTTTTGCAAATGCGGATTTGCATAAATTCAGGAAATTGGGGGGGGGGGAATCCAGTTCCACTAATCAGCAGAAGACGGGACAAAAGTCACCTGACAATCTGTAAAAGGCAGAACAGATTTTACAAAATCTGTACATCCCTAAAAAATGGCTTGCTTGGGGTTTGCCTCTGCACCAGATTCTGGTCCTTGATATCAAGCCAGAATGTAATAATTGAAACTCCTGAGAACAGAGACGTGCAGATGCCTTCAAAGCCTTAGGATCGCAGGGCACACCAAAGTGCTTGGAGTGGAAACTCCAGAGGGATGGAGCCACAGAATCCGTCTTTCATGACAATCAATCCACAGACAGCTACAAGGACCGTGCTCATTTCCTTCTCAATGACATTTATCTCAAGTTGGTGACTTACAAAGACTCCGGCTTAGATACCTGCAAGGTCCTTGGGAATTCATCTTCATCCCTAAACTCTTTTTAAAAATATTTGCCCTGCAAATATTTGCTGTGTCTCGCAGCTTTTGAGATACATCGTTTTATGAGAATATCCATAAGTGGACATTATGTCATGAGTTCCTTACATGGGCATTCTAGGCTAGATCTACACTACTGATTTAGAATGGAATTGAAGTGGATTGATAACTGTTGGGAGCACAATCCACATTCCATATCCTGCTTTCATAGTGTTATGTCCTGCTTTTTATTTCACATTCGTAATGATTTGACAGAGTGTAGATCTGGCCCTAGAGAGTGAGATGGCTGGGAATGTTGCCTGCAGAGTGCCTGAGAACTACGTTTTCACTCTTTGTAAAACAATAAAATGAAAACCCATTTTTTTTTCCTGGCCCCATTTAATTTATGGAGCCATTTGGTATGGATGGGGATATGAATTCCTTTCGGATGCCACTAAATGCATACAACAGCTCATGACTAGAATAGGATCAGGACCATTTGGTCTCCCCAAGAGTAAACAGAAAGGGAATTAGAGACTATGGCCAGATCTACAACAAACAGGATATAGCACTCTGAAAGTGGCATGAAAGTGGTATATGGTATGTGTCTATGGGCCGCAACAGTTGTCAGTGCACTTCAATACTGCTATAAAGCAGTAGTGTGGCTCCTGCCTCTTATATGCTGTTCTCATACTGCTTTCATAGTGCTATATCCTTCTTGGTGTGGATTAGGCACCTGTGAAGGATGTGTGGTTTTTTTTGTGTGGGGGGGTCAACTTTTATACATTGAATCAAAATCTATTGTTGTGCTCCAGTAACCCTCAGAGCACATTCTTCTCTGTTTCCCCTACTCAGCCTTAATTATCACTTGAAGAATATCCTAGGTGCTTTTGGCTGCCAATCAAAAGACAATGCAGAAGGGGGCAGATCGGAATTCGAAGCACTCCTTCGGCTTTGAAATGCCGAGTTCAAAGCATTTGCTTTCTCCATAGAAAGCTCCTCTTTATTAATGGTAATGAAATGGTCCGATGCATAAACCAAATCTGGAAAGGCTACAGAGGGAGGAAAAGTGCCACGACAGTTTTTTAACGCATGCTCCCAAAGGAGGAAGAACTGAACACCATTTATGGTGGCGTAAAATCATCCTGAAGCAAATGCTGATATAAACTGCTTGGTGTTCTATTTAGCTCGTAGAATCAGTCTTCCAAATGGTAGTCAACGGGGGCTGCTAAAGAACACTTGCCTGGGGAGATGCGTTAAGAATTACCTGAATGCAAAATGCATACTATAGAACCAAACAATAATAAAAAAGCCCCATGGATACCTCAGTCTAGATAAAGAAGTCCATGCATTGCTGAATCAAGTCTTTCAGGCATCAGAAGCTTCAGGCTGAATCAGGACTTCCGTTGCACATTCAAATGCACATTGGGATGTGCACCCAAGTGTGGATGCTGCCTCCCCAGATGGCATTGCTTTCATTGGGATGCTCATGCTCTCATACACCTTCTATTGCCCAGCCACCACTCAAGTACAACTAGTCAGTTATAGGTAGATTCTCTTTTGAACTGTGTCTGGGGCTCAGCCAATGTGAAGGGCTGCTCTTGTGTTTTCATCTGTAAAGTACAAGGTTCTGACAAAGTTGTAATGATGGGCTCATCTACAGCTAGAGCCCTTTCAAGAGGGGGGAGGGATGATCACGAAGTTTTCTGCTTCAGCGATTGTCCCTCATGGGGAACACACCAGCGAGTTTGCCTGCAATTTAAGGAGAGCCGTTCCGGGGTGATTCTTTTGTTAAGACTCCTGACTCTTGCGCAAGAGCAGAGTTGTGATCCTGCATGAAGATGATATTTTTTAAAAACAACAACAATGCACACACAGACACAGCGCTGAAAGACCCCGAGAGCCATCCAGAATGTGTCAACAATGCTCTCCCCCTTCAGCCCCGATACACATGGGCTCACTCCGCACAGTTGTTTACCTGTTCGCTGAGCCCCACTACTCATGAGGAACAGCAACAGCTTCGCGAGGGGAGGGCACACCAGCTGCGCACCTTGGGATTTTTGTGAGAGCGGGGGGTGGAAACGGGACAAAAGCTATCATTGATATCCCAGGAAACCCAAGGGGTCATCCCTAAATCACCACTGGATCAGCTGTGCATCATGTGGCCTGGTAAGGACGACCTCTATATTATTCCAAAATAAATAGCTAGTGAAGATAAGGCCAAAGTCCAAAAGTACAGAAGGTAATGAGTCCAAAAATAATGGAGCGATAAAGGGGTTACAGAGGACTTGTGTCAGATGTTTGTTTGCTTTTTAAAAAAATAAAATCTGAAGTTCAATTCTTCCCAAACTTTGAGAATTAAATCAAAATGTGAAAACAGCTTGCATGAAGATGCATACGCATTTTTGAGAGCATTTCTTCCCATACAGACTCTTATTTTTGCCTCATAGACACACAATTGCAAGCTATTTTCTTAATAGAATGCATTTGTCTTGTTATTTTTCCCTAACTGACACATTTATGTGTGCACTTTCCCCTGATATATGCATTTTTGTACTCCGGTTTTGGACCGGAGAACATCATTGCAAAATTTGGAGATGTGCAAATTTCAAAGGATAACTCAGTTTCATTTTGTGTGTTGGTTTTGAAAGTGTAAAATTAGGTAAATTCACTTAAAAATGCAAAATGAAGAAATTTCTCTCCCACTCCTAGCTGCTCCTTACTCTGCTTTCCACATACACTGGGGAGCTAACACTAATCCACAGAAATTGCTGTTATTTTGGTTGTTGGGGAAAGTATCATCTTCATCACAGGGACTGTTACAACATTTGTGATCTTCTGGTTCACATTCAGTTCTTCTCCACATATGCGAGTATGCACAAGGGATGGTTGTTTATGTGGTTAAGATGGATTATGAATCAGTCCTACAGTTTGAATCAGGATTTCAAAGGAGAGGAAGAGGAAGAGGAAGAAGACAGAATTCATGAATTCCATACCACCCTCCCCAAAAAATCGAGCACAATACATTAGCCAGATCTACACCAAACAGGATATAACACTTGAAAACAGTTTGAAAACTGTATATGGAGTGTGTCTTGGGCCCCAATAGTTGTCAATAACGTTTTAAACCGTAGATGCTGCCTTTTCTTTGCACAGTCCTATTTATTGTAATGATGCCTACTCAAAGGAGGTGGGCTGAGGATTGGGTCCCGTGTTCACTTAGTTCTGTAGCAGAAAGGGGGGGAAATGTCAATGCTATTTTATGATCCCCAAGAGCCACACATTTATTCAGTTATACCAACATAAATTAAATGCAAAAGATTTAATAATCTCAGTGCTTTGGCTTGTAGCCTTCCTCAAGGCACTAACCTTTAAGCTAATTTATGGGCTTTTTTTACTGACTAAATCATTTGCCTCTGGGAGCTATAAGAATTCACAGATTCCGACCCCCCCCCCTTTTCTTTTCTGTTTGGTAAATAAAACCAGCTTCCTCCTGAGAAAAGTATGATCTGGAAAGTTCTTCTAATGCAGGCCACTTTGCACAATCCTTAGGAGGTTTGAGAATAACTGTAGCTCCCAGGGGTAAAGCAATTAGGGAAATGAATGTGTGAAGGCAGCTTCTTCTCTCTACCTTGCTGAACATTTTAGAACCGAAAGACTACATTGGTAACTTCATGTCTTGCATTTGTAATTACCATATGGATTTTGTAACTCTGAACCAATGCTCCATATCGGAACACTGAATCCATTAAAAAAAAAATCCCACTCTAGAGCACTCGCTGGTCATTTCCCCAAACACACACACACACAATTTCCATGCTGCAAGGAGGGGTATGGGAATGAGCTCATTGGTCCTGCCCCCTTCCACAAGGGACAGGGCCAATGACTTTATAGGCCCATCTCGGCCCAATGGGCACAAAGGGAGCAGGGCTAACTGGCTTGCTGCTGCTTGTCCTCTCCTGTGATTCTAATTGTGTTTGTGACACCAACTGAATGGGGCTTCTCTGCGTGATTCATCACTCTTAGTTGCAGATGCTTGGAGAGGATTTTCTCCTTCTCTCCCTCTGGCCTTCAGCTGTGAGCTCAGCCATTATTTCCAGCAGGAGGTCCATATGTACTTTGCATATATTAACATTTAAAGCTCTAAACGGCTTGGGGCCAGGTTATCTGAAGGAACGCCTCTTCCCATATGTACCTGCCTGGACCCTAAGATCAATTTGAGGGGTTCTTCTCCATGAGCCCCTGCCAAAAAAGTGAGATGGCTACCAGGAGGAGGGCTTTCTCTGCTGTGGCAGCCCGGCTGTGGATGAGCTCCCTAGAGAGGTTCGCCTGGCCATCTATGTTAAACACTTTTTGACGCCAGGTGAAGACCTTTTCATTTTCCCGGGTTTTATTCTGGTTGTACTTTTATATTGTATTTTTATACTGTGTTTTTACATTGTGGTTTAAGGTTTATACTTGAAATTGTACCTACAGTTTTGATTTTTGGGAACCACCCAGAGAGCTTTGGCTATTGGGTGGTATAGGAATGCAATACCTATATGCATTCAGCCACCCCTGACTTCTCCAGAGCTTCATGCACAAATGTTCTAGAGCACAAGTCCCTTTGAGTTCAAGGCCATAGGGAGGAGAGGGAAATCTGGATGTGTAAATGAGCAGTATGCATGGGTCTCCCACTGAATGTATTGACTGGTGTGCTCTGTAAACCCAGGAAAGCAGAGTGAATGTGCCAATCTCCTCCTGTGAGTCCAGTTGCATCCACACTGGTATGCAAAGTAAGACAAAGAAACAAAGCATTTTATTATGGGATGGTAACATTGCGTGTGATTACTACAATTTTCTTTTTTTTAATCAAAACACTTTACAGTTTGAGGGCTTCCAAAAAAAGAATCCACTTATTATCCTATGTTTCAGGGCTGGAAATTATTATTATTTGCATTTGCATTTATATACTGCCCCATAGCCGAAGCTCTCTGGGTGGTTTACGAAAATGAAAAACATTGAACATTAAAAAACCGATATACAAAATTTTAAAACCATAAAAAGCATAAAAACATATTATAAATACAATATCCATTTAAAACAACTATTCTGGGTCAAACAACAACAACAACAAAAACCTGAACATACGCTGTTAAATGCCTGGGAGAAGAGAAAAGTCTTGACCTGGCGCCGCATAGATAATAATGTTGGCACCAGGTGAACTTCATCGGGGAGATCATTCCACAATTGCGGGGCCACCACCGAAAAGGCCCTGTCCTTCTTGCCATCCTCCGAGCTTCCCTCGAAGGAGGCACCTGGAGGAGAACCTTAGATGTTGATCGTAGTGTATGGGTAGGTTCATGTCATATATTATAGAGGTGACCTTAGTTAAGAAACCTGCAAAACATCAGAAGGACAGGTAGAGTGGTTTTCTGTGTATGGGGGGGGGGTGTCAATTTGTTGAATGCTGTACTCTCTACTTCTTTCCCCATAGATCCTCATACAGTTCAGAGTTCTCCCCACCATTCCTAGCAGCATGCAAACAGCATTCTATGGCAGGATTATTGGGATCTGTGCATGTGTATGTGCCTGGGTGCATGCCCCTGGCCCTGAGCCAGCATCATATGAAACCCTCAAGGCCAAATATGCACCCCTGCTCTTATCCAATAACTTGAAAACATGTGTTGCCATGAAAGTGTAGGTCCTTCTAGGTCTGCAACCTAGGTAACGTAAAACCTCTACCTTGCCATTCTTCAACACACTCTGCCTTTAAGTTCCCTTCATGTCCTCATTTCCATATCCATGTTGCTGCTTGTTATCCCATTTGCCTTCTGTTAGACAGTTTTGCACAGGAACATGCAGCAGCTTTATCTGCCAGGTTCCCACCCATCGTCTCTTAGTCACTCTTCATCATTTTTCTGGTACCACTAAATGTCCAGATACACCGACCTTGTTTTATTGAGCATTTCACATACCAGAAATGAATGATTGCTTCTCTTTAAAGCAGTAATAGTGCAAAGCACGATATAGAGATATATAAATATAGTCCCGGAAGAGAGCTGGAATGCATTCAAGCCCTGTTTTTCCCAGCAATCTTAAAGTCTTATTTTGAAATGTCTCCCCAGCCTTTCATTCTTTAAAAGATTAGAAATGGCCACAATTTGTATCTTTGACAGAAGCAGTCCCTATCACTCTCTTTTTTATTCCATCCTGGTAACTCAATAATAAAAAACCTGTTTTACAACACAGCATTTTTTACCATGACCTGGGATTAGTTAAACAGAGAACAGCAATATTTCTTCAAGGGCATTGTGAAAAGTTGGGGAAGAGAAAACAATAAATAAATAAAAATCACCAAGGAAGACTCAACCCTCCCCCCCCCAAAAAAAAACCTAGTGAAGGGTGAAATCCCCAACAGAAAAACAAATCTTAATCTTACTGGAACTCTGTTTGTTCACTTTGAAATTCATCTGATGTTTCTTCTGAGATCACCCTCCAAACCTTGAAATTTCAATTTAGGTGAATTTCTGTGGCAAATCTAGTCCCAATCTTATTATCCTTGCCTCCTACAATGACAGCATCCTCAAACATCCTCCAGGACATCCAGTGCTAGTGACAGCATGTGGAGGACATCCACAAAACAGGTTGACAAGCAACCTGCATGAAGGTATTCCATGGGTTTCAGGTAGCAAGGACAGGACTGGCCATGAATAGAGTCGCCTTCACACAAACTTCTCTGTCTGTTCAATGAATGCATAGAGGACTTCACAGGATCATGCAGGCAAGTCTCACCTATTTCCAGAACTGTGCCACATGAAACCTTTGACAAGTATAGGAACTATTTACACTTGCACATGTATGTATAGAGAACCCGTTATCATGAACATCCACCCGCTATTTGTCAAGGAAAGTGGGAGGTGGACTGCAATTCAAGTGGTGGGCAGGCTTAGCACTTACATCCCTGCGGTACTAGAGTGTGTATCAGCACTTTTTCATGGGGATTCCAACCAGAGATGGAGATGAGGTGAGGTGAGGTAAACTCAAATCACAGTGCACGGAAGAAAGCAAAAATGGACAAATATCCAAAGATACTCCGACAAAGAGAAATCAGTATTAGAGTTGCCACCTAATCACTTGAGGCACAGCTCTCCTTTAAATCCAATCCGACATTAATAATCAGCCACAGGAGCATTCACCCAAATTTATACACCAGGCATGAGGAAGCATGGCTACATATATATGACTGCAATATTATGTCCACCTTCCTGGGAGTAAGCCTCATTGAACACAATGGATCCGACATCTGAATAGATAAAATAGCAGTCCAAAACTGAATTGGTACTAGATTGGGCCAAGGTAATCTGGAGCAGATTGGGCTGGGTCCAAAGCACTTTGGACTGATTCGGCACAATCCGGAGTGACGGTAAGCCACTGGCCTCGCCTGCCAACGCGATTTACCTGAGCCGTCTTGCACTTGCAAATCCTCGATGAGAGCCGGCAATTTAAAAGAAGATGGGATCTCTGTAATTTCCTTCATCTAAGGATGGAAACCACAGAAATGGTCTTTTATGGCCACTGTAGTTTGCAACCTTAGATGTAGGAAACACAGAGCTCCCGTTGAGAATGTGCAGCTACAGGACAGCTCAAGTAAGTCCCACTGGTGGGCAGGGGTAGCAGTTCCAGGTTTGGGGTGAGTTGGGAGAAAGAGGATGGAAGAGTCCAATAGGTTCCTGGGCAGCCTCGCAACCGGCTTGCCCAGGCGCCTGCTGAGCAATGGCTGACCTGCTTTGGGGTGTCTGCATCTGACTTCAGACTTGGATCCAAAGCTTCAAATCAGCCTCCAAAGCAAATAGGGTATGTGTGCACAGCCCTATCTCTCTCTCTCTCTCTCTCTCTCTCTCTCTCTCTCTCTCTCTCTCTATCTATCTATCTATCTATCTATATGACTGAGCTGTAAATTAGGCATAGAGCCTATCTACACTACTGCTTTAAATCAGTTTATAACAGTTTTAAACCAGTTAATTATAGTCAGTCATACCCCAAAATTGCTGACTTGTGAGAGATAATATGAATTACTAAATTTGGTCTGCTTTGGTGATAATGGAAGTTCCGTTTGGTTGTTGTTAATTGCATTATTTATTTATTTATTATTTAATGCTTAATATAATAATATTTCTAAACATTAGTTGTAACGTTAGTGGATGTGTTTCCTTTTATTGTGTTTCTACATGGTGGTATATAAAGTTAATACATGCATAGTACAACCCCCCCAAAAATATGATGAAAATTAGGGGTGTGCACGGACCCCCCGGATCGGATCGGGACCCGGATCGGGACCTCCAATTTTGTCCCGGACCGGTTCGGACAAAATCGGAGGCCCCCCGGACCGGATCGAGTCCGATCCCGACCCAAAAATCGTACATTTTTGGATCGGCCGCCATTTTTTTCCCCATAGACTTGCATTGCAATGCAAGTCTATGAGGAAAAAATGGCGGCGGGTGGGTAAGGGGGGGCCTAACTCCCTCCCCCCCCCGGGGCCGTCCGCTGTGGACGGCCCCGGCAGGTAAACCCCCTCCCCCGCGCTCCCTACCCCCCCTGGGGCCGCCTGCTTCCATCCGCTGGCGCCCGCGGGCGCCAGCGGATAGAAGCGGACGGCTCCGGGGGGGGGGGTAAGCCCCCTTCCCCGCCACTTACCTTCTCGGCACGTCCGGCGCCGGCGGCTACTACCAGCGGGCTCCGCGGCCTACTCTCAAGTAGCGTGCCGGGTGATGACAGTGATGCTAGTAGTAGTAGGCTCCGGCGCCGGACGGGAGCCACCGGGCCGAGAAGGTAAGTGCTCCCCTCCTCCCCCCCCCCGCTGTCCACTTTCATCGGCGGGCGCCCGCTGGCGCCCGCCAATGGAAGCGGCGGTGGGCGCCAGTGGGCGCCCGCCGATCCGCCGATCCGCCGAACCGGTTCGGAGCTTTTTCGGACCGGTTCGGATTGGATCGGCCGATCCAGCTGCGGGATCGGAAATCGGATAATTTATCCGATTTCCCACTGGACCGGACTCGGATCGTGGATCGGGTCCGATCCAGTGCACATCCCTAATGAAAATGTAATACATTTGTGATCTATATCTATTCTCAGACTGGTGTGTTAGCTCTCTTTCTTCCTCACAGTTCCCACTGTGGACAGAACAATATTTTGGCTCATTAGTCACAACTAACTTCTGAAGTTACATGTATGAGTTAACAACTTGATTTAAGACATTCCTTAAATGAATGAATCAAGAAACAATTTATTTCAATAAGAACAAACATATCTCATTGGGACCTCCAGAAGTGGTCTTCCATTTGTGGGAGTAATCTTTGATTTACAATGAAACAGAACCATTTTTCCAGTTACAACATGTTTTTTTTTCTTATTTGATTGTTCATATTCTGAAGAAGCATCCCAAGGGCCCCTTTTTGCGCCCGGCATGCCTGGGCGCGAAAAGGAGGTTGTGGTGGGGGTGTGATGACAGGCGAGACAGCGGAGCCACCCATTGGAGGGCTCCTCAGTGGTGCCACTGTGGCTGGGAGGGGACTGAGGGAGTATTTATTGTACTCACCCCTCCCAGCGGCCTCTCTTTCTACATCTTTGTGGCTTGGCTGAGCTGCAGCTCATCCAGCCGCCTCCTGCGCCATGAGGCTTCTGTTTTGGGAGAGAGAGAGCGGCGCGGCAGCACGTCCAAGGACGGCGCAAGGACACGGATTCTTCGGCCTGATTAGGCCGCAGGTTTCGGGGGCGGATGGTTCCCTTCTTTTCATGGCGCGTCTTGGGTCCTGGGGGCGGGCGGCAGTGCAGCTAGCCCCAATGGAGACGGCTCTTTGGGTGGTAGGGCCGTGGATTAAAGGGGGGGCGGATGGTTTCCCCCTTTATTGCCAGGTGCATCTTGTGGCCTTCCAGGTGGCCAGCAACACATTAACCCTATCAGGGAGGGCTCCTTGGCTGGTCAGGCTGCAGGTCGGGGGGGCAGACTTTTCCCCCTCTTCTCTGAGCGCATACTGGGGCCTATGAAGTGGGTGGCAGTGCAGCAGCCCTGTCGCGGGCGGCGGCAAACTCTGTTTTGCCTTTAGGCCGCTGGTTTTCAGGGATGGCCGGACAGTTCTCTCTGTTTTGTGGGTGTTTTGTCCCAATGGTGGGTGGCAGTGTAGCAGCCCAATCGCTGACGGCGGAGGAGGCTTCTTCGGCTAGTAGGCCGCAAGGTTTTTAGGGAGGGGCAGACTGTTCCCTACATTTGGCTGCATGCCAATTTCTTGTTGCTAGGCAAGCATGGCAGGGAGCTGTCAGGCACGCCTGATACAATTTAGCTTTTCTTCCTTGCCTTGAGCTTTCCTTTGCAGGCAGATCCCCTTACTTCATATTAGGCTGTGAGCACACTCTGAGGAGACAACCCACCCAGGCTGACAATTCCTTTATATTTCATTCTTTTCTATTTAATATCCAATAAGTGATGTCTCCCAAGAAGGACATCGGTAGTAAGAAGGGGAAAGGGAGAGCCCCCCGTCCCCCTGCCAAGCGCGTGAGGTCTCAGAATGCATATTCTTCTGAGGATGACGAAAACCCCAATATATGCGATCTTTTCTAGGCTAATAGCGGCCGAAAAGGAAAAGGGGATTGCCCCTTCTCCAGTTTCCACACCTCTAGATGGGAGAGTGGTGCGGGGCAGGAGGTTAACGAGGACACAGGTACAGGATCAAATGTTAACATCTTTTGCAGCACGGCTGGATGTCATTGAGGTGACATCTAGTTCCACTGGGCCGAGTGCCCCTACCTGGTCAACATCTAATCCGGTTGGCGGGGACAACGATCCTGCTACAGAAGTGAATCAAGGGGCGGCTGAGACAAATACCAACATTGTGCCACTTCCGCCACCTGGGGGGCAAAACCAGGCTCAGGTGACAGGTGAGACAGACACAGTTGCACCACATTTACATCCACAATCAATGGGACCTCTATCCCCTTGGCCATTTCATCCTTGGTTAACAGGCTTTGGGTGGCCTTTTCCAGCACCCACCAGCGGGAATACATTAGGTGGGCAGTCAGTTTCGGTGAGCCCAGCTTTAGCAGGAAACTTTTCCCTACCGTGGGGACCTGCGATGCAGGCCGCAGTAGCGCCCATGGCAGCGTCTTCCTTAACCCCCTCTCAACAAGGTTTTGGCGCAGGCGAGGGATCTAATTCCGCCCCACAGACACCTTCAGTGAACGAAGTATGCACTGTGGTACAGCAGGGCCCAGCTGGCACTGCTGCTTCCAGGAAGATGGCTGCGCTTCTTAGTGCTCAGGATCCCTATGCTGGGGCAGCTTGGGACGCCATTCCCACAGAGAGCATGTCGGCTCCATTGGGTTACCACCTTTTACCATCCACTAGGGAAAAGATATTAAAAGGTGACTTTATCAACGTATTCTCCTTGCTCTTCCGCAAACCAGAGGACAAGGAGAAAGATAAACTGGCGGATAAGGAATTTGAAAGGATGAAGAGGAAGAAGGTAGCCAGGACATGGTCCAATTGGCTCCCTGGTTTGCTGATTTATATGGGGGTGGTGTAGTAACGATTTCCCTGGCTCGCTTATGTTGAGTCATTCCGCCATAGGGTTGCCTTTGATCATTCACTGTTGTGGGATGTTAAGGACCACAATCTCTGGCTTCAATTTATGACACCAGTGAGGCCTGATGTTGGGCAAAGGGCTGATAGTGGGCATCTCTTAGCTAAACATCCCACTTTTGCTGGGAGTGCGGGGCAGGGGGTTCAACCTTGCCTGCCTTGCTGGGAGTACAGTGCTTGGAGCAGCTGTACCGGTTCAATGGGTAGATATCGCCATGAATACCCAATATGCACCAGTCAACACCCGGCCTCTAGTTGCCCCAGAACCAGAGGCAGGTGCGGTAAAGGTCAAGAGGCACAAGGGGGCAGGAAGTCTGGAGGGCAGCAGCTGCCTACCAAAGGGTCCCAGCCCTCTTAAGTCTAGGGCCATTAAGGCAATTGCTGGCGCTTTATCCAAAGCGCCAGGATGCAACGTACTTGGAGTTAGGCTTTTCTGAAGGTTTCTGTATTCTAAGGAATCAAAAATCAATTGGTCTCATGGAACCATTGGTTCATGAGAAGATTGCCAAAGAGGTGGACACAGGAAGGGTTCTTGGCCCCTTTCTTTCTCCTCCTATTCCCAATCTTAGGGTCTCTCCTTTGGGAATTGTTCCCAAAAAGGCGCCTGGAGAATACATACATACAAATACATTCAGATGCATCGGGGGCTCTGGGTTTTGGTATCATCTGGCAGGATCGATGGTGCTATGAGCGTTGGCCTGAAGATTGGCTCACCACCGATGTATGCAGGGATCTCACGTTCTTGGAATTTTTTCCAATATATGTGGCGGCGCATATATGGGTCAAAGAGATGCATGATTCGGTGGTTCATTTCCGGTGCAATAACTTGGCTACTGTCCAGGTTATCAATAAACTGCCATCTCGCAGTCCCAGGGTTATGACGCTAGTCAGAGCCTTCACTTTGCATTGCCTGCATTACAACATATTACTTAGAGCACGGCACGTTCCAGGTCTTGAAAATCCCATTGCTGACGCTTTATCGCGTCAGCAGGTTCAGAAATTTCAGGAACTGGTGCCCTGGGCACAGCCAATTCTGGAGGCGATGCCATCAACCATATGGGAGATTGGCAGGAGGAAGTGGAGCATGCAACATGGCAATCTTTAGCACCTAGCACTCGTGGTGCTTACACAAGGGCAGGTAGGGAGTTTCTTTCCTTCAGAGCCCGCATGCAGTGTCAGCAGCATTGGCCGATTCCAGTGGAGCATTTGCTGCAGTTTTGCGTGGCCTCTCGGCGGAGAGGCCTATCCACAGGATCCATTGGGGGCAAATTGGCTGCCCTTTCATTTTTGTCCAGGATACGGGGCATAGCGGATAATACAATGGATTTCCGGGTTTGTCGCATTTTACGGGGTTGGAACAGAGCAACCCCTCGTGTGCCAGATTCGGGACGACCATTATCCCCTGATATTCTAAAAGGATTGTTTGCTCTATGGCCTTTACTCTGCCACTCTTCTTATGAGTCGGCCCTGTTTCATGCAGCAGCATTAACAGCATTTTTGGAGCATTAAGAATATCAGAAGTGGTGGCCCCTTTCCAAAATGATTTTTCAAAGTGTGCCTTTTTACTTGATGATCTTCAGGTCTCCTCCCTGGGTGTTCCATTACACCTTAGGCATTCCAAAACGGATCAACAAGGCAGGGGAAAGGTTATCACCCTTTTTCCAGCGCATGTTTCAGAGTTGTGCCCAGTTAAAGCATTAAACGTTTTTCTGATGCTGCAGGGCAATCACAGCGGTTATTTGTTTTGCCACCTGGATTCTTCGCCCTTGACGAAGTATCAGTCCTGGTCGGTCACAAAACAGGCATTATAGTCCCTCAGACTGGGTGCCTTCCGATTTGGCACTCACTCTTTTCATATTGGGGCTGCTTCTACAGCGGCTTCTATTGGGTTTGCTGCAGACCAAATTCAGGCAGTGGGCAGATGGCGGTCTAGAGCATATCAGTCGTATGTCAGATAGCCAGTTTGTCTACTGGTGGCGTTGCGTCCTAACATTTCTGTGTTTGATTTTAGATTCCGGTGCGGGTTCCGCCCCGGTGCGTGTGATCATCTGTGGGCACAGCATGATCTTCTGGGCCAGTCGGAGGGCTTCCAGATCCAGCTTTGGGACACAGCTTGGATTGAGCTGCCACGCCAACATTCTGTGGCTCGGTAAACGTGGCATGCGTTGGGAGCGCCTCCTGCCCACCTTATTCCAGTAGCGTGTGGCCAGTGTCCCCCCACAGGTTCTACTCATTAATTTGGGTGGTAATGATTTGGGTTTGCTGAAAGGCAAAGCCCTCATCATGCAAGCGATTGTCGATTTGGAAACAATTCGGCTGCGTTGGCCTGGCGTGGTCATCATTTAGTTGGGTTTGCTTAAAGGCAAAGCCCTTATCATGCAAGCGATTGCCGATTTGGAAACAATTCGGCTGCGTTGGCCTGGCGTGGTCATCATTTAGTTGGGTTTGCTTAAAGGCAAAGCCCTCATCATGCAAGCAATTGCCGATTTGGAAACAATTCGGCTGCGTTGGCCTGGCGTGGTCATCATTTAGCTGGGTTTGCTTAAAGGCAAAGCCACCATGCAAGCGATTGCCAATTTGGAAACAATTCGGCTGCGTTGGCCTGGCGTGGTCATCATTTAGTTGGGTTTGCTTAAAGGCAAAGCCCTCATCATGCAAGCGATTGCCGATTTGGAAACAATACGGCTACGTTGGCCTGGCATTGTAATTATTTGGTCATGTTTGTTGCCTCGGCTCAATTGGAGAGAGGGCAATGACCAAGGGGCCATGGAAAGAGTGCGGAAGAAAGTCAATAATCAAATATTTAAGGAACTAATTAAACACGGCGATTATAGCATTCAACACCCTGGGATTGCGTTAACGTGGAGGGAGCTTTTCCGGCAGGACGGGGTCCATTTGTCAGACCCTGGTAATGATTTATTTTTGAAAGATCTGCAGTTGGGTTTGTGGGATGTTATTAGATCTAGGTGGGGGGGGGAGCGACTAATCAAGTGCATTGTCGCTCCCTGTGGCAGGTTTTGCGGACATCCAGAGTGTTGTTAGGGTCGGTGAGCATTCACAGGCACTGTTGTGGTGATGGGTAATGCCTGAGGCCCCTCAGCTGTGAGCTTTACGGCGGCAGCTGGAGGGATAAGGGTTACCTTTGAGGCTAACCTTTCTCACCCACTCGGAGCTAAACGGCGCGAGGAGGGGTCGACACCGGAAGGTCTCCCTACCCCAAAAGGGGCAAGCCTGGGGGGTGGCGTTTGGAATCACGCCACTTCTCAGGTGGTGAATGGCTCGCCCATTGATGAGTAGGATGTCCGCATAGGTTTCCCATACTGCAGATCTATAATAAAAGTGGCCCTGTTTTTAAAATCCATTTTCTTGTCTCGTCTCGTTATTTCACACCCTACATTTCCCGCAACAGACGTTCTATTAGTCAGCAATATGTTAATGAAAAGGTATTAATATAAAATATTCTAACAGGTGCAATTTGAACCACCAGGTGTAACATTCCAGATTAATATATGCACTAGGGAGCAAAATAGTATCACCCTCCATTTTGAGACAGAGCAGCTTGGTTAACATCACAGAGGTAGGAGACCTAAAACAGATGCTAAATTGCTTCAACATGTTACACCAGGATGAAATGAAGGTAAATAAGTGCCCATAAATGCATCTCTGGCACTCTTTACAATTAGAGAAATATCTTTAAGGCTGCAACCGTATGCACAGTTGCCTGCGAGTAATCACTATGAAACACAGTTACTTATGAGACTTTTAATTAAACATGCATAAGATCACACTACAAATTAATAAATAGAAGAGGAGTAGAACTCAACTATCTTTATATTTGGCCATTAGTGATTATGTTTCACGAGCTTCCGTACAGACATTAATTCCCATCTCGAAGGATATATAGAAATTGAAGGTGTTTAATTAATCTGATATTTGTGAATTCCAATCTGAGTTGCCCTGTTCTGAACTATCCAAATGAATGTGGAAATTTGAATTTGTTTATCTATTACGCTTTTAATCTGCCAAATAACAAAATTTCTCTGGGTGGATTATGTAAAGTTATCCATTGACTGTTGCACTTCCTAAATGGTTTTACATTGTTCTGGGAATAACAAATGTAATTTGCACATTTTAAAAAAGAAGTGTATTTTGACAGAAACTGCATTTAAAAATACATATTTAAATTCAGAATTATATCTGCATTTCCTTTAAAAAAAATACAACTACATGCAGAAAAGGAATGGCATGGACTTATGAGTGAATACTGATTTCCCCATCCCTAGTAGAAAGAATACAAATTCTATGTCACTCCCATGTGCCCTTAGTTGTGTGTAGGCCCCATTGAATTCAATGGGATGTCTGACAGGATCTGGCTGTATGGTCATGTGTATGCTTCAAAATTATATTGGTTTGATACCAGTTTAATTGCCATGGCTTTTCTCAAAGATGGATAGACCTGTAATTTTGTGGAAGTGCTTAAAATTCCCTGTTTGAGTTTATTGGCTTCCCATACTGAAGTACAATCCTCAAAGGTCTGTGAATGATTCACCATTTTTCAGTTGCAAATTGTCAGGTGTCTTTCAGCCCGCCATCTGTTCATTGACAGAACTGTGTGTGTGTGTGTTTTTCCCATTTGGAAAAGTATGCCAAAAATTCTTCTGAAATTTATACAACTTTCATATTACATAATTAATATTTTTCATATTTTTCTTAGCTCATTGAATGCTGAAGAATGCTATGCAGCAAAGGAAGAAGAGAAATCAGAGATGTAGAAAATGTCATGTGTGTTAAAAATGGTTTTTGTTATGACAAAATTGGCATACAATTCCAGAATGTTAAAAAAAAAAGAGTCTGCAAGTCCACATGACTCAGAAAGTGCCAGTCTGCTGCAGAATTAGGGATGTCCATTACTGTGGCATATGGGCCTTTTGGCACTTTCAAGGAGCACCCAAATCGGCTTACATTTGCAGACCAAGCCATCAAGGCTTTCCCCAAAATATGGGAACTTTTTCCATTTTTTTTAGTGTATGTAAATAGAAATGTGCACATATTGCAGGGTAAAATTTGCATGACTTTCACAAATTTCAGTCACAATTTATTGTAATTTACATAATTTGTGGCTGAAACAAGCATAAACCATGCAAATTATGGCTGAATCTGCATAAGACATACAAATTGTGCCAAGCAATTTGAGCATATTTCTATTTATGTAAATCTAAATCCCTGGAAAAATTCACAAGCTGGCCCTAGTCTGGCCAGCTCATAGGGAAATGAGACAAAGTCCGGGGTGGTGGTGGGACTGATGAAAACTGAGTGAGCTCCACGCTCTGGATGGATTCTTCTGACATCCATATGCAGAATCCACGGGTCAAATTCAAAGAAATCTGAAGTCATTTGAATCTGTTTTGGATTACTACAGTACCCTTAACTGAACATATGGAGGAGGAGGGAATAGGACAGGGGCAATCCACTGGCCCCCATTTCTGGCCATGTATAGGGAAAAGGTCTGAAAAGAGGCACCTATACATGTACTGTCATATATTCTCACAACTGTTCCATGCAATCAAGAACCACAAAGCGAACTTGTGTTCAAGGCACAAGAGCACAGGATCATTAACAACTTGGCAATCCTACTCAGTCACAAAACAGCTTTTGCAATAGACTCTCATGAACTATACTTAGCTTGAACTTTTAAAAAATCTTTTCTTTTCTTTGGAGATTACAGCCATTTCTGGATATTGTTTTGTTACTTAATAGGCTCTAAATAATTAGATGGCATTTCCTGCCATGTTCCAGTGTGAATTACTTCAATCAGTAAGCTTTCCGAGGGATCAAGCTTTATGAGGATTGTAACTGACTTAAATGCATTTATTACTCCCTATGCAATGTGCTTATTATAACAATCAAAGATTTGTCAGTCTAAAGGGAGGGCAATGCTAACAAGATGGCACCTGCCTTGGGATTAACTTATTTATTATAAATGTAAGAAACTCGATTGGATTTGCAAGAAAAAAAAGAAAAGAAAACATCAAGATCTCCAAATAATAATTGTATTGCTACAGAAAGGCCACAATCTCCCTTCTACTCCTGTGCCTATTTGGCAGACATGTTTCATCAGCATTGTTAAATATGATTAACTGAACAGCAGTACTAATTAGTAAAGTGTGAAGAAGTAGAATTTGATTGAGAAACTGTATGGGATTCTCTCTCTCAGGACTAGTATTTCACACACACCCTTAGTTTTACGATTTATATCAGTTTATATCAACTCATGAACTTCATGGAGATCAACCCCTAACCCTTATTGTGGGGGGTGGGAATGCCTCTTCCTGTGCACCATCTCAGGGTGAAGTGGGAAAGCTGAGGTTCGAATCAAGCCCTCCCAACACTTTAAACTCCTTCAGCATGCCCACACCCTCCCCTCCCCCTTGCTTCAACCCCATCACTCCACAGCTTCCCTCCCGCTTCTAGAACTTTCCCGCCCCCTTCTCCTCCTCCCCGGAGGGAGGAGTGGCTGAGACTGCCATTCGGCCTCCTCCCTTCAAGGCAAAGCCTGGCCTGGCCTCTGGGCTGCACTCGCTCCCCCTCATGCAGCCCTCATCCCAATCTACGAGCTGCGGCCAAGGCTGTTGATGTTATTGCTGCACTGCTTGAGCTAGTGTGTCCCGTCATGGCACTTTGCACATGGGGCCCAGGAGCAGTGGGAAAGCAGCTGTGGCAGCTGCCTCCATAGTGCGGTGACTTGCTGTTGGGTCTGAAGAGATGGAGGAAGCAGAACGGCAGTCTTAGCCAATGCTACTTACTGCTGCTGCTGCTGCCAGCTCCCGCCTGGCTATGCTTGCCTTCCTGCTGAGGACAACCTGGAGCTGTTTGGCATGGAGCAAATAAATCAGCACTGAACCATAGAGTAATAGGAGACTACAGCCAAGCAACGTAATTTTTTTTTCTATTAAAGTCCAAGCCTTGAACTTTTTCAAAGTTTCAAAATTTTCTGCATGTCTAAACTCCTCAAACCTCTGATTAAAACAAAACTTAGTAAAATCAATCAGGTAGGTCTCTAGTAAGAAGCCTTACACTACAGTATTCTTATGTGGATTACTGCTGCTACTGCTCCTACGACTGACTCAACAATTTAAGTTTTGTAATGCCAGAAGGAAAAGGGAAAAGAGCCTTTCTTGTCTTGTGCTTGATCACTTAGCACCCTAAGGCTGAGCAAATGCAATGTGAATATTTACATAAAGTTCAAAGGGATGTAATCATTGATGGTAATGGAATGGAGTGCATGCCCAGAGCCAGAAATTGGGGTATATGCCTGAAGATATTAGTTTCCTAGAGGCTTAACTTAAACAGAATTGGCATGCTGTCAAGCAAAGCCCCTCCTTTCCCTCTGGAGACTCCATCGGTCTGTTAGCATGTTTGGTGGTGCCTTCCCACATTTATCACAAGTCTAGCTGCACTGGATGAGAAGACTGATGCTCTATGTTAATTAATTACTCTGGATCAGGGCTGATTTAAGGCATCTGCAAGCCTTCCACAGATTTATTTTCCAAACCTGCTAATTCCTCGGAATTCTCAGCATGTTGTATCAACGCATCAAAGAGGTCATCTCCTCCACTTCTTACAAAATGTTGAGTAGTCATTTTGTGGATTTTGTTGCGAATTGAGATAGTCATTTCCTTCTTCAAGAGAGTGTGCTGCACCGGATCAGGTGGTGACAATGAACACCAGAGACTTTGTTTCAAATATCTGCTCATCCATGAACCTCAAAGTGTTGTCATCCTTCAATCTTAGGCCTCATCTACACCAAGCAGGATATTGCACTATAAAAGTGGTATGAAAGTGGTATATAAAAGGCAGGAGCCACACTACTGCTTTAGAGTGGTATTGAAGTGCACTGTTAGGGCCTATTGACCCTAACCATATACCACTTTCATACCACGATATCCTGCTTGGTGTGGTTCCTGCCTTTTATATACCGCTTTCATAACCCTTTCATAGTGCAATATCCTGCTTGGTGT
The DNA here is from genome assembly GCA_029215795.1 of Anniella stebbinsi. Lineage (NCBI taxonomy): Eukaryota > Metazoa > Chordata > Lepidosauria > Squamata > Anniellidae > Anniella > Anniella stebbinsi. Next base: position 106,930,449 of record JARDYH010000002.1, on the reverse strand, counting down.
AGATGAGGCTAGTTTCTTTCTTGGGAGATTAAAGCATCTTGTGTTTTATTATATGACAGTATTTACTTAGCAGAGCATACTAGTTAGCACAATAGACTTTGTTCCATTCTACATTTGGTTCAGCGATGGCATGCAATTATGCCCAACAATGTGAATAGGTTCACTGAAAGCCTACCTACACTACTTGCTTTAAAACGGTTTATAACAGTTTTAAACTGGTTAATAACCATTATTGACCGGTTTTAAACTGTTTTAAACCATTTTAAAGCAATAGTGTAGACAGACTCCTAATGACCCTGGTTCTGTTTTTAACAGCAAGCTGTGGGTGGAGCTACAACTGTTAATTATATGGCATGAGAAAGGACAGGGGGGGGGAATTAGTTTGGTTCACATTTTAATGCAAACTGATCCAATGCAAACTGACCAAATGGATATTTGAACTGGAATGCAATGATTATACATCAAATTTTTCCAATGCATATCTATGATCAAAACATGTGTATAAAACTGTGTGTGTGAAGGGAAAATTGCAGGAAAAAATATTTTATTTTTGCAAAAGAAGTGTGTATAATGCTCAGGGGGGGGACGTGTATGAATTTTCATGCACACAGAAATGTGCATATAAATCCATACACATTTCCATGTACATTTTTTCAGAGAGAGAGAAAGAGAGAGAGAGAGAGAGAGATCTCACAGATTGATGTGGAAACAGAACAGAATGAATATCCTTGAATAAATGTGAATGTTATAGAAATCAAAACAGACAGATTTGTCAATCCCTAGATATGAGGGTGTCACTAAAAACACCATCTCGGTGTTGAATGGTCCCCATAATAGGGATGGCCATCAATGGGAAATCCGCTTTTTTTTTTTGCCTTGATGTATTTTTCCAAGGCCCCACACACCAAAATTTGGCTTCCATGTGCAAACTGAGCAAGGTTCATGTTCCTAAAATCTGGGAACTTTTGCATCTTTTTGCGAAGTGTAGGGTGTAAATAAAGGGTCGAGACAAAGAAGTTGGGTTTAAAATTGGGCCACTTTTATTAAAGATCTGCAAAGGGTGAAAACCTAAGCAGGCATCCTTGCTCTTGGCCTCCTCAGGCCAAATCTTAGGATCAGGTGAACCGTTCTCTATCCTCGAGGTGGCGCCAATGCTTCGCCACCCCGTGGTCTTCCCCATATGGGGTAGGGAGGCCTTCCGTTGTCACCATTCCCATGCCGCACGGTTCCGAGTTGGTGAGTAGGGTTGGCCTCAAAGGTAAACCTTATCCCATGATCTGGTGCCGCAAGACTCCCAGATGTAGGCCTCAGGTATTACCCATCACCTCAACGGCGCCTGAGAATGTTCACCAATTGGAAAAAGCCCTAAGGATGCCCGCACCTACCGCCATGGGGACTGACAAGTCACCCCCCCCAATCTGGCCTCTAATACTTCCCGCAAACCCTTTTGCAGATCTGTCAAAAATAGATCATTACCGCAATACGACAAGTGAACACCATCTTGTCGGTACAGCTCCCTCCGAGAACGCAGAATGTCAGGATGTCGTATACTAACATCCCCATATTTGCTTAGCTCCTGAAAGATTTCTGAATTTACTTTCCTGCGAGCTCACTCCAATGCAAGAGGGTTGCTACCCTCTCTCCAGGCAAGCCTGGGCAACAAGCAAGACCACATAATGAGCACGCCGGGCCAACGCTGCTGGATCGTTCTGAAATCGGCAATCACTTGTAAAATCAGGGCCTTGCCTTTCAGCAAGCCCAGGTCGTTTCCCCCCAGAAGAATAATCAGGATATGAGGGGGGGAAAGACTCGCACGCTGGTGGAATAATGTGGGAAGAAGGCGCTCCCACTGCATGCCACGCCTGCCCAACCAATGGATGGAGGCACAGTGGCTCAGCCCCAGCTGAGATCCGAAATTAGAACAAGACACCCGCCAGCCAGCCCAGAAGACCATACTGTGTCCACAGATGATCACGCTCACTGGAGTCTGCCTTCTCCAGGAATCTAGAATCAAACATGGGAATGTTAGGACAAGAACAAACTGACTGCCTAGGCGGCAGTTTTCTAATGTAAGTTTTGTACACTGATGTCCGCCATCTCCCCACCACCTGAATCTACGTGGGAGAGAAACTGACGCTGGCTGCCGTTGATGCGGCACCGATTTGAAAGGAATGTGTCCCAAATTGATGTGACGGCACACCTAACCTCCCCAGTGCATGCTTGGTCACTGACCAAAACTGATATTTAGTTAATGGTGAACCGTCCACATGGCAAAATAAAACTCCTGCCGTATTCCCCCGTAGGGCGAGGAATGTCTGCAATGCATGAACCAGGCATAACTCCTCCAATGGTGCGGGAAAAATAGCAATGTCCATCCCCTGCCCCCTGTGATCAGTTTTAGACCACCGCAGCCTAATGTTAATCCCTACATCTAGAAAGCTCAAATCATCATACTCTAAAGCCCTGCCGGACCTGTCGTTCTTAGAGAGTGGCACTAATTCGGAGATCCTCAAAGCTCCAAAAAAGGCCGTTAAGGCTGCAGCGTGAAAAAGATGAGCTTCGTAATGTGAAGAACATAATCCTGACCACGCCATTCTTAAACCTACCAGAATGTCGGGAGATAGGGGAGCTCTCGAATCCGGTGCCCTAGGGAAGAGTCTACTCCAGCCTTTTATGGTGCGCTTTACCCTATCATCCACTGTAGAATCCGCAACCCCACGAATTTTAGCCAAAAAGGCTAAAGCAGCTAGTTTACTAGCTATCATACGCGCTGCTAACCCTTTTTTATGCTGCGCCACACAAAATTGCAGAATATGATCTACTGGAATGGGCCACAAATCCTGTAAATTAAAGGTGGCATGGAACTCATGGAACTCCCTACCTGTTTTGTTATACGCTATCCTGGTGCTAGGCGCCACGGAATGCCATATGGCCTGATCTATTTTGGCCCTCCAATTTCCCATAGCGCAGTCAGCATTGCTTCTGGCAGTGGCCAAGCCCAGGGTGCCAGTTCCCGAAACCTCCACACCTGATGATGCAATAAAGCATCAGCAATATCATTTTGAATCCCGGGCACATGCCTAGCCCTGAACCAAATGTTATAGGTCAAACAGTGTAAAGTAAATGCCCTAACCAGCGCCATCACCCTGGGGCTTTGGGAAGACAGCGTGTTGATCACCCGGATGGTAGCCTGGTTATCGCACCAGAAATGGACTACAGAATTTGCCATTTCATCCACCCAAATGTGGGTAGCAACTAAAATTGGAAAAAATTCCAAGAAAATCAAATCCCTGCAAGTGCCATTATGCAGTCATTCTGGCGGCCACTGCTCGGAACACCAACGATCACGCCATATCACCCCAAAGCCAAGTGTGCTCGAAGTGTCAGAATGGACCTGCATTTCCGCCGCGAGGAACAAATCTTGCCGCCAGAAAGACACTCCATTGTAATTAAGCAAGAAGGACACCCAAATATCCAAGTCTTGACGCATCAGGCTCGAAACGCACACTCTATGGTGAGGGGAGCAAAGGCCCTGCATAGCATGCACAAATGCCGAAGAAAAGCTCAGCCCGGTGCAATGACACAACAGGCAAAATTTAAATGTCCTACGATCTTTTGCAACTGGTGTAAGGTAACTTTGTGCACCCTCATCAGCAGCTGAAGTTTGTTAAGGAGTGACTATAACTTATCTTGTGGCAACCTGCAGCATTGCGCCACGGAATCCAACTCGATTCCGAGATATTTAAGGGTAGTAGCAGGGCCTTCTGTCTTTTCGTGTGCAAGCAAGACCCCTAACTCATTGGTTAACGCCTGAAACTGCTGCATTAGTATGGAGCATTGATTAGAGCCCGCCACTCCAATGAGTAAAAAATCATCCAAATAGTGTGTCTACTATTCTGGTCCTGTCCCATAGAGCCCATTCCAAAAAGGAACTAAACTTCTCAAACATTGCACATGAAATAGAACATCCCATAGGTAGCGCCCTATCAATATAAAACTGCCCCTGAAAACTGAAACCTAACAAATTGAAATCTGCCGGGTTAATGGGCAAGATCCGAAATGCGGATTTAATATCACACTTTCCCATCAAAGCCCCTACACCATTCTTGTGTACCAATGCTACCGCAGAATTGAAGGAAGCGTACTTTAAAGAGCAGAGATGCTCCGGAATGGAATCATTAACTGACTCTCCCTTAGGGAAGTCAGATTATGAATAAGCCTGTACTGTCCTGGTGATTTCTTAGGCACTATGCCTAATGGGGAAACCCGTAAATTAGGGATGGGGGTTTAGAAAAGTGGCCCAAGACCCTGCTGGAGCGAACTTCCTTGTCAATTTTTTCCCACACCATGGGTTCCATTAAGGAAATAGATTTCTGATTCTTTGCAACTGATGCACACCGTGGACCCTGATAAGGAATGGGAAAGCCTTCAGAAAAACCAGCATCCAAATATGCTGCGTCTTCCCTGAAGGGATAACGTGCTAAAAGGTACCGGAGGGACTCAATTTTGACTGGGCTGGGACCCTTTGGGAGGCGGCTGTTGTCCCCAGACCCGCCTGGTTTCTTAAAATTAGAGCCCCCTCTGAAATTGCCTCTTCCCCCTCTACTGGAGGCAGCGGGATGCGGGGTGATGACCTCTGCAGACAGGACATTCATGCCTGTATCTGCAGGGCGATCGAGTGCAAAAGCCACGTGCGCTATATTCCCAGCAAGGTGAGGGTGGCTGAACCCCCCGCCCCACTGACCCTTTGAAATAGGGTGTGGGTTGTGGCTTATCCAATAAGTGGCCGCTGTCAGCCCGATCGCCAAAACCAGGTCTGGCTGGAGTCATAAACTGCAGCCAGAGATCGTGGTCCTTAGCATCCCACCACAAGGAATGGTCAAATGCCGCTCTTCTGCAGAATGACTCATCATAGGCCAACTAGGCCCTGCCCTCATACTCAGTGTACACCCGATAAATCATATCGAGGTACTTAGTTAAAATGCAGCCTTTGGAGGGAAAGTGATGTTGTATAATGCCCATGTAAATTAAGAAACCCGGCAACCAGTTTGCCCAGGTTCTAGCAACCCATTTCTTCCTAAGCTTTTCTGCCTCCCTTTCTGTGGCCTTATCTTTGTCAGCATTCTCTGGTTCTCTGAACAATAACGAGAATATATCAATATACTCGCCTTTCAGAATCTTCTCTCTAGTTGCTGGCAGCAGATGATAACCCAGCGGAGCAGCAGAGCTCCCCGTGGGAATTGCGTCTCTTTCAATCCCTGTCAAAGAGTCCCTAATGGGAAGATTAGAAGGTGCAGATGACCCGGAAGGACCCTGCCAGACCACTGCACATGCTGCTGCTGCTGCTGAAATCTGGTGTAGCCCCAGATGCACCGTTCCCTGCTGCAAAAGGTCTGGACTGTGATGGAAGTGCAGGTCCAACCAAGACTGGAACCACCCCCATGCCATGACTAACTATACTACCGCCTGGAGAATTTGTAACCCCTGGATCACCTGGCATAGCTAAAACAGGCTCTGTGAGAGTACCTCCTTGAGCTGTTTGACTCATCCCCCCTATGGTACGTGATGTAGTAGTCACCAGGGGTGTGCCCGGCCATGAACCTTGCCAGTGTGAAGGTGACGGTGTTGTGCCTGTGAGCCATGGGTACCAACCCCAAGGCAGGAAGGCACTCATAGGCCGCTCAGGTGGAAGTGCAAAAGTGACAGACTGCTCACCTTGTCCTTGGGAGGGAGGATTCACCACTTCTGATGTTGGAGGCAAAGAAGGTCATGCCTGCTGACACGCAGGGACTGGAGCACCTGGGCAATCACCAGAGGGTTGATCCTGCTGCTCTACAGACTGGCCAGAAGAAGCTTCCATAGCATCTAACCTGGCAGAAATGGATAACAGTAAACTATCCAATTTTTGTTTCCTAGTCTGTCGCTTCCCAGAACCAGTTGAAACCATTGGTGTCAAAGTGAGCGAGCTTGGAGGCAAGTTTCTCTGTTCTTCCATCGCCTGTAATCTAGCCAAGATCACTGTCATGTCAGGGTTAACGTCCTCATCCGATGAAGACTCAACCCTGGTGCCAACCTGCTTAGCTGGTGGACGAGGGGCTTTTCCTTTTCCTTTCTTCCCCCCCAAACCCTTCTTGGGCGGCATTGCAACAAACAATGAAAAATTGGCCGAGATAACTATCCCAGTCCAACACTTTAACCACAAGACTAACAGGGGGCTATGAACAAATAAGGAAAGCCCAAATTCAAACCACAAATTACAAACTGTCCCTCTTGGATCTATAAACTATGGCCCAGTTAGGTTACCCACGCACTCTCTGCCATGGTCTGCCCAGAACTGAAAGGCCTCACTAAACCTTGGCTGACGCCTGAGGCTGCTTGCGCAAGCCCCTCCCCCAATACGTGGGAAGCACAACGCCCAAGCGCTTTGTGACAAAAGTGCCCTCCACACGGCGACTCATGTCTTTACCCAAGGGACACTATCTGGACCCCTTCCCAAAGCAAACAGAGGTCCCACCACCGAGCATGGCCCACCCGCCGCTCACAGAGGCAGCAGCCGCAAGGCCCCTCGGCAATCGGCGAGAAGGAGCGCCGTGCGAGAAGCGCACCGCCGCTTTGCTCCCGGGATGACCAGCCGATCCTCCCCGTCTGCAGAGGCAGCCGCTGCCAAGGAGTGCATCGCTAAAAGCGCGCTGGCGCTTTACTCCTGAGAAGAACAGCCGGCCCTCCCTGTCCTCAGAGGCAGCCGCCTCAAAGGAACGTGGTGCGAGAAGCACGCCAGCTCTCTCCTCCCCGGGGGACCAGCCGGCCCCCTCTATCCACAGTGGCCAGCGCCACAAAAGGCTCTGCGCGAGAAGCATGCACTGCCACCCCACACCTTGGGAGGACCGGCCAGCCCTCCCCGTTAACTGCAGCCGCAACTATGGATGAGCGCCGCATGAGAAGCACGTAGGCGCAAAGCCCCTGCAAGGGACCGACCCTCTGTGTGATTCAAAGAGGCCACGCCACGCGAGAGGCGCCTTGGCTTCAACCCTCCTGGGGGACCAGCCAGCCCTCCCAGCAAATCATGGGCTATGAAGCCCAGAAGTCCTGTCGAGGTGGCTGGAAGACACAGGAAGGCGTGTTGCTCCTCTCCTTGCTCCACAAAGGTCGGTTTCCTTCCTCTTCTAACTGCGCTGGATCGAAGCTGCTGGGTGGGACCGTTACCCAGCTATTTAAGCTAGACGGTTCCCACCCAGCCCGGTGGCACCACTTTGAGACTGCCAATTGCAAGCCTCCACCATGCCTCTCACCACCCTCACCCGCAAATGTCCTCCCCGCCCAATTTGGGCTGGGGATTTGCACTTCTTCTTGTAAAAATGTCACTTTGGGCTATAAATTGCCAGAATTGTGGCTGTAAATATGCCCAACTTGTGCAAATTGTGGCCGCAACTTGTGTAAATTGTGGCCGCAACTTGTGTATGTGATGGTTCTTTTGGGGGGAACACACCTGAAAATCTGCAAATTGGCCTGATCTGACACGGATCGAATCAGGCCAGCTCATGGACAAGTGAACTGGAGTCCAGGGGTGGGGGCAAGCTGATGAAAGCTCAGTGAACTTGACTCCCTGGACTGAATCTTCTGACATCCCTGCCAATAATGCGAATGATCAATTATCCTGTATTGTGTGATTTCATCATATTGCTTCCCTGTCACCAGCAATCACTAAGGACAAGTCAGAGCAGGGGGGAAGAACATACTACAAGAGAGAAGGAAGAACTTGATTCAAGGATGCTGTTTTCCCTCCCAATATTATTTCAAATGTGTCATTTTGCCCATGTACACTCTCCCACCCACACTTTTCATCTCCATGCCAGAAAAAGTGCCATCTTCTTTATTTCTTTCAGTCAAGCTTTTCCCAAAAGCACACAAGCAGGGCCAATCAAAAAAGGAACAAATGAAGTGAGTCTTGCAAACCTAAAGCGGGCATGGGGGGGGGGGGGTGCAATCCTATGCTCACTTATGTGGGAGTAAGTTATATGAAAATGAGTGGGACTCACTTCTGAGTAAATATGCATACAGTTGCTAATCTTTTTCCAGGCTATGTTGATCTATGCTCCCCCACCCCCTTCAGACTTGCGGTAACATTTCCCACAGTAAGCAGCAACTTCAGGAGCTACATCTATGACTTTCAAATACATCACAATTTCAGTCCATGAGCTTTTATTTGTTCAAATATCTCATATTTAAAAGAATCTCTTGAGCTAAATTCTGAAACCAGTCCCAAAGCAGTATCATAGCAACAGTTCATCAGTCATTTAAAAGGGTGACTCATTGCAGAGGTGGGGAAAAGTTTTTTTTTTTTTTTTGCTATCCATAGATGTTTTGAGTACAGAGTGAAAAGAAAGAAAGAAAGAAAGCCATGCCAAGACAAAAGAAGTTGCACAAATCTTCTTGAAAACCAACAAATAAACAAACAAAACCCTGAACCCATGAGACTTCATTTTTAAAAGCAACAGCATTCTAAAATGATAATGATTTGAATTTTGGATTGTTTCTTATCTGGTATTGATTTAAACAGAAAGACGATTCTTTTTTCAGCCCTTTATCTCTATTCCAGGAAAACCTTAAGGAATCATCGCTTAGTGGCAAACTACATCCTTTGCATGCTGAAGGTCCCAGTTCCAATTCACTTAGAAGGCTCAGGTAATCAAAATAAGGATGGTTATACTCACCAGAGCCAACCTCACATGCCACTCATCATACCCCCACTGGCTGCTTGGGTTTGTATGGCTGCACAAGCCACCAAACAGTCTGCAGGGTGCCCAGCAAGCAGTATGCCATATCCTGCTGCTCTGGCGGTTGCCATTTTGCTCAAAATGGCAGCTAGGCATTTTCTGGAAATCACAATTTTCCACAAATGGTAGCTGTAAAGAGGGTCCTTTAGTCAAAATTACAGGTGGAAATGTTTCATAAATGGCCCTATTTATGGCCTCCCTTTGTGCAAAATGGCAATTTATGTAAAATACCTAGATGCCATGTTGAGCAAAATGGCAGGGTTTCACAGATTGGGTTTTGGGGGGCTGAGTGTCAGGCTCATGCTCCCAACTGGACTCTCATAGCAACCCTAAATGGAAAATGGCTATTGCCAGTCAGGGTACTGGAATAGATTGACAAATAGTCTGTTCTTAAATATCACCTGCTTTATTTCTAGGGATGTATGAGAATTCCATGTCTTCTCACAAAACGTTTAAGCCTGCCCACATTTGAAACTTTGACCAGGGACCCACAAGCAGGACAAGGTGCAGCAGCACGCTCCCACCCATGTTCCCCAGCAACTAGTGTATACAGGCTCATTGCCTCTAATACTGGAGATTGCACTTAGCCATCAGGTTCCCTGGTTCTAAAAGAGCAGCTTATTCAGAGATGAGGTGATTCATAACAACATAAGACGAGCCATCATGGATCAGACCAAGGGTCTGTCTAGACCACCGTTTTGTTCATTCAGTGGCCAACCAGGCGGCTGCGGGAAACCCACAAATGGGACATCTCAACAAGGATACTGTAGAGCTGGGAAACATGAAACATATTAGCTCATTGTAGATAACATGGGGCTCGGAAACTGGGGGGGGGGGAAGTAGGTGAGAAGGTGAGGTCATGTAGAAGATCAAACTGAAGTGAGCTCTCTCAACCTAGAGTAGCTTGGTTGTCCAACTTTCTGTGAGATATCTAAACAACATCCCTCTTCCTCATCCTCCTCTTCCTTCCCGCTTATTTGTGCTTGTTTGTGAGTACACAAGGCAATTGATGAAAGGTTACCTGATGATAAACATATCCATGTGACTTTGCCCGAGTGTTTACAACAAGCAACAGCCTTTCTGGTCAAGCTCCAAGAGGTTGGTCCTTCATTTAATGAACTCATCTTCCAAAAGAGCAAGCCCTATTCTTTCATGTGTGAGGCAAGCATCAGAATATTCCATTCAATCCATTATGCTACAGCTGTTTTCTATTTGTACCGAGGGACACAAGTAGCAGAATTCTCTTTGACTTCAGCAATAGCAAAAGAAGGCTTACAGAAGCAGTAATTCCCAGCCAGCCATAACAGTATCATAAAACTGATGCAGCAATGCTTGAAAGAAACCTTCAGGCTTCTGATGAATGGAAGAAGGTTGCGGGTTTTAAAGGGATTTAGAGTTTCTTACTAGTAAGCTTGCTTTTTTTACAAAACTCTGCCACTTACTTTGAACTCCATTGTATGCCAAAGAAAGAATGCATACGTATTGAATGCCATGAACTTTGTCATCCACAAACCTGGTAGAGGGGAAAATCTAATTTCTAGTGTTTCATTTTTTTCTTGTGGGGGCTATTTAAAATTTCTTTCTTGAATGTTGGGCAGCCAGTTTTGACTTGAGGAGATATACAATGGAAGTCACTGTGTTATCAGATCAGGGCATGAAAAAAAACCCAGAGTTTTGTTCCTTAAAAATTGGAATCCGTAAAGCTCAGTATGAAGACAGAGGGCTTGAGTCACAAGGCAGGTAAAACCAGTACACATGAGATTTAAATCATAAATCAATATTTGGAGTAGACCTACTTATTATGTATAAAAATGGCTCTACTGCCCAAAATGGCATCTCTGTGTCAAGGCTTGTCACTCCCCCTAGTACAACATATGGTTGTATGTCATTATACTGGATGTTTCCCTGCTACCATCAGCAGTAGCCATTGAGGTGGAACAAGGATATGTAATAGGTGGATTGGGAAATTACAGGCCAGTTCGCTTAATGGTTTCTCTGAGCAAATTAGGCATACTTATTAAAGATAAAATTAAGACACATATAGAAGGACAAGCCCTGCTAAAAAGAATCAACATGGCTTCCACAAAGATAGGTCCTATCTCACTCATTATTTAGAGTCTTTTGAGCATGTCAGTCAACATGTGGACAAGGATTATTCAGTACACATTGTTTACTTGGACTCCCAAAAGGCATTTAAGAAAATCCCTCACCAAAGACTACTGAGTAAACATAGCAGTCATGGAACAAAACAAAAAAAAAAGGGGGGGGGGAAGAGGTACTTTTCTAGATTATTACCAGGTTAAAGAACAGAAAGAAAAGAGCAGGAATAAATGGTAAATTCTCACAATGGAAGAATGTAAACAGTGGGGTCTTACAGGGATTTGTATAAGGACCAATGCTTTTTTTATCTTGTTCATCAATTATCTGGAATTATGAGGGAGCAATGAGGTGGCCAAATTGGCTGATGACACCCAATAATTTAGGGTTGTTAAACAAGAAGAGATTGCAACAAGTTCCAAAATATTCTCTCCAAACTAAGAAAATAGGTATCAAAATGGTAAATGTGGTTCAATGTAAGCAAGTGTAAAATGATGCATGTTGGGGCAAAAGATTCCAACTTCACATATACATATGCTGATGGGATCTGAACTAGCAGTGACTGACCAAGAAAGAGATCTTTGGCTTCTGGTGGACAACACAATGAAAATGTTGACTTGGATAGGAAGCTGCTATTGCACTCATGTCCTGCTTGTGAGTTTCTCCTGGGTAGCAGGTTAGTCACTGTGTGAAGAGCATGCTGGACTAGATGGATCAAACATGGACCTTGTTATGTCCTCCTCTTCATTGTTCCCTGGCTTTCTATTTTATTATGCAAATTTCTTGATAGCAAGGAGCTTTCCACATTTTTCTATATACTGTTGTAAGATACAATGTATGTATGGTGCAGGATACACAACATCAATGACAACAACAACAACAACAACAACAACAACAACAACGAGCAGGAATATCGGGACAGAATGACATCAGGGAAGAATGTAAATTGTATTACCTGCTATGGAGGGTGGACGAGTATGACCAAGGGTGCCATTTTCAATGGAAAGCACTGCATCTTAATGGAAGAGTGCATGATTTGCATGCAAAAGGTCAGGGACTAAACCTTCACAATGACTGGAAAAGCCTCCTGCCAGTCAGTGTAGGCAATACTGAGCTAGATAGAAGAATGATCCTAATGGTATGAGGCAACTTCCTATGTCCCATAACGATATATTTTTTATGATGTGTTGATCCATCTTCAGGTGATATGAAACTATGTGGCTGAGATTGCCCTAATTATGAAATCGGAGGAAGAGCACATGTCATGGATTGCCAAAGCCCCGTTATGAGTTTTTCTTCTCTCCGTGCCTATGTGACTAAAGTATTATTTTGTGGCCAAGGACATGTGGCTTTTATTCCTGCTATCTCCCTCTTTTTCATCTAACTGTATTGTTGCTAGCAAGACCCGCAAATGGTAGACTTTGGCATGTAGAGGCTGCATAGAATGGGATTCAACTTATAGTGTGCACACACACACACTATTGTGGTGTTCGTTCCCACTAAGAGGTTTGACAGCCTCCTGTGAACTTTATACAGTTTTGATAATCTCACCTATATATATATATATATATATATATATATATTGTAAAGCTAGAAAAAGTGCAGAAAAGGCCAACAAAAATGATCAAGGGACTGGGATTGTTTAGCCTGGAAAAAAAGGATGCTAAGGGGAGACCTGGTAGAGGTGTACAAAATTATGCATGGTATGGAGAATGTGAATAGGGAGACATTTTTCTTCCTCTCCTATGAAGCTGATTGTTGGGAGATTCAGGACAGATAAAATGAAGTTTTTCTTCACACAGCACATAGTTAAACTATGGAATTCATGACCACAAGATGTGGTGATGGCCACCAATTTGCATGGTTTTAAAAGGAGGTTGGAGAAATTCCTATAGGAGAAGGCTATCAATGTCTACTAGTCATGATGGCTATGTGCTACCTCCAATATCAGATGCGGTAAACCTATATACACCAGTGCTGGGGAACATGGGTGGGAGGGTGCTGTTGCACCATGTCCTTCTTATGGTTTCCTGGTCAACAGCCAGTTCTCCACTGTGTAAACAGTGTGCTGAACTAGATGGATCCTATTCTGATCCAGAATGGTTCTTCGTATGTTCTTCCACTCATCCTTGTCTACATGTGCCCATTCCTTTCTCTTGTAAATAACTGGTTCCCTTCACCAAGATATATATCTTGTTTAACCTTCTACCAATGGTGTGAAATCCTCAGTCTTCCTTCTTCAGTCTCCTGGAGTGGTTTGCTATTTTAGCGCCAACCTAAGTGGCAGTGAAGCAGGAAGCTGGGCTGTCGCCAAAGCAGTAAAATGGGATGCTCTGAGGTTTCAGGAGTCCAGCGAAAGGTGGAGGCCACCAGGCCTTCTCCCTTGCCCTAACTCCCTGAGCAGATTGCCATTTCATGGATGCCGTGAGCAGCATGGAAGCAGCACCTCTACAACCTCAGAGTAGGAAGGGTCAAGGAAAGGAGGAGGCTCCAAGGCCTTGCCTTGCATTCACCTTCTCCCTACCCACTTCAGCTCACCATGATCCAGTTTCACCAACCACTGCTCCTGTTTTCAATGGTTGAACAATTATTACCCTCCCACCCAACATTCCAAATCATTTGCGAAGTCAGAAGGAGAAAAAGAAATGTCTCTGTGGCTGTGCATCATTATGAGAATCCCATACACTCTTGTTACAAGTGTAAAAAAGCTTATCAATGTTTTCGATGGAAAACATTCCCCCCCACCAGAAATTGTGGGTGATAAGGTTGCCAGTCAATTACTCAAACTCATTTTTGTTTTGACAGAAGGAGGGGGGGTTGCTTTTCTCCTCAAATGTTCACAAATCTTTGTGAAATTATCAGGGTATGTAAACCCATCCCCTAGTTCCAGCATCTATACATTTCAAAGAGATTGGTGAAACCATTCCAATTGTATATATGTTAGAACACCCAACCACCCTGATCACCATTTAACATAGTGGAATGCTCTCTCTCTCCCTCTCCCTCTCCCTCTCTCTCTCCTTAATAAAGGATACACCAGCATGCCTTCTTTTGTGTAGGCATTTTCATATGTAATTTTGTCTAATATACCCAGCGTTCCTAATGCAATGCCTTTTTAAAGTATTTTTTCACCAAACAATACATTTTTGTATGCATTTCTTGGTTGGAGAACCCTACTGCAAAAACTGGAGAAGTATGAATTTTAAAGGATAGTTGTTTTGGTCCACATATTGGTTCAAAAGTGTGGAATTAGGAAAAATTTTGCATTAAAATCAGATTATATGCAAACCGAATGACTTTCTACGCCATAAATGCCTGCAAAGCCATCTTGACATGAATGGTGCTTTGCGGGGGTTGGGCGGGGGAAGGAGCCTCTCTACCTAAAGCATGTTTATAAAATCACACATATCACTTGATTCCTTCATATGTGCATGATGCACAGCTAAATATGTGAATCCTCTCACTGAAAAAGTATTGTTTGGTTATTTGAGATCAGCTAGTGCAAAAGTTCTACCCATGGGGTTTGGTCTTTGACGGCTCAGTCACTCATGCCTCACAACATTTTGTGCTGCCGATACTGAGCAATGGACATGCCTGTGAGAACCAGCCTATATACGGAAAGCTTATATCTAATGCTATTTGAGAAACTTTACCTTTTCTGTTTTCGTGTGGAATAATTTCTGTAATTGAACTGACAGAAGCACCACTGTGCTATATAGGGCAGAGAGGGCCAGGCGTTAGAGAGCTATCTTGGGCACAGCCTGAGAAAGAATTTTTTTTTCTTTCTTTCTTTCCGCATCACATTGTTATAATATTTTCCAGTTTTTGACTAGTAACGTGCTGTATAATGATGACGCATTGAGAACAGACCCGCTCGGTGATAGCCTCAGTCTGTTTTATTAAGTATCCCCACTGTAGTAGTTGATGAATATTGAGTAGTAGTAGAAGAAGAAGGACCTCAAACCCTGAGGACACTGTGTGTCTTTTTAATTTAAGAAAAAATATATATTTTTCTTGTAACTGGATACCATTGCAGAGAGAAAGCAACCTTTTTGTCAAGATTTACATTTCCAGGTGGAAATCAACACAAGAAATAATGAATATTTTTTTCTTTATCTTATGCATATATAATGAGAGAAAGAAAGAGAGAGAGAGGAGAGAGAGAGAGAGAGAGAGAGAGAGAGAGAGAGAGATTCTTACTAACCCTTTGGACAAAAAGACTGCTAAGATACTCTTAGTGAATTAATTAATTTAGTGATGGAATGAGATTAACTGTGACCTCAGAGTCCTGATATGTGAGGAATTTAATTTTTGTGAATTCTGTTATGAACGGAGATGAACAGACTTGATCCGAATCTCCAAGATTGGAGGGTTGGAATTTCATTGTCCACTGGCTTACACACTCCTCAAATGTACCAGTACAGTACTTCGCACACACACACACACACACACACACACACACAAACATATTTTGAAGAAAATGCATACATTTAGAAATGCATATTTTGAGAGGATATGTTTTAAAATACATTTTAAATATGCCATATACATATCTAAATGAATATTGCAGGTTAGTGCAAAAATAGGACAGGACAGATTTTTTGAGTGATCAGACCTGAAAGTGACATGGACCAGAAATAGACTGATCCATCCATCCCTACCTCAGAGCTAACAAAGAGCTGAAGCAGCTGAATTGAGAGAGTTTTAGGAGACCTAAAAATAATTTTAAATAAATAAGATTATTTTGATCACTAGGTCAAGAATTTAAAGCTAAAGCCCAAAAGAGGCATCTTTCTCCACTCCCTGAGAAAGAAGCCATCTTGGAGCCTAAGACACTTTTATCACACCACCCCTGTGCTAAACCAAAGTGATAAGTGGGTGGTGTTTTTTGACCCAGCAGTCCTGGTCAGATTCTATTGGACCATCAGGACACCAGCAGGAAGCACCACCCCAGATGCAGATTCAGTTGAAGGGCAACCAAACCGGTGTTCAAGTTCTGAACGAGTTCAAATATAGGCTTCTTCTTGGCAGATAACTGTGTGAATGTGTGGACACCTAGAGGTAGGGCCATACCTTTCACTGGGGCCGGGAGCATGGGTCCACTCCCCAGTAATCATGTGATACTCACTTTACATTATCAATGCATTAAGGTGTAATGTGTAAAAAATTAATAGTTAATCTCTCTCAATCAATACTCACTCCCCAGTCTCTTCAGCCTATGAAGCTAATTACAGAAACATGAGCCATCAATAGAGATTTCTTGTAAGTTGGCCCTGTTCAGATAACATGCTAAATCATGATGGTTTGACATTTTGAGTAAACATTATGGCTTAGCATGTTGTGTGAACCATTCCCAAGCATGGTGGCTACATAACCACAATTTAAACATGCTCACTAACCACTTGCTGCAAAAGGTTTAGTGTCCCAACCATGGCTTTGTGTGCTGTCTGAACAGGCACCTTTGCTTTTTTTTTTTCCAGGAGACTTCCCTGGACATTGAACCCAGACTCTTGATTTGTGCCAGAGCGGATCAGACCCTTAGGTTCTACCCTATAGTGAAGACTTAGGGGGCTCATTCCTGGCTATAGCTCTCCCTAGAGTTCACCCCATTTTGTGGAACTTGTTGATATGAGGAAAAAGCCAGGAAATTGCAAGAACAGGGATGGAGGCAATTACAGATCCATTTGGGATATGAATAGATCTGATCCGTAATGATATGAATCTGGAATTATATTTCAACTCTGGTCTGACGCACAACCACTCTGGAGTTTGTTGGATCACTAAGAATGTATTAGATCATATTTTTTCTTATGGCATTGAATGTAACTTGAGGCAGTAATAAAGCAGATATCCACTGAGTTGCACTTAGATTAAGGGATGTACATACAGAGATCTAAATCTCGCCTCTCTCTTTGTGATACGCCTGTGAGTGATGTTCTTCATGCCTCTGCAATGAGAGGGCAAAACAGATGGGGAAGGTTTTAGTTAAAACATGACAAGGAAATATTTATTTTGAAACCGGCTGCCAGGAGATTATTTCTTATGTCAAGATCCTTTCCTCTCCTCCTCTTGCTGCACAGGTTTTGTTCAGCTGCAATGTTAAATGAATAAGGCAGGGGAAATTTCCATTAATAGTCATGCCACTAGGGTATTCAAGCGGACGGGATTTAGAGCAAACATGGATTTCCATTGTTGATTCAGTTGTTTATTAGGCTTCTAATGCAGTAGCACTTAGAATAGCGAAGAATGGGAAAAATATGATTCTGTAAAGGGTAAGATAAATGTTTAAAGTGATTCAAGGCCTAGGAAGGGTGGGGCCAGGTCTGGCAGGAACAGTGAGATGCTGTGTCAAATCCAACCTGATGAGTCTTAGCTTGAATATTCATGAGCTGCTTCTCTGCTCAAAGGTGCCCATAGCAATGTGCAAAAATGAAAAATTAAATTAAAATAATGCAATTTGTGGAAAACTCAAACACGTTTTCCTGAAGGAGCTGCCTAGTGCTAGGTCAGGCAGTTTGTCCATCGTCTAGTTGCCCACAGCTCACCAGGGACTCAGACGCAGGGAATTCTCATCATGTGCTACCTGATCTTCTTGCCAAGAGATGCCAGGGATCCAACGTAGGTGATTCTGTGAGTAAAGTTCTGTTGTGGAAATACAGTTCCTCTACAGGAAAATCCATCAAGAAATAATGAACCACACTATAAAAATAAAAACAACACTAGCAATTCAACCAGTTTTGTAAATAAGCCCAGAAAAGTGGCTATCTGTCCAGGAGCAGAATCCAACAGGTTGCTTATGCACCCACCAATTCCTTTCCACCCCACTGGTTTCCTTCCACAAGCAGTGGGTTTCTCCAATTCCGTTGTATAAGCAGAACCCAGCACTTACCCAAGGATGATTTAGTGTTTCATAGGGGAAGCCTCAAAATGAGTGGAAACACTCATTTCTGAAAGTGGGTAGGTTGGCGGAGCTCCCTTATGTGAGCTCCGCCAACCTTCCCATTCCAGAAATGAGCAGGTTGTCCAGAAATGCAAGCAGTGTCCTTTCTGGTTGCTATTGCCCAAACAGTGGGGGGGGGGGGACTGCTTGTGCAATGGAATTGGTGGGGCAGAAGAAACTCAATGGGGATGGAAGTGCCTCATTTGATACTGCTCCTAGTCCTGGAGACAACTGTCAATAATAATTAAACATTGAAAATATCCACCATTTAAAATGCTAGGATCAAACAAACGCTAAACAGGACCCATCAGTAGAAGTTGTCCACAAGATCCAAAGCTGACATTCCACCCTGAGGGCAGTTCTTGTCAACCTCACCACCGTCTTTTTACCTGAGCTCAGAAATTTCTTCCTTTAAGAAATTTATCAGGAAACCATTTTTACCTCAAACTTTGTTTCGAGAAACTCAGTGGCAATTTAAGGATGCGTCAACAATCTTTGGGAGACTCCTTTGGTCCTATCGGACTGTTTTATTCCTCGAAAATGTCTCAACCTTTTCACTGTAGACAACTGTACACAACCCCCATTACCTCTGCTGAAGTCTTCTGGGATGGGAAGAGATATAATCAAAGGGGTCACTGGGCAAATCCTTTGCCTTCAATGCTGCTGCAACACTTTGCAAGTTGGATGAGCAATTCACTTGAATTGCTGGAGGTGTTTCTGGTTGAATTCCTCTACAAAATAACCTCTGGTTGTATTAAATAAACAGGAATAAGGTTATTGTAATTTATTATAAAGTGTTGCCTGTGAAGAAGGATGTACAGCCATTGAACAAAAGGCACCTAGGTGTGAAATGAACTGTAAAGTCACTTGAATATTGATTTCCAGACATGAAATTAAAGATATTATTTGCTGTCTACACTACAGTGACCAAGAAGGGCAAAATGTGCAAATTGGGAATCTACTAAAGAAAATTCCGGAGTTTATGTGCGAGACACATTCTAATTTTTTGCTCTGCATCATAAAATACCGTTGCTTGAGGTTTGAAGTTGCTAGTAGTATCCATTACAGGGCTCGTGTTTCCTTTCCTCCTTTCACTTTTCAAGCAGAACGGCTGAGCCTAGCTGAGTTTTGCAGCCATGCGTGCAAGGAAGGATCACTCTGGTCTCGATCCCTTTGATCCTTGGTAGTATCCATTACAGGGCTCGTGTCTGCTTTCACTTTGTACTCAAGCAGACACGAGCCCTGTAATGGATACTACCAAGGATCAAAGGGATCGAGACGAGAGAGTGTTTCCTTTTCTTCGCGGGAAGCGGGAGGGGAAGACCTGGCCTCTGTAGAAATTTTTTTGAAACATGTAATTTAAAAATTCCATAGCCATCAAATGCCTGGACCTATCATTCTGAAATTTCTGACACATATCTACCCCTAACCCATCTACAAAGTGAGCAATGTTCAGACTTCTAACTTTTAAAATAAAAAAGTTATAGGCGTTTCTTTCCTCATTGTTTCAAAAATACCTTGCCACCACATGCCTGGACCCAGCTGTCTGAAATTTTACACACATATCAAGCCAAGTGGTACCTGTAATGTGCCCATGTTTCCTGTTTGTATCTTCAAAAATAAAAAAGTGGGAGGCGTAACTGTATTTACCCCACCACTACCCATTTTTCTAAAATTAATTGCCACACAAGGCAAGCACCTACGTTTCCGAAATTTCACACACATAGGTCCCAAGGTACCGCCTACAATGTGGCAAAGTTTCATGTGTGTAACTTTAAAAATGACAAAGTTATAGGCATTCCTGGGTATTTATTAAAAAATTAATTGCCACACAAGGCAAGCACCTACGTTTCCGAAATTTCACACACATGGGTCCCAAGGTACCACCTACAATGTGGCAAAGTTTCATGTGTGTAACTTTAAAAATGACAAAGTTATAGGTGTTTCTTTCCTCATTGTTTCAAAAATTAATTGCCACACAAGGAAAGCTCCAATGTTTCTGAAATTTCACACACATATCAAGGCAAGTGGTACCTGTAATGTGCCCAAGTTTCCTGTTTGTATCTTCAAAAATAAAAAAATGGGAGGCGTAACTGTATTTACCCCACTACTACCCATTTTTCTAAAAATTAATTGCCACACAAGACAAGCACCTACGTTTCTGAAATTTCACACACATAGGTCCCAAGGTACCCCCTACAATGTGGCAAAGTTTCATGTGTGTAACTTTAAAAATGACAAAGTTATAGGCATTCCTGGGTATTTATTAAAAAATTAATTGCCACAAAATGCATGCACCAATCTTTCTGAAATTTCTCACAGATAACTACCCCTAACCAGTCTACAATGTGCCCAAGTTTCATCCTTCTATCTTTAAAAATGAAAAAGTTATAGGCGTTTTTGTAAAACAATACTTGGCTATGGGAAAAAGCATTCAAAATGGCGTCCGATCCGGATCGGACCTCATCGGATCGGATCGGATCGGAGGTTGTCCGGATCGGATCGGATCGGATCGGATTTTCCCGATTTTGGGTCGGATCGGATTCGGATCGTGGATCGGATCCGATCCGATGCACACCCCTAATGACCAGTTATAGCTGGAACCTTCCGGCTGATACGCTGTTAATATTCTACCCGATAAGCTCTCATCTGCGACGTTAAGTGGGAGAGTCTGGACACAGGGTACAACTGCATCTGATGTTTATGAGACCTGGGTCAAAATGGTGGAAATAATAGGTTGGCCAATTCCTGCCTTTTGTTTCTTTCATATACTACTGATGCAATCAGTGGAGCATGGTGACCCTGACTTCGATGCGGCTGAAAATCCATTCTGGGTTTCAGTCAGAACCAGACAGAACTGTAATGGAGCTATCTAAGATGCTGAACCCATTTGGATGATATAGTTCAACACTTTGGATAGCTCATTTAGAGTTCTGGCTGGTTCTGACTGAAACTCAAAATGGATTGGGGCCACCAGCCTCCACTGAATGTGACTTCCAGAGCTCATACACTGAGAGCATTGGTTTGAGAGCCTCTGTGGCTTTTCCCTGGGGATGGGTGAATCTGCCATTTTTCTCTCTCTGAGATTCTCATTTTTCCAGTCTGGTTCAGTTCATCTCAAACTGTGAGAATTTATCTGGTCATAAATCCAGTTTATCCTGAATGTCGAGAATTTTTTTTACAAGGTTGCATGAAAGCATTTTTGTGTATCCCCCCCCTTGCAGGGGTTTTTTTTCTGTACAGTTTTGCATAATATATACATTTTAACAAGCATTTTCCTAATATACATTGTTTAGCATAATTTTAACTAATGTACACATGCTTATGCATTTCTTGATTGGAGGAGTCCATTGCAAAATTTAGAGAAGTGTACATTTTGGGAGATAATTGCATTTTGGTTTGCATACGGGTTCAAAAGAGTGAAATTATGGAAGTTTGCAATCAAATATGAACTGAGCAGATTTCTCACCCACCCCTACTTCTCCCATGTCACACTTGAAAACATCTGAAGGCATGACCCATGTCAGGAGGGCTGTTTCCTGACAGTTATATGGGGAATGATAACAGGTGCAGTTTGGGACATGTTGATGCACAGGGATCACATGCCTGGCAATTGATGGAGACCTTTGTGTCAATGCCCTCCCTTCATGTGTGTCCATCACAGGATTTCCAGAGTGCATCCCCTTCCTGTTCCCTATGGAAGATAATGTATTCACTTCTGTAGGGAAGAAAATGGGGGAACCTTCCAATGAGGAAACTTGTTCCTCACTATAGACCCTAGAGAAAGATGTTTTGTGATTAGGAATGGATGGACTCACCCTATCTGTGCTGCCATGTGTGCTATCAGTATGTTCTTGTATGGCTCCCTGGACAATCCGCAGTGTGGTTCACAGGTATGCAATGAGCGCCCGGTGGTGGCCCAACCCAAGGCCATGCAGAGCTGGTAATACGCCCAGGCCAGATGGGAAGTGTGTGCCCCCCCATTTCAAACTGCTCATTAAGTATTTTTTAATCAGTGGCACTGGTTCAGTGCTAAATACATATGAGAACTAGAAAGATTCATTAAAAAATGTAATGGGAAGCACTTTTATTCAAGATGTAAGACATCACTTCTTCACATTCAGAATTTCACGACGGACAGCTTCTGCGCTGTTTCCACAAGGCAGGCTCCTCGTTTCTCGATGGGCTGCTTATGCTATGGAAGCAGTGGTATAAGCTGGGGGGACCTCCTCGATGGAGTGCCCCCTCAAAATCATGGGCTTTGGGCCAACTGGCCCCCCCTCTGCACAGCCCTGGCCCAACCCCTCAACAAGCCACCATTTTGTGAAAAAATGGTGGCTTATTCCCCACTCTTAAACTAATGTTGCATAATGGCAGCCACAAAGGGGCCATTTACATAACATTACCTTTTGGCAATGGAACAAGTTATTTCCCTCCATCAAGGTTTTTCTACATTGCATGCTTATGGATCCCATGAAAACAAAACAATGTAGTTGCTTCTTATCTAAACATATTCAGGACTTGTACAGGAGTGATTATCCATGGATATTAATGGCAATCATGCCCACCGTGACCTGCATTTTGAGCCCTTGCTTATAAATGAATGAGCTTATGTAAACTGGTACCACAGGGATTTATTTATATCCCCCATGCATATGACCATTATCTCATGTACGCTAGTCCAAAGTAAATGGGAATTCAGACACTGATTCCTGAGAGAGTAGATTAGATTTGGCGAACATATAATAAAACCTGTAAACTTTCCTTTCTTCGTTTTCCCCACCAAATTGTAACAGAGCCAGAAAATAGACCGGATCAAATTAGGAGAATGATTGATAACTCCAGACACAGTAGTATCTGCCAATAGTGCATTCCAACAGCTTTTTTTAAAAAAATAAAAATAAGCAAACATTGAAATGCACAACACAGTGTAGCCAGCGCAGTATTTCTTTCCTTCCAGTAAACATTATTAGCTCAAACAACGTGGCACCGCAACTATTATTTTGTCAATTTGTATGTGCAATACAACACACATCGATTTTCTAGGTATCATTTTGCATCAAACAGTATTGGGGGGAGGCTCACTTATCTTAGCCCAGTAAAGTTTTAGGAAGCTTGCAAGTCTTAACATCAAAGGGAGGTTTTGCGGTGGTTCACTTGTGTTTAAATAGGCAGGCTCTGGTGTAGTGATGTGGCAGTGGGGGCTGGTGGCTCTGATTTAGGTGGGACTGTGAATCCATTCTGTGTTTCAGTCAGAATCAGCCAGAACTCTAATGGAGCTATCTAAGGTTCTGAACCCATTTAGGCAGTATGGTTCAGCACTTTGGATAGCTCCTTTAGAGTTCTGGCTGGTTCTGACTGAAACCCAGAATGGATCGTAGCCACCAGCCTCCATTGAATGTGACTTCCAGTGCACAACAGAAAACCAGCTCATACACTGAGGGCATTGGTGAACATTTTCTTTTGTAATGGGGTTCAGCACCTTGGATAGCTCCTTTAGAGATCTGGCTGGTTCTTGGAATGGATTCACAGTCCCACTGAAATCAGAGCCACCAGCCTCCACTGAACAGCAGCATCTCAACTGATGTAAATGGAGTAAATCTGGCCTCCTTAGTGATGTGGCAAGCTGAGGTGCCTACCTTGGTGGGCAAATTACGGACATTGGTTGGGTCTTGTGGCGGTGACGAGAACCATCCCCATGGGGACATGCCTATAGTGGCTGCTCTTAGGAAAAAAACTACTTTAATTCAAATCATACGGTTAGCCCTGGCTGCTATCCCAACAAGTTACTACAATATATTCAGAATAGGGAGATCTTGCGAAATCCGTCCCGTGTATGTTTCGTGGATTGTGATGTGTCATTTGTTCTGGCGTTATTCATTCACAGATGGATTCTGTGGGGACTGGGGAGGCTGATCTGCTGTGAATTTTGCAGGTTGGATTCTTAGAAATCTGAATTTAGTTTAGTCGATCTTGAATTTCTCCAGCATTCCTACTGCAGACACTGTAGTTAAGTTGACGATAGGAGTCCTACGGTGACAGGAAGGACTTTCTTAGTTCCATAGTTCCATCTCTTTAATACCTCCTCACCACCCATCCCGATACTGCAGGGTAGTTTTGTGCACACCTAGTCACCTAGCAATCATCACGGCAATAAACCTGGCACAACAACCTGCTTCTCCCCGCCGTGATTTTTTTATAAGTCATCACAAGTATGACTGTGACGAAATGGTATTTTATGTTGTTGTTTATATGTATAATTTTCAAATGGTTGGTTCAGGGCTTGATTTGCTTTGGGCAATTCTTTTTTATTACAGGCAATGGTAAGTAGGGGGGAGGGGAGTTAGAATGTTGAGCTGTTTGTATGTTGTCGTCTGATTGGTCGGCTGATTTGGAGCGGAGAGGGGGAGAGAGGATAAATGTGGAGTTAAGGGGCAGTTGGACAAGAGTTGTTGAGAGACAGAGAAGGGGTAGGATTAAGAAAGTGGGGCCATAGTTTTTGGGAGTAGTTAGTTTTCCCTGAGAGGTGGAGGGAGGTATAGTTATTTTAATAACGTTAAACCTAAGGTGCGTTGAAATATATTTTCCTTAATAAATAAAGTTTTCGATATTGTTTTGTTATTTTAACCATGATTTCTCGGTCTTATTCGTTACACACTCACATTCACTCACAAAGATAAATAATAAGAAGGTGTATAGCTCCCTCATTCTTTTTGAGAATAAAGAAGAGGGTGGTGGCAGCGAAAGAGAAGTTTTGGATAGTTTTGGATAGCGTCACATTGTGACGTCGCAATGACCATCTGGAAAAAAGATAGGGCCATTACAGGAATGATCAACTGGAGGTGGGCTAGGTGGGATCATTTTCCTTCTTGGCAACATCCTGGGGGTAGCCCCACCTACGTGGCCCCATGACAGCTGTGAGTTCAAGGGCATTCTTTTGGATCTTCTAAGACTGCACAAATCACAGCAGTCTTGTATAGACATCCAGACTCTTGCTTTAATGAGTCTATCATCATTTCACTGAAGGCACTTGCAAGCACATTTCTGTGGAGGAATTTAGGGCTGCCACAAGAGTAACCAGCCCTAAGTTACTGGCTATTACCATAACATCTGGTAATGTATGCAGCAAGTGATGTTGATTTATAAAGATGATAATAATAAGGGAACCGGTGTTGGTATTTGTGCAGAAATGAAAGCCATCGATATATTGACCCCCTACAGATGAGTGAAACCATGCTGGACAATTCTGATTCCCTTATTGATTCCCTACCCCCTCAACCTAACATTTTGTGAATGTTTTTGGTTGAGTAGGAAGTTCTTAATACACTTTGAAATTTTGCTTTAGGCACTATTTGGTGACAATTGTACCTAACGTTCCCAGAAATAATGATTTTGTTTCATCTAAAGATACTGTTTTTGTCAGGAAAATTGAACTATGCTTCTATAAGCTTCCCTTTAGTACTCTGTTGAGATGCCATCTGGGCCTGGAGTTTTGCCTGCTCTCCAAGATCTTTAATTGCATCCTATGTTTCTGCGCCTTTTCATTTTCTTCTTTTTTATGAGACAACAGATTGCCTGTTCAAGGCAGACACCCCAGCATGCCATGCTGCAGTAGCTGTCACCCATAAAATGGCCCCAGAATTACATGATAAAAAAATTGGTCCTTGAATAAATTAAAGATTTCATAGAAATAACATCAGAAAGATGTTCCCTACTTCTTTTTTATTTTATTTTTAAGGCATGAATGGTGTTGTTTATTTCTTAATTTCCCATCTTCCCATCTGCCTACAATGTTTAGGCAATGCGTATATAAAAAAGGCATAAAACTAAACATTATACTCAAACAATGAACTGCCAATCAGACCAGATGACATACGATGTATTGATTTTCATAATCTAGGCAGTGATTTATTTGTTTATTGTTTCTTTCCCCTTTTTTAGTGTGAGTATCAACAAAACAAAACAGGAAATACATTGTGTAAAGAAAAAAAACACTGTTACATATAGGAATATTGTCATTTTTCCATCATGTGTACTGTTCATTCAAAAAAAAAAAAAAGGAGAGAAGTAGACTAAATATCCATGTATTTATCCTCTCGCAAGTTGTGCATATATAACACCTGTTCAAAAGTTGATAGTGTTATTGGGTCCTCAGTCCACTGCATTATGAGTGGTGAGCATTTGTACTTCCAACATGATAGTATAAGTCTTTTGGCTGTCATAAAGGCCCTGAAGAACCATCTGCACTGACCAAGTGTTGACTTCCAAGAAGCCGGTAGGTAATTTAGGAGGACATGCACAGTGTTCCATATTATACATTGTTTCAATACAAAGTTTATCCTTATTATAACCTTCTCCCAAAAAGGGGCAATTACAGGACATGGCCAAAACATATGAGTTAAGGAAGCTTTAGATGTATTACATCTCCAACAATTGTGCAAGTTAGACAGACCATTATTGAAAAGGTGTTGTGAAGTCCAATAAACCCGAAACATTTTTTTTTTTTGGCTGAATAAGATGTAGCCTAAGATCCATAGAAGCTTCAGATATGGATGCTAGGGCAACAGTCCATTGATTATGCAAAACAGGGCATTACAATTCGCTATTCCAATTATTTTTGAAACTGTTTCTATACTGCCTGCCATATCAACATATTGTGGCAGTTTTAAATAATATTGCAGATATAATGGCATGGAGATGAGATATCTCCAGATAATATGTATGGAGGAAGGGAGGAGATGCAGCATGAAGATTCATTCATTTGCTGTGGATTTTTTTTTTATATGAAGTTCTCTGCAAGGGACTACTAAAATGGTGGTGATGAATGACCACAAACTATATCTCAAAATGATCATATATAGTATAGCTCACTCCTTCTCCAAGTGCTAATCCTTACTCTATGCACAATAGAGAGGTAAAAGCAGGCTTGGGTGAACTCCAAGGTCTGCAGAAATATAAAATATCTTTAGAAAATAAAATCCTAAAGCAGGGTACCCAAAACAGCTCAGAGGGGTCTGAAAATGCACAGTGGCCATGGAATACTGACAAGCTGTTGGAGCGGGGGACAAAAACCCAGGGCAATGGGGAACTGAATGGAGGAGGAATTGGGTCTGTTCAGACAGCACACTAAGCCATGGTTAGGCCTCTAACCTCCCCCCCCGAAAATGGTTAGTGAGCATGTTTAAACCATGGTTATGTAGCCATCATGGATAGGAATGGTTCACATGACACACTAAGCCATACTTTTTAGCTCAAAATGCTTAACCACCATGGCTTAGCATGCTGTCTGAACAGGGGCATTGAATGCTATCCTAGAAAACAGCTTGGCTAGTTGGCTGCAATGCTGCAATGTTTAGTTGCAGAGCCCCTTTGTTCTCCATTCCATTCCGTTTTCTTTCTCTGGCTTGCTTAATCCTGTTTTCCATTCTTCCTGAATTCTGTTTATAGTCTAATAGGATTTCGAAAAATAATTCTGAAATTGACACATGAGCAGTTTGCTGTAGCTTTTCAAGCAGATTGAAGGTTTGGTGTCTTAACATCATCACTGATGTAAACACATGAAATTAGTTTAAATGGATCCTGAGCCAGATGGTTAAACTGCAGTCAATGAAACCTTTGGATTTACGGCTGCATGAAATCACTTCCCCTTCATGGCTCCATTCGGAGCACGCAAAAGGGGGGCATTTCAGCTGTGTTTTGGAGTGAGATGAATTTCAGATGTGGATGGACACAAAATGCACAGGGGCTCCTCTAGATTCCTCATGCTAGTGGACTCCAATTTTATTTCTCAATATCGTGCCGGAACACTAAGCTGACCATATGAAAAGGAGGACAGGGCTCCTGTAACTTTAATAGTTGTAGAGAAAAGGGAATTTCAGCCGGTGTCATTTAAAGTTGCAGGCACTATGCTAGAGTGACCATATACAAAAGAAGGCAGGGCCCCTGCAACTTTAACTGTTGTGATGAAGAGGGAATTTCACCAGGCACCAATTGCATACAAATGACCCTGGCTGAAATTCCCTTTTCTCTACAACTGTTAAAGTTACATGAGCCCTGTCCTCCTTTTCATATGGTCAGCCTACGGAACACGGCTATGTCATAGCACAGTGTTGCACTAAACTGTATTCTGGAGAAAATGTCAGCTCTTATAAAAAGGAGGCCACCAGAGGGGGCATTATTTATTCCTAAAATGCCTTTTGGAATGAAGCCACATCATAATGTAGCATAATTCTGGGTCATTATTTCATTATTTCAGTGACATAAATTAGGGCTATGGACCACCTCAGGTCAAATATGAAGCAATACCAGGTTGGCCCGAGGCACCCTGAGGTGAAGCACATCAGGTCTGAATCACCTCCGGGTGCCTTGGGCTGATTTGGGCAAGGGGGTGGGTCATTCCACCCAACCACCTGTCCATGCGTGAGGCAAACTATTAATGCTTTGGACTCCCCTCCCCCTCCCTGTTCATCCCCAAACCCAGAGCTGCTACCCCTGCTGCCCATGGGACCTGTCATTGCTGTCTGTCCTCCTTCATTAGAGCCAAGATTTAAAAGTAAGATGGGGGATCTTTCATAGATCTATGGTGGCCATAAAGGGTCTGTAGATCTATGAAAATGACAAAACCCCCATCTTACTTTTAAATTGCAGCTCTAATGGAGGATGATAGACTGCAAATGTAAATTCCTAGGGTGGCAGTTCCAGGTTGGGGGGGGAGGAGGGAAGGAGGAGGAAGGAGCAGGATGAAGAGGAGTCCAATGGACTTCCGGTCGGCGGTGCACCCGGGTTTCCTGGGTGCCTGCGATGATGCTGTGCAGCAGGCACCCAGGAACCTGAAATGCCTGACCCTTTTCAGGCGTTGGGGGTGGGAACCTTGCTTCAAATTTGGTTCCAAAGTGAGGCAGCCCAGCCCCAAAGCACCCTGAGTTGAATCGGGGCTATTTTGGAGGTTCCAAAAATGGCTTCCAACGTGAGTCATTGCCATATAAATGGCAACCAGCTGAAGAAAAGACCATAGGGGCAGCTTGGAGTATTGTTCCCCACCCCTTAGATTTATTCTTCAAAAGATGAAAGAAGGAAGGCAAATTTGCCTGTTCCTGTGTCCTTAATTTCCCCCTCCCCAACTTCAGCAGAGAGTTATCTTTAGAGATTTTTTGGCCGAGTACTACATAGATTAGGGTAATCCATCTGATTTCTGTCGGTTTACTTTAGAATAAGCTGTGTGAGATGTATGTGTTTACTGTCTGCTGTTCCTTAGAAAGCATTTCAGAACACTATGCTATTGTAGAAATGCCACGTTTTAGAGACTCAAGAAATGTGTATCCGAATTGTTGTTAGGGGTGGGGTGTCTTTGGTTTCCAAATAGAATTGTAGCAGATACTTAGCTTTCTGTAGCTGGTGTGATAAGATGATTTGGCCCGCAGGACATTTACTGACGTACTGGAGACTACATAGTGGTCTATAAAAACACAAATGGTGTTGAAAGAAAGAACAGGGATACAGATTTTCATTCTCTCATAATACTGGGATTTGAGGATATTGAATGAAACCGATTGGAAGCAGGTTCTGCCCGACAGATGAAATTACAGTTTTATGCGATGTAATTAAGATGTGGAATTCATTGGCCCTAAATGTGATTAATAATTACGACTGTGCTAAATGTTCCGATTTTCTCATTTTAGTTTTCTGTCTGATATTAGTGAATAGTGAGCATTGTTTTTTTCCTGAAACACGTTTGGCTGGGAAAATAGTCACCATTTCCCCCACCCTGAACACTGTCATGATCTCTCCCCCGTCTCCAGCCTCATGCCTCTCTCATCTGCTATACAGGGAGGAAGAGAAACGGAGAAATTAAAATGATACAAGTTTTGCATCCATTGCACGAATGTCACTGTTGCTTACTGTGAAGTACCATGGATTCATCAATGATCCTGCAGAACACTTCTTCACTTTTTCTTTTCCTTTCTTTTTTACATGCTCTCAGACATTGCTTTGTGCGTAGCTGTTGGCTGCTAGTGCTACCGTGGTTAGCAGCAAATCAATCCAATTATTGGTGTCACTTGTTCATTTTCAAATTACGTCCAGTGAAATATTCTAAGTGCTCTAATTAAAATCGCCTGGGAAAATTGCTTGTGGTTGTCATTGATTTGTTTACAGAGCTGGCTTGGCCGACAGTGTGATAATATGTGATAGCCCAACAGATCTGCACCCTTGAGGTTTCTAAAGTACTGTGATTAGAAGATCCTTTGGCAAGATTAATTTTGCACTTGGAACATCTTTCTGTTCCAAAAATATGTGCATCTAGATCTGTAACATATGCTTAATGAGAGGTTTATTATGTCTGATATGCTATGGGGTAGGTGATATGCAGATGGCAGTGTGAGCTGCTTTTGAGGGAGGTCTGTCAGCAGCTTCCTTTAACATAAGGCTTGATTCAGCAGAAACTGCATCCAGGCTGAAATGTGGCACCCTCACTTTGTATGAATATCATATATATATATATATATATATAAAATAAAATTCTTATATCCTGCCCTTCCTCACAAAGGAACCAGACCAGCTTACAATATTAACAAAAACTTTCAGACTACAACAATTAAAATACAATAATAACATTCTGACGTAAAAACACCAAAGCCAACAAATCAGGAGTCCAATGCTTGGGGAAATAAAAAGGTCTTTAAATTGCGTTTGAAAGATACAGTCATGGCTGAATTTTTCACTGTATGTATGAACAACTACTGGGGAGGGCATAAACACAGCATCTCTACCAGATTGGAGAGGACTAGTTGGCTGGCAATATTCTATATTAGGTGCAGCTTTTGGACCATATTCAAGGGGAGCCCCACATGGGGTGCATTGCAGTAATCTATCTGAGATGTCAGATAGACAAATTAACTTGTTTCAGGAAAGACCATAGCTGGCAAGCCAGCTGTAGCTGGGGAAAATACCCCTTGCCACCACAATCACTTGGGCCTCCAACACTAACATTGGAACCCAGGAGCACACCCAACGTACATACCGGTTCCTTCAAAGGGATTGCTACTCCATCCGGAACAGGTCATTTACCCAATTCCTGAACATGAGAAGAACTGACTCACAGTACCTCCACATGTAGATAATCTCTACCCAAGATGTACACAACAGCTCTATAGTGGGAACAATGGCCTTCAACAGCTTCTTCATTTTCCAAATGTTGACGTATCAAGGCCCTGATCCAAAGATCCTTTTGCACTGTAATGTGGTATGCATGTAAGCCCTGGATCCTCCTCAGCCTGCTATAGGATAATGGACATCAATCATTACTTCCACCCAATATTAATATCAAAAAGAATATGTAGCCGGTGTTTTACCAATATTTTGATACTAAGATCTATAAACTAAGCAATTTGCTAGAAATATGTGAGGGATATAGCAGGTTTTCAGCAAATCCCTACAAAGCAATTAGATATGACACAACACTAAACCTCCACTAAAACAACAACAACAATAAAAATGGAGAGTAAGCATAACCATCATATAGCCTAATCACACACAATGGCAATATTTCTATGTGAACATCCTGGGAAAATGACTATTCATTACAAAATGATTGCAGATCTCAATATAATTCCTAATCTGACTTATTCCTTCCCCACTTTTTCATAACCCAGCCAAATGTGTGTGTTTAACTGTATATCATGTGTCCGGAGAACTTTTAGGGGGCTAATAGTCGATATTAAGTCCTGTCTTCAATTACCATGTCTTTGCTATTTCAATTCTTCCTGTTATTGTTCAAGTTTAACCATCTCCTAATGCTTTGCATGAATTAAATTAGTTAAATAACCCAAAATAAATTTGATGGGAGGCTTAGGCAAAGAGCCATATTATGGGTGTAATAATTTCTGCCAGAATATATTACTTTTGAAGTCAAGATAAAGATCAGAAAGTATTTTGTGTAGTCCCTACTCGTTCCTCCATTGTGGAGCTCTTTATTGTTTTGTCTGCAACAGACACTAAATATAGCATTTGTGCCTTTATTTTCAGAGCCGCAGTGTAACAGTGAATTGGAGAGACTCAACAAGGTTACACCACACAGCCTACCATCTATACTTGTTACCATGAAAGAATGAGTTGACTTATGTGTGCTAGCAAGATCCAGACTGGCTAATGAAAAAGGTTTGTGGCTGTTGTTTTCCACATAAAACCGGAATAAAATGATACTGACCTGACTTAGGCCAGCTAAACCTTCTTGATGACATCATGGCAGTATGGATTTTCTGTGGTTGTTTATCTGTCTGTTTTAGTGGTGTGGACTTCTCAGCAAGCTCTCAGTCTAAAATGAAATGATTATGGTTTTCTTCTTCATCGTCACCATCGTCACAGACTGAAGGAAAGAAGGAAATCAGAAATGCCAGAGCTCTCAGGGAATGGCAGAAATATAGGGCAACTTCTGCGTCTCCTTAGCTTAGGAATATCACTGTGCAATCATGAATTCAATGCAGTGAAACCAATTTTCCTCTAGCAGAAAGCCCCATTAACTGAAGATACTGGATAATATCACACTAAATCTGGTTTAAAATGTTGAACAAATTGTTTTCTTATCTTTCATGCACAGGAGTGAGTCTATTTGTGGCACACAAATATATATGCGCGCATACATGCCTGTATCTTATCATTCTAATATCTGGCACACACACACACACCACAATATTTCATCTTTTTCAGCCCTGGAAGAGAAATAGAAGTGTGCTATATCAACCCCTAAACTTCATTTTCAATGCCAAAACAATGGAGGGCTTCTTCTTTTATCAAGATTTATGACTTTCATCCTGAGATACCTAAACAGTTCCTCTGGGCACAACCCTATGCATTTTTAAAGAGCAAGTCCTAGAACTCTCAGCATTCCCAGCCTGCATGGCTGGATGGGGAATTATGGGAGTTGTAGAACTTCTTTCTCTCTAAACATGCATAGGGTTGCACCCTTAGTACTGTAGCCAGAAGACCATTAGCCAGTTTTCTTGAGTCATTCTTAGGTCACTGTGTTTTTGCACAGAGCTGTGCCTTCCAACAGGTACTACAGATCTATTCTTTGGTTTTGTTATCACCTATCCTGTAGTTGAAGGAAGGTGAGTCCTAGAGCTTAGATCATGAACTTGCCAGAAGTTATTGACAAGCTCTGCTTAAGTGGTAGGGGATGGGCAGGCCTATCAGTTTTGCTTTCTCCTGCATTTTGTTTATTATTTATTTATTTGCAACATTTATATACCACTCCAAATCTAAACAGATTCCAAAGTGGTAAACAATCAACGATTAAAAGATTTTTAAAAAAGATCAAAAGATCAAAACACCATATTAAAATTATTCATTTAAAAACACTACTAATAAAGACCATGGCTGCTCAGTTAATGAAGGCTTCCTGGAATAAAGCTGTTTTCAGGAGGCGCCGGAAATGACATAGCATTGGCACCTGTCTGACTTCTAGAGGCAGGGAGTTCTATTGAGAAGGGGCCACCACACTGAAGGCTCTTCTCTGGATAGACACCAATCTGTTCATAGGTTCATGTGGATCCATTTTATGTCCCTCTCACTTGAAGGAATGAGCACATTTGGACAATTCTCATCCAACATTCCCACTCATCCGCATTGGGTACAGCTATTCCTGGGATGAAGACAATCATGTTGTACCTTCCTGCCATGTAGCTGTTAATGATGAGGAACCTTTCAGAAAAAAAGAGAAGTGGCCACTGAGCCCGACTCAAAACCAGACTTTGAAGAGCTAAGCACTCAAATTGCTGGACCTGGATAGATGAATCTGTCAGTTTCAGTTTCTCCCAGTTCCATTTAATAATAACAACAATCACAAGTTCTTTCTACCTGGAGTAGGAAGGTGTATGAATTTTGGTAAATTCTTACCAAAAATGAGCTGAAAACAAAGAAGCTGGCATATTCCAGAATTGGCTGGCAGGATACACGTCACCCAAACAGAAGACAAAAGAAGATACAGATTTGTATGTGCTAATTTATATGCATGAATCCAAATTCAAAAGTAATTACTATTATTTAAATAGAAATACAGTGCCTCTCACCACGGTAAGACTGGCCTAAGTGCCTTGTTCTGCCCTGCTCTCGTAATTGTTGAATGGGCAATGTCAAGGGTCCTGCTGGTCTTCCTTCTTATGTGTGTTTACTTTTAAATCAATCTTGGACTGGGCAACCCTTCAAACAGAGGACACCTCCAAGTACAGAACTGTTCTCAAACAGTCCTTCAAAGAGAGGACTCTTTTCTGTAATGAGGGACACATGGTAGGCTGACCATATGAAAAGGAGGACAGGGCTCATGTAACTTTAACAGTTGTAGAGCAAAGGGAATTTCAGCCAGTGTCATTTGTATGCATACAGCAACTGGTGAAATTCCCTCTTTATCACAACAGTTAAAGTTGTAGGGGTCCTGCCTTCTTTTTTATATGGTCACTCTAGTATAGTGCATGCACCTTTAACTGTTGTGATGAAGAGGGAATTTCACCAGGGACTAATTGCATACAAATGACACTGGCTGAAATGCCCTTTGCTCTACAACTGTTAAAGTTACATGAGCCCTGTCCTCCTTTTCATATGATCAGCCTAACACATGGCCACCATATTGTAGGGCCCCACCACTGAGCAGAGTTCTCGGTATTGCTCTCAGGAAGGTAGAACTCATATGAGCTCAATGAGATTAAACAGTAGTAGCTCACTTCATATTTGAATTTAGGGTGAC
Source organism: Anniella stebbinsi (assembly GCA_029215795.1). Classification (NCBI taxonomy): domain Eukaryota; kingdom Metazoa; phylum Chordata; class Lepidosauria; order Squamata; family Anniellidae; genus Anniella; species Anniella stebbinsi. Next base: position 106,895,903 of record JARDYH010000002.1, on the reverse strand, counting down.
CCTATCAAAAGGAGGACAGGGCTCCTGCATCCTTACCAGTTGTATTCAAAAGGGAATTTCAGCAGGTGTCATTTGTATGCATACAGCACCTGGTACAATTCCCTCTTCATCACAACAATTCAAGCTCACTCTAGCTCAAGAGGGCAGGGCTCCTTCAGCCAACTGCTTCCCTAACCACTGACTCTTCAGGCAGGCCAAAAGCTTGCTCTTCAAGTGCAGGAGTGGACAACTCCCAGGTGTTTTGGACCACAACTCCCATCATCCCTCATAATTGGCTGTGCTGGCTAAAGATGATGGGAGATGTAGGCCAAAACATTGGAAGGGGCATAAGCTGCCCATCCCTGTCCTAAATGCAACATTTTGCCAAAAGTGCAGGCTGATCTGAGGATTAATGATGGTGACATTTTAAAATGGCAGCCGCACAAACCACCAGTCTTGCTCATGTTTGCATGACATGATTTTAATTTTTTTCTTGCCCTGTTGGATTTTTGCCATGTGAGGCATACTACATCATCAGCAGTCTTCTGAATCAGTTTGCAGTCTAGACAAGGAAATGGCCCAGTGCCTCACTTTTGGCCTTGGAGGCTTTTAAAGATTATCTGGTTTGATGAGTTGCCTGACTGCCTTTCCTCAGATGTTGTTGCTAGGGGGTCAACACAAATCACAGCCCCCATCCCACCTCCAAGCAGCCATTGGCTTAGCTCTGCTGGCCCAGCTGCTGAGGCAGCATCTGGTGTTTTAGCCAGGGGGCGGCCTTATCTCACCTCCCAGCACCAGCCAGGATGCATGCCACTTGGACCGATCAACTGAACAGTGTGGCTCTTTCCCAATCCTAGCAGGACATAGAAATAAATTTTGATGTAAAGAGAAAAGGAGGGGAAAGGATTTGTTTCATTCCGGCTTCTGAAAAATAAGAGGGAGTGAAAGGATGAAACTTTTGTTTCCTACTTATTTTTTCTCCCATAGCCTGTTCAATTTTATGACTGCATTAATGTAGTTTATTTTTTTTCTGTTTCCTTCTATCTTTAGAACAAGTATATTTGTGGGATAGGTTTCACTTCTTTGTTTGCTCTTCTGTGTTCTGGATTTCCTATATCTTTCAGGTTTTGAGGGGGGTCATTTTGTTTCTTTTTCATGCACGTGTTTCGTTTTTTTTTCCTGTCTGCTTAAAGATAAAAAAAAAGTTGTTGTGTTTTCTTAATGTTCTTTGTCCCATGGCTTGTTGGACCGAACAGAATTAGCATAAAGTAGTGGCAAGAAGCCTGATCAAATGCAGGTTTGCATGGAACAAAGTAGCTCATATCAGAGCAGGCCAGCATGGGCACTGTAGTCCAAAACATCTGGAGGGCACCAGGATGGGTGAAGGTATAGAGCGGGGGTGGTGAACCAGAGTCCCAATTTGGTCTGCAGAAGGTCTGATCCCTTCTCTGGACCACCCTCTATCCTCCAACCACCAATAACATTGTGCTTTCCTGACTATTGCACAGTTTTCCTGCCATTCTAAATGATTGAACTGCCCCTCTTAAGGCTTAGTTACTGGCAGAGTTGTATGCTGCAATATTCTGGTCTATTTGTATCTTTGAACTCATCCCTTCTGCCTCTACCCGCATCCCTTTTGACTTTGGCCCAGCCCATCACTGGAATGTGGCTAGGGGTGTGCACGGACCCCCCGGATCGGATCGGGACCCGGATCGGGACCTCCAATTTTGTCCCGGACCAGTTCGGACAAAATCGGAGGCCCCCCGGACCGGATCGAGTCCGATCCCGACCCCAAAATCGTAAATTTTTGGATCGGCCGCCATTTTTTTCCCCATAGACTTGCATTGCAATGCAAGTCTATGAGGAAAAAATGGCGGCGGGTGGCTGAGGGGGGGCCTAACTCCCTCCCCCCCCGGGGCCGTCCGCTGTGGACGGCCCCGACAGGTAAGCCCCCTCCCCCGTGCTCCCTACCCCCCCTGGGGCTGCCCGCTTCCATCCGCTGGCGCCCGCGGGCGCCAGCGGATAGAAGCGGATGGCTCCGGGGGGGGTAAGCCCCCTTCCCCGCCACTGCTTACCTTCTCGGCCCGTCCGCTCCCGTCCGGCGCCGGCGGCTACTACCAGCGGGCTCCGCAGCCTACTCTCGAGTAGCGCGCCGGGTGATGACATCACCCGGCGCGCCACCCTGGAGTAGGCCGCGGAGCCTGCTGGTAGTAGTAGGCGCCGGCGCCGGGACGGGAGCCGCCGGGACGGGAAGGTAAGGGCCCCCCTCCCCCCTCCGCGCGCCCCCTCCTCCCCTCCACGCACCCCCTGCTTACCTTCCCGGCCCGGCGGCTCCCGTCCGGCGCCGGCGCCTACTACTACCAGCAGGCTCCGCGGCCTGCTCTAGAGTAGCGCGCCGGGTGATGACATCACCCGGAGCGCCACCCTAGAGCAGGCCGCGGAGCCTGCTGGTAGTAGTAGGCGCCGGCGCCGGGACGGGAGCCGCCGGGACGGGAAGGTAAGGGCCCCCCTCCCCCCTCCGCGCGCCCCCTCCTCCCCTCCACGCACCCCCTGCTTACCTTCTCGGCCCGTCCGCTCCCGTCCGGGGCCGGCGGCTACCACCAGCAGGCTCCGCGGCCTGCTCTAGAGTAGCGCGCCGGGTGATGACATCACCCGGCGCGCCACCCTAGAGCAGGCCGCGGAGCCCGCTGGTAGTAGCTGCTAGTGCCGGACGGGAGCGGACGGGCCGAGAAGGTAAGCGCCCCCCTCCTCCCCCCCCCGCTGTCCACTTTCATCGGCGGGCGCCCGCTGGCGCCCGCCAATGGAAGCGGTGGTGGGTGCCAGTGGGCGCCTGCCGATCCGCCGATCCGCCGAACCGGTTCGGAGCCTTTTCGGACCGGTTCGGATTGGATCGGCCGATCCAGCTGCGGGATCGGAAATCGGATAATTTATCCGATTTCCCACTGGACCAGACTCGGATCGTGGATCGGGTCCGATCCAGTGCACATCCCTAAATGTGGCCCCTGAGGGCGTCTCCAAAATGGAATTCAGGTTCAAGAATCCTGGTATAGAGAGCATGTTTTTCAACAAAGTAGCATTTAAACCTCAGATCTGTATAACATATTTATGGATGTGAATAGTCTGAATGTACTATTGCTGGGCTAGAGATTTCCTGGACTGTAATTTACCTGATTTTATATTGCATTCTTAAGCTTTTAATGTTTAAAAATTATTGTATACTTATTGTATTTTTATGATTGTAATAGTATGCTGCCCAGAGAGCTTTGGCTATTGGGCAGTATAAAAATGTAATAAATAAATAGATAAAGATTCTATTCACTATAGGGACCCCATCTTTATGTCAACTTCAGTCAAATCCCATATTTGTTTCTTTTAATAGGGCTCACCAGTCTCCATAATGCATAACACCAAATATAGGAAGCTGCCTTACACCAAGTCAGAACCTTGGTCCATGTAGCCCAGTATTGGTGACACTGACTGGCAGCGGCCCTCCAGGATTTCAGGCAGGAGTCTTTCTCACCCTACCTGGAGAGCCCGGGGACCCTCCCACTCATGTTCCCCAACAACTGGCACACACAGGCTTACTGCCTCGGATACTGGAGGTAGCACATAACCATCAGTGCTTGTAGCCATTGATAACCTTCTCCTCCAGGGTAGCAACCACTCATGTCTAGGTTTCCATATAATCAGAACTCTCAATTGGGCAGGTGTTCTGACCCATGTTCAGTAACCATGTGGAGCAGCCTTCATGCATAACTCGGATGGCATAGCTCAGTGTGATAGAGCACCTGCTTTGCATGCAGCAGGTCCCATCAGCCCCAGCCAGCATGACCAATTATCAGAGATTCTGGGAGTGGTAGCCCAAAACATCTGGAGGGAAACAGATTTGGGGGGGGGGAAAGGCTGGCCAGTGGATGAGAAGCATTTTACAGAGGCTACTATAGCAGTAATCCCACTTCGTAAATAGCCGAAGAACTCTGCAACGAGGGAGAGGGTGCTTCAGCGCCTAGGAAGTAGGAAGTCTTTTTAAAAAGGGGTCCCTCCCTTTTCTTGTGGTTTTAAAATATAACCACTTTCAGTAGAAGCTGTGAATGCTTTCTGGGTTGTAGGTGCTATCCTGGGTGCTGCACCTTGGATAGCTGGCTGGTTCTGGCTGAAACCCAGAATGGATTCACAGCCGCACGACAATTGGAGCCACCAGCCTCCACTGACCCCTTCCAATATATCCATTTGTTTTGTAGATATGTGGTTGAAAGGAGCTTTATTCCTGTATTTTCATATTCTCTTCCCTTGAGTTGGTACATTTGCAAGTGCCCAAATCTCTCATCCATTTTCAACCCCAGAAGAGATTTTTTTATTATTATTTTGGATTTCATTTTGCCACTGCAAATGAGTGTATTGATTTAAAGGAGAACACTAAAACCACTTCAACTTACAACCTTATTCCTGCAACACTTAATGTTGAAACGTTATAGAGAAATGGTTGGTATTAGCCTATTCCAGCCTACCACCCACTTTCAGTTCATTGCTAAAAAAAAAAAAAAAAATGTTACAGAAGCATCATATTCCCATTTAATGCATACCTATAAACTGCCAGTGTGATTACTGTAATGTTGGAGGAAATGGCACACTTTATAGCCTACAAAAGAATTGAGTAGGAAAGCAACCATATTTGACATCAGATAAAGGAACTGGAATATCAGCAGGAACTTAATGTGGTCTGATAGAGGCTGAATTCGGACGACACAATAGTCAACTGGGTGGGGTGAAACAAACGTCAGTTGTATTGACTATCATGTTGTCCGAATGCTGCCATAGTCAACTCAGTGCTGATCCTAATACACACCATGGTTGATTATTTATTACCATGTTGTGTGGGGAGTACCCCCTAGATGAACAACTGTAAAGTTGATTATTACCCCACCATTGACTATCGTGTTGTCCGAATTCAGCCATAGTGTGAACAGATGATGCAATTGAAAGGTCTGCCAACTTCAGATTTCAAAACTTCTAGTTCCTGAAGGAAGTCAGGCGGCAGGGCTAGAGACAGGATGAGTGAGAAATTCTTTCCATTTGAATTGTTACACACATTTTCTAAATGTGCATCTCCCAAACCAATGAGCAAACTGGAACGCAGTTGCACACTGAAATTCACACTTTTCTGAATTTTGAGATGCAGTTCTCAACTGACATGTGTACACGAAGAGAAAATGCATGCAGAATGCACACAGTAGTGAAAATTATGCACACAGTCCAAAAGCAATCACTGCACATGGATCCAAAAGCAATCAGCAGTTGAAGTCTGTGTGTTTCCAAGCCTGCAGTTCAATCTGTGGAACAAAGACAAAAGAGTACAAAAATGCTAATGTTTGAAAATCATACATGGAAATATGTGTTCTCTTGAAAAATGCATGCAAACATGTTGTAGTCAATAGGAGAAAAATGCGCAGATTTCAAAGAAGTGTATTTCAAATATGTGCACACTGGGAAACCTGTTGCCGGAAATATGCACAAATATCCATGTGAAAACAGAAAATGGGGCACTTGATCTGACATTGGCAATGGTCAGAATGAGCTTTGCAGTACAATTCAGAGAACCCTAACAAGGTTGAAGTTTGCTGATTCGCGTCTCCCCAACCTATACTGTGGAATTATATGCACCGCCCACCAAGTGAAAATTATACAGCTGACTTTATTTATCATATTCCTGCAACCAGCTCAAAAGGCCCAGGGTGTAGGTGTTTTTTAACCTATGCAATTTTCAAGGCCAAACCACAAACCAGGCCAATTTTCCCCCCAGTTTCTAGATAGATAGCAGCCCTAATCATTGGTTTGCACATGCTGCAACAAGCCTGTGCCAGATGCTACATCACAATACCTGCAACACACAAACCAGGTCCTCTTTGCTATCATTTCCTTGGTCGTGACAGCCAGAAACTGCAGAACGCTGCAGCACAAGAGTTCTGTGAGGAAAGTTGCGCTTGTATTTCCTGTTGTTTTCCAGATCAACGTGCACAACAGTTCACATCAGAGAGAGAGAAAGACACAGAGTGAGAGAGTGCATATTTTACTGAGTTTGGTTTGCAGCTCTGTCTGAGGCATCAGTGTTTAAGCACACTTCAGAAGTCACTATAACCTATCCACAAGGATATGCGAAATCTCCCATTTTATCTTCACAGCTATTTCTCTACAAGCAAGAAGTGACCTCACACATTCAGAGCATTCATTTAAAAGAGCTGATATGTCATTTTTGCAAAGGTCTTTTTGGGGGGGATGTCAATTTGTTGTGTTTCGTTCAAATGCAGTTGTTTAGTAGATACTGTTAGAACTAGTTTAATATGATCTCTCATTTAAAGCACCCGATTTTAATGTGGAACAAATCTGAAAGGAGATGGTTGCTCAGACTTGTTCCACATTAGCACGGCAAATTCATCACTTTACAATGTCCTAGTCTGCTATTGCATTTTACCCAGACTTGTTGCACATTGAAAGTAACTACTTCTGACCAGCACTAAAGTGACACACAGCACAATACAATGAGAAATTACTCAGAAATAAGTCACTTTCAGAACTCCCCAAATCAAGCATTTTAAAACTGCAGCTTTGATTGCATAAGGTTTGATCATCTCATTGCTCTTTTCCTTTTTACGTGATTTCCAGAAATCTGTTGCAATATGCAGGTTTTTTTAATAAACGGGTTTTGTGTGTGTGTGTGTGTGTTTAAAAAAAACAGTGTATCTTTGCTGCAATCCTTTCTAGCTGGAGGTCATCCTCACTGCCACCATCACCACCATCATCCTATGTTCTATGTATGGATTTCCTGCGCTGAGCTGTCCTACAAGACTTCCTCCGTCTCTATGGTTTCATTGCTATGAATTCCAGTGGCCTCTGTCATGGCACTCCTCGACCCATATCAACATGGAGATTTGGGAAAACCTTGAGATTAGGGGTGCAATCTTATTGGGATGGGCCAACCCCAGATGCAGAGGCCATCCAATGCAGAGCAGGGGGACAAGCAGAGGTGAACTTCGCTTCCACGTTCCTCCTGCTCTGTATTTGGCTTGTTGGGCTTTTTCTGCCCATCTAGCTGGGGCATGTCAGAGTGGGAAAGAAGGTGGCTGGGGAGGCCTGAGGAAACATTGTAAGCTGACCTCCCCACCCATTGGCAGGTCCTTTCTCTCCTTTCCAAGGTCGCTTTTGCGAGTTTGGAGAGGCAGCTGGTGTGGTTCTCTCTGTGCTGGCTGTAATGGGGAAAGGCAAGGGAAGAGGAGCTCAGATCCAGGAATCTGAAATATCCTATGACCCACCCATCCACCCTCAGATTCTGTCTAGGGGCCATATGTTTGCTCCCTCCATGATACTTCTTCTTGCCCTGATTCAAGGTGACTGATAGGAACAGATGGCAGGAACAGATATGATACAGAGCTAAATATTTTTTCATTATCAACCACATTTTCCACAAATGTATACAAGAAGAATATAAGAATCTCGTAAATCTTCATTTTTAATGTTGTACTTCTTTGAAAACTATCTCCTCTCCTTTTTTTAATCAAATGTACTTTACTTAACCCCAAAGAACAATGCTTATTATGGTAAACAATGATAACCAGGACCTGGGGCAGACATGCTAATCCATGCCAAATTGGTTCATATGGGCATCTCCAAATGATTTTTGGCATTGGCAGCTTTGACTTGTGGGTTTGGGGAGGATGATTTGAACACAGGACTGCTTCTCCTATCATCCATTCAGCTTGTACACATTTTGTTGTATTTCTTACTATTGTGAACAGCTTTGGTTTATTATTCAAATACTAAAGCAGGATATCAATAGTTAATGAACTGTATTCAGGATTTGTACAAGTTACATGTATTCAGCCTGAAACAGCACACAATGATCAAACAAGGATCAAAATTGTTTTCTTCCTAATCTAACCCGATATGTATTTCAAGATAGTCAATCTGTCGTTGTGGAGCATTTAAACCTACAAATGTAAAAGCACGTCCCCAACCTGACTTACCTCTAAATCATAAATATCCCTTTGCTTTGCCTCTCTAAGGGAAGGAAAAAAAAAAAGCTCCATTCCAACTTCACCATGTGCAATAAAATGGAAATATTTAATTGGATTGGCAACAAAGAGTAACTTCTTTTTTTTTTTTTAGTGAGCTTGTGAAATAACAAGATGTTGCTTGGACTAAAGAGATAAGAAAGGTAGCCATGTGTCACTTCGAATTAACTGCTGTAGCACAATACATTTCAGAGTTTAGATTAATTCGAGGCATGGCACTGACTGCTAATTTAGCAAGTGGAGGAAACAGTTTAACTGTAAATGAAGCTGAATTCTTTTTTGAGGATTTGGAGGAGTCAATTGATTTTACATTGGCCTGATTTGTGCATCCATTGTGCTGGAAGTTGCAGTGTGCACCAGTTTCCTGTCCGTAGACAGTTGATCAAGCGCTGGGAGCCATATCCAGGCATTGCCTAACACTGTCAAGAGCAAACAAGACTAGAATTTGCAGAGCATCAGCATCCAGCAACCTTGAGCAGCTGCGGGGGAGGGGAGGTCCGGCACCCACCCCAGTTCTGATAGTTGTGTGAGCACTCAGACAGGGGGCAGGTAGTTAAAAACTGCCCAGGGATGGCCTAAAACATTTTGCTGACTGAGGCAAAGAATAAGTTGGCGCCCCCTCCAATTCCATGTAGGAAAGCCAACTAGATCAATAACTGGGACCAGAAGGTCTGAGCATGTACGACCAATTCTGGCCCGCTTGCCTTGGCTGCCTGTATGTTTGGGACTGCAATACCTGATGGAATGTCTCTCCTGACCGGAACCTGCCTGGAGACTATGATCACCATCTGGGTCCTTCCTCTGAGTCCCTTCTCCAAGGGAGTCTTGAAGGGTGGCAACAAGAGAGAGGGCCTTCTCTGTGGTGGCCCCCCAACTCTGGAATGAGTGGAATGAGCTCCTCACTCAGGTCCGTTTAGCGCCAACACTGTCATCTTTTCGTCACCAGGTTAAGGCTGCCCTCTGTTTCAAAGCATTTAATGGCATATGATGGGGCACTTAGGTCAGTCATCTCTACAGGTCTAATATTTTATTGAAACTTCCTTTAGCTGTCTCAAATGTTTTAAATTTTATATTTTTAAATTTCATATGCTGTATTTTATGTTGTATTTTTGTGCCCTATTTTATTGTTTTATGAATTGTTGTAAATCACCCAAAGAGCTTCGGCTCATAGAAATATGATGATGATGATGATGATGATGATGATGATGATGGGTGCCGTTCATTATGCAGCTAAAGTGGCACCACCCATGCACAAGAGGGAGGAATTGGCAGACTTGGATGTGTAGAATTCAAAAATCTGTTTTAAAAATAAACTAATGGGAGACGCCCCAAAACAGCCTCATAACGCCTGAGCATGTTTATTGGTCATGGAATGCTGGCTGGCTGTCGCGAGGAGGGTGTTGATGTAAAACCAGTTTGTTTGTTTTTTATGGGATGGAATGGAGTATCCTGGAGGAGAGCAGCGAACAGGAAAGCTCCACACTGCCATATTTGGTCGTACGCCTCACTTCTGTTGCTGCTAACAAAAAAACAGGATTTTGGCAAGCAGCAGCATTGTGTTTGCTGACAGCATCTCACACCTCATTGAAAAGATGCAAGGATCTTGATACAACCATATGTATGATCACATTGAATCATTTTTTTCACTGTTTTATCCCTTTGTACACCCCATCAGTAACCTAAGGACAGGAGGAAAGACACAAATGAACCAACTCTAGATAATTATTTCTAAATTATAACAACAACAGTAGTGAACAATAGAAGGGTTTTAGTGAATCAGTTTCCAAAACAACAGAAGATAATTCAGAACTCCTAAATGTATTTTGATTTAATTTATTTCTGCTGGTGTACATTAAAAAAAGGTTAAAATACAATATGAACAATTCAATTACAATATAAAACCCATAACAAGCATTAAGCAATACAATTTAACACAGCCATCTCCCAAAACCTTTTAAAAGCCCAAACCTCAAAACCAATCAAAAAGTTCTTCAGGGTTCCAAAAAGCCTGAGAAATTTTTTTATGAATAAAAATAAGGGGCTTCTTCTGATGCCAAAAAGAATACAAAAGTAGCAAGCAAACCTCTCTAAGGGGTGCATTCCACAACTGCGTGATATCACAGAGAAGGTCCCACTCTCTCTCTCATAGGGCCTGTTCAGACAATAAGCTAAACCATATTAGGCCACTAACCTTGTTGCAGCAAAACAACCATGGTTATGTAGCCTTCGTGGATAAGAATGGTTTACACAACATGCCAAGTCATGATTCACATGACACACAAAGCCATAATGTTTAGCTCAAAATTAGGCTGACCATATGAAAAGGAGGACACGGCTCATGTAACTTTAAGAGTTGTAGAGAAAAGGGCATTTCAGCCAGTGTCATTTGTATGCAATTAGTCCCTGGTGAAATTCCCTCTTCATCACAACAGTTAAAGGTGCAGGCAGTATACTAGAGTGACCATATACAAAAGAAGGCAGGGCCCCTGCAGCTTTAACTGTTGTGATGAAGAGGGAATTTCACCAGGGGCTAATTGCATACAAATGACACTGGCTGAACTTCCCTTTTCTCTACAAATGTTAAAGTTACATGAACCCTGTCCTCCTTTTCATATGGTCAGCCTACTCAAAATGTTTAACCACCATGGCTTAACATATTGTCTGAACAGGGTCATTGCCATCCGTCTGATCTTATTTGGTGGTACCACTCGCAGAAATGCCTCTGGGGATGACCTTAAGGAATATACAGTATGGGAGGTGGTCATGCTTCAAGTAATCTGACCCAAAGCCATTTAGGGCTTTAAAGGTTAACACCGTCATTATGAATTGAGGCTGGAACTGGACTGGAACCTGGTCAAGCTGACAAAGGACCGGTGTAATATGGTCTAACATGGGAGAAATTCGGTTTAGGGGAGTTTTAGAAGCAACCAAAAGTTGCAGAAGTTTTCAGCTCTGCAAACAGTTTCAGCTCTCCATTCAGAACATATGAGCAAGGCCTCATTTACAAGCAAGTAAAGGCTACTCTCTGCTGCACTTCTTTCAGATGTCAGATTTATGGCAAAGCAAAATATAGTTTCCAGTAAACCTTGACCTTGGGCTGTCTCCTGAATACAGAACACTTGTTGTTTGATTTGCTCCTCACCTTTCAAGGTTAACCGCTTTTCTAGCCCTGTGTAGCAGAACCCAGCATCTCATTGCTTCCATCCACAGATTCAGTTTCATGCCGGAAAGTTATGTTCCACTGTGATTCCCTTTATTTGTTACATTTTCCATGCAAATGGAACAGGCTCGTTCTGATTGTAGGATTCATGTCAGTTTTGCAATTCCTTGAGATCCAATGAAGAAGAAGAAGAAGAAGAAGAAGAAGAAGAAGAAGAAGAAGAAGCCCTCTCTCCTACACATTCTATTCCTATATTTGGTGCCTTGATTATGCTGTAACACATTTTGACTGTTCACTCTTTAAGTGCTGCACAATTATCTCATTTAGGGCACTCTTTAAATACAAGTAGGGTGGCCATCTATGAATCCTTCCCCCCCCCCAAAAAGGAAAACAGGACAAGAGAGGACAGTGATTTTGCATAATATTTGCATGTGCTAATTTATATGTATAGATGAATACTTAAAAATGATTTTTTATAATTTAAATAGAAAGACAATACATCTCACCATAGTAGGTGCATGATTTGTGTATCTGCCTCTTCTGCCCACTGTCTGGATAAGAACTGTTGATGGACAACAACAGTTCTTGTAGTTCATTATCTTTCAGCTGGAATTGGACTGGACAGGCCTTCAAATAGAAGACCCGTGCAAATAGAGGACTGTTCTCTGTAAAAAATAAGAAGAAAAAAGAGGACACCTGGACACCCTAACACAAGTATTAGGGAGCAAACGGAAGATATTGGCAGGGGAGGGGGAAGAAGAGAACCTGTGAGAAAACATGTGTGATGTGTTTTCTCTCCGCATACGTCTGGCACATGGGACATTCATGTCCTGTCATTGCAGGAGGAGAAAAGGGCTTCCTGTTGAGCAAGAGCATAGGAGAAGGTCCGCTGTTGCTTTTGTCCCACGTTTCCTCCAAGGAGTGCAAACATGTGGGTTTTATTGCATTCTCACAACATCCCGGTGAGGTAGGCTAGACTGACAGATGCAGAGTTCCCAAGGCCACCCACTCTGTTTTATGATTAAATGGGGATTCCAACTTAGTTTTCCCACATGTAAACTGAGCCATGTAGCCAGTTCCATGACACTGGCTGGAATGCAGCCCATCCAAACATCCCCTGTGTCACATGCTTCTCTTTAGGACAATTCAGAGCCATGATGGCTAAGCAAAAGAGCCTTGCTGCAGAAATACAAAGAGATCCAATTCGTTGTTAAAGCACCTGTTAATACATTTCCACTTCCCATTTTGACCTTAAGTTACCATGTTTCAAGGTTGCTTCCCTTCCTTCCTTCTTTCACATTGGCAAGGACATTTGTATTTTAATCTGTATTAATTCCTGCTGCTTGGTTTTATTCTGGTTGTGTTTTTAGATTGTATGTTATTTTGTGGTTTTAGATTGTGGTTTGTTTTATATTTTTAAAATGATTTCATGGTTTTAATTTTTGTGAACCGCCCAGAGAGCTTCAGCTATAGGGCGGTATAAAATGCAATTAATAATAATAATAATAATAATAATAACAATATACTCTGTGCAAAAATAAATATGTGTTAGCATCCAGAGCTGGCAAGGGCGGAACCAAGTGTACAGTCAAAACAGTAGACTGTTTCTCAAATTCCCATTGGAAAGGGGTGCAGAACTCCAGACCTTTGGGCTAACTCTTGCCCATCTGGGATCCCATTCCATCCCTCTGGGATTCACCAAAGGGCTGGCAGTGACCCCTTCTCCTGGCCCCATGCCAGGAGAACATCAGCTGGAGAGGGGGAGAGAAAGAGCTGCGAGTAGGGACTCCCGGCGTCTCCTCCAGCGCAGCCCCAGCCCACCGGCGGAGAGGCGGAGAGGCGAGAACATCGGCTGGAGAGGGGGAGAGAGAGAGCTACGCGTAGGGGCTCCCTGCGTCTCCTCCAGCGCAACCCCAGCCCACCTGCGGAGAGGCGGAGAGGCGAGAACATCGGCTGGAGAGGGGTAGAGAAAGAGCTGTGCGTGGGGACTCCCTGCATCTCCTCCAGCGCAGCCCCAGCCCACCTGCGGAGAGGCGGAGAGGCAAGAACATCTGCTGGAGAGGGGGAGAGAGAGAGCTACGCGTAGGGGCTCCCTGCGTCTCCTCCAGCGCAACCCCAGCCCACCTGCGGAGAGGCGGAGAGGCGAGAACATCGGCTGGAGAGGGGGAGAGAAAGAGCTGCGCGTAGGGACTCCCTGCGTCTCCTCCGGCGCAGCCCCGGCCCACCTGTGGAGAGGCGGAGAGGGAGAATGTCGGCTGGAGAGGGAGAGAGAGAGAGCTTCGCGTGGGGGCTCCCTGCATCTCCTCCAGCGCAGCCCCAGCCCACCTGCGGAGAGGCGAAGAACACTGGTCTAGTCCACCCCTCTGACACGCTTGAGGTGGCTGGGAGTGCAGTTGAATTGAAATGTGTCTGGGAGTGGCAATATCTGTTGTGCAGGGCAAGGGGAGATATGGCGATAGCAGGGCGATGTGCCATTATAGGGGAAGGAGAGAAAGATATTTAACACCCATCTTACCTTCCAGTCGCCCTGCTATCCCAGGGATCTTGGAGAACGAACCAGGCCACCCACAGAACCTCTCCTTGCTCCTATGCAATGCCAGGTCGGTTAAAAGTAAAACAAATATCATCTATGACCTCCTTATAGATGAGGAGGCCGACCTGGCATGCTTCACAGAAACCTGGCTGGGAGATGATAGTGGGCCGACATGGGCTCAGGCTCTCCCAGCTGGGTACTGTGTTAGTGAGCAGGTGAGGGAAAGTGGGCGGGGGGGTGGTGTAGCTGTGGTCTACAAAGACAATCTTAACCTGACCAGACTTCCTGTCCGGCAATTGAAGCACATCGAGTGTGTGTACCTGAGTCTGAAGGCCAGGGATAGACTAGGGATTCTGTTAGTGTACCGGCCCCCCCGCTGCCTATCAGACTCCCTGGCCGAGCTCACGGAACTGGTCTCGGAGTTGGTGTTGGATTCGCCCAGGCTTTTGGTCCTGGGCGATTTCAACATCCCATTCGAGGCTGGTTTGTCAGGTGCAGCTCGGGAGTTCATGGCATCCATGACAACCATGGGCCTATCCCAATTGGTCTCTGGACCTACACATTCAGCAGGTCACACCCTCGATGCTGTCTTCAGCTCCGAACAGACAGATCTGTGGGCGGAGGTAACAAATACCTCCGTGTTGTCATGGACAGACCACTTTCTGGTCAGGGTTAGTATCACAGCTACCACCCGCCCCTGCAGGGGTGGCGGACCTATTAAGATGGTCCGCCCTCGAAGGCTGATGGATCCTGCTGGATTCCAGAAGGCCTTAGAGAGATCTATGGCTGGTATCGTCGACGATCCTGTAGAAGCCCTGGTCAATAGATGGAATCAAGACCTAACTAGGGCTATCGACACGATCGCCCCCAAACGTCCTCTCCGACCCGCTTCTAATCGGGCGCCCTGGTATACAGAAGATCTCAGGGAGTTGAAGCGGAAAGGACGACGACTGGAGCGCCGATGGCGGAAAACTCGACTTATATCCGACAAGACACGACATAGAGAACATCTTCGTTCCTATGGGGTGGCAATACGTGCAGCGAAGAAAGCTTACTTCTCTGCACGCATTGCGTCTGCGAATTCGCGTCCAGCAGAACTGTTCAGGGTGGTGAGGGGTCTAACTCGGGCACCCTCCCCCCTGAACCCGATGTTAGAGCCTTCGGTAGTTCGCTGTGATGCCTTTAACAATCATTTCACAGATAAAATCTCTCGGATAAGAGCCGACTTAGATGCTGTCGTTATAGCAGAGGCTGATAATGGAGTGTCCAGCGACTCCGCGAGTAGAATTACACTGGATCAGTTTCAGTTGGTGAGTACCGAGGACGTAGACAAGCTGCTTGGTCGAGTGAGGAGGACGACTTGCCCTCTCAATCCCTGTCCTTCTTGGCTGGTCGCCCAGGGAGGAGATGCAGTTAGATCACAACTACAATATATTATTAATGCATCTCTCAGGGAGGGGAGTTTTCCATCATGTTTAAAAGAAGCGGTAGTACGGCCGCTTCTAAAAAAGCCCTCCCTGGATCCCCTGGACTTTAATAACTATAGGCCAGTATCAAATCTTCCATTTTTGGGCAAGGTGATCGAGAGGGCGGTTGCCTTCCAACTGCAAGCAGTTTTGGATGATACAGATTTTCTAGACCCATTTCAAACTGGCTTCAGAGCAGGATACGGAGTTGAGACTGCTATGGTCGCATTAGTGGATGATCTACGCCTAAGTATTGACAGGGGGAGTGTGTCCCTGTTGGTACTCCTGGACCTCTCAGCGGCTTTCGATACCATCGACCATGGTATCCTTCTGGATCGCCTGAGGGAATTGGGACTTGGGGGCACTGTGCTTCAGTGGTTCCGGTCCTACCTCTCGGGCAGGTTCCAGATGGTGATGCTTGGGGATAGCTGCTCTTCAAAAAAAGAGTTGCTATGTGGTGTACCACAAGGTGCCATCCTTTCCCCAATGCTGTTTAACATTTACATGAAACCGCTGGGAGAGATCATCCGGAGGCATGGGGCGGGGTGCTATCAGTATGCTGATGACACCCAAATATATTTCTCTATGCCTTTGACAACAGCATCAGCTAAGGATAGTGTGTCTCCTCTGAATGAATGCTTGGAGGCGGTAATGGGCTGGATGAGGAAAAACAAACTGAAGCTGAATCCAGACAAGACGGAGGTGCTTACTGTCAAGGGCCACAACCTGGGGTTGGAGGTATGTCAACCAGTTCTGGATGGGGTTACACTCCCCCTGAAAGACTGTGTTCGCAGCTTGGGGGTGCTCCTGGATCCGTCGCTCCAAATGACAGCTCAGATAGATGCGACTGCCAGGAGTGCCTACTATCAGCTTCGGCTGATACGCCAGCTGCGCCCCTTCCTAGAGTTGGAAGACCTAAAATCAGTAGTGCACGCACTGGTAACTTCGAGGCTCGACTTCTGCAATGCGCTGTACATAGGGCTACCTCTGTGCCTAGTCCGGAAACTTCAATTAGTTCAAAATATGGCAGCCAGGTTGGTCACCGGTACATCTAGGGGTGACCACATTACACCAGTTTTAAAATCTCTTCACTGGCTGCCAATCAGTTTCCGGGCGAAGTACAAAGTGTTGGTTATTACCTTTAAAGCCCTACATGGTTTGGGTCCAGGTTACCTACGGGATCGCCTTCTCCCATACAATCCGCCCCGCACGCTCAGGTCCTCTGGGAAGAATTTATTACAGTCAACAAGAACTAGACTGACAACCGTTACCCAGAGGACCTTCTCTTCTGCCGCTCCCAGATTATGGAATGACCTGCCGGGAGAGATTCGCCAACTCACTAGTCTTCCGGAATTTAAAAGATCTATAAAGACTTATCTCTTCCGGCAGGCCTACCCAGATGAATTTTAAAGTGTTTTATTGGTGTTTTATTGGTGTTTTAATGATGTACTGGTTTTATCTGCTTTTAATCAGTTTTTGTATTTTGTGTTTGGTGTTGTTCCCCGCCTCGATCCGTTGGGAGAGGCGGGTGATAAATAAATATATTATTATTATTATTATTATTTCTCTGACTACCAGTCATTTGGTGGTTTTCTGGCTTTTGTGTGGGCTCCTCCCCACAACCTTCCAAAATATGCCTCTCCTAAGGTTTAGTTAGTGGCAGTAAGTGCTTAAGCTAACATTTGTTGGTATTTTCTTTTGGGTTTTTTTGGGGGGGCTCTGCCCACTTTGTCATTGGCCCTGCACCATTTTGCCTTTGGCCCTGCCCATCACTGGAATGGGGCATCTGAGAGGGGAACCTTTATCTTCAATGGCATCCTCACATGGACTTCTTCCACATAAATAGTGGCCATTCACTCTTGTAGGCTAATGTCAAGTTCTGCATTTGGAGATGCTGTCTTGGTAAGGGCAAAGTCTGCTCTCCATCATGACACTAAGTGGCCCCAGCCCTTACAAGCAGGTGAGCCTTCCCTGTATACATACTTCATAATTATAGTGTATGCCATAATTATGGATCCCATCCCCCTGAAATAAAAGCACAGTCTCAAGGATTCAAAATCTGTACTAAATGAATTCGTCATGAGTGAAATCACAGCTGATGAAGATTTATCTTCTTTGTTTGGTATATCTAACAATTACCATGTTGATATCCACTAGTCCATTAGCTTAAACCTTGTTCACTAGTCAGCTAGCTTAAACCTTGGCGAAAGGGGGCATTTAATTTCACTTGCCTTTGATCTCTCAATCTTTCCTTCACCTCTGCCTCTGTTTTTGATGGATCCATCACAAGCTCTCATTTCCACATGAAGCCTGCCTCTCATTGTCCTCCACTGCCATGCCATCATCTTCAAAAATATATGGGGAATGCTCTGTGACATGGCTTGCTAACAGGAGCATGCATCTAACGTTCCTTAGCCTCCAGTGAGATGCAGCGCATCAGATGGGCTTTGCAAGGGCTCTCCATATATTGAATTTGACATTTCTAGTGGAGAGCAGAGCTCCATCACAGAAGCAACAGCCTCACATCTTGAATACAAATCTTCTCTTCCATGCCCTGTCAGACACAGGTAAAGAAAGCTATTGGCATATTTCCCTGGTAAATTCAAGCATTCTGCATTGATGGAGAGTGGAAAACTTTGAACATTTGGGATTTTGTGTGTGTGGCACTGTCCCACTGATAGTTTTTTTTCGGTTTTAATACTGACTTAGAACTGGTTGCACACCCTCACCCCGTCTAGAATACATGAACTCCCCACTCTAACTAGGGATGGATCGATCAATTCATTTCTTCTCCATGTTAATTTTCACATGTTCATTCACAAGCCCCGTCTGCCCTGTTTCTGCATTAATCTGTAGATTGTTTTGTTTTGTTTTTTTAACCAGCACAAAAATTCATATTTGAATATATATTTAAATACATATTTTTGAATTTTTTTCTCACAGAACATTATCTATCCATCCATCCATCCATCCATCCATCTATCTATCTTACTCTTATCCCGCTCCTCTGCCAAAAAATGGGTCTCGGAGTGGCTTTGCAAAGAAGACAGCCCCTGTCCTCAGGTTTGCAATCTAAAAAAGGCATGACATACAAGGAAAAGAGGATGGGGAGGGAAGAGGGGGGAAGAGAGAGGGGGGAATTAAGTAGACCAGTAACAGGGCTGATGGGATTTTCCTGCTCCTGAAGGAGGGGAGTCCAAACTGGAGCAGGCCCTGATGTTTCCTCTGCCTGCTCCTGTCCCCCTTGCACTTTCTTCTTCCCCACAGGGCCAAGATGTTGGGGGTAGGGGGGAGGAGAGTCCAACTGGAGCAGGCCCTTCATTTTGAAACATATTTTCTGTCTTGCATCTGAAAATACACGTTTTATCAAGCATTTTGCTATATTCCTTGAGCCAAGAATACAGACGGGCAAACGAGCGATGTTCGAGCTCACTAAGATTCTCTGAACATCACTTTGCTGCTCATTTCTCCGCAAATTGTGGTCGCTTTTCATTTTACACCAACAAGACAATTGCACAAAATGAAGTTATTAAACGTACAAAAAAAGTTTGCACAGATTTCCAAAGTTGCACAAATTTCCCCCCTAAACTAATGCATGACTTTAGTTCTACTTGCACTATTGTGCACTTACACTAATGCTCTAATCTGCCTTACTTAACTAAGGTTAGCCCATCTTTGAAATTTGCGCAAAATAGAATGGGGAAATTTGCACAAAAATAGAATGCCAACAAGTATTTGACACTTTGCAAACAGTTTCAGTGGATGTGTTCTCCTGCTCATGCTCAGGGTTGTGAGGTTAATGTATGTTGGGAGTCCAATAACATCAGGAGGGCTGGATGTTCCCCATTTAATCCCTTTAACAGCCATCTAATCTAGTGGATATCCCCATTTCTTGTGTAAATTAAAATAAGCCATTCAATTAAATTGACCTGAAATCAATGGTGTAGATTGCAGCTATACTTAATCCTGTACACACTTTCATAGCAGTGACACAGTGCTATGTACATCCAAGTAAATAGACATAGGGTTGCATTGTAAGTCATCCACATTCAGTAGTTTGAGTCTATGGTGGGATAGTTTGTTCATTTGTTTGTTTTATTTATTATTATTATTATTATTATTATTATTATTATTATTATTATTTATTACACTTATATACCACCCCATAGCCGAAGCTCTCTGGGCGGTTTACAAAAATTAAAAAGATTGAGCATTAAAAAGACAATATACAAAATTTAAAACCATAAACATAAAAAAGCTATCATTAAAATCTGTGATTTTGCATAAATGGCCCCTTTATGGCCACCATTTATGCACTATTAGATTCCTGGAAATCCCCAAGCCACCATTTTTATGTAAAATGGCAGCTTGTTAAGGGGACAGGCGCCCCTCCTCACACGGCATGGCAAGCAGCGGTGCAGAGGGGGGCAGTGCAGTAAGCGCTCGGCGAAACCGGGCAGAAGTGAGTCCGTCCATTCCTACTCTTCACTGGGCATCCATTAGAACTTGAAATAGTTCTGGCCAAAGCTAAGACCTCGCAGATCTGCGTGAATACATGTTCATGTCAAAGCATTACTGAACTGTCTTCTTGAATCTAACATACTAACTAGAGAAAGAGCTTCTGACATGCTTTTGCTGCTATGCACCGGAGTTATGAGTTCTGTCACTGTCTCCTATTCCTTCCGCTAACTTGATCCTGGGTCAGGTCCCCAAGCATTTCCAATGTAGTTGACATTTTTTTCAAATGCCATCTGGCTATTGTACATCTGGACTAATAATAAGCCACCTCCATATTTTATAGCCACCCCCAGCCTTTCAAAGTGCTCTCATCTTCCACTTATACAATAACTCCTCTCCTGGCTTCTGAATTGCCAGGCTTTATATTACGGCAGAGAGCTCTTTCAGGAGTGTGAAAAGTTGCACCTTTGACAGGCGGGAGGCCTCTCTTAATGGCTCCGTGCTTAGAGGAAGTGATCAAAGAAAACCAACTGTAGATTATTATTTTTTTTAAAAAAGTGGAAGTGAAAGGGGACTTGGGAGTTGATTTCTTTAACTCCTCATGGCATTGTGAGAAAGTAACCAACACAAAGAGTTCCCAACTGACTGGGTAGGAGGGGGGGCAAAGAGTTTATTCTGCTCTTGTGCCTTTAACACAGGGGTGCAGAATCACTATCAGCCCAAGGGCCAAATTCCATTTCAGAGAAGCTCTCGGGGGCTGCATTATAGTGGTGGGAGGGGCCAAAGGCAAAAGAAGGCAGTACCAAAATGCCAGCATATATTAACTTAAAGCTCGTATGCCTTAGGTGAGGCATTTCAATCTTTTAGAATTGGGGGGGGGGGGGACTACAGAAACGCCAGGAAGCCACCAAATGATCAATGATTGTGGGGACAGGGAGAAGGTGTGAGCCACCTCTGAGCAGTGGAGGCTTGTAGCTCTGCTTTCAGTGGGGCTGTGAATCCAATCAGAACCAGCCAGAACTCTGAAGGAGCCATTCATGGAACCTATCCCTGAAATGGCTTCAGTGTACCTTGGACAGCTTCCATAATACTAGAACCCAGTGATGTCATCCCATGAAGCTGATTGGTGGGAGATTCAGGACAGGTAAAAGGAAGGACTTCTTCACACAGTGCATAGATAAACTATGGAATTCACTACCACAAGATGTGCTGATGGCCACCAATTTGGAAGGCTTCAAAAGGAGTTGGAAAAAAAACCTGGAGAAGGCTATCAATGGCTACTAGTCCTGATGGCTATATGCTATAAGCCTATATACACCAGTTGCTGGGGAACATGGTTGAGAGGGTGTTGTTGCACCATGTCCTGCTTGTGGGTCCCTGGTTGACAGCCAGTTGGCCACTGTGTGAACAGAATGCTGGATTAGATTGGCCCTTCATCTGATCCAGCATGGCTCTTCTTCTGTTCTTAAATTCTTTAAACTTCTGTCTGGTACTGATTGAAACACAGAATGGATTCACAACCCCACCGAAATCAGAGCCCCCAGTCTCCACTGATTCTGGGCAACCCAGGAAGGCCAGTTTTGAATCTCCAGAGTGCTGGATTGGGCTTGAGGTTCCACACCCCTGCTTTAACAAAACCTTGATTGGCAAAAATCAGAAAGTGAAGCTTTTCACTCTGTAAAAGCAGAGACGCATAATCTCCTGCTACTGTCTGCCAATCAAGCTGCTGAAGAAAAAAAAATGCAAGGATGGACTGTTAAAAACATCCACTGCCCTGTGATCTTGTGTATCCCTGCCTGATGCTCACAATGATTTATTTAGGGGGAGCAAGGGCTTATCATTATTGGCAGATTATGAAACAGCTATCAGTGCTTCAGTTTTAATCTGCCCAATGTGACTTTGATAGCAGTCTTCAAAGATCTGGAAGATGGAGCAGGCTTATCTTTGGTTGCTCCCAAAGGTGGGACTAGAACCAAAAGGTGGAAATGGCAGGAAACTAGATTTCAGCTAGTTGTTAGGAGTAAATCACTCTTAGGGAGGGCTGTTCAGCTGTGGAGCAGACTGCCTTGGGAAGTATTTAAGGAGAGGGTTGATGGCCATCTAGCTGGGATGTTGTAGCTGCACCATGCAGTGCAGACCCTGTATTGAAAAGGGGGGGGGGTGGACTAGATTGGTGTGCTGAAGCTAGTGTGGCTGCCACCCATCACTCTTGAAATCCCAGGAGTAAGGTACTCCTCACAGCCCACCAAAGAGTGCTGGGAGATGGGGAAGAGCATGATTCTTTGGGGAAAACAAAGTGCATCCTGCCTGCACTTCTTGTTTCCCAAGAGATTTGCCATTTCTCTGCGGAATTCAGCTTCTGGCAGGCCAGGGATGGAAGAACCAAATTCTCCAAACTTCATTTGAAGCTTAGTTCAGCTCATTCATTCATTCATTCCTGTTTGTTTGTTTGTTTGTTGTGACGACAGGTCTTGGGGTTCATCTAAATGCGGAAAATGCACATTACGAAGGGCAAAAGTGCACAGTTTTGTGTGCTTTTTCCAAAAGTGTGCATTTCCCCCATCGACTAAAGCATGAAAATGGGTGTGTGTGTGTGTTTTAAATGCACATTTTTCGAGACAATCACAACTTTGGGAATGTACAGACTTTTTTTTAAAAAAAGCACTCCCATTCCTGTCCTTGTTCAGTGTTGCAAATAAGGAAGTTCGAATCATTTGTGAACTGAAACAATTTTCTCATACATCCCTAGGGTAGCCCCATTCTTTTAGGATTCCAGTGGTGTGGCCAGTTCTGTGGTCCTTGCAGAGTTCCAGGATGGTGAATGCAGCCCCACAACTTTCCAAAGTTGTACATCTCTGGACTAGATGTTCTTCAAGTCTTCTGGATCTGTGATTCTATGACTTCATGGGGAGTGGTTCTGCGAATAGATCCATCATCTATTGTGCAGCTGAAATGCCACATTGCCATGAAAGAGTACACCATTTCATGTACTAAGGCCATTGCTAGCATTTGAAAACTTGAAATTATTACAGTCCATTGTATAGCACCTTATCCATTGCATACAGTCAAATCTTTGTTGGCTGATATCATTATTATAAAATATAGATTTAAAGAATCCCAATAACAAGTGCACTAACAATTTGTCCTTATGAAAGTGTAAGAATATAAGACATTTGCAAGATAACCCAAGTGCCCAGCTCAATCAACAGCATTAGATAAGGCAAATTTACTAGGGTACCAATGAGTTGTGCATAAGGCAGAGCACTGTCAGGGCTATTCCGAAGACTAGACAAAGGCAGTAGGAAAAAATCCCAATACTTCGACTGTTCCTGGAGGTGTCATACTCTGGGCATAATTGCAGGACCTAATGTTGCAATATGCAATTCCATTCTGTGCCTGAAAAAGCTCCAAGCCCTGAGCAGTGTGGACAATGTCCCAAGCTGCTAGGTTCCAGCCTTGATCCACATATTTCTTGGTTCGAGAGAGAGATATGGGGTAGGGAAATGCACAGTAAAAAAAAATTGGATTGGAATCGGAATTAGAATTGATGTTTTGGATTGGATCGGATTGAATCGAAGGCTTTCCTGATCGGATCGGATCCGATTCCGATCCGAAAATCGGATATCTGATTTTCAGATCGGATACCTTTTAGCCCCTTTAGACTTGATTTTGGAGGGGGGAAAGCCTGCATCTTTGGTATTTTTTAAGACAGAATCATGAAACTTTGTACAAGAGCAGATGGGATGTTGCCAGTCATGGGCCCATAATTGCAGACCCAGGGGTGCAGGCATGACTTGTAAATAAGCCTTCAAAAGTCACTTAGTTTTTACCAGTCATCTGTTCCTTTTTCAATTTACTCCTGTGTCTCAGGGGCAGACCACGTTTAATTTTTTTTTTTTTTTTTTTTTTTTTTTTTTTTTGGCAGAACATCTTAAACCATGTCCCCAGTTGGAGAGCGCACTGAAGGGCTGTACATATGTAGCTCTACCCCCTTTTGCAGACACAGGGGCACGGTTTAACTGAAATGGAATTGTGAAAAATGGGTTTGCCCATTGCATGTAAACTACAAAGTGCTTTCATAAGATCCCATCCCCAGAAACTGAACTCAAACTTGAGGAGAGTACAGAAGGTCTGCTCTGCCCCAGTTTCACAGACACAGGGGCATTTCTGATAGGGATGTGCAAGGAACCCCCTGGATCAGATCAGGACCCAGATCAAGACCTCCAATTTTGTCCTGGATTGGATCGGACAAAATCGGAGGGCCCCCGGACCAGATTGGGCCTGATCCCGATTTGAAAATCGGATGTCCGATTTTCGGATCGGCCGCCATTTTTGTTTTTCCCATAGACTTGCATTGGGGGAAAGAAAGCTTCCCCCAATGCAAGTCTATGGGGAAAACATGGCGGTGGGTGGGTGAGTAGGGGCCTAATTCCCCCCTCCCCCTAGCTCTTCTTACCAGGTGGGGCCGTCCTTTGCGGATGACCCCGCCAGGTGAACCCCCCCGCTGTCCACTTCCATCAGCGGGTGCCCACTGTCGCCCGCCAATGGAAGCAGACAGGCCCACCAGATAAGCCCCCCCTGCTCTTTACCTGGTTGGGCATCCTCCTCTGTCCATTGCTGGCTGTAAACTACTGCAAACTAGTCCTCACGGCCTAGTTTGCAGTAGTTTACAGCCGGCAATGGACAGAGGAGGATGCCCCGCCAGGTAAGCCCTCCCCCACGATCCTCACCTGGCCGGGTTGTCCGCTTCCATCAGCGGGCGCCTGCTGGTGCCCGCCAATGGAAGCGGACAACCCTGCCAGGTAAGCTCCCCCTGCTGTCTGCTTCCATCGGCGGGCGCCCACTGGCGCCCGCCAATGGAAGCGGCGGTGGGCGCCAGCACGCGCCTGCCAATCCTCCGATTTTTCCCGAACCAGATTGGGTCCTTCCGGACTGGTTCGGGAAAGATCGGACGATCCAGAGGGGTGATCGGAAATCAGATAATTTTATCCACTTTCCCCTGGATTGGGTCCAGATCGTGGATTGGACCCGATCCAGTGCACACCCCTAGTTTCTGAAATAGAACTGTTAAAAATGGCTTGCCCTGGTAAGTAAGACCATTATAAAGTGCTCTCTCATTAGATGCTGTCACTACATACTCCTCCTTCTTCAAGGACATTGCTGCTGCTCCCAACACCTGTTTCAGGAACAGGTGCTTCAAAGAGTACCCTGCAGGCACTACTACTTTGAGTTGCCTCCGCCGCTGCCTGCTTCTGCTGCCCCAGTGAAGGAAGGTGCCTGATTTTAACTGGGGGCATGGGAGCCTGCCTGCTGCTGGTCCCAACAACAGCACTGCACCCAGAGCAACCTCTCCCAAGCCCTGCCTTAGCAGCACCCCTTCCAGTGCTACATTTCATTTTGAATTGTATGTGCTGCTTTGCCAACTACTGTTTGTGTATGCTGTGTAGCAGCAGGCTACAAGCCCAGCATTACACACTCACAAGCGCGCACGCACACACACATATATACATACAGAGAGAGAGAGAGAGAGAGAGAGAGAGAGAGAGAGAGAGAGAATATATAAATATTTTTAATTATTATTATTATTTTGGTTTTTTTTTCAAAGAGAAAGAGAAAAACACATCCACCCACTCCCAGAGACAAACTACAGATATTTTTAAGACAAGCTGAACTAACTAACAGACAAACAAACAAACAAACAGATGTGCTATAAAATAACTAGGAGAAATGAAAAGCAAGAGAAAGAAAGAGAGAGAGCACAAGGAAAGCTGCAGAAAAAGACCAGAAAATCCTCCAAATGCCACCAAAATGTAATATCACTACCAGCTCCAAACAAACACTCCTTCCACTCCAACTAACTAAACCCCACAGAGAGCCAAAAGGGAAAGAATGAGTATATATACTGGGTTTCTACTAAGCCCTCCTCCAGCATTGTATTTGGAGGCTGCAGGAAGTCTTTAACAGGATTGGGTGATGCATTGATGGTGGATCAAGCTGTCAAACACACACACAGATACACACAGCCTCCCCCCCTTTATGGAAGTTAAAATGATAAAATTAATAAACCACTCATTGCCATTAAGGTCTTGCACCAATTTCTCTGGAACTTTCCACTCATAAGTAGACACAAACAATCTCCCATGTCAGGGAGTTTCAACTTTCTACTAGGGATGTGCACTGACCCCCCGGATCGGATCGGATAGCGGATCGGAATCGGACCTGGGGGGTCGGATCGGATCGGATCGGATCGTGTGTCGGATCGGATCGGATCCGATTCCGATCCGCGGATCGGATTTTCCGATCCGGATCGGACGCCATTTTGAATGCTTTTTCCTATAGCAAATTATTGTTTTACAAAAACGCCTATAACTTTTTCATTTTTAACGACAGAAGGATGAAACTTGGGCACATTGTACACTGGTTAGGGATAGGTATCTGTGAGAAATTTCAGAAAGATTGGTGCATGCAGTTTGTGGCAATTAATTTTTTAATAAATAACATGGAATGCCTATAACTCGGTCATTTTTAAAGTTACACACATGAAACTTTGCCACATTGTAGGTGGAACCTTGGGACCCACGTGTGTGAAATCCCAGAACCGTGGGTGCTTGCCTGGTGTGGCAATGAATTTTTGAAAAATGGGTAGTAGTGGGGTAAATGCAGTTATGCCTCCCATGTTTTTATTTTTAAAGATACAAACAGGACACTTCGGCACATTACAGGGAACACTTCCCTTGATATGTGTGTAAAATTTCAGACAGCTAGCTCCAGGCATGTGTTGGCAATGAATTGTTGAAAATTGGGTAGCAGTGGGGTAAAATACAGTTTTGCCTCCCATTTTTTTATTTTCAAAGATACAAACGGGAAACTTTGGCACA
The DNA here is from genome assembly GCA_029215795.1 of Anniella stebbinsi. Classification (NCBI taxonomy): domain Eukaryota; kingdom Metazoa; phylum Chordata; class Lepidosauria; order Squamata; family Anniellidae; genus Anniella; species Anniella stebbinsi. The sequence continues at coordinate 106,869,363 of JARDYH010000002.1, read as the reverse complement.
TTGCAGGGAACACTTCACTTCAAATGTGTGTGAAATTTCCGGAAGCTAGGTGCAACATTTTAGTGGGAAACGAACGTTTATTCATGGCATTTCACATGGGATTTATGGGTTGGTTTTAAGAGCTACAAACCTCTAACTCGCTCACATGGCACAGGACCTATGCCCGCTCAAACGCTGGAAATTTAACAAACTTTGGTGCAATGCTTTAGTGGGAAAACAAAGGTTTATGCATGGCATTTCACATGGGATTTATGGGTTGGTTTTAAGAGCTACAAACCTCTAACTCGCTCACATGGCACAGGACCTATGCCCGCTCAAACGCTGGAAATTTAACAAACTTTGGTGCAATGCTTTAGTGGGAAAACAAAGGTTAAACTTTATTATTTTAAACCTTCAGGAAGGGGACATTGCCTGCCTGGTGTGGATTGGTAATGAGGGAAGAAAGTTTCACTTATTCATTTGTAAAATGTAAAGTGATTGTAAATTGCTTTAGGGACCCATACATTTACATGACAAGACAGGTGTTGGTTGCAGGAATGCTACCAAATGCACTAGTAGCTAATCCCAGGTAATAGCTATTCAGATCCTAGCTAATAGCTATTATTCAGATCCTAGCCTGGGAAGGGATCTTGCAGGATAAGTGATTGTTCTTTTCTTGTGTACTATGTAATTCTAAACCAGAAGGCTGCTTTGATGTAGAGCCAATCCACATGGTCTCTTGCAGCACCTAGTATTATTTATTTCTCCTTCCACAGCAGAATCTGGAAGGCGGGCAGGCAGGCTGGCATTTAATGGGCAAAGTCCAACAGCGGCATTGGGGACTGGGTGACATTCTCCTTGAGGGTGAATGCCAAGTCCCATGGCTTGTGCGAGGAGGGCGGCTTGCTCTCTTTGCAGGAAGGATCTGGAAGGCGGCAGGCGGCATCAGCAGCGGGCGGGCAGGCTGGCATTTAATGGGCAAAGTCCAACAGCGGCATTGGGGACTGGGTGACATTCTCCTTGAGGGCGAATGCCAAGTCCCATGGCTTGTGCGAGGAGGGCGGCTTGCTCTCTTTGCAGGAAGGATCTGGAAGGCGGCAGGCGGCATCAGCAGCGGGCGGGCAGGCTGGCATTTAATGGACAAAGTCCAACAGCGGCATTGGGGACTGGGTGACATTCTCCTTGAGGGCGAATGCCAAGTCCCATGGCTTGTGCGAGGAGGGCGGCTTGCTCTCTTTGCAGGAAGGATCTGGGAGGCGGCAGGCGGCATCAGCAGCGGGCGGGCAGGCTGGCATTTAATGGGCAAAGTCCAACAGCGGCTTTGGGGACTGGGTGACATTCTCCTTGAGGGCGAATGCCAAGTCCCATGGCTTGTGCGAGGAGGGCGGCTTGCTCTCTTTGCAGGAAGGATCTGGAAGGCGGCAGGCGGCATCAGCAGCGGGCGGGCAGGCTGGCATTTAATGGGCAAAGTCCAACAGCGGCTTTGGGGACTGGGTGACATTCTCCTTGAGGGCAAATGCCAAGTCCCATGGCTTGTGCGAGGAGGGCGGCTTGCTCTCTTTGCAGGAAGGATCTGGGAGGCGGCAGGCGGCATCAGCAGCGGGCGGGCAGGCTGGCATTTAATGGGCAAAGTCCAACAGCGGCTTTGGGGACTGGGTGACATTCTCCTTGAGGGCGAATGCCAAGTCCCATGGCTTGTGCGAGGAGGGCGGCTTGCTCTCTTTGCAGGAAGGATCTGGAAGGCGGCAGGCGGCATCAGCAGCGGGCGGGCAGGCTGGCATTTAATGGGCAAAGTCTCTCCTTTCCCGGGCACTGTGGCAGTGAGAGTGCCATAGGCTGCAAAAGAAGAAGGGGGGGGGAAAAAGAATGAATATTAGTTGACCACTTCAACACAACCAGCTCCCTTCCACCCAGGATTGCCCTTCCTGAGTGCCCACGCCAAAGCAGGCACACGGGGCTGCCTGCTCACTCGGAAGTTAGCAGGCAGACAGCCAACCTTCAGTTAGGTGGAAGGTGCCCCCCCCCATTCACAGAACACTTACCGTAGTCCTCCTGAGGGCGTTGTTGATAAGATGCCACTTCCAGGCGGGCAGTGACGGGCAGGTGGGCAGTCTGCATTACCGTCTCTCCTGGGCACTGTGGCAAAGAGTTCCATAGGCTGCAAAAGAAGAAGGGGGGGGGGAAGAATATGAGGAAAATGATACTTTTCCACCACTGGCTCCCTCCCACCCAAGACTGGCATGTGCCCGTCCTGAGTGCCCACGCCCCAGCAGGCACACGGGGCTGCCTGCTTGCTTACTCGTGGGTAAGCTCTCTGACAGGCTCTTACCAGAGTCGTGCGGGCGACGTGAATCGATGGGCCACCTCCATGCGGCCGTGGCTGGGGCAGATGGGCAGTCTGGATTCACGGGTACGCTTTGCGCAGTGGCGAAGAGTTCCATAGGCTGCAAAAGAAGGAGGGGGGGGGGAAAGAATTAACATGAGATAAATCATACTTTTCCACCATTGGCTCCCTCTCACCCAGGACTGGCATCTGCCCGGTCCTGAGTGCCCACGCCCCAGTAGGCACACGGGGCTGCCTGCTCACTCGGAAGTTAGCAGGCAGACAGCCAACCTTCAGTTAGGTGGAAGGTGCCCCCCCCCCATTCACAGAACACTTACCGTAGTCCTCCTGAGGGCGTTGTTGATAAGATGCCACTTCCAGGCGGGCAGTGACGGGCAGGTGGGCAGTCTGCATTACCGTCTCTCCTGGGCACTGTGGCAAAGAGTTCCATAGGCTGCAAAAGAAGAAGGGGGGGGGGAAGAATATGAGGAAAATGATACTTTTCCACCACTGGCTCCCTCCCACCCAAGACTGGCATGTGCCCGTCCTGAGTGCCCACGCCCCAGCAGGCACACGGGGCTGCCTGCTTGCTTACTCGTGGGTAAGCTCTCTGACAGGCTCTTACCAGAGTCGTGCGGGCGACGTGAATCGATGGGCCACCTCCATGCGGCCGTGGCTGGGGCAGATGGGCAGTCTGGATTCACGGGTACGCTTTGCGCAGTGGCGAAGAGTTCCATAGGCTGCAAAAGAAGGAGGGGGGGGGAAAGAATTAACATGAGATAAATCATACTTTTCCACCATTGGCTCCCTCTCACCCAGGACTGGCATCTGCCCGGTCCTGAGTGCCCACGCCCCAGTAGGCACACGGGGCTGCCTGCTCACTCGGAAGTTAGCAGGCAGACAGCCAACCTTCAGTTAGGTGGAAGGTGCCCCCCCCCCATTCACAGAACACTTACCATAGTCCTGAGGGCGTTGAGGACTCGGTGAGATTCTCCTGGAGGACCCCTAGTCCCATGGCTTGTGCAAGAAAGGCGGCTGGCCCGCCTCGCAGGAACGATCTGGAAGGCGGCAGGCGGCATCAGCAGCGGGCGGGCAGGCTGGCATGTAATGGGCAAAGTCTCTCCTTTCCCGGGCACTGTGGCAGTGAGAGTGCCATAGGCTGCAAAAGAAGAGGAGGGGGATAATGAATATTACATAAATACTTTTATACTGCAAAAGAAGAAAGGAAAATAAATAAAGATTTGTATTAATTAATACATGCAAGTCCTAGTAACTAGTCTCCCACCGGCACACTTCTCTGGTTTGTGATGCAATCCTCTTTCTCCTGCACCCCTCCCTTTCTAAATCACTCTTCTGAGCCCATTGTTAGAGGGATTGGCTATCCTTTTGTGTCTGGCAGGACACAGCTTACCGGATCATTAGAGAATCACCATTTCTTTTGTCCTTGGGTTATTCATTCACTCCTAATAGCACCCTACGTTAGGCTGACCAGATCAAATCCAGGTCAGGGTTCCTAACTTCAGCAGTTGTAGAGAAAAGGGAATTTCTGCCAGTGTCATTTGTATGGAATTAGTTCCTGCTGAGATTCCCTCTTCATCACAACAGTTAAAGGTGCAGGGGCCCTGCCTTCTTTTCTATATGGCCACTCTGCCTGCACTCTTACCTGAGTCGTAGGGGCGACGTGAATCGAGGGGCCACCTCCATGCGGCCGTGGCTGGGGCAGATGGGCAGTCTGGATTCACGGGTGCGCTTTGCGCAGTGGCGAAGAGTTCCATAGGCTGCAAAAGAAGGAGGGGGGGGGGGGAAAGAATTAACATGAGATAAATCATACTTTTCCACCATTGGCTCCCTCTCACCCAGGACTGGCATCTGCCCGGTCCTGAGTGCCCACGCCCCAGTAGGCACACGGGGCTGCCTGCTTGCTTACTCGGAAGTAAGATCTCACACTGCCCCACTTCTGGACACTCTCAGGTGTCCCTGCGTTGACTGCACACACTTACCTTATTCGTGCGGCCGATGTGGATCGGAGGACTCCAGTGGCACATAGGCTCCTCCAGGCAAAGTCACATTGGCACAGGGTCCTCCAGGCAAAGTCACAGTTTGGCACAGCTCCCTCCAGGCAAAGTCACATTGGCACAGGGTCCTCCAGGCAAAGTCACAGTTTGGCACAGCTCCCTCCAGGCAAAGTCCCAGTGGCACAGGCTCCTCCAGGCAAAGTCACAGTTTGGCACAGCTCCCTCCAGGCAAAGTCACATTGGCACAGGGTCCTCCAGGCAAAGTCACAGTTTGGCACAGCTCCCTCCAGGCAAAGTCACATTGGCACAGGGTCCTCCAGGCAAAGTCACAGTTTGGCACAGCTCCCTCCAGGCAAAGTCCCAGTGGCACAGGCTCCTCCAGGCAAAGTCACATTGGCACAGGCTCCTCCAGGCAAAGTCACAGTTTGGCACAGCTCCCTCCAGGCAAAGTCACATTGGCACAGGGTCCTCCAGGCAAAGTCACAGTTTGGCACAGCTCCCTCCAGGCAAAGTCACATTGGCACAGGGTCCTCCAGGCAAAGTCACAGTTTGGCACAGCTCCCTCCAGGCAAAGTCCCAGTGGCACAGGCTCCTCCAGGCAAAGTCACATTGGCACAGGGTCCTCCAGGCAAAGTCACAGTTTGGCACAGCTCCCTCCAGGCAAAGTCCCAGTTGGGCACAGCTCCCTCCAGGCAAAGTCACAGTTTGGCACAGCTCCCTCCAGGCAAAGTCACATTGGCACAGGGTCCTCCAGGCAAAGTCACAGTTTGGCACAGCTCCCTCCAGGCAAAGTCACATTGGCACAGGGTCCTCCAGGCAAAGTCACAGTTTGGCACAGCTCCCTCCAGGCAAAGTCCCAGTGGCACAGGCTCCTCCAGGCAAAGTCACATTGGCACAGGGTCCTCCAGGCAAAGTCACAGTTTGGCACAGCTCCCTCCAGGCAAAGTCCCAGTTGGGCACAGCTCCCTCCAGGCAAAGTCACAGTTTGGCACAGCTCCCTCCAGGCAAAGTCACATTGGCACAGGGTCCTCCAGGCAAAGTCACAGTTTGGCACAGCTCCCTCCAGGCAAAGTCCCAGTGGCACAGGGTCCTCCAGGCAAAGTCACAGTTTGGCACAGCTCCCTCCAGGCAAAGTCCCAGTGGCACAGGCTCCTCCAGGCAAAGTCACAGTTTGGCACAGCTCCCTCCAGGCAAAGTCACATTGGCACAGGGTCCTCCAGGCAAAGTCCCAGTTTGGCACAGCTCCCTCCAGGCAAAGTCCCAGTTTGGCACAGCTCCCTCCAGGCAAAGTCCCAGTTTGGCACAGCTCCCTCCAGGCAAAGTCCCAGTGGCACAGGCTCCTCCAGGCAAAGTCACAGTTTGGCACAGCTCCCTCCAGGCAAAGTCACATTGGCACAGGGTCCTCCAGGCAAAGTCACAGTTTGGCACAGCTCCCTCCAGGCAAAGTCCCAGTGGCACAGGCTCCTCCAGGCAAAGTCACAGTTTGGCACAGCTCCCTCCAGGCAAAGTCACATTGGCACAGGGTCCTCCAGGCAAAGTCACAGTTTGGCACAGCTCCCTCCAGGCAAAGTCCCAGTTTGGCACAGCTCCCTCCAGGCAAAGTCCCAGTTTGGCACAGCTCCCTCCAGGCAAAGTCCCAGTGGCACAGGCTCCTCCAGGCAAAGTCACAGTTTGGCACAGCTCCCTCCAGGCAAAGTCACATTGGCACAGGGTCCTCCAGGCAAAGTCACAGTTTGGCACAGCTCCCTCCAGGCAAAGTCCCAGTGGCACAGGCTCCTCCAGGCAAAGTCACAGTTTGGCACAGCTCCCTCCAGGCAAAGTCACATTGGCACAGGGTCCTCCAGGCAAAGTCACAGTTTGGCACAGCTCCCTCCAGGCAAAGTCCCAGTTTGGCACAGCTCCCTCCAGGCAAAGTCCCAGTTTGGCACAGCTCCCTCCAGGCAAAGTCCCAGTGGCACAGGCTCCTCCAGGCAAAGTCACAGTTTGGCACAGCTCCCTCCAGGCAAAGTCACAGTTTGGCACAGCTCCCTCCAGGCAAAGTCCCAGTGGCAGAGGCAAAGTCCCAGTGGCAGAGGCAAAGTCCCACTGGCAGAGGCAAAGTCACAGCTGCATGGGCACCTCCAGGCAGGCAGGCGGGCGGGCAGGCAGAGGCGGGCATGATGCCAGGCGCTTGCACATTGCACAAGTAAGCAATAGAACCGTGAGACCAGCCCACGCATTCCGGCTACTTCACAATGGCGGCAACCTAGCAGGCGGGCAGGCGGGCAGGCAGAGGCAGAGGCAGAGGCGGGCATGATGCCAGGCGCTTGCGCATTGCACAAGTAAGCAATAGAACCGTGAGACCAGCCCACGCATTCCGGCTACTTCACAATGGCGGCAACCTAGCAGGCGGGCAGGCAGGCAGGCAGAGGCAGAGGCAGAGGCGGGCATGATGCCAGGCGCTTGCGCATTGCACAAGTAAGCAATAGAACCGTGAGACCAGCCCACGCATTCCGGCTACTTCACAATGGCGGCAACCTAGCAGGCGGGCAGGCGGGCAGGCAGGCAGGCAGGCAGAGGCAGAGGCAGAGGCGGGCATGATGCCAGGCGCTTGCGCATTGCACAAGTAAGCAATAGAACCGTGAGACCAGCCCACGCATTCCGGCTACTTCACAATGGCGGCAACCTAGCAGGCGGGCAGGCAGGCAGGCAGAGGCAGAGGCAGAGGCGGGCATGATGCCAGGCGCTTGCGCATTGCACAAGTAAGCAATAGAACCGTGAGACCAGCCCACGCATTCCGGCTACTTCACAATGGCGGCAACCTAGCAGGCGGGCAGGCAGGCAGGCAGGCAGAGGCAGAGGCAGAGGCGGGCATGATGCCAGGCGCTTGCACATTGCACAAGTAAGCAATAGAACCGTGAGACCAGCCCACGCATTCCGGCTACTTCACAATGGCGGCAACCTAGCAGGCGGGCAGGCAGGCAGGCAGGCAGAGGCAGAGGCAGAGGCGGGCATGATGCCAGGCGCTTGCACATTGCACAAGTAAGCAATAGAACCGTGAGACCAGCCCACGCATTCCGGCTACTTCACAATGGCGGCAACCTAGCAGGCGGGCAGGCAGGCAGGCAGAGGCAGAGGCAGAGGCGGGCATGATGCCAGGCGCTTGCGCATTGCACAAGTAAGCAATAGAACCGTGAGACCAGCCCACGCATTCCGGCTACTTCACAATGGCGGCAACCTAGCAGGCGGGCAGGCAGGCAGGCAGAGGCAGAGGCAGAGGCGGGCATGATGCCAGGCGCTTGCGCATTGCACAAGTAAGCAATAGAACCGTGAGACCAGCCCACGCATTCCGGCTACTTCACAATGGCGGCAACCTAGCAGGCGGGCAGGCAGGCAGGCAGAGGCAGAGGCAGAGGCGGGCATGATGCCAGGCGCTTGCGCATTGCACAAGTAAGCAATAGAACCGTGAGACCAGCCCACGCATTCCGGCTACTTCACAATGGCGGCAACCTAGCAGGCGGGCAGGCGGGCAGGCAGTTTTTTAAATCATATAGCCAAAATAAACACAACACACAGTGACAGCCCTGCAAGGCTGCCACATAAGTCCAAAAGACACAGTCAGAAACAGTGTGGGATGCTGCTTGTCATCCACTCAATGTAGGAGCCTGGAAGAGGAATCCTATCGCGTCCTTCGTTCATAGTCAGAGAGGTGCATGCGTTCCTTGGCGATAAAATTAAGCCTTCTTCTTATCCAAAGTTCTCATGAGCCTCTGACGTGGTCTTACAAGAAGAAACGCCCATGGAAGTGTGGGACCTTACAGAAGGCCTGGAGGGAGCCATCGGAGTCCAATTTCAGAGGCACACGTGCAAGCACATTGGTTCAAGTCAAACAACATAGAATGTGTGAGATGCTTGTGCATCCCCTCAATGTAAGAGGCTAGGAGAAGAAACTAGATCCCTTCGGGATCCATCGTTCAGAGTTGAGTTACTGAGCTGTAAACAACACAGCCAGTAAATTAAAGTAAAGAAAATTAATTAACCGAAAATAAGAATTAAAAAATCAAGGGCCTGCCGGTGCCTGCCCAAAGGTGTGGGATGGATGGGGGGTGCCTGCCAATTACTCCCCCGCGGGCATGAGGGTGGGGTATCCCAGCAGGGGCAGATTGACCTTGAGGAAGACCAGCTGCTCCACAATCTCAGCGTCCAAGCGAGAGCAGTGGGGTGTGACCACGTCGCCCGCCATGGAAAACACCCGCTCGCTTGGAACGCTGGACGGTGGGCAGCTGATTCTGTCCATGGCCACCCGCGCCAGATCAGGCCACATCTGGCGCCGAGATGACCAGTAGGCCAGGGGTTCGATGGAGCCGTCCTCCATCTGCTCCGCCAGGTAACGCTGCACTGCTGCTGCAGCGTCATCCTGGCGGCGGCTGGGTTGAGTGCCTCTATGCCCAACCGCAGCCTGCAAAGCCTTGTCCCAAAACCCCTGGCCTGTCCCCCTGCTGGGTGTGGTGGTGCTGGTGCCGCCGCTGCTGGTGGTGCTCAGCGGACTTAGCGCCTGGGCTTCGGTGGGCTCCTCCTCTGCCTGCCCAATCCTGGCATCCCGGGCCGCCCGAACGTCCGTCACCAGCATTTCCACCCAACCTGCCCGGGAAGTCTGCCCACATAACCCATCCTTGATGCGCGGGTCGCACATGGTGGCCAACATGTACTGCCTCTCGTTGTAGAGAGGCTGGACCCGGCGGGATAGGCTTTCCCTCAGCCTCGTCACCACTTCCCGCACCTCTGGCAGGAAGCGCCTGCCGGTGACGGCATCCCCGGCCTCCAGAAACTCGCCCATCTGATTCTGGAGATGCCTGGCCACGGGGAGCACCTGGCTGAGAAGGGCAGTGCTGCTGCTCAGGGTCTCGGTGGCCTCAAGGAACGGCTTGAGGACCACCAGAAGCTGGGACATGGCCTCCCACTGCTGCCTGGACAGTGGGGCCTGGATGCCAATGTCCCCGACCCTGAACATCTCGTGGACAACACGCTGTTGCTCCACCATACGCTCGAGCATGTGGTAGGTGGAGTTCCAACGTGTTGCCACGTCCTGCACTAGCCGGTGCTGCGGAAGTCCCAGCTCCTGCTGCTTCTCCCGCAGCAACCGACTGCCCTTCACGCTGTGGTGGAAATGCCCAGCCACCTTCCTGCAGCTCTCTAGGAGATTACGGATTTGGGGAGGGAGAGGGGCCTTGCTGCCTCCAAGGCCATCCCTGACGACCAGGTTGAAGACGTGCGCGATGCAGCGGATGCCCTCAAATCCGCCATCGCGCACCGCCTTCAGCATATTGGCTCCCCCGTCCGTGACCATGTAACCGCGGGTGTGCTGGTGCCCGCCCAGCCACCCTGCCACCATGCGGTTCATGGCCTCCGTAATCTCCTCCGCCGTGTGGGACTGGTCCATGACTGCGGTATGAAGGAGGGCCCAGCGGCAGCCCTCCTTCCCAGTCCCAGAAGTCCTGGGTGCTTCCTGCCCTGAGGCTCCCCACCAGTGAGCCGTCAGGGACAGGTAAGCGTGCACTCCTCCTTCGCTGGACCAGATGTCCGAAGTGAAGTGCACCTTCTGTGCCTCTGCCTGGCACAGATGACCCAGAACTAACTCCCTGCATGCCTGGTACAGGGAGGGCACCACACGCCTGCTCAGGGTGGTGCGACACGGCGGCTTGTAGTATGGAACCACAAGAGCCATCAGCCTCTTGAAGCCTGCGTTCTCGACGAGGCTGAATGGCTGGTCATCCAACGCCACCATCTCACCGATGCAATTGGTGATCTGGTTGGGCGCTGGAAAACGCCACCTTGTGGCTCCATACTTCCCCCACCCCATCTCTTCCATGGTGGCCTGGCGAAGCCTCTTGGGGATGGGAGGTCGAGAGCTGGCAGAAGTTGCAGGAGCCTTCTGCTTGCCCTTGCCGCTAGCACCAGTCTGCTGCGAGGTGCCCGCCTCGGTCCCAAGCAAAACAGACTGGTGGTGCCTCTGCATGTGGCGGGTGAGGTTCGTGGTGGTGAAGTGGCCTGGCATTTTTCCCCTGCTCACTGACATCTTGCAGTGGCGACAGACAGCAAAGCGGGAATCCACTGCCACCTCAAAGTGGTCCCACACCTTGCTTGCCTGTCGCTTCTGGGGTGACACAGACGGCCTGCCGGCGCCTTCGCTCTGTGGTGTCACCTCAGGAGCAAGGGAATGAGTGGAAGAGAGGACGGATTGTGGAGAGTAAGTCTCTGGTGCTGCCTGCTCTTCCTCTTGCCCCACATCAGAGTCCTCCTTCTCACTCTGAACCTCGCTGACTTCCACAAGATCTGGGAAAAGATCAGTCAGCGGGTTCACAGGCTCACCCACCAAAGAAGGAGCTGGATAATATAGTGCTCCTTCTTCATGCCCACTGCTGCTCCCAGCACCTGCCTCATGTTGCTGAAAGAGTGCCCTGCAGGCACTACTTTGAGTTGCCTCTGCCTGCTTCTGCTGCCCCAGTGGAGAACGCCTCAGTTTAACTGGGGGTGTGGAAGTAGGCTGCCTGCTGCTGGTCCCAGCAGCAGCAGCAGCAGCGCCATGCCCAGAGCGGCCTCTCCCAAATGCTGCCTTGGGAGCACCCCCCCTTTGAGTGCCACGCTTCATTTTATTTTTATTATTATTTATTTTTGTGTAAGTGTGTGCTTTGCTGACTTTTTTTGTGTTTGTAGCAGCAGGCTACACAGCCCAGCAACACACACTCACTCACAAGCGCGCACACACACACACACACACAGAGAAAGAGAGAGAGAGAGAGAGAGGATAGAAATATTTTTTTATTATTTTTTTGGGTTTTTTTCAGAAAGCGAAAGTAGAACAAACAAACACACTCACTGCAAAGACAAACTGAACTCACAGACAAACAAACGTGCTATCTAAGAAAGGAAAGGCAAGAGAGAAAGGAAAGCCAAGAGAGAGAACAAGAAAAGCTGAAGTAAAAGATCAGAAACTCCTCAAAACCACCTCCAAATGCAATCAAATCAATACAGTCTCTCCAACACAGCTCCAAAACACTCCCTAATCTCCTCCACGTTCAACCCACAAAGAGCCAGAAGGGCAGGGCTGAGAGAATATATACTGGTGCCCTCCTCCAGCATTGCGATTGGAGGCTGAAGAAAGTCTTCACAGGATTGGGTGATTCAGTCATGTATTCTAAAGCACAATTGGTGGATCAAGCTGTCAAACACACACACACAAACACAGCCTCCCCCTCCCTTTCCTGAAGGTTTAAAATAATAAAGTTTAACCTTTGTTTTCCCACTAAAGCATTGCACCAAAGTTTGTTAAATTTCCAGCGTTTGAGCGGGCATAGGTCCTGTGCCATGTGAGCGAGTTAGAGGTTTGTAGCTCTTAAAACCAACCCATAAATCCCATGTGAAATGCCATGCATAAACCTTTGTTTTCCCACTAAAGCATTGCACCAAAGTTTGTTAAATTTCCAGCGTTTGAGCGGGCATAGGTCCTGTGCCATGTGAGCGAGTTAGAGGTTTGTAGCTCTTAAAACCAACCCATAAATCCCATGTGAAATGCCATGCATAAACCTTTGTTTTCCCACTAAAGCATTGCACCAAAGTTTGTTAAATTTCCAGCGTTTGAGCGGGCATAGGTCCTGTGCCATGTGAGCGAGTTAGAGGTTTGTAGCTCTTAAAACCAACCCATAAATCCCATGTGAAATGCCATGAATAAACGTTCGTTTCCCACTAAAATGTTGCACCTAGCTTCCGGAAATTTCACACACATTTGAAGTGAAGTGTTCCCTGCAATGTGCCAAAGTTTCCCGTTTGTATCTTTGAAAATAAAAAAATGGGAGGCAAAACTGTATTTTACCCCACTGCTACCCAATTTTCAACAATTCATTGCCAACACATGCCTGGAGCTAGCTGTCTGAAATTTTACACACATATCAAGGGAAGTGTTCCCTGTAATGTGCCGAAGTGTCCTGTTTGTATCTTTAAAAATAAAAACATGGGAGGCATAACTGCATTTACCCCACTACTACCCATTTTTCAAAAATTCATTGCCACACCAGGCAAGCACCCACGGTTCTGGGATTTCACACACGTGGGTCCCAAGGTTCCACCTACAATGTGGCAAAGTTTCATATGTGTAACTTTAAAAATGACCGAGTTATAGGCATTCCATGTTATTTATTAAAAAATTAATTGCCACAAACTGCATGCACCAATCTTTCTGAAATTTCTCACAGATACCTATCCCTAACCAGTGTACAATGTGCCCAAGTTTCATCCTTCTGTCGTTAAAAATGAAAAAGTTATAGGCGTTTTTGTAAAACAACAATACTTTGCTATGGGAAAAACGCATTTAAAATGGCGTCCGATCCGCCGATCCGATCCGATCCGGATCGGACCTCGCCGGATCGGATCGGATCAGATCGGATGGTGTATCGGATCGGATCGGATCGGATCGGATTTTCCGATTTTTGGGGCGGATCGGATTCGGATCGTGGATCGGATCCGATCCGATGCACACCCCTACTTTCTGCCTTTTTAAATAAAAGAGTTACATAGCACATTCTTTCTTTGCTGTAAGTCCAATGTAAAATGCCATAATAAACCACTCATTGTCACTAAAGTCTTACACCAATTTCTCTGGAATTTTTCACACATGAGTAGCCGCATCCAATCTCCCATGTCTGGGAGCTTCAACTTTCTACCTCTTAAAACAAAAAAGTTACAACACATTATTTTTCTAAGTCCACTATCAGTTTAAAACGCAGGAAAGTGGAGGCAGCCCTGGGAAATTAGGGTGTGCTTGGGCACACCCAGCAAACCCTGTGCGCACACCTATGGTGTTTACTCAGAAATATATCTCATTATGGTCAACATGGATTGCTTCCAAATAAGTGTGTTTAGGATTGCATGCTAATTCTTTTTTTTTTCCTGATTGTGACCCTTGTGTGAATGCCCCCTTGCTGATCTCAGTGTAGCTACAAGTTCCTTGCAAATCAAACAGTGGTACAAGAGCAACATGTCCACATAGATCTAAAATAAATGAGTAGAAGCTTGCATTACACTTCCTTAAATGAGATTTGTATCTTTAACAGTTGCAGAGAAAAGGGAATTTCAGCAAGTGCCATTTGTATATATGCAGTCCCTGGTGACACTGCCTCTTCATCACAACAGTTAAAGCTGCAGGAACCCTGCTGCCTTTTGTAGCTGGTTGAGAGAGGGAATGTCACCAGGTACTGCATGCTTACAAATAACATTGCTGAAACTCCCTATTCTATGCAACTGTTAAAGATACCGGAGCCCTGTTCTCCTTTTCATATGGTCACCCTGATTTCCAATGCTTTCTGGAATTTCAAGGGAACAAAAGAGAGATTGAATAAAGCTAGCCTACTTCTGAGTGGGAAAAGTGTGTGGTCCAGACTATAGCTGAGTGAAAATGGCCTCCTGAAATTCTTCACCCAGGTTGCAAGAAAAGCAGAAATTCTCCAACAGTTTCTTGGGGGCAGAGCTTCCAATCAGCAGCAGCTGGTTGGTGCAATTGCAGCAGCAACTGTGTTGGCAGCCTGGCAGCCATTTTGTATCTCTCATAATGCCCCAGATCTAGCATCATTCCAGGGCATCCCAGGGCGGAAAAAAGCCTCCACCAGACACAAAAAGGCAGAGATTATTCTGTAAAATTCTGTAAAAAAAAAAAGAAAAATCTCTCCTGAGGATTTTTGGCTCAACCTTAGTCCTAACCTCCCTAGCTACACACACACCACCCCCAATTAACACAGCTTATTAGTTAAGCTGCCCGGAGGACATCGTCTAATGGTGTTGCCTGATTGGAATTGAGGTTAATCATATACATTTTAATTGATGTATTAATCAATTAAATCTTTGTGAATTTGCATATTAATGAAACTGTAGTTCTGAAGGGGGAAAAAACATTATTTTTAGATGATGATACATCTGTTTTGCCAGGTACCACCTCAGAAGAGCTGTGTAGGGACGGGAAGTAGCAATGCCCTTCTGTAAACCATTTATATTAAACATAATTAAGCATTTGTATTAAAATAATTAACATTTCAAACAACAAAAGCAACAATCTTTTTGCTGCGATTTACACATTTACCCAAAAGCTCTACTGAACACAGTGGAACTTACTTCAGCATAAGCATGTCTGGGGCTGTTTAGGGCCTGAATATCACCAGCCTTTCTCCAACAAAGATCCCCACCGGAACAAGTCAATGGTCCATGTAGCCTGGCATCCTGTTCCCCACAGTGGTGAACCAGATGCCTCTGGGAAGCCTACTGGCATGACATGAAGGTGATAGCCCTCTCCTTTTGTTACTCCCATCAACTGGTATTCAGTGGCATACTCATATAATGCCCAGTAGCCATTAATAGATAATTGGTCTACCAAACTTCATGAGTCTGTTGAATTCCCCAGTAAAGCTAGAGAGAGTTTTAAGGCTAGTGAAGAAACTTTCCACACAGTGAAGAAAAGACTTGGGGCTAGGGATGGACAAATTTGCCAGGTTCTCTTTCTCTCACATTTGATGGTTTTTTTTAAAAAAAAAATCCTCGCTTCCTTTCTATTGTCCATTATGATAAATTCTTATCAGAAAGCTACCTGAATGAAATTCTTAATCATCTGCACCAGCCAAATTTAATATGTACGGATATTCTGAACATGAAGAAGACCACGTTATAGCTGCCTGTCATAGAGCTCTTAAAGATAAGGAGCCTGTCAGAAAACAGAGGAGGGAACCTTAATTTGGCACCACAAACATGGTTGAATTAGGGATTAATGAACTCACCTCAGCCCACCTCACCTGCTTCTCACCTGCCAGCCCCCTGACCCTGCTTGTCACTTGCAGTGAGCTGCCTGGTGGTCCATGGGTGCCCAGTGAGCAGCGAGTAGCCTCCCACTCCCATGTAAATTTTGTGTATAATTAGTGACTAAGGCCTAATCTACACTAAGCAGTATTTAGCACTGTGAAAGTGGTATGAAAGTGGTAAATAAAAGGCAGGAGCCACACTACTGCTTTATAGCAGTATTGAAGGGCACTGACAACCGTTGGGGCCCATAGACACATACCATACACCACTTACATAGTGCTAGATCCTGCTTGGTGCGGTTCCTGCCTTTTATATACTGCTTTCATACCACTTTCATGGTGCTATTTCCTGCTTGGTGTAGATCTGACCTCAGCCAATTTTGCACAAATGGCAGCCGTAAAGAGGCCGTTTACGCAAAATTACTGACGAAAATGGTCTAAATGGCTCTTTGATGTATCTCCCTTCCTTCCTCCGCAGTTATTTAATCTTTCCAAGGTGGCACATTTCAGTATGCAGAGCCCCAGATAACTCTTTTATTGGCTAATTTCTTTGCTCCTAAAGTGCACTTTCAACAGAAAGGAATAGTAGACTAATTTGTCAGCTTGTAGGAATCCATCACAAGCTTGTACCTTTTTTTCTCTTCCCCCAGAGATTGATGGACTCAGACTGTTGTTTACAGGAGAAGCAGAGCAGGCAGTCATGTTGGGGCAAAAGGGATGAAACTCTACAGATATAAATCAAAATTAAAGCCTCTCCACTGATGAAAGCTACTGTGTACTCCTGTTCTCATGGCTGGTGTACAATGCATACATAAACCTTGCTTGTTTTTGTAATGTGGCAAGTATAAAAGACATTCTGAAGAGAGACATTATGGTGGATCACAGCTCTCAGTGTATACTGCACCTGCATAGGAAAGGGGCGAAAGCCATAACCCACATGCTCCATAGCTAATTTATCAATTTTAATAGGTCTAATCGGAAATACATGGATTTGAGACTTAGCCAACCCATACTTCTTAAAGCACTGTGGGGGGGGGGGGCATTAGGAGCCTTAAGTATAGATTGATGAATAGATGAACTGTTAGTGTTGCTTTTTCCTGCATCCAGTTTTTTAAAAATGAAAGAATCTTCATTTCCTCCCATCTCAAATATGAAGGAATTTGCAGGTATTGGTAAATTCTTATAAAAAGTGAAGCAAAATGGAATTCTCTACTATCTGCGCCAAGCAAATTCAAGTTAAAGAGGAGTACCCTGTCAGGGGGAAAAAAGAGGGAGGGAGAGAGGTGGCAACCTGAATTAAGTGTCAAATAGTTGAATATACCGATATTCAAACCCTGACATTTTAGAGCTTAGCTCTCAAAGGCCTAGGCCTGGTTGGACGAATCTGTCAGTTTCAATTTCTGTCAGGTTCAGTGTTTTGTTTTGTTTTTTAATGTCAAGTTCCTTCCATCCCAAATATGAAAAAAGTTTGCAAATGTCTATGAATATATATATATATGAGAACCAAAATGAAATCCTCACCCATCCCTTGTCTTAAACCAATGAATCAACTATTTGTTGTAGGAGCAGCTTATCTAAAGAGATGAGTAGCAGAAGGAGAGAATCTGTGGCCAGCTTGACAATGGAACCAGAATCCCAAATTTACTAGAAATTGGAAAGACAATAGGATCCTCCCTTCATCCAATTTCCCTGTTAGGTGCCAACCTTCCCCATAGCCACTGTGCCACTGTGCTTGGTTAAACACATAGGGTGTGGCAGGTAACAGTGTACATGAGGACCAGTCAAGGGGGTGGAACTGGCTGGCAGCAAGTATTTCTCGTAAGACCATCAATGGGAGACATGTACTCTCCATTTACAAAGGAGAGGTCCTTCTTTGTGGCGCCCCCCCACACACACACTTTGGAATACCCTCCCAAAGGATGTTTTGTTTTGCTAGGCCGACCATCTGAAAAGGAGGACAGGGCTCATGTAACTTTAACAGTTGTAGAGAAAAGGGAATTTCAGCCAGGGTCATTTGTATGCAATTAGTTCCTGGTGAAATTCCCTGTTCATCACAACAGTCAAAGTTGCAGGGGCCCTGCCTTCTTTTGTATATGGTCACTCTAGTATAGTGCCTGCAACTTTAACTGTTGTGATGAACAGGGAATTTCATCAGGGACTAATTGCATACAAATGACACTGGCTGAAATTCCCTTTTCTCTACAACTGTTAAAGTTACATGAGCCCTGTCCTCCTTTTCAGATGGTCAGCCTAGTTTTGCTCACGCATTTTGCCATTTTCATATGATTTTACAATTTAAAATTTGATTGTTTTTTAAACTGGATCGTTGTATTTCATTGGGTTTGCTGATTGAAGAGATGTTGTTTTAGTTTGTCTTTTACTGGTGGGGTGGTTTTTTGTTTTGTTTTTTAATGTTGAGGACATCTGGGATCCCTTGTGGATGAAAGGCAGTTTATACATTTCAGAAATAATAAATAAATAAATAAATAAATAAATAAATAAATAGATAAACTTCTGGTCCATTAGATTTAAAGTCCCCTTCACAGATCAAGGCAGGAGAGTGTAGAGAGCAAACAATATCCTCAGAGTTGGAGCAATGGAGAGAAGCATGACTGAATGAGGAAGTCCTTAGGACTGAGATAGCCAGATGGCCTCTTCTCCTCCCACCCTGGCTCTACCTGCCCCTGTGGTTATATGAATGAATGAGGAGGATGAGAGCAGGATTGCACACACTCAACCTCCCTATGTTCCTATTAAGGGGCAGTATGCAATGCTGACCAACTGTGAGTGGGCCCCTGCTTGTGCAGTGGAGATTTAGCACTTCCAGGGACAAGCGTGGAAATGAGCAGAAATGCTTGTTTCTGGAATGGGATGGGTTGGTGGAGCTCCCTTTTGCAAGCTCCGCCAACGTGCCCTGTTCTAGAAATGAGTGTTTCCGCTAGGGGTGTGCACGGACCCCACCGGATCGGATCGGGACCCGGATCGGGACCTCCAATTTTGTCACGGATCGGTTCGGACAAAATTGGAGGCCCCCCGGACCGGATCGAGTACGATCCTGATCCAAAAATTGGAAATTTTGGGATCGGCCGCCATTTTTTTCCCCATAGACTTGCATTGCAATGCAAGTCTATGAGGAAAAAATGGCGGCGGGTCGGTGAGGGGGGGCCTAACTCCCTCCCCCCCCGGGGCCATCCGCTGTGGACGGCCCCGGCAGGTAAGCCCCCTCCCCCGTGCTCCCTCCCCCCCCCCTGGGGCCGTCCGCTTCCATCCACAGGCGCCCATGGGCGCCCGCGGATAGAAGCGGACAGCTCCGGGGGGGGGGGGTAAGCCCCCTTCCCCGCCACTGCTTACCTTCCCGGCCCGTCCGCTCCCGTCCGGCGCCGGCGGCTACTACCAGCGGGCTCTGCGGCCTGCTCTAGAGTAGCGCGCCGGGTGATGACATCACCCGGCGCGCCACCCTGGAGTAGGCCGCGGAGCCCGCTGGTAGTAGCCGCCGGCGCCGGACAGGAGCAGACGGGCCGGGAAGGTAAGGGCCCCCCTCCTCCCCTCCGCGCGCCCCCTGCTTACCTTCCCGGCCCGTCCGCTCCCGTCCGGTGCCGGCGGCTACTACCAGCGGGCTCCGCGGCCTGCTCATCACCCGGCGCGCTACTCTAGAGCAGGCCGCGGAGCCCGCTGGTAGTAGCCGCCGGCGCCGGACGGGAGCGGACGGGCCGGAAAGGTAAGGGCCCCCCTCCTCCCGCCCCCTCCTCCCCCCCCCGCTGTCCACTTTCATCGGCGGGTGCCCGCTGGCGCCCGCCAATGGAAGCGGCGGTGGGCGCCAGTGGGTGCCCGCCGATCCACCGATCCGCTGAACCGGTTCGGAGCCTTTTCGGACCGGTTCGGATTGGATCGGCCGATCCAGCTGTCGGATCGGAAATCGGATAATTTATCCGATATCCCACTGGACCGGACTCGGATCGTGGATCGGGTCCGATCCAGTGCACATCCCTAGTTTCCGCTCATTCCAGGTTGGCCCTGGAAGCGCTAAACCTCCATTGCTCAAGCAGTGGTCGTTGCTTGCAGAATGGAATTGGTGGGGCACGCTTGCCACTCATGGGTGGTCACCACTGAATTCTGCTCAAGGTCTGCAAAGAACCCTGCACATACAATTATATATGTGGATATACTATCCCCAAGTTATAAAGGAGTCCCAGTTGTGCAGGGAGGGCCCTACTTGCATACAGTTGTACATGGAGGGGTGTTTTCACATGTGCTGATCAGGCACACATGATTCCCTGCCCTCTCCATGCAATACATACTGTCTGAAAGGGACTACTTTCTCCTGAACTGCTTCCTCTTCCATAACTCCTTGCCTACCAGGTATGGGTGGATCAACCTATTTTCAGCCTGTGTCACTTTCACATGTATTTACCCATATGCGCAGTCTATTCCTCTTTCCACATCAGCCTGCAAAGTTTGAAGAAGACAAAGAACACATACATCAATATACATGCCAATAAAAAAATTAAGTAAACATTTCTGTGAGCTTTGTGTGTGTGTGTTTGTTTTGTTTTTGTGGCCAAGAACTGTGCTGGAACATTTGTGAAATGCCAAAACCAGGGGACAACCAAAGCTGCAATCATATACCCACTTAAAACTCTGTGGAAGTTACTTCTAAATAGACATGAAGTGTTCCAATCAGCACATTAGTGCAGAAGATGTGGATTAGGTAACAAAATTTGCAAAGATGTGTGTATAAGGAAAACTCCGTTTCATAGAAGTTCTCCAAATTCTTCCTCAAAGCTTGTTTTGTCTCAGGTCTATATCAGATTGTGATCTGTGTTTATTTCTTTTCATATGAAAATTCATGTATATTTTTGTGTGCATTTCCCCCTATGTATGCACCAACTGTGTGCAACTTTGAAATGTACACATTGTTCTCCTATCAATTAAAGTGTATTTGTGCACATTTTTTTCCAAACTACACATTTTTCATTCACATTTTTTTTAAGTATTCATGCTGTCAAGCACATGTTTTTAGTTCTTGAATCACATTGTAAGCTCAGAAATGTATGGATTTTGACCACAGATTACATTTGAGTCAGTATTTGATCCAGGAGGTGTGAACTGGGTAAACCCTAATTAAAAATGACCTGAAATGAATTTCTCCTACATCCCGACCATTGCTGCCTCCATGGCCAGGAGTGACAACCCTCATGAAGCAAGACCTCGGAGAGGTTGTACACCTTCAAGGAGAGGTTGTACACCTTCAAAAGAATCCTTGCAATTTTGGAAAAATGTATAATATACTAGAGCAATGAAGGTCTCAAGGGTAAGGGAGCACGGGGGGATGTTAAGGTTTGTTATGTATTATGTTTATTTTATGTTTGTTATATGTTGAAATAATAAATAAAATTTTTAAAAAATGAAGCAAGACCTCACCACTTTCATTTCCCCTGGAGGGGCAACATCCCTCCAAAATTTTACCATTCCTTGTCCACATGAGCTCCTTGCTTATTAAGATCTTCAATGATTACTCTGATGATCTAATAATTTTGAAGTTTGTAGAGAATTCTTCATAGCCATACCTCTCAGAATGATTTCCCAGCATAGGTTCCATTTAATACAGCCCTTATGAACCTTAAGAAGCTCTCTCTCTCTCTGGTTGAGAAGCCGTTTGGCTATGGTATTGAATTTATCACAATGAGAAAACTACTGCTGATGATCACACAACTAACATGACACATTCCTCAGCATTGCTTAGAGAATTCAAATGTTCCTATTTTACTGGCCACATAGGGACATGTTCCATTTGTTTAGTAGAAGAGCACAGAGGCATACCAGTTTCAAGTCTGATTTAGGAATGTATGAGAAATTCTTTTCAGGTCAGTTCAGACAAGAATCTCCCTGGTTTACACCTCTTGAACTCAAACATGGACTTGAATACCAGCTGAACTGAAAGACTGTACATTTCTGAGCTTGTGATGTTATTTGCAGACCAAAGAAAAGTGCATTTGAAAACGCTGACATTGAAATTTTACTCATGGAAAAATGTGTACTGTTGAAAACTCCCCACAAGCCCACTTTTACCAATGTCTGAAAAGTGTACACTTTTCAAAAACGCACACAATTGATGGGTACATTTGGGGAAATGTGCATTGAAAAACATCCATTTTTCTGTGAATGGAAAGAGAAAACATTGCAACCGGATACAGGCAGCATCAGGACGAGCTTCGAGGTAGAAATCAGAGCTCAAGTCTGACAAATTTTCACATCCCTCATTTCACTTAGAAATTCAATTAATTTGCCACAAGAGTTGGGCAGCACTCCATGAGAGGTTCAGACTTGCCACATCTCACTATAGGATGCCTCTTCTCTGCCAAATCCCTCAACACAGGAGGGAAGAGAAAGCTTGTCCTCCTGTCTGGAGGAAGCATCAAATTTCATCAACCAATACCCAAACACAATAGGTCAAATCGGTATTTATTTTTAAAAGGACGAGCACCTTGAATTTTTTAATTCCAGACATGCTACCTCAAAATGACTCATTTACTGGTTCAACCTAGTTCAAGCTCATTAAAGTATGAATGCAGGACAGAGGTTACTTTACAAATACAATTTTTTAATATATTTATAAGGTTTGATCCATACTGTATTTTACATCGCTAGCAGCGTTAGTTTGTTACTTCACTTTGAATGTGCCCTTCTCCTACCAAATTGGTGCTGTCTTCCTTGGACATGACAGATTTCCAGCTTGACTGATTTTTACATTATCATATCTGAAGAGCTTTCTCACAGGATTTAGTTGCTGTCTCCTCAGGAAGATTAATTATGAGGTTCTATAATGAATCACAGTAGAATTAAAATTTTACCATGCAATGGCTTCAAGCTTTCAAGTTCCAATTTGTGCTCTCTCAAACACATTCGAATGACACGATAGTCAATACAACTGACGGTTGTCCCCCTCCCCCCCATTGCTTATAGTGTCGTCCGAATTCAGCCACTGACTTCTTAACCTCCAGGCATAAGTAAACTCATTCAATCTCTTACTAAATACCCTACAATTTCTCTCAGTTTGAGCTTAAACAAAATAATTTTATCAAAGAAGAGACTATAGGTTGCATCCGGTGGTATCCACCCAACAGCGGAGCAGACACTGCTGGAAGAATGGATTTCCCATCCCCACCACAGCCCCTGCCTGCTCCCCAAATCTGTTCTGGAGTGTTGGGGAATCCTCTGTTAGAGTTTCAAACAGAATTTCTGGGAACGCTCAACAAAACGAAACATGGCTTTGTTTTAATGGCAATTCTCATGATTTTCCTGCATCCAAACTAATGGCACTGAGCTTCTTTTTCAAGCCCGGTTCTTTAAATAAAGTTGCCCACCTGTTTTCATTGTGTTGGTCCTAAATCATGGATTTGCAAATAGCTACCCTTTTCTCAGAGTGGGAAAGGGAAGTTGCTGTCTCGCGTGCACACCATTTTAATAAAGATTGGATATAACACCGTGTTTCATTTATCATAAGTCATAGGTTGAAATACAGATACTGGCAGCAGAGAAATTTTCTTCCAGCCTAAGAGCCGGATCTCTCAGGAGTTTCCTTCAGCCAAGGTTCATTGATTCTAATTTAATTTGTGTAGCCTTTTGGGTCACTCTAGAGATAAGAGAGCTGCCCCTTCCATTGCTAACAGCTGTCAGGAGCAAGGATCATTATCAGTTTTGGTCAAATGGTTTACCCTGATGTCAGGGCTCCAGTGTGGATTAATCCCTGCAATAGCTTCTTAATGAGATAGGGAGATATTCAAAATGAAAATGAAAGCAGATACTTTATATCTGAAATCACACACACATACTAATAGATCCGAAATAGGAACTTAGCTAAAGAGTTTGGCATTAATTTTACAAGAGATAATAGTCATGAATGAAGATGTTAGCATTCTGCTAAGAGAATATTTCATTAAGACACTATTATGAAATCAAAATTTGGGGGATAGATTGCATTTGGGTCTTCACTGCTAATACGTTAGGGGGTAGAATTTTGGGTTTCACAATTGCCATACTACCCATTGTGCTGAATAAGGTGATGGCTGAGATGGTAAAAACTGCATTGAATCATTTCCTATGCAAAGGTGGGTGTGTATTTTTTGAATATTTCTCTATGTAAAACAGACAAACAGAATTGTCCATGCATGAAATGCATTAGTGTATCACAGTGAAAGGTACACAAAACCATTTTCCCAGATGGGATAGTTTATTGCAATAAGGGAGCCTTTTGATGTGTGTGTGTTGGGAGGGTGTTATTCAACTCTGAGGCCTCCTCCACACGAGACGTTTAATGAGCCTTGAAGGCTCATTATAAATTTTACCTACACACGAGCGGAGCGCAAAACGGGCGTACAGGCGCGTTATCTCCCCGATAATGCGCATTTTCGAACGCGCGTTAAATAGCGACTTTTATTTTGCTCCGGCCGTTAAAGCGCATTTTCGCTGTGTGAACAAGCGATTATGCGCATTAACTACCTGTAAAGTGCTTTTTGGGCATCTTTTAATGCGCTTCGCCGCTTCTCGCCGCCTCCCGTGCAGAGGGATTAGGCGTAAATGCGCCTCCGCGAAAATGCGCATAATCCCCGAACCGGGCGCAAAAGCGCATCCTTGTGGAGGGGGCCTGAGACTCCTCACTTGCCCTTTAAAATAGTACAATCCAGAAATTTACCACCTTGTATACTGTCTATGTTATGACATGTTAGGGATGTCATAACAATCAGTCTATTTCCTGCCCATGACTATTTCCAGCTCAAGACAGTTTTATATCGGTTCAGCCATAAATCCATGCTGCCCCATTTCCTTTAACCCAAAAATTAAAACAGAAAAATCCTTATTAAAATTTGAATTAAAATAAATATCCAAAACACATGGTCTAGCAAAAATACACTTTTTGAAACAGGTTTCCTCACAAAATATGATATTTGAGGAAATATTCATTTGAACCGAAAAGGGCACTGGAACATTTGTGAAATGAGAAAGCCAGTAGATAATACAGTTCTGATTTGCACATTAATCCAGGAGATGAGGATCAGGACAGTTTGAACTAGAATTGAAAAGATGAAATTCCTCAGACATTCCTAATTTTAGAAACACAGGAAGTTCCCTTTTCCTGAGTCATCCCACTGATCTCCCTAGCTCAGTTTTTCCTAGCTTGACTGACAATACTTCCAGATAGATCCAGACATCTTTCCTAGCTCTACCCGGAGGTGCTGGAGACTGGATGTAGGACCTTTTGCATGTTAATATCAGATATGCTACCTGTGCATCATTCCACAGGTTTTGGGAAATGTCAGAATGCACAGACCATGTGGGAGGAGTCCACAATGTGGCTCTTTTCCATGCTGGAGTTGCCTCTCCTGAAACCAGGCAATGCTGATATAGGAAGGAAACACAACGTAGTCTCCTTCTCCTTGATCTGGGGCTTTTGGCATTGTCTTCACAATATAGGAAGAAACTACACTGCAGCTGCTCTCACACCACAAAGGTAATGATGGATAGCCTCTAATTTGAGCATGTCAATCTCTGTAGGCTGAATCCAGACTTAGGCCCTTTCCGCACCATGGGGGTGGAGAGGGCGGGAAGCGGGGAAACCCAGAACTAGCCATTTCTGGGTTTGTCGTGATGAGGCCGCACCACAATGAGGTGGCCTGGGCTTCTCCTGGGCTGCCGCAAGTCGCACTGGCCATTTCTTTTTTAAAAAGGATCCGTGGAGGTGCGCACGAACGCTCATGCACAAAAGGTTAGTTTATTTTAAAAAAAAGAAAACCCGCATGTGATTGCATCCCCCTCCCCCCCGCCATCCTGGGGGTGGCATTTTCACTGTCCCCCCTCCTGATGGCCTCGGAGCTGTGCGGTGCAGCTCCATGGCCATCAGTGCAGCTGTGCTTACTCACGGGTAAGTGTGGCTGTGCCCGGGATGGGCGGCCACACCAGCCACCCATCTCGCTGTCCTCCCGGGAACAGGGAATGAACCAGGATAATAGTGTTCCCTGAACTCCTGGAAAAATGGAGGGCTGGCCCCTGCCTGCTTGTGGGATGCTCTATGCATCATGTGGATATCCACGAGCAGGCAGGGGCAGACCCTCAAAAAATGGCTGGTGCGGAAAGAGCCTTGGTCATACTAAGGGTTCATCTACACCTGTGATCCTTCCGGGATGGTGGGGGGAGGATCTCAGGCTTTTTGGCTTCCACAATCCTCTCCCAGCATCCAAACGCCAGCGCGATGTCCCAAAAGTAAAGACAGATGTCCGGCACGGCATGTTTTTGTTTTTTTTTAAGCAGGAGCCGGTCGTGCAATTGCACGGCCCCAATCCTGCGGAAAATGTGAGTACAAAAGAAAAAAAACTTGGTGCCAAAAAGCACCAGCAGCCAACCCAGGGATGGCAAAACAGTTGCCCCCCACCCCCAATGGGCACAGAGCCCTCCCGGAGAGCTCCATTCCCATTTCCTGAGGCACTCTACTCACAGGGAGGAGAGAGACCCAGGAGCCCATGCCTCACCACCCACAGTCCTCTGGTTTGTCCTGGGACTGCAGGAAAAAAATGTGTTAAAAGTAGTCCATTTTATCCAGGGAAAAGTGAGAGGTTATCTCCAGTTGACCCCAGGATTCCCTGTGCGTTATTTGGATGCACAGGGATGACCTCGAGCTGACCCTGGGATAAATGGATGGTGTAGACATGTCCTAAGAGTAGATTCCCCTGCTTGCTGTGATATGCCATGTCATGTGAAACTTTCCACATCACCGCCCCTAGTAAGGTAAGCAAGCAAGGTGGTCTCAGAGAACTGATTACCTCTATTATTATTATTATTATTATTATTATTATTATTATTATTATTTCTTATGTGCCTCTCCCTCCAGATCAAGGCGGGGAACAACACCAGTGAAAAGAATATAAAATACATCAACTAATTAAAAGCATATAAAATTAATACATAATTAAAATCAACAAAGTCTTAAAATTCGACTGGGTATGCCTGCCAGAAGAGATCAGTCTTTATAGCTTAAATTCTTGAAGACTGGTAAGTTGGTGGATCTCTCCCGGCAGGTCATTCCACAGTCTGGGAGCAGCAGAGCTTAGAAGAGATGGAAGGCTTTGAGGTCTGAGCCCGCCATCTATCAAGTATCAATCCTGTTGAATAGCACTCCAGGACATGATCTACACTACTGCTTTATAATGTTATTGGAAGTCACTGACAACTGTTGGGGCCCATGGCACATTCCATAGAACGTTTTCAAGCTGCTTTCAAAGTGTTATATCCTGCTTGGTGTAAATCTGGCCTAAGAGGAGAGAACTGTCAATGTGTCCTAATAGGGTAACAGCAAGAGGGGAAGGCACCTAAGTATCCCAAAACAGAAGAGAAAAAGCTCACAGATGCCTGAAAAAACTTTATTATGCCCAACACATTTCGGAAAAGACTTGCCACTTTCCCCCAAATGTATTGCATGCATTGGAAAGGCTCTTTGAGACACTTTTGGAGAAAAGTGATCCCACAGGAAGGAAAGTTCTTTCTAAAATGTATTGGGCACAATAAAAGTTTTTTTCAGGCACCTGCAACTTTTTTCTCTTTTGTTTTAGTATGTTCTAATAACCTATCAAATTTCAAGGGGATCGTGGAACTTTTTTTTCGCTTCATGCTTGGGTAAAGCTGTGGTTGGTGAGGATCAAATCAGTCAATCACTGGAAATAGCCATGGGGTATATAAATTAAGTGAATGTCTTTGTAATCATAATTGCAACTACAAGGGCCAGGAATACTGTCCAAAAGAGTTCTACATGCTGGGCCAGCAAGGATGCTCAGCTAGCTAGCATTTTAACATGAATTTATGTAATTTCACACTTTTGAACCAATATGCCAACCAAAACTCAACTATCGCTTGAAATTTGCCCTTTGCCAAATTTTGCAGTGGAATTCTTCAACAACAACAGCAGCAGCAACAACAACAATAATAATAATAATAATAATAATAATAAACATATATTAGGTACCCCCCCAAATGCATGTATTTGTGAAAACAATGTTCAAAATGCATTATAAAAATAAAATCATTATAGTAGGAAAAACCACTTGTAAAAAAACTGTTTGTTAGGCAAAATTACATAAAATGCACATACTAGGAGAACAGTGCACAAAAATGCATATATATATATATATATATATATACTAACTGAACTGAAAATTGGAAAACTGAGAACTGGGAGAAACTGAAATTGATAGATTTATCCATCCATTTTGGGGGCAAGCCGTCCAAATCAAAAGTCAATTCATGGGCAAATACACCATTCCTACCCTTCCAGAGATCCGCGTCTGCAGGCTCCAGTCCCAGCATTGTCCATTTGGGCATTTTGTCCATTAGGACAAAAATGAACATCTTTTGCAAAACAGAATACTTGCCTTGGTGTAGAACTATTCCCCATTGCCTCTTCTCGTTGAGCTGATCCAAGGCTATTAGTAAGCCTGCAAACATAACTTACAACATTAACCAGGCTGTCAATAAAAGCATTTTAGTCAAATTGCCGGCCATCACTGAACAGGCAATGAGAGTAATGGGCCATTAATTTCATGGAACATGGAAGGTCAAAAGGGAAATATCCATCTGTCATTCCAAGTTATGTTGGCAATGACAGAATGAATACATTCAGAGATGAACATCTCCTAATGAAAAGGTTTATGGCAAATTATTCATGGAAGGGGTTCCTTTTCTGAGAGAAGGTGGAAGAGGAGACCCATTCTTCAGTTTTTTTTTTGCAATTGCAGAAGACCTGGGCCTTCTGCTCTTATTTCAGACATTGATCAGATTCCTCAAAGTGTGGCACATAGACAGTTTTCAAATTATGCACTGTTTACATAGGAAAATATAAACTGGCAATATTAGCAGCATTTCCAAACATGAGAAATGCTGTATATACCTGGACTTTGGGTGGGGGCAGTTGGCAAAGATTTAATTTTACACACATGAATTGTGCGGCATGGACAAGTGGACAAAGGGTAGAGGGGGGCAGAAGATATTTTGAAGGAATTCAGTTGCCTGAAATATCTTGATTATTATTCTGACTATGATAAGGATCTTCTGAATCTGACAGTACAATTTAAAATTAATCAGTGGGATCCTAGCTGTTTGAAATACGTTGCAGAACAGATGACATCATACTGCGAAGTCATGTCAATCTGTCATGCTTAAGAGGGTTTTTTTTCAATTCCATGTCATGTCTTTTCATAATAAGGAGGATTTCTCTTCTGTGTGTGTGTGTGTGTGTGTGTCTCACACACATAAGCCCACAGGGCACAATTCATTGGGAAGAGCTCTTGCACAGAACTCATTGAAAAGGAACACACTTAGACAGTCTTTTCAGACCTTCACACTCAATGCATGAAGGTTTGAAGAGGACATTACATGCCTGGGGACACTTGTGGTGGGGCTGGTGTGTTTCAGCTATGCTGTTTTAGCCTTCTTGTACTTGAATTGGGTTAATGAATGCAATTAAGGATGTAAGAGAAATTCATTTCAGTTTGTTTTCAATGAGGAATTACCAAGTTCACACCTTCCAGACTGAACACAGACTTGGACACAATCTGCAATCAAAGTCTGTATATTTCCAAGCTTGTAGTGCAATTTGTGGTCCAAAAACAACAACATTCGACAGCATGCATACATTTGAAAAATGTGTGTAAATACTCTTGAATCAATGGCAAAAGAACATGTACATTTCCAAAATGAGCAGAATTGATGAGTACATTTGGAAAAAAATTGCATGGAAATACTCATGGACTTTCCTGCAAAAAGAAGAAATCAAAGCTCACAGTTTAACACAGACTGAATTTGGAACGAGCTTAGAAATGGGATTCCAAGAAATTTGGCAAACTTTGGCAAGAAAATTTGCTGATTTGCACATCCTTCAGTGCAATATGTGCTTCAGGCCTTAGAATGTCTCCTTGTCCTAGGAACAGGGAACAGGGTTACATTACCAAAATGGCTTCCCAGTTGTCCCAAATGGGATGGAGAGCCTGCTTGGCCCGAACCATTAGGGATTTCACAACAGTACTGCCTCCAAACCGAGCAGGCAACACAGGATGAGATGAACCCATGGTGTGACATAGTTTAAGGCAGTTTTATTTCAGAGAAAAGGATGTAACACCATGCTGTTGCAACTCCTTATCTCCTCTCACCTACAGCTGCACCACAACACGGGACTGCACGGACCAATCGTTTGACTCAGTTTCTAGGAGTTTTTCTAGTGCTGTGCCAAATCCTGCCCCCTATTTTTGGGAACTTTTTCTGTTCCTGTGAAAGAAGCATTTTTGTTCTATTTCTTTCTCAAGGAGGGGGAGAATTTTCTCCTTCGGGCAGGGGACAGGGTTTCCACATATCTTTTTTAAAAATTTTGTATGTTGACTTTTTAATGTTCAATCTTTTAATTTTTGTAAACTGCCCAGAGAGCTTCGGCTAGGGGGCAGTATATAAATGTAATAAATAAATAAATAAAGTGTAACTAGTTGCTAAAGGGTGTCCTTTCTAATTTATTATTATTATTATTATTATTATTATTATTATTAGAAAAACACCACAGGCACTTGGAGGAGCCTTGAAGTTCTTAGTGAATGTCTTTTGGAGATCATGTGCCCTCATCTTCTCCAATAGGCATTCAGGAAGAAATCATGGACTCCGGCAAGTGCCAGAGGGTGTTTAAATAAATAAAAATAGAAAGAAGAGCCCTCAAAATTGCCTCCATTTAAAAAGTTAGGTGGAAACCCTGTCTCGACACCCTGTCCACCTCCCCAAGGAGAACATTCTCCAAAATTCTCACCTCTCCCAGCCTCCTTCGCCAGAGTTTTCATTTCATTTCATTCCACCCCACCCCACAAAATGCCAAAACTGGAATAATCAAAATTTTCAGCACAGCACTAGTTTTTGTGTGTGTGTGTTCCTTCAAATAAAAGGAAATAGTACAACATCCTGCTGTAGAAACTTCTCATTTCCTCTCACAGCTGCACCAGTGTCAGAGCTTCCAGTAGCTAAAACAACATTTTCCAAACTTCCTACTCCTAGGGAATTCTTTCCCATCAGTTATTCTGCTAAAACGTTTTGCATGCCTGCCACAGCCCCCCCCCACGTGTGTTGCAGAAGATCTTTGGGCATGGGATGCCAACTCAGTTCACGTTGGGCACTGCCAAGTCTTGAGGGCTTCATCATTGACCCATGTCAATGGAGAGCAAATATACATTTTTTACATTATGGGGGGTTGGAGAATATAGATGTTGTAAAATTCCATCAGTTCCTTCTTACACCTCAAACAATATTGCTTAGTTAGTATAATTCAGGATCATATCACCATAATTAAGCAGTAACGACAGAAGTACTGCTATGTAAAAATTTGGATATAATCAGAAATTGGATAGCCCGGGGGAAGTAAAAAATACCAAGAATGTGTGTGTTAATCCATTCTTCTAATTAGTACCTGAAATGTTATGCAGATGAACTCACTCAAAGGAATTGAGATGGAGTACTTGCAAGATAGCATGTGTCTGTGTGGAAGGGGAGGGGGGAGTTTTTAAAAAAAAGATAATTAGTAGGATTTTCCCCCATATTGAAATGGATCATTTAGTAATTTATTTCAAGCTAGATCTTGTCACCATTTTGAAAGCCCTGTTTCTAATTAAGCATGCTGGATGAAATGTTTATTCATTATTCAAACTCATTCTAAGTAATTAATGTGGATAGTGACAAAATTACAGCATTCTATTGGGTTCCCCCCTCTTTCTGTGATGCACAATGTTCAGTTTTGCTGAGGCATTATCTAACTTCCCTTCATTCTGACAATCAGAGCATGTCTAAAGCTCCAATGAATTGGCTTTTCTCTATGCATTTTGAGTGTCCTCTGAATGGTCTAAGACTTGCTAAGCATCCACCAAATGTAAGGAATTTGTATCTGATCTCTGATACGTCAATTCTTGATATTTGACCATCAGCACACCATGGCATTTTATGTTTCTTGGCATTTGATAGCCACCCTGCATGATTGTATTTCACTGGTCATGCAATGGTTAGTAGTTCCTTACCCTATGGCTAGCTTTCCTGGCCATGGGAAGGCCATTGTAGGCAGGGGGGAGAGGAGGGGAGGAACACCACTGGTATTCAGCCAATGGTGCCACCATTGAGGGGCAGGGGTTATGTGACATTTTAGCCTGCAGGGGCCCTCCATATGGCCTCTTCAAACCATGCCTCCATCCCTGTATGCAGTGTGGGCTATGCTGGTCACTCTTTTGGGTGTCAAGTAGGAATTTTTGGCTCACAGTTTGATTGGCCAGGGTTATGCATCTTTTTTGCCTACTTCACACTGTAAGTGGGGTTTAAGTTCTGTTTAGGTCAATTGGGGTTCACTTTGACTGTTTGGTTAATTTGGTAACATTTTGTTGCAGGTAAGCAGGTATGGGTGGGCATACCTTTAGTGGGGACAGGGATGGTAAGCATTCAGAGGCACCGTTTCGGTGGCAGGTGATGCCTGAGGCTTCCCGTTCAAGCTTTAGCAGCTCCAGTAGGAAGATAAAGGTTACATGTGCGTAGGGTGACCAGATAAAATTCAGGTCAGGGCTCATGTAACTTTAACAGTTGTAGAGAAAAGGGAATTTCAGCCAGTGTCATTTGTATGCAATTAGTTCCTGGTGAAATTCCCTCTTCATCACAACAGTTAAAGTTGCAGGGGCCCTGCCTTCCTTTGCATCTGGTCACTCTAGTATAGTGCCTGCACCTTTAACAGGCATGCAGGCGGGGGGGCGGTGCGGTGCGGGCGCATGGTGGGGGGTTTGGTTTGGGTGGGTGGGGTGGCGGGGGGGTTTCCGGGATTTTGATCCTCAAAATCTGGTCACCCTAGGTGGTGGAGAAGATTCATTTTGTAGCTGCTATTGTTTTAACAACTGGGTGTAGGGAACTGCTGTTGATCTACTGTAAATTAGTCAGGGATCTCCTAGCAGATCCAGATCTACCTTCTGCCCACCTGTGGTGTAGAGTTAAACCAGTCTTTTCCATCCTGATGTACTCCAAATGTTCTGGACTACCACTCCCATCATCCCTGATGGGATTTGCAGTTCTAAATATCTGGACAGGACCAGAACGGGAAATGCTGAGCTAAATGAATTAATGGTCTAATTTTGTATTGCTTGCAACTATCATATTACAACATGTTTTCTTTTAATTGTTGTATTTGTTTATTCCCTTAGTGATTAGAAAAATAGTTCAACATAGATCTAGAAAACCATAGCTAACCCATGTAAACCTTTTCCTCCTCTGCTTTATGAAGCTATTTGGGGCAAGCAAAAAGAATGATCTTAGGTGACCACTTAGCAATGGCTGTCCTTCTGGTGCAGTGTAGAACCAGATTAGAGGATTTTGCATGCTCTTGTTCTGGTGTGCAACCTTCAATAGGCTGCACTTTTCATCTTCTGTTACTCTGAGCCTGTTTCTTTTGGAGCTCAGCACTACAAACCAACAAACATCATTTTTGCCCGAGGGCTCTGCTGGATTTGCTTGGTTGCAACAGTTTATCCCAGGTGGCTTTGTACACACTATGAATTCTGTGCATGGGGCTTCCACGTTTCTACAGCTCTATAATAGTCATTTGAAAAATGACCACTAAAATACACCCAACTGTGGGCCACTTCATGTTCTATTTCATATTTCTACATAAAGGGTCAGTAGATTTTGCCAAGCAAGCCTATGTTCTGTCAAGCATTGAGGCCTAAAGTGGCAGTGCATTCCAAAATCTGTCAGGCTTCAAATCTGGTGCCCAATTAATAAGGATGCGGGACATTTTTTCCCCAGTTTGCATTTTAATTTCATCCTTGTGAACCCACTACTTGATCCAAAACCCAGCTTCCAAAATTTGACGTTCCTCAAATTTTGAAATGGAGCTCTCTAATAATAATAAATAATAATGCAAAAATGTATATATTAAGGAAAATGTTACTAAAAATGCAATATGTTGGGGAAATTGCTTGCAAAAATATGTAGATTAAGGAAAACTACATACAAAAATGCATGCATTGGACGAAATGTACACAAAAATACTTACAAATTTTCATATGATGAACTTTTTTTAAAAAAAAGTCTCAAATTTCAGGGGAGGGGGGAAACAAGCTTAAGTCTGGAAAAATTCTCAAATTCGAGATGAAATCTAAAACTAGAAAAAAATAGAAACTGAAAGGCAGTGAAATTGGTAGATTTGTCCATCCCTACTGATTAACCATGACTCTGGGTCGGCTAAATTTTCCTATCCAGTTTCTGTTCCATAGGGTTGGCTTCCATGAAGACCTTGGCCATGTCTACACCAGCCATTTATCCTGGGGTCATCTCTAGGATGTCCCTGTGCATCCATATGATGCACAGGGGATCCAGGTATCAACCGGAGATGACCTAGGGATGACCCCAGGATGACGGAAACCAGGGATATCCCGGCTTTCCTGTGATCCCCAGACAATTCCAAGGACTGCACCTGCTGTGGTGCAGCATCCGGGGTCCTAAAATGGACACGGAGCTACACGGGGTGGTTCTGTGCCCATGGAGGTGGGGTGGGGGCAGCAATTTTGCCATCCCTGGGATGGTGATTGGGCACGTTTTTTTAAAAACTTACCTTTTACCCATATTGGGGCTGCACGGCTCCTCTTCTTTAAAAATAAAATAAAAATGCTGGCCATAATGTCCCTCTTCCCTTCTGGGATGTTGCACGGCCGTCTAGATGCTGGGGGGAAGGGTAGATCATGGAAAGAGGTAAGTCTGTGATCCTCCCCCTCCCTCCCTCTACACCCTTAGGTGTAGATGAGCCCCTTGGCTATTTTCCACATTGAAAGCCTGTTTGCACAACTTCCTAACCTCTACATTCTAATTAAACTTAAACTTATAAGCTATTAGCTTTTGGGCTGAAATTTACATATATATATATATATATATATATATACACACACACACACACACACACAGAGGGACGGAGGGAGATTTAACCTCATTATATCCTGAAAACAAATGGAATTTAAAAAATTGGAGGACAATTCAGTTCCTTTATAAATGGACAATGCATTGGATTATGGCTCAGAGGACCCAGGTTCAAATCCCTGCTCAGTCATAAAGTTTATGAGTGACCTTCAAATACTCTCTCACGCGCGCAAACACACACACACAAACACACACACACACACACACACACACACTGCCTAACCTGCCTCACAATTTTTTGGGGAGGATAAAAGGGAGAACTGTGTGCTGCCTGAGCTACTTAGGATAAGTGTGGAGTGAAATGTAATGAGGAATAAGAAGCGGCTAGATCACGTGAGTTTCAACAGGAATTTCTAGGACACCATAGATGCATCAAGGACCAGGTTTCAAATCTAATCAGTTAGAAGTGTAAGTATGATTTGCAAAATACCTTTCCATTTTTAAACTTTATCACTGTGCTTGTCACAATGTTTGCTGAAGATGCTTATATATAAATATGTGTTTGTGTGTGTGTGTGTGTGTGTGTGTGTGCACCAGTGTATACGTTAATGAAAAATAAATGGAATATATAGTCTATTAAACCAGAATTGCCCTATTATGGTTGCCCAAGAAAGTACATAACATGCACATTTGCTTTATAGGGATCTCTTGTGAGATTTTGCAACTTGGACTTAATGAGTGGTGTTTTCATATTCACACACTGTTCTGTGCTTCCAAAGTCTCCAATGTAAAATCCAGATATAATTAACAAACAAAAGACTGTGTGTGAGGGATCTAAATCAAGGACACAACGTCAGGAAATTGAGTTAATAAATATTTGAAGGTGCCACAAGGAGATTGGCTATTTATTAGAGAACAAGAGAGAGGGGGGACCGAGGGAGAAAGAAAGAGAAGATGGAGTTGCATGAAGTCTAGTCAATAAGGAATGCTCAACACACAGAACTAACCTTTAGCAATGCCAGTTTTGTAAGGTAAAGAGCAGAGGAATGTTTTAAATACTTCACTTAGAACACGTGAGTTAATGAAAAGAAAATCCAAAATCTATTCTGGTTGTAATGTCCCAGGGCCTCTGGCTGTATGTTCCTTTAAGCATCATGGAAACCGCATACTCAGACTCAGAGGTTTATTCACAAGGAACATTCGGCCAGAGGCCCTGGGTCATTACACTGGTAAACATTCACATTTTTAAAATCAATTTACAATGAAATCCTATACATGTCTACTCAGAACTAAGTCCCATTGATTTAAGCCTGGGGACTGAATTCGTTTTCAAGAAGCTCTTGGGGACTGCATTTTAGTGATGTTTGGAACCAAAGGCAAAAGGGGGAGGACCAAAAATACCACCACACGCACATTTGCGCAAATCCTTCTAAAAGTGAAAAACCAGCCCGCAAATCTGAGGAATCTACACAACTTGGAAAAAGCCAGTCGGCTGCAGAATCTCAGAACAAATTCATAGAAAACCAAACTCATTTAAATCTGTGGTGGATTTCTATGACATCTCTAGTCAGCGTACATAAATAGTGTGCATCCGTTCCTTCACACACCTGTCTCACTGGAGTAGCAAACGTTCAGATGAATATTATACAATTTAGAACAATCAACACCCCCAGATCAGCAGCATTCCATTGTAATAAAGTGAGGGAGCTAAGCAAAATAGATCTGCCTAGTTATTAATTTGCTATCAATTAAAAGAATTTATAAACTGCCCTTCAACTTTTCAGGTGCCAGGGCAATGTACAAGACGTGTGACTACAGATAGGCATATAAATACCAAATGCAATAAAAACACAAATATTGTCATTCAAGGTGTTGAGAGGCAACCAATACAATAAACCAAACAAGACAACTAAGGCCAGATTTACACCAAGCAGGATACAACAGTTTGAAAGTGGTTTGAAAATGGTATATGGAATGAGTCATGAGTCCCAACAGTTGTCAGTGCACTTCAATACTGTTATAAAGTAGTAGTGTACATCCTACCTTAAATTCCAGAACAGTTTTAACCTGGTGCCAGGATGAATGCAATGTCAGTGCCAGATGGATCTTTAAATGGGGGGGGGGGGATGATTCACAAAGGGGGGCGCAATGCATTGAAGGTATTTGTAGGAAAGCCTACAGATCCAAAGGCACAAAGGTTTGGGTTCCAACCACTCTTTTCTACTTTTCAAACTGTGTTTGGCTTATTAGACATGAATTTTGTATCACCTAAAATAAGGTATGGGTGATATTAAACTGGTGTTAAGAACCTAGTTTACAAATCCCATGGACATCAAAGGACATGCAAATACGTGGGACTTAGATGCTGGATTGTGCATAAAGTGACTTCAGAAACAGCATAGAATGTTGGGTTTCACATACATCAGCCAAACTAGATGTTTGTAGGAGTCCTGGTTCAGAACAAGCAAGATCTTAAAAAAAAAAAATCATAGAAAATCGAGGGTTTGAGCAATTGCTCTGATTTTTTTTCACAAAAGACCAGCCAGATACCATCTTCAATGTCCCACAAGTTTCAAGTTTTTATCTTTAAAAATGAAGACGTTACAGCAGGGGGTGGGGCTTTTGGGGGACCCCTTATAACTTTTTAATTTGAAAAGATAGAGACATGAAACATTTTGGACATTGCATATTGGATCTTGCTAATCCTGGCTCCCCAAGTTTCAAGTCATTATAATTTCAAATAAAAAAGTTATGCATGTGTTTCCCCCAATGCAAGCCTACGGGGGGAAAAAGCAGACAACAAGATGACAGCACGGAGGCCTGGTCAACCAGCTCTCAATAAAGTTGCACGATCTTTAATAGATTCATATAAAATTGAGGGTTGGAGGGATCGATCTCAAATTTCATACACATACTTAGGCATGCCTCATAAGCACTGTGACCAAGTTTCAAGCCTCTAACTTTTAAAATACAGAAGTTATAAGTTTATTTATATGCCAGTCCGATAATCCGATATAATCGGGCTGAAAATTTCCGGATCGGATATTTATCAGAAGTTTTTCTATTGTATTGTTATTGTTAATTAGATGTCCAATAACGACCTGATTGTATCATTATCGGACATTTTAACAATACGATACACATCCCTACTCCCTTCCCCATGAACCTTTTCTTCCTCAGCCATGATAAACATGCAACTGTGAAGTCCATCTCAAGAAATGCCCTCCCCACCCTTTTGTTTATTAGACGTTTAGTGAAAAACAGTGTTCCCAGGCTTTCATCAAATATGAAGTTTGGCCACAGGAGAAAACAGATATTTTTTGCTAGTATGCTATTATTATTAATGTTGTCAAAACTGCAAAGCTATTTAAATGTATTTACAGTAGGTTCGAACCAGTAGTGCCCTTCTGAAAATGGAACAAGGCCTTTAATCCAGAAAAAGGTATTTGGATCCAGTGATGGCTTCCATGAACAAAAATGGGAGAGCAGGCAATTGTAGACAATTCCCCCTCCCCTCTGTACTCCACATACAGGCTCAATTCGGACGACACGATAGTCAATGGTGGGTTGACTAACCCTA
This sequence comes from Anniella stebbinsi, assembly GCA_029215795.1. Lineage (NCBI taxonomy): Eukaryota > Metazoa > Chordata > Lepidosauria > Squamata > Anniellidae > Anniella > Anniella stebbinsi. The sequence goes on along the minus strand of JARDYH010000002.1, from coordinate 106,831,707 downwards.
ACCCTAACCCTAGGAGGTACTCCCCAAACAACATGGTAATAAATAATCAACTGTGGTGTGAGTTAGGATCAGTGCTGAGTTGACTATGGCAGCATTGGAATAACACAATAGTCAAAACAACTGACAATTGTTTCCCCCACACCAGTTGTTTATTGTGTCGTCCGAAATGAGCCAGTGTCTCCCATGCTGTCTGGAAAATCCCCCAACCCTCTAGAGACCACTTCTGGGGAACACGGGAAACTGAAGGGTGAAAGGAAAGCTCAACCAAGACTGACCCATTCTGTGAAGAGTGAGAGCTCTAGTCACATGCCCAACTCAGTGTAGTGTTTGTGATAGGCCCATTCTTTGAGCCAGGCCAGGATTTATGAATGACCTGCAATTAAGCACAGATAATCCATCCCAGGTTTTGTAGCAGGCTGGCAATGCAAAGGCCAGTCTGCCTGTAGCCGCCTGCAAAGAAGGAGCACTAAAATAAATGACTACCACCTAAGTTTTGTGTGGAACGAGATTCCTGTTTCCAAGGGTCCTAGGTCTGTGGACCTTTTAAAGAAACCTATTGACCAATAACAACTGGAGATGGGCAGGTTGTCCCCCCTGGTTTAAAGCATCAGACTGGCAGCGCTGAGCTGAAAACAACTGAATGAAATTTAGTAGGGATAAATGCCAAGTTCTACACCTAGGAAAAAGAAACCAAATACACAGTTACAAGATGGGGGATACTTGGCTCAGCAATACTACAAGTGAGAAGGATCTTGGAACTGTTGTAAATCACAAGCTGAATATGAGCCAACAGTGTGATGTGGCTGCAAAAAAAGCAAATGCTATTTTGGGATGCATTCATAGAAGTATAGCTTCAAAATCATGTGAGGTACTGGTTCATCTCTATTTGGCATCGGTTAGGCCTCATCTTGAGTACTGTGTCCAGTTCAGCTGTTCCTGCAATGTTCTCTTTGCTGGATAGCAATAATAAGGCATCATATTTCTGTTTTCTGAAATGGCACTGCCCATACACAAGAGGAAGGCACCAGCAGGTTCAGGGGAACTCTGAGGTTTGCAGAAGTATAAAAAGTCTTTAGGAAAAAGAAATCAAAAGAGGAGGGGGATCCAAAACAGCCCAGTTGAGAAATGAGTGCACTCAGCATCCACAGAATGCTGACTGACAGGGGGGAATGGAAAAGTCTCTCTCTCTCTCTCTCTCTCTCTCTCTCTCTCTCTCTCTCTCTCTCTGTGTGTGTGTGTGTGTGTGTGTGTGTGTGTGTGTTTGTGATGGAGTATCCTGAGATGGGGGACACTATACTGCAATACTGCAAAATTAATAAATCTGTTATATTTCCTGTTATCATAAGAAAAAAAAATCCTCTGATGATCCCACACTACATGGGTTGGTAGATGGCAGATGAACAGATGTTTGGGACTTCAACTCCCAGAAGCCCGTATCAATAGTCAGGGATGCTGGGAGTTGCAGTCCAAAACATCTGCGATCTACTTTCTGCCATCCCCTGCCCCAGAAGATGCTATTTTTCTTAATGAGACATTTCAAGAAGTGTTGATTTTCCCATAGTAAAACTTTCCAAACAAAATCATGGTGTTTAAAAGGAGCAAAGTCTCAAGGATACATGATATAAGTCTTTGCTTCTAATAGACTTGTAAATTAGAACATTTGTGCCCAAACATATACATCAATATTAATTTCTCCTTTAGGGTATGTAAGCACTTTTCAGAAACCACTCATAATTTATAGCAAATTAAATTTTAGCAACTTCATTTCTTTCAATATAACTTTTTTGAGGGATGGGTGGGGATTGACATGAATTTCCCAGTTGTTTGAAATTGTGCTGATTGCTGATGATCACTGATGAGCAAATCTGATAACCAAAGGATAAAGGACAGAGATGCATTCATTCTCCTGAAGTCTCTTGAGGTCATTCTTAGAGAAGGCAGTTAAGATGAATATGAAATTATCCATTATTATTTTAAAAAAATGTTATTTATTATTATGTCTGCCCCATAAAATGTTGCAATAGATTTCTTACAGTACAGTCCTAGAGTGTCATCAGATGACCATTTTATTGCACACACGTTACTGAGTAGTCATGGATTTTTGTGGGTCCTATTCATGACATTCTTCACTTCCCATGTGTCTCCTGCCCCTTCTTGCCTTCTTCCTGTGATACATCCCCCAGTGACTCCAAATCATGTTTAGAGTTGGAATTTCCCACTATCTCCTGCTGTGTGCAAGAAAAGCAGTGTGATGAAAACAGCTCACTGAATGTTGTTTACTTCCTCTTTCCTCTGTCTGAGAAAGAGGAAGTAGTATTACAGAACAAAAGCAAGGATGGAGAAGCTACATTAGGGAAGCATGATTTTCCCCTACCCAAATCTCATGGAGCTCCTAATCATGTTTACACAGAAACCTGCCCCATTGTATTCAATGAGGCCTTCTCCCAGGTAATTGTGCATGGGATTACAGCTTTAGGTTTATGTAGGTCTTACTTCTGAGTAGATACGTATAAGATTGTGCTGTAAGTCTTTATTGGTGTAATCCTATGGGTTACATTCTGGGTACTCATAAGCCCCTAAACTTGGGGACTTACAAGTATCCAATGCAGGGCAGATGGAGGATGGAGGGGATCTTCTCCTACATGCTCCGTCTGCCCTGCAGTTGTTGCTTAAATCCACAATTTTGAGTGTCTACCTGGGGAGCTTTGGAGTGGGAGGGGGAAGCCATGCATCACATAGGAAGCTGTCTAAAGCAGGTTCTGTGGTCTCCTCCCCTCCCCAGCCCTGAAGACGCTCCTTTTTCACCTTCTTCATGCTCAGTTTTATGAGCACAGAGAGTCAGCTGCCATGGTTCACTCTTTGCTGGCTGTGAAGGGGAGGAGGAGGTGGGGAGTGTTGTTTCCTGGCTCCAAGGTCAAAGCGCTATATATGAGCTTGGAGCCAGAAAACTGGGAAAAAAATCCTATATTCCCACAAACACTGTCTAGGGAACATATGATTGATCCCCAAAATGTTGATTTTGCTGCATTGGAAGATAGCAGTTATCCTTCTGAAAAAACAGTGTAAATAAATAATGATCCTATTCAGATGACACACTAAGCTACTGTGGTTAAGCATTTTGAGCTAAACGTTATGGCTTAGTGTGTCATGTGAACCATGACTTAGCATGACATGTGAACCATTCCTAACCATGCTGGCTATATAACCATGGTTTAAGCACACTCACTAACCATTTGGTGCCAAAGGGTTGGCAGCTTAACCATGGCTTAGTGTATTGTCTGAACAGGCCCATCATACTCTCATTTTCCTTATTTTTATATGTTCAGCCCATAAACTTGTCCAGAACTGTCCTCCTAATGTGACTCAAAGGTCTACAAAAGGTCTTGCACACATCTTACCAATGGACATAACAATGCACCATTTGTTTTCTGTACTCTTGAACTACCTTAGCATAACCTGAATCTGTAAAGCCTTTTTTTAATTATGGATACTCCAATACGAGTGGTTAAAGAGCAAAGCTAAATACCACTTGTGATGATTACTATGAATGGATTTGTCAACCTTGGTTTTGCTGAGAATGTTGGTTTTTGAGGTCAAGGTTACTCCCTCCTGTTTCTACATGAGCTTGTGATTCATTCATTTATTTATTTATGGAAGGAAAAAATCTGTACTGAAATCTGTACCTTTTTTATTGCATTTCTGTGAGGTGTGATTTGCCCATAGGGGTTACTTTTATATACACTAATGTTAATATACCCAAACCCTTCAATATAATCTAGGACTCCATCACAGACAATTCATCAATTAAAAAAGGTTCAAATTATGATAATTTGTTTTTCTAAACCACTTAGGATCCTGTAACACTAAATACATTGGGATGCTCAGGATTGCACTAGATTAGGGTGACCAGATAAAATCCAGGTCAGGGCTCATGTAACTTTAACAGTTGTAGAGAAAAGGGAATTTCAGCCAGTGTCATTTGTATGCAATTAGTTCCTGGTGAAGTTCTCTCTTCATCACAACAGTTAAAGGTGCATTCACTATACTAGAGTGCCCATATACAAAAGAAGGCAGGGCCCCTGCAACTTTAACTGTTGTGATGAAGAGGGAATTTCACCAGGAACTAATTGCATACAAATGACACTGGCTGAAATTCCCTTTTCTCTACAACTGTTAAAGTTACATGAGCCCTGACCTGGATTTTATCTGGTCACCCTACACTAGTTACTCAACTTATTACTAAATATGTAGCTAAAACAATCAGATATTGTTACATATGACATTCATTTAACTCTGTTAAATGTGAGATAGCACTGTGTGCCCAATAGCACATATTTGCAGATAAATACCGTCTATCAAATATTGATATTAAATATCACTGGCTATTTAATTGATACACCTATCAAATATTTGGTGATAATTCTTCCAATATTTGTGTATTCATTGAATACCTGAAATTAATATTTAATATTCAGAGACTATTTTTCTTCTGTATTTTTATGCTATATTTTATTATCTTATGAATTGTTGTAAACCACCCAGAACGCACAAGAGAAATTTCGGGAGCAAATCCATTCCAGCTAACACATTTGGTTTACAAGATTTATTTATTTTGCGCTATTACTTCATTTTTTTTCAACCATACTTCAATTGTGCAATGCCTGCAGCCTGTTGATCCATACTGTGTTTGTTCCAAAGCAAACAGTATTGACTTTTCAAAGTGGCCAGTGCAGCACTTTGAAAATGTTAATCACAGCAAATCCAAAACAGGAGGAGGGGGAATCTTCCGTCCTCTGCTCTTCCTTGGAAGAGACTGACACAAAACATGTTTTGGCATGTACCCTCATTTGTAATGAAGAATGTAGAACAGGGATTGGGAAGCTCAGGCTTGGGGGGGTCAGGCCTGACCTCCTAGGACCCCATTATGGTTCTCTGGGTTTCTCCAGAAGGTCACACCTACTTACCCCTTTCCACCATTCCCTGCTAGGGGGTGAGGGGAAAGTTGGTTTACTGGCTTTTGTGCAGTTTTTCACCCGTATTCTAAAAAGCTGAAATGCCTCTCCTAAGACTTGGTTGCTGTTGGCAGAAAAAGATTTAAACTACAGTGTGTGTGTGTGTGTCATTTAGGGTGACAATATGGAAAGGAGGATAGAGCTCCTGTATCTTTAACAGTTGTATTGAGAAGGGAATTTCAGCAAGTGTCATTTGTACTAGGGGTGTGCATGCTCGAAATTATTATTATTATTATTATTATTATTATTATTCCATTTAAATACCGCCCCATAGCTGAAGCCACATAGAAATTATTGTATTGTATTGTTATTGGAAATCACTTCAAATTTTTTTTGGATTTGATTATATTAAACGTTTATTGTATCAAATCGTATCGGATATCCAATATTTAATTCGGAGCCCTATTTTGCACTGCAGAATTAATTTTTGAGACAGAAAGCCCTAAAAGTTCAGTATTTTAAAAGTTACAGACTTGAAACTTAGTCACAGTGCTTATGGGGTATGCCTAAGTATGTGTATGAAATTTCAGAACAATCCCTCCAACCGTGTATTTTATATAAATTTTTAAAACATCATTTAACTTCCGACAGCTCAGAATGACAGCTCGCCATGTGGATTCAGAGATCTGTCAAAAAAGGTACACAATGGTTAAACAAATCGTATAAAATACAGGGCTGGAGGGATTGTTCTGAAATTTGGCACATATATGTAGCAACATGTGCCAGACATGTGTATTAAATTTCAGATCAATCCCTCCAACACTCGATTTTATAAGAATTTTTTAAACATCGTGCCACTTTATTGACAGCTGGTTGACCGGGTCGCCATGCTGTCAAAATACTTCTTGTCTGTTTTTTCCCCATGGGGTTGCATTGGGGGAAATACATGCATAACCTTTTTATTTGAAATGATAATGACATGAAACGTGGGGAGCCAGGACTAGCAAGATCCAATCTACAATGTCCAAAAAGTTTCATGTCTCTATCTTTACAAATTAAAAAGTTATAGGGGGTCCCCCAAAAGCCCCACCCCCTGCTGTAACTTCTTCATTTTTAAAGATAAAAACTTGAAACTTGTGAGACATTGCAGATGGGTTCTGGCTAGTCATGTGTGAAAAAAATTCAGAGCAATTGCTCAAACTTTCGATTTTATATGCATTTCTTAAAGATCGTCCTAGTTCTGACAGCTGGTTGACCGGGCCTCCGTGTTTCTTTCGTCCTCACCTCAGAAGGTGATGAGGGGTGTTACTCCTTCCAGGTGCCTCACAAGTCCAACTGCAATTTGTACCCCACTCCAAGGTTGCACAGCCCTCAAGGGTCTTGAGCATGGCCAGTCAGGTGCATCAGGATGTTTACCTAATTGTCACCCTGCCTTGACCCCTCCTGCTCTCCTCAGCCAAATGTGGCCAAAACAAGCAACCTAACCAGCATCTCACTAACAATGGCAGCCAATCAGAGCCGGTTCAGTGTAGAGCAGGCAACCGACCCCCACCAGCCCAACCAATCATCTGATGAGACATTAATTACTTCTCTGACCCAAGAAAAGCCAACTGGCTAATCCCACATGGAAATAGGGAGGGTGGTTGGAGAGCTACCAGAAGAGAAAGAGGGTCTGGCTTGGGGTGGAGCCTCCTTAAATACGCCAGGCTCCATGCCTCCCTACATCTGCCACAATGTTCTCTGCCACGTTATGGATAACATTCCTTCTCCTTCCTCTTCAGACAGCTCAGAAATGGCATCCCCGCCCAGATCTGCAGACCAGGCTGGAAATTGTCTTATTTGCACTTACTATACAGTGTAATAAAATAATCAATCAACATCCTTATACATGTATAAAAGTGATATCTTCCATTTTTTTCATCCTGTTTCCACATCAGTTTGTGATTTCTTAAAAGCGTGGGTGACAATTTGAATACATTTTCATGCACATTTCTCCAACTATATGCATTTTGTAGGGATGTGCACTGGATCGGATCCGATCCACGATCCGAATCCGATCCAGTGGGAAATCGGATAAATTATCCGATTTCCGATCCGACAGCTGGATTGGCCGATCCAGTCCGAACCAATCCAAAAAAGCTCCGATCCGGTTCAGGCGGATCAGCAGATCGGCAAGCGCCCGCTGGCGGCCACCGCCGCTTCCATTGGCGGGCGCCAGCGGGCGCCCGCCGATGAAAGTGGACAACGGGGGGGGGGTGCGGAGGGGAGGAGGGGGGCGCTTACCTTTGAGGGACGTCCTCTCCCATCCGGCACCGGCGGCTACTACCAGCGGGCTCCGCGGCCTGCTCCAGGATGGCGCGCCGAGGGATGTCATCACCCGGCGCGCCACTCTAGAGCAGGCCGCAAAGCCTGCTGGCAGTAGCCGCCGGTGCCGGACGGGAGCGGACGGCCCGGAAAGGTAAGGAGTGGCAGGGGGGAGGGGGCTTACCCCCCCGGGGCTGTCCGCTTCTATCCGCTGGCGCCCGCGGGCACCAGCGGATGGAAGCGGACGGCCCGGGGGGGGTAGGGAGCGCGGACGGCCCCGGGGGGGAGGGAGTTAGGCCCCCCTGACCTACCCGCCACCATTTTTTCCTCATAGACTTGCATTGCAATGAAAGTCTATGGGGAAAAAAATGGCGGCCGATCCAAAAATCGGACGTCCGAGTTTTGGATCGGGATCGGACTCGATCCGGTCTGGGGGGGCTCTGATTTTGTCCGATCCGGGACAAAATTGGTGGTCCCGATCCGGGTCCCGATCCGATCCGGGGGGGTCCATGCACACCCCTAGCATTTTGTGCATAGTTGTGCCTAATGTGTGCTTTTTAGCGAGCAATTTCCTCTGACATAATAAATTTTTCTATGTTGCTTGCTCTGATGTTCCCTTTAAATCAGTGGTCTTCAACTGGTCCAGACATGAGACCCACCTCAGACTCCCAACCTGCAATATGGGACCCACTTTCACAATATTCTCCATACCCAATATGGCAGCAACAGCTTCGCCATTACCCATTTGGACTGATCTCGTGACCCACTTTTGGGTCATGACCCATCTGTTGAAGACCACTTCTTTAAATAACAATATATTGATTTTTATAGTATTTTGGACCATGTGCTGTACTATTACGGGTTATTTTTCCTCTCATTCTTAGCAGTAGAATTTTTATTTATTTATTTTCAACATCACATGCATCCAACAAATGCAAACCAGAGCTCTCCAATTCTGAATGCATTGAGGCTGCAATCCTATACTCACTGAGAGTGAATCCCATTGAACTCAATGTGATTTAGTTCGGAGTAGACATGCATAGGATTGCACTGCAATTGTCCTACATTTAGACATTGGCCATGAGGCATTTAGATGACAATCAGCTTAAGGATACCAGCAAAGTAATCACATGAGGTCAGGTCAGCGTTATTAGACACAACACCAGTTGGAAGTGCCAATTAGACTAGAATTACAGGGAAGGCTAAAAAAGGATGAATGGGTTAAATTCATAGATTTAGACAAATCATGGAGAGGGATGCAAATCTTAAAAGCAAACTCAACCCACTTGAACTATTTCATTAGAGAAGTGTGAAGATATTAACAGGATTTGTCCATCCCATTTCCATTTCTAGCATTTGGACTCCACAACATTTCATGCCAATTTCTGGGACCAGCATTTTGAAGAAGCAGCTGCACTCACAGTGTTGCTGAAAGGCCAGTCTTTATCAAAACGTTAACTCCAATGGCGCTAAGATGGTCTCATGCTATGGCTTGCCTGGCATTTCGCGTATGCTAGAAACACACCCAGCAGTTATATATCCATTTTCAGTTTAGTAAGCTGCTAGAAATATGGCTGAGAGACATGGATGTCCCTTATGCCTTACATTAGTCACAGATCAGTGAATGCCCCTCTCAAGACACAAATGGACAAATGATTCCTCCTGGGCTGTGTAGTGAAAAATAGACTGTAAAGCATTTTCTCTTAATAATAATATAATAATAACGATTTATTTCTTATCCGCCTCTCCGTCTAGATCGAGGCGGAGAGGCGGAGATCCCTTGGAGAAGCTGTGTGTGTGTGGTTATCACATCAATTTAATCACCTTATACAATAATATATTATTGTATAAGGTGATCAAATTCACCTTATGTAGATAAGAATATATGAGAAATTCTGCAGTCTTCTTCAGTACATTAAAAGCGCAAAAAATGTGTTACTGTGCATCCATGTGCCTTTGGAATTTAGTTGCATTAAAAACTCTTGAGGAAAGGAGAGGGTGCGGCACCCAAAGAGACCACTTGGGTTACTAGATGAGCCACAGCTCTCCACAGCTAACAGAGGTTCTGTATTATTATTATTATTATTATTATTATTATTATTATTATTATTATTATTAAATTTATATACTGCCCCATAGCCAAAGCTTTCTGGGCGGTTTACAAAAATTAAAAGATTGAAAAGATTACGTAGCTTTTAGCAGCTACATAACAAGTAGAATTCCCTCTTCTGAAGTTGGGTATAAATTAAAAGCAGTGCTGATTACATAGAGCCAGCAATCCACTGATGTGGTGGTAACATAAGATGATGATGATGATGATGATGATGATGATGATGATGATGATGATGAATGTATTATCTTTATATTCCAACTTTCTTCCGAGAAGCTCAGAGTGGGATACAAGTTTCTTCTCCCCATCATATCCTCAGAATGATCCGATGAGGTAGGTTAAGATGAGAAACTGTGATTTTTTCAAAGTCATCCACTGAGAACTTCATGGCTTAATGGAGATTTGAATCCTGAAATCCCAATCTTAATCCAACACTCTGTTGTTGTTGTTGTTGTTGTTGTGGTCACATTTATAACTCACCTTTTCCTCCAAGGAGCCCAAGGCAGCATACATGATCCTCTTCCTCTCCATTTTATCCTCACAACAACCCTGTGAGTTAGGTTAAGCTGAGAATCACTGACTAGTCCCAAGTAACCCAGTGAGCTTCACGGCTGAGTGGGGACTTGAACCCAGGTCTCTGTAGCCCTAGTTCACCAGTATAGCCAAGGCACCACACTGGATGGCTTAAACAACACTTTATTTATTTACAAGATTTATATACTGCTCTATATGTAAGATTCCCAAGGGATGAACAATTAAAAAAGAAAAAAAAACATGGATCAAAATACACAATTAAAATATTTGAAATCAATTTATTCCAATAAAATCAGGGCTGGTCAATCTTGGAAGGTTTGTTTAAATAAAATCAGCCTTCAGCAGCCCCCAAAATAATAATAATAATAATAACAATAATAATGACGATAATAATAATAATAATTTTAAAAGTTGGTGCCTAAGTATAGGAGAATTCACCCACATCTGATTCATTAGATGCTTGCCCTGGCGCTGCTTCCGTTCGCTCAGCAGCCATTTGCTCTCACTCTGGTAATTAAGTATGTCCCCCCCATTTACTCAATGGGGGAAATGTGTAATTTCCAGAGCCTCCACTGTGCATGACAATGGGGGTCCATAAATTGTGCATTTCCCCCGTTACATAAATGGGGCCTTTACGGCTGCCATTTATGCAATACGGAAAATACGTAATTTCTGGAGCCTCCATTGTGATGCAAAATGGAGGTTCTGGATGAGGGCAGACTCCATCAGACTCCTGGACTCAGTCAGGCGCTCACAACATTCCTACTGGTGCCTGTCTGACATCAACAGACAGGGAGTTCCATGATGCCTGAGCCAATACACTAAAGGCTCCACTCTGAATGGATTCCAACTGGACTGCAGACCCTTGTGGAATCACCAAGAATAACTCATCTGATGACTTCAGTGACCAGGCAGCCTGGTATGGGAGAAGGTGCTCTCTCAAATATGTGCTTAATATGGCATTTATATAGCATTTCAAAGCATTCCACTGCTTTGTAATTTTGATAACAACACTGTAATGTCATGTGGTATTATTGTTATCCCTATACTGAAAATATGTCAGCTGAGAACACAATGAGCTGATATCGAATTGGGAACTCCCTAGCTTTTAGCCTGTAGAATATACAAATGGACATTTCTTTGAATGAATGGAGTAAACATGTCCAGGTTATATCTGCTCAAAATTATCCTGTTATTTTAGAAGTAAAAAGTGGTGCACAGCTATATGTCCACATGAGTATCCCAAAAGCAGATGGCTGACTCCTATACCTCATATTTTCAAATCTTTTAAAATCAAAGGTCTCTGTGCAAATATTAGCCTTTGGAAAAATCAAATATTGTATTGATTCTCCCTAGAATATTTTGTTTCCCTGTTGCCTTCTCCAGTGAAGCAAACATTATTCTGTTCCAAGATAGTCTACAATGTTTGAATGGTTGTCACCTGACCAGATTGTTGACAATTTGGATTACAAAGATCCTCTCCTCTCCTCTGTATAAATAGATGAAATAAATCATGCTTTCTCATGCTGGTGATGCAGAAAGGAGAAGAATGTTATATTTATATTCTGTGCTTGTTGGGAATTTTTAAAAAAATGATGGTAGAAAGGAGAGTTCAGTTCCTCACCCAGAACACAGGCAATGATTCTGTTCAGATGACACACAGTGGCCTAATCCACACCAAGCAGGATATAGCACTATGAAAGCAGTACGACAGCGGTATATAAGAGGCAGGAGCCATACTACTGCATTATAGTGATATTGATTTGCACTGACAACTGTTGGGGCCCTTAAGACACATACCATATACCACTTTCATACCACTTCCATAATGCTATATCCTGCTTGGTGTAGAACTGGCCTAAGCCATGGCGCTTAAGCATTTTTAACTAAACATTATGGCTTAGCATGTCATGTGAACCATGACTTTCATGTGAACCATTTCTAACCATGCTGGCTACATAACCACTGTTTAAACATGCTCATTAACCATTTGCTGTAAAAGAGATAGCAGATTAATCACGGCTTAGTGTGTTGTCTGAACAGCCCAAAAAGACTGAGCAAGAGGCTGGCTGGCTGTGGTGTTAGCAGAGTAGGACTTCAGGGCAGATGTCCAGGGCCCCACTTGGCAGAATGAGCAGCAGGGCCTCTAAATGCAGCACATTTTGAATAAGTGAAGCCATAATGGGATACCATTTAAAGCAGGAGTGCAGAATCGTTTTCAGCCCAGGGACCAGATTCCGTTCTGGAGAAGCTTTGAGGGGGCTCGTTTCAGTGGTTGCCAGGGCTAAAGGCAAAAGGAGTGGGCCCATCAAACCCATCAAAAATCCAAAAATGTTGGGAAACGGCCCAATGACTGGTGGTTGAGAGAAAGGTAGCGGGGCCAGAGGAAGGGGGCATAGTTATCATCAGGGGATGATAACTACGCCCCACACCGCCCCCACGTCCCCGCGCCGCCCGCCCCCGCGCCCCCCCCACGCCCCCACGCCGCCCCCACGCCCCCATGCCACCCCCCCACCCGTGCCGCGCCACCCGTTTTTGCTGAAGATTTTAAAAACATTTGTTAAAAACAATTCAATCTAAAAAATAGTATATATATATATATATATATGATCATACTCGTCCTGTTTGTAATTTTGTAAAGAACATTTGAACATGTTCAACTGTAAAAATCACAGTTGAACATGTTCAAAATGATCTGTGCATCAGACCAAGAGATATTTAGGGTGGATACTTTTGAAATTAAAGCCCTGTATGATAAACAATCATACAATCCTGAGAAAGTGGATATATAACAAGATATCACTCATAACTCCTTAAGCGTTGGGGTAAACCACATTTTATTATACATTTTCTTAATCCTCATTAAAAAATGCAACTTTTTTGTTCTTGAGTATTCTTTCGAAAGTCGTAAATCATGGATAAACGTCACACAAAACCAATGTGAACACTGATTTTATACGTTCAAATGAAATTATCTCAAAAACTAATGGAGTTTAAAAATTATCATAACCTCAGTTGGACAAATATAATGCTTACCTTCATTTTCCCCACTTGAATGGCTGTCTTGGCTAGGCTGTGGATACATTAATATAGTCTAGCCAGGCCTGAGAAAGGCGATCAAACAGAAGAGGAAATTTCTATAAAATAATTAACATTTTGCTCACTATATGCAAGGGGGAGGAAATAATTTGAGATGAGTTCTCTAGAGGCTCATCCAATGTAAAAAAAAAAAAAAGGAGTGAACGAATGAATGAAAAGAAATTAGAACAGAGAAAGTTTGTATCAGACAGTTGGAAATTTAATAGTTTTACCAGGGATTATGACCTGAAGGCTTCATAGAGACATTTCTTTTCATGATGTTTGAGATGATCTCCCGGTATATGCAGATTCAGTGTTCATGCTGGCACTGATAGGCCTGACATCTGCTATTGGAACTTTAGTGGTTTATGAGATGGTGTGTTGATGCGACTCTGCCTCCAGCAGTAGAGCCCAGAAGGAATGTCTGCCTTATTTCCAAGAAAATATTGGAGAGTTGTGCTCAGAAGCAGTCCTCAACCTGCTTATCCGATCTAGAGCAGTTCAGGTACTATGGCCAGATCTACACCAAGCAGGATATAGTGGTGTTAAAGTGGTATATAAAAGACAGGAGCCACACAACTGTTGGGGCCCATTGACACATACCATATACCGCTATATCCTGCTTGTTGTGGCTCCTGCCTGTTTATATACTGCTTCCATACAGCTTTCACACCACTATATCCTGCTTGGTGTAGATCTGGCCTATGTTTAGTTAGGGCTGCCAATCAGTAGAAATGCTTGTTTTTAGTCAATTCACCCATCCCTTGAATTTTAAGTCACTCCTTGCAGAATCAATTAATCTAATGAATTACGCTTTGCTTTACCATGTCCAAAAATGTATGTGAGAATCCATTCTTGGTGCAGGCCCAGTGTAGAGTAGTTACAAGGGAGTCCATTTAGACTGCAGACCTAGGGTCCCTCCAAGGGGACATTGGATTCTTTTGGATCACTTCCTTTGAGGGCAGAAAGAGAGGTCTACTCTTGGATCCTATCCAAGGATTGTTCTTGGATTACCCACCCCAGTCACTGTGGAAACCTTTTTGACAGTTCTTCCTTGACATCAGAATTCCAACATCAGAAAGGGAAGACATGAAGCATGCTGGGAGTGGGCCAATGGGCATGCTGTGAGAAGCTGTGGGCCAAAGGATCCTCAGCCTTCCTGACCCCCAAACCAGCTGCTGATCTACAGAAACCCTGGAGCCGATCTACATCCATTTCTTCCTGTTGGTATCAATGGAAGGAAATTTAAACACACACACAAATGCTGGTTCCAATGGGAGGAAATTTATTAATTTTGGGTTTTTTTAAAAAAAAAAACAGCCATGATGAGGGAGAAAGTGGAAATCCTGTTCCTCCCTCTTTTCTGCCCCACCAGGCTCATCCCAACAGAAATTTGGATTTGTCAGAAGCTCCAATATTGGAGCTCTGAAGACTCCACAATGATAGGTAGGAAGATTTTGCTCATAACGCTAAATAACTGCACCACATACTTATTGCTGTAGCTGGGCTAAATGTGTTCTAAATTTATTTTAATACATTCATTTTGACCTACCTTACAGGGTCATATGGACTTACTGACTTGATGTTCATAAAGTTTTTTGCACTTTCTAAAAGTGTTATGTAAATGCTACGTATGAACATACAGAATTTCCAGGACCAGTTCAGGCTCCTTTTTTTTTTTTTAACCTATAGAGCAACTCTACACAGTTTAGGACCTGATGGAACCTTCTCTCATATGTTGTCTACCTGTGCTATATTGTCATCTATGCACCTTCTGTCTGTAGTCTGAAAGATGGCCATGAGGGGGGGGGCTTTTTGATGGTGGCATGTGGCTATACGAATGCATTTCCTAGGGATGCTTGTCTGGTACTTACGTTGTTGTCTTCCTGACACTAGGCTAATGTCCATCCCCTCCCTGGCCTTTTAAGATCTTCTTCTTTAGTCCCTATGGTATGTGATGGTGTTTTCAGCTCCTGTGCTTACAGGTTCTTCGTAGCTTCTGCAATTTGTATTGCATTTAACTGTGCTGGTATTTGGGCTTTTATGAAAAGTTGGAATTTTAAAATTTATTGTTTATTTTAATATATCTATATATCTTATTGTTATATTTTAATCTGTGTTTGTACAGCACTTAGATTTGTCTTTTATAGGGGTCTAACAAATTAAAAAATGTTATGACCCTTATTTAAGAGTTACAACTTTATTTCATTTATTCCCTCTGTCACCATTGCCATCAATCACCATCCTTTTCCTGTTACACCACTGAGAGCCTGAGTACATTTAGATCCCAGATTGATAGTAGCCCTGGCATGGGTATATAGCTGGCAAGAAAAGAGAAGATGAGGAGGAATAGAACTGAGCGACAGAAGTTATTACAATGCAAAATGCTGGTAGCACCAGTTTATTTGGGCAGTGAGAAATATAGCAACAGAAAATGGTAATACATAAAGAAAAGCAGTTTGTTGCAGATAGAAGCCAAGTGGAGGTCACAGTATCAAAAATCTTTTTCACACCAAATGTAATAAGATTATTTATATGTGCAAAATCCGCATTCTCTGTAAGGTGGCTCTCACCTTTTCTATTTATATAGATTGTCGATTCAACAAGGAGAGGTTGCCTGGGAATACAATGAATGTTGGCTATTGGAGCCCTCAAGCTTAGGTAGAACTCTGTAAGCAGATTAAAAAGAGAAGCTAACTGAAGTCCTGTTGCTTCAATAGAACTGGGGACTGATATAAGTATTAGGGTTGCCATCATGCGTGTATTAATGAGTTTCTACTCCCTCAGCTATAACATTTGCACACTCTAACCATAGGATGCTACAGTGATGATGTCAAGGGGTAATAAGAGATGGGGGCACCCTCCCCACTATTTCCTCCTGCCTCACTAGATTTCAGTCACAAAGGTCCAATGTAGCATGAATGACCTCTGCATGTTGCTGAGAAGACTTCTGCATGTTGCTGAGACAACAACTCTTCCTGAGTGAGCTCCAGTGTCATTTTTCCTAGTCTCTCAGGCAAGCACACATTCTGACAAACTGACACAGGACTCCCAAACCAGTGAAACTTCTTTATTGCATGAAATCTTGTGGCAAAGAGATAACACACTTCAGAAATCATACAGCTGATGGTCAGTAGCTATAGGCTCCAAGAAATTCCAGAACAGTCAAAAGCTAATCACTAGTACCATGATGAGATCAACATGGTGTCACTGTTGCTATTTCCATGGTTCTGAACACAAAGGAAGGTCACACACAGGTTCCAAACCCAGATAAGGGAGGGGGATGATTCCTGACATGATCCCTGAGGCAATCAAATTCTTGAAAGTCCTAACAAACCACCCAAAGAGAGCTAGTCCAACCTCCGATCATACATTGGTAACTCAAAGGGAACATGGGCAATGCTTAAACAAGATCACGGGGAAGGTACGCCCTCAAACATGAGGAGTTTCACGTGCCACAGCTTTCAGACAGCCAACTCTTCACTGCATGAGTCCAGGCAGAGGAGAGAAAAGGTCCAATGATCAATGATCAAACCTAGTCTGCCAGTGCACTGAACTGACAACAAACAGAGGCCAGGTCTACACTATGTCCCCCCCCCCCCATGGTTGTCCCTGGGTTGTCCCTGAGCATCCATTTCAGAGCTGGGAGAATTACCAAAACAACTTCCAGCTTAGTTCTATAGAAATGTAGATTATATTAGATCTCAATGAGCCTCCATTACATCTTTCTTTGTTCTTCCATCAAATGGATCAGTTGGTATTATTATAAACCATACATGGAGCTAAAATAAACAGCAGTTTTTCCTCTCTCTCTCTCTCTCTCTCTCTCTCTCTTTAGAATTGATCAACTGGTGAAACCACCAGCAAATTTATATTCTGTACTGAATGAAAACTAGAAAGCTATGTAAAGATTCTGGCTACCCATAATCTTTTTTCTTCATTTAATTTTGCAAAAGGCCACCCATACATCCTATTATGGGGAAGCCAGAAGGAGGAGGAGGAGGAGGAGGAGGAGGAGGAGGAGGAGGAGGAGGAGGAGGTTTGCCTTACTAAACATTTATGATGTGACAGGTATCTCTCCCTCTACTCCGAGATTATGGATTTATAGAAAGATTTAACCATTTGCCAGTCTATTTTATAAACATTGTCAGCCTGATTCGTCAATCTGTCTACTGTGAGACTATTAATTCATTGCACTGTGTAAGTATTTTACATTAACATTAATGTATGACAAGATCAATGAAAGCAGAAGCCCTGTTCACTTAAAAGGGCTATAATGCATAAAAATGAATTGATTCCATTAGAGATCTTGTCCTGTATATGAAATTGTTCTCATTGATCAGTCGTCATCGTCCCCCTCGCAAAAAAAGTGTTCCTCTCTGATGAATGTTTGGCATTTCTATGACTAGCTGGCTAGTTATTTCATTACTAGACGCGTTAAAACCAAATATACACAAACACATGAACAACCAGTCTTCCCAATACAACCAGAGTGCTCTGCATGTCTGCATGGGGGGTGGGGAAGTTTCCTTCTGTTAAATGCCCTTTGGATTTGGCCTTGTATGTGTACAAAATCATGGATTAAAAGGATCTCCACCTGACACCCAAGGGTGGGCATATGATGTTCTTGTGGAATCATAGTTTCACATGTACTGTTGGTAGTAGTATGCAGAAACCACAAGATTCAATTCAGATCCTGATTTGGAAAACAGTGTGATTCTATTAGACTGGTTTTGAGGCTGTCCGTGTCACCTCAGGGTCAATTCTGAAGCAAGGTTCAGAAATCTGAAACTTTCTGTCTTCCATTGATTTTCATAGGAAACCACAAGTGGCTTTTTGAGGGCATAGAGCCTGTCAGATAAAAGATAAAATGTGATGCTCCTTTAAATTCTGTCACTGCTATTAAAATTGATTTTGGAGTGGGAAAGGAATTATAAGCCCCCACCCCAATTGACTTTGAATGGAAAAAAGAATGCATTTGGTAAAGGACTGGGAAGCTGGAACTTGAATGGGATGGATATTATGAATCCCAAACCTGGGCATGCACAAAGACAATTTTAATGCTGTGGACAAAATTTGATTTAGGTTGGCAAAAGAAATGAAGATGAAGGAAGAATCCAAACCCTTGTTGAGACTGGATGCAAGTAAAGACATTGTCTACAGTACAAATTTCTAACAAAGATGTGAGACTGACTAATAAACAACAGCAACAATAAATAAAACTTAACAACTGGAGGAAGGAGCAAGGTGAACTAAAGGGAAAGAACTGAAAAAGGTTTTAGGAAAAGGATAGATTGGAATAAGGGTAGGATTTGGGCTGGAATCAGGAAATACAGTACGTAGAACATCCCCCTTTGAAAAACCCTCTTTAAATGTTCCTGCTCAGTTGCGTCAGATAACTAACGAAGATCAGACAGCAAACTGGATGACAATATTCTAGATATCCCTCCTCCAATACACAATGTTTGCAGAGCCATAATAAACCATGATTTACCATTTATTTTATTTTATTTATTGCATTTTTATACTGCCCCATAGCCGAAGCTCTCTGGGTGGTTCACAAAAATTAAAACCATGAAATCATTTTAAAAATATAAAACAAGCCACAATCTAAAAACACAAAATATCATACAATATAAAAACACAACCAGAATAAAACCAAGCAGCAGGAATTAATACAGATTAAAATACAAATTTAAAACAGCAAGGATTAAAATTGAATTAATTTAACTGTTAAAATACTGGGAGAATAAAAAGGTCTTCACCTGGCGACGAAAAGAGTACAAAGTAGTAGGGGTGTGCACGGACCCCCCGGATCGGATCGGGACCCGGATCGGGACCTCCAATTTTGTCCCGGACCGGTTCGGACAAAATCGGAGGCCCCCCGGACCGGATCGAGTCCGATCCCGACCCAAAAATCGTACATTTTTGGATCGGCCGCCATTTTTTTCCCCATAGACTTGCATTGCAATGCAAGTCTATGAGGAAAAAATGGCGGCGGGTGGGTAAGGGGGGGCCTAACTCCCTCCCCCCCCGGGGCCGTCCGCTGTGGACGGCCCCGGCAGGTAAACCCCCTCCCCCGCGCTCCCTACCCCCCCTGGGGCCGCCTGCTTCCATCCGCTGGCGCCCGCGGGCGCCAGCAGATAGAAGCGGACGGCTCCGGGGGGGGGATAAGCCCCCTTCCCCGCCACTTACCTTCTCGGCACGTCCGGCGCCGGCGGCTACTACCAGCGGGCTCCGCGGCCTACTCTCAAGTAGCGCGCCGGGTGATGACATCACCCGGCGCGCCACCCTGGAGCAGGCCGCGGAGCCTGCTGGTAGTAGTAGGCGCCGGCGCCGGACGGGAGCCGCCGGGCCGGGCAGGTAAGGGCCCCCCTCCCCCCTCCCCCCTCCGCGCGCCCCCCTCCTCCCCTCCACGCACCCCCTCCTTACCTTTCCGGCCCGGCGGCTCCCGTCCGGCGCCGGCGCCTACTACTTCCAGCAGGCTCCGCGGCCTGCTCTAGAGTAGCGCGCCGGGTGATGACATCACCCGGCGCGCCATCCTAGAGCAGGCCGCGGAGCCTGCTGGGAGTAGTAGGCGCCGGCGCCGGACGGGAGCCGCCGGGCCGGAAAGGTAAGGGCCCCCCTCCCCCCTCCGCGCGCCCCCTCCTCCCCTCCACGCACCCCCTCCTTACCTTTCCGGCCCGGCGGCTCCCGTCCGGCGCCGGCGCCTACTACTTCCAGCAGGCTCCGCGGCCTGCTCTAGAGTAGCGCGCCGGGTGATGACATCACCCGGCGCGCCATCCTAGAGCAGGCCGCGGAGCCTGCTGGGAGTAGTAGGCGCCGGCGCCGGACGGGAGCCGCCGGGCCGGAAAGGTAAGGGCCCCCCTCCGCGCGCCCCCTCCTCCCCTCCACGCACCCCCTCCTTACCTTTCCGGCCCGGCGGCTCCCGTCCGGCGCCGGCGCCTACTACTTCCAGCAGGCTCCGCGGCCTGCTCTAGAGTAGCGCGCCGGGTGATGACATCACCCGGCGCGCCATCCTAGAGCAGGCCGCGGAGCCTGCTGGGAGTAGTAGGCGCCGGCGCCGGACGGGAGCCGCCGGGCCGGAAAGGTAAGGGCCCCCCTCCGCGCGCCCCCTCCTCCCCTCCACGCACCCCCTCCTTACCTTTCCGGCCCGGCGGCTCCCGTCCGGCGCCGGCGCCTACTACTTCCAGCAGGCTCCGCGGCCTGCTCTAGAGTAGCGCGCCGGGTGATGACATCACCCGGCGCGCCATCCTAGAGCAGGCCGCGGAGCCTGCTGGGAATAGTAGGCGCCGGCGCCGGACGGGAGCCGCCGGGCCGGAAAGGTAAGGGCCCCCCTCCCCCCTCCGCGCGCCCCCTCCTCCCCTCCACGCACCCCCTCCTTACCTTTCCGGCCCGGCGGCTCCCGTCCGGCGCCGGCGCCTACTACTTCCAGCAGGCTCCGCGGCCTGCTCTAGAGTAGCGCGCCGGGTGATGACATCACCCGGCGCGCCATCCTAGAGCAGGCCGCGGAGCCTGCTGGGAATAGTAGGCGCCGGCGCCGGACGGGAGCCGCCGGGCCGGAAAGGTAAGGGCCCCCCTCCCCCCTCCGCGCGCCCCCTCCTCCCCTCCACGCACCCCCTCCTTACCTTCCCGGCCCGGTGGCTCCCGTCCGGCGCCGGCGCCTACTACTACCAGCAGGCTCCGCGGCCTGCTCTAGAGTAGCGCGCCGGGTGATGACATCACCCGGCGCGCCACCCTAGAGCAGGCCGCGGAGCCTGCTAGTAGTAGTAGGCTCCGGCGCCGGACGGGAGCCACCGGGCCGAGAAGGTAAGTGCCCCCCTCCTCCCCCCCCCCCGCTGTCCACTTTCATCGGCGGGCGCCCGCTGGCGCCCGCCAATGGAAGCGGCGGTGGGCGCCAGTGGGCGCCCGCCGATCCGCCGATCCGCCGAACCGGTTCGGAGCTTTTTCGGACCGGTTCGGATTGGATCGGCCGATCCAGCTGCGGGATCGGAAATCGGATAATTTATCCGATTTCCCACTGGACCGGACTCGGATCGTGGATCGGGTCCGATCCAGTGCACATCCCTACAAAGTAGGCGCCAGGCAAACCTCTCTGGGAAGCTCATTCCACAGCCGGGGTGCCACAGCGGAGAAAGCCCTCCTCCTAGTGGCCACCTGCCTCACTTCCTTTGGCAGGGGCTCACGGAGAAGGACCCCTGTAGATGATCTTAGGCTCCGGGCAGGTACATATGGGAGGAGGCGTTCCTTTAGATAACCTGGCTCCAAGCCGTTTAGGGCTTTCAATGTTAGTACCAGCACTTTGAATTGGGCCTGGACCTGGATCGGCAGCCAGTGAAGTTGGAAAAGGACTGACGTAATATGGTCTCATTGGCCAGTCCCTGTTAACAATCTGGCTGCCCTGTTTTGTAACATCTGATGTTTCTGGACTGTTTTCAAAGGCAGCCCCACGTATAACGCATTGCAGTAATCCAAACGAGAGGTTATGAGAGCATGGATAACTGTAGCTAGGCTATCTCTGTCCAGATAAGGGCACAGTTGGTATATCAGCCTAAGCTGGTAAAAGGTGCTCTTTGCCACCGAGTTCACCTGTGCCTCAAGTGACAGTTCTGGATCCAAGAGCACCCCCAAACTACAGACCTGATCCTTTAGGGGGAGTGCAACCCCCTCCAGAACAGGGTGAACATCACCTCGCCGGACAGACGAACCACCCGCTAACAGTACCTCCGTCTTGTCTGGATTGAGTCTCAGTTTGTTAGCCCTCATCCAGTCCATTACCGTGCTCAGGCACTGATTCAGAACAGCCACTGCCTCACATGGGTTTGTTGAAAAGGAGAGGTAGAGCTGGGTGTCATTCGCATATTGGTGACATCTCAGCCCACATCTCTGGACAACCTCTCCCAGTGGCTTCATGTATATTTAAACAGCATAGGGGATAAAATAGAGCCCTGTGGAACCCCATGGCTTAAATGCCATGGCACAGAGCAATAATCCCCCAGCACCACCTTCTGAAAATGGCCATCCAAGTAGGAGTGGAACCACTGCAGCGCAGTGCCTCCAACTCCCAGCCCAGACAACCTATCCAGAAGGATACCATGGTCAATGGTATCAAAAGCCGCTGAGAGGTCCAAGAGAACTAACAGGGTCGCACTCCCCGTGCCCCTCTCCCGGAAAAGGTCATCCCACAGGGTGACCAAGGCAGTTTCTGTTCCAAAACCAGGCCTGAAACCCGACTGAAATGGATCTAGATAATCTGTTTCATTCAAGAGTGTCTGGAGTTGTCCTGCAACCACCTGCTCAAGCACCTTGCCCAGGAAAGGAATGTTCGCCACTGGCCTATAGTTGTTAACATCTTCCAGGTCCAGGTTAGGCTTTTTCAGGAGTGGTCTGATTTCCGCCTCTTTTAATGAGGCCAGCACCACTCCCTCTCTCAAGGAGGCATTTAAAACCTCCTGGACCCAGCCAGTGGTCCCATCCTTTTTTGATGTAATTAGCCACGATGGGCAAGGGTCAAGCACACAAGTGGTTGACCGGACTTGGCCAAGCACCTTGTCCACATCCTCAGGCCTCAGTAACTGAAACTCATCCAATAAAACTGGACCAGACGGTGCTCTGAACACCTCTACTAGCGGAGCTGCATTAAGTGTGGTGTCCAATTCAAGACGAATCTGAGCGACTTTATCTTCAAAGTGCCGTGCAAACTCATCACAGTGTGCTACCGAGGGTTCCACCATCTCTCGCCCTGGCCCAGAGTGTAGCAGGCCACGAACCACCCGGAAAAGCTCCGCTGGACGACACTGTGAAGATGCAGTGCTGGTGGAGAAGAAGTGTCTCTTCGCCACCCTTACCGCCACAGAGTAGGCTCGATAATGAGCTCTAGCCCGTGTCCGATCAGACTCAGCACGAGTTTTCCTCCACCTGCGTTCTAGTCGTCTCCCCTTTTGCTTCATTGCCCTCAGCTTAGGTGTAAACCAAGGAGCTGGCCAAGCTCTGCTCAGAGGGAGAGGGCGCTTGGGTGTGATTGTGTCAGCCGCCCGGGTCATCTCTGCATTCCACAGAGCGACCTGGGCTTCGACAGGAGCACCGGCCATATCAGCAGGAAAATCCCCCAGAGCCTTCTTGAATCCATTGGAGTCAGCCTCCGGGGGTGGACCATTTTAATAGGCCCCCCACCCTTGCAGAGGGGAAAGGATGCCGAAAGTCTAAACCTCAATAGAAAGTGATCCGACCATGACAAGGGGGTAGATGTTAGTTCCCCCACTTTCAGATCACCATCCTCCTGTCCACCCAAGAAAACCAGGTCAAGAGTATGTCCTTTTACATGCATTGGGCCGATGACATGTTGAGACAGCCCCATGGTTGTCATGGCAGCCATGAAGTCCTGAGCCGCTCCGGATGCAGGAGCCTCCGCACGGAAGTTGAGATCCCCAGGACCACCATCCTGGGGGTCCTCAACACCAGGTCCGAGACAACCTCCATCAGCTCAGGCAGGGAGACTGTTGGGCAGCGGGGTGGGCGGTACACCAGCAGAATCCCTAATCTGTCTCAGGTACCCAACACAAAGTACAGACACTCAAGACCAGCACTCAAATGAACAGGAAGCCTAGAGAGGGAGATCGTATTTCTATAGACCACGGCAACCCCCCCTCCCCGGCCCTGAAGTCGGTGCTGGTGCTGCACCAAGTACCCAGGGGGGCAAAGCTGAGTGAGAGTAACCCCTCCCAGTTCACCCACCCAGGTCTCAGTGATACATACCAGGTCAGCCCCCTCATCCACAATCAAATCACGGATGAGGGAGATTTTATTTTGGACCGACCTGGCATTCAGCAGCAGCAGCACCAACCCCGAGGGCAAGCTGGTAAGGCCGCCAGGAATTACCTGGTTGGGGGAAGAACCAGAAAAGAGGATAGTTGTAAGGCAACTACCCCCTCTTCTCCTCATCTGGCCTGTTTCTCCCCTAACACCATACCTCCCCCTACCCGTGACCACAGTTATGCGGGCACACCCTTGCCCCCTTGAGCTCCCCAGGCACATATTCAAAATATACAAATTAAACAATAGTATAAAACTTCAACTTGCTGCTGGTTGCTGGTTTCAACAGGCACAGGCAGTAGGGTGACTCCTCTGTGCGACGCCGAGGCACGCTGCCGAGGCGCTACCTCTGGCATGCTTCCCTTAAATAGGTACCTGTAACGGGGAGGAGCAGTTGGTTAGCCGATTGTAATGGCCATCAGGTGAGGGGGTAGCAGAAGAAAGCAAGCTCTGATATAGTAGTTAGACGCATCAGTCACTCCTCTCCTTACTTGGTATTTACTATATGTGGACAACTGGAAATTAAGTAGCACATTTTTGCAGATAGTGTCCACCTTTCTGCAGTCCTCCAAGGTAACAAATCACTCACAAAACTATGAGAAAGCCCAAATTCAGTCCTGCTTGCTTCAGAGAACATCCCACTTTATATTGGAAAGCAACCAAAAGGGGGGAAGGTGATTCAGAATTCTTTGTATTTATTACTGTGTACATTATCAGTCTTTACACATCATGGAGAAATATTATTCTGCACAGTCCAGAACTGGCTTACTTAAACCACCAGTCAGGATAAAATATAAATGCTTGAACCATCAAACAAAGGCATCAATTGTCATAACACATTTCACCATACATTTGGATTCGAACCATCAGTTGCTGTCTGATAGCATCAAAAGAGGCATTTTCCCAATAACAGATGTATTATTATTATTAAGCAAAATAATCATTCTTTTGTAGGGATAAACAAATCTGTCAATTTCGTTTTCCCTGAGTTTCCCATTTTTCCAAAGTACAGTTCATCTTAAACTTTAAGAATTTTTCTAGCCTAAAGTTCAGTTTGTCCAAAACTTTGAGAATTTACTATTAGTTCTCATATACCATCCTAAGCCTTTTTTTCCAAATATTTCCTAATGCAAGCTTTTGTGTATACATTTTTGCTAATAGGCACAGTTTCGCAAGCAAGTTTCCTAATGCATTTTTGAACATCATTTTCCCTCACTGTTGATGGACAGCTTCAAGGACTGTGCTCTCCCTCCTTTTGGTTATTTTGCCTGAAATCAGACTTGGAATGGGTAACTCTTCAAATAGAGGACACTTTCAAATAGAAGGCTGCCCTCTGCCAGATATCTAAAATAAACTATTCTTCTTTGTAAAGTCAGACATCTGTTCACCATAGGGAATGTAAAGCCCTTCATGGAGTAAAGCCTTTAAAGGATCACCTCTTCCCATATGTAACTACTCAAGCTCTGAGGTCATCAATAGACACCCTTCACTGAGTGCCCTCATAAGCCCCAAGCTTTGTTGTGGCTCTCTCTCCCCAATGTCAGGACTCTGACCTCAGGAAGAAGGAAAGGGATGTCTTGGGTCAGGGTCATGGGCTGGAGAGGAGAGGCTATCCATGGATCCATGGCCCATTTACATTAGTGGCAAAGTTACCAAGTTAGATGGGCTCTGAGGCCCATCTAACAAACAAGTGCTCATATGAAAGATGGAGGTCTCCATGGCTCCTCCTCAGCTGAACTTTCATTGGGTGGAGGGCTCTGAGATCCGACCTCTCCATCATTTGAGCTAGATGGCTATAGGATTGTTTTCTGAATGAATGAGAACTCATTTTTCAAACACTTACCAATGTTTGTTTCTGGAAAGTTCTGGGCAACCTTCAAGGAAGCAATCTTGCTTAGGGCCTGCACATGTCTATAAAGAGAGTTAAACATCAATTCTTAATTTCACAATGGCTCTCCTAAGTAGACATTAATTGTGCAGTGCAAAATGCATCTGGGCTGCATGACCAGAATTTTTGGATTGTGCTCTTGGGTAGTGTAATGGTTCTATTTAATCACAGGCAGATATTCTTTAATTGTTAAAATACCCAATTAGTATGCACGCTTCTTCAGGAAACATATGAATTACAAAATTGGAAACTTGATTTATATCACTGGTTTAAATCAGCCTTTTATTCCTGGTGATTTAAATGGCCTTCATTGGAATCAATCAACCCTGTATACAACTGAGAGGAATATTTATCGGAGAAAGCATCATAAAACGTAAACAAAATCAGGCATACAGAAAGTAAATAAAAGATATCATGCACACTAGAAGATGACCCTTAGTATGAAACAGTGGTAGAATGTCTAGCAGATTGAGGATGCAAACCTATGCATGTTTGGACAGAAAAAAAAGTTCTACAACTCCCAGCATTTCAAAGCCAGCATGGGGAACTTTTTTCCGGTCTAAACATGCATAGAATTGCACCTTTAGTTTTGGTTCTGACAATTTCAGACTTGGATCAAGATGGATGAGAAATCCACTCCTCCAAAATTTGTTTTGTTTTGAATGTACGGATTTACCCAATTTGCAGCTCCTCAGTCTTTCCGTTAGCTGAGGCTGTGTTACATTCCAAAATCTGCATATATAGGTATATGGTGAGCTTTCTGATGCAGCACAAATACGCACAAAAATGTGGATATTATCATGAGAAAGCATGCACAAAACAGCATTTCAGCAGTATCAAGCACTTGCAAGGGGGATGCCTCTGTTTAAAATGTATACATTAATGAGCACTTTGGAAAGAAATGTACACACAAAAAGTATGAATTTCCATATGGATTCCGTCCCCGATCGCAAGCTCATGCAGAAATGGGATAGAATGGGCTTGACCTCAAAAAACTGGCAACCTTAGCAAGAGCAAGTTTGAGAGATCCACTAATCCCTACTCAGGGATGCTGAAATTGAGAGAAGGCCATTTTATTGAACGTTCTCAAGGGGATGGACAAATTCTGATCTTTTTAAATGTTTTAAACCATCCTGAGTGGTGTTTCTTTTTTTAATCAAAGGAGTGGATAAAAAAAGTTTTAATACATCAATACATCATTAGAAATAAATGCAACTGGGGAAGACCTAGAGATGATCCCAGGATAACTGAAATTGGGGATAGCCTGGTTTTTCCTGAGGACCACAGCTGGTGTGGCACAGCCTCCTAGGTCCTCAAACGGGTATGGAACTGCACAGGGTGGTTCCATGCCCATGGGGGTGGGGTGGGGATGGCAGGGGGGTTACTTACCTTTTTCACTATGCGTGGCTCCTCTTAAAAAAATGGCACCCACAACATCCCTCTTCCCTTTCAGGATGTCGCACGGCCGAATAGATGCCTGGGAAGGATTGCAGAAGCAGATAAGTCTATAATCCTCCCCCTCCCTTCCTCCATACCCTTAGGTGTAGAAGAGCCCAGAGAGAGAGAGAGAGAGAGAGAGAGAGAGAGAGAGAGAGAGAGAGAGAGATTCTGCTCCAAACAGCAGCAGTAACAGCAACGTACGTGTTAGCAAGATGGTCGTTAATTTGCATCCTCTATGATGCCCTGGACCAAACATCATTCCAGAACATTGTGGGGGAAATGGCAACTGCCACACACAAAGACGAGTAGAGGATAGGAGACTATTCAGTAAAAACACCCTCTTTTTCAGGAGGGTTGGGGGAAAGAAACTTTGGATCGGATCTCATTGAAATGCCATTCCTATTAGGACTACTTAGAAGTCAATCACATATTCTTCTGACAACGATAGCTAAAGACACTCACCATGGCGTGTTCTTCAGTGCCCCACTACCACCAGCTGATGAACAGAATTTTTTAAAATGTCAAACCAGGTATGATGCTGAATGTGTCACTGACAACCAGGTCAGTTGAGGGAAAATGAATAGAAGACATGGAGAGGAGGGGATTTTCATCAGAATCACAGTGCATGAAGAGGGGAGGGGTTGTGGCTTAGTGGTAGAACACATGCTTTGCAAGTCCCAGTTTCAATCCTCAGCTTCTCCAGCATCCTGCCTGAAAACCAGGACAGCCACAGCCAGTGTTGACAGTACTGGATTAGATGGACGCATGGTGTGACTCAGGGCTGATTTACATGGGGCTTTTGTTGTGGACTTATCATTTCTCACTCATGGGTCTTTATGGATGCTTTAGACAATGTCATGAGCCTCCAGTTTCACTTCTGTATTTAAAAGAGCTTTTCCACAAGTGTTTTTGGAATAAGGGAAATTCATTATTTTTAATCGCAAAACAATTATGTAATTGTAATTGCATTATTCTGCTACACTACAGTGCCACCTAGAGGTTATGCAGTAGAAAGTACAAAAAGGTAGGTGGAGAGCCTATCTCAAATTCTGTGCCAAAACCAGGAGTACGTACAGTGGGTTAACAGCCTCTTCTAGAAAAACTTTCATTAATAAGGCACCTTCCTATGTTCCTAACCATTTCCACCCCCAGTGCAGTCCTAATAAAGATTGTACTCTACTATTAGCCCTGGAAGGGAAGCTCCCATTGGAGCTACTAACAGTTCAATAATAGTTTATTGAGCTGCAGCAGAGGAGCAACTTCAGCTTTGGGTGGAATAGAAATATAATAAATAAATAAATAAATTTCCCATCCACCATAGTCTTGGTGAAATTTGCCCTATCATGCCTGATATCATTACTTTCCCCCAACGGATGTGCTTGCCAATTATGCAGTTAACACTAGGGATGTGCACTGGATCGGACCCGATCCACGATCCGAGTCCGGTCCAGTGGGAAATTGGATAAATTATCCGATTTCCGATCCCGCAGCTGGATTGGCCGATCCAATCCGAACCGGTCAGAAAAAGCTCCGAACCGGTTCGGCGGATCGGCGGATCGGCGGGCGCCCACTGGCGCCCACCGCCGCTTCCATTGGCGGGCGCCAGCGGGCGCCCGCCGATGAAAGTGAACAGCGGGGGGGGAGGAGGGGGGCGCTTACCTTCTCGGCCCGTCCGCTCCCGTCCGGCACTAGCAGCTACTACCAGCGGGCTCCGCGGCCTGCTCCAGGGTGGCGCGCCGGGTGATGTCATCACCCGGCGCGCTACTCTAGAGCAGGCTGCGGAGCCCGCTGGTAGTAGCCGCCGGCCCCAGACGGGAGCGGACGGGCCAAGAAGGTAAGCAGGGGCTGCGTGGAGGGGAGGAGGGGGCGCGCGGAGGGGGGGAGGGGGGCCCTTACCTTCCTGGCCCGGCCGCTCCCGTCCGGCGCCGGCGACTACTACTACCAGCAGGCTCCGCGGCCTGCTCTAGGGTGGCGCGCCGGGTGATGTCATCACCCGGCACGCTACTCTAGAGCAGGCCGCGGAGCCTGCTGGTAGTAGCCGCCGGCGCCGGACGGGAGCGGACGGGCCGAGAAGGTAAGCAGGGGGTGCGTGGAGGGGAGGAGGGGGCGCGCGGAGGGGGGGAGGGGGGCCCTTACCTTCCCGGCCCGGCCGCTCCCGTCCGGCGCCGGCGACTACTACTACCAGCAGGCTCCGCGGCCTGCTCTAGGGTGGCGCGCCGGGTGATGTCATCACCCGGCGCGCTACTCTAGAGCAGGCCGCGGAGCCCGCTGGTAGTAGCCGCCGGCCCCAGACGGGAGCGGACGGGCCGAGAAGGTAAGCAGGGGCTGCGTGGAGGGGAGGAGGGGGCACGCGGAGGGGGGGGAGGGGGGCCCTTACCTTCCCGGCCCGGCCGCTCCCATCCGGCGCCGGCGACTACTACTACCAGCAGGCTCCGCGGCCTGCTCTAGGGTGGCGCGCCGGGTGATGTCATCACCCGGCGCGCTACTCGAGAGTAGGCCGCGGAGCCCGCTGGTAGTAGTAGTCCTGGAAAGTCCTGGAAATGTCCTGGAAAGACAAGCTTTCCCCTTTAAGGCCACATTAGCATGGTTGGAGGGAATGACGAGCTTTCTGGAGGTGGGTTATTTCCCTTGCAATGCAAGTCTATGGGGAAAAAAATGGCGGCCGATCCAAAAATTTACGATTTTTGGGTCGGGATCGGACTCGATCCGGTCCGGGGGGCCTCCGATTTTGTCCTAACCGGTCCGTGACAAAATTGGAGCTCCCGATCCGGGTCCCGATCCGATCCGGGGGGTCCATGCACACCCCTAGTTAACACCTTGTCTACTTTGACCCTAAGACAAGTCTTTTATGGGGAAAAAAATCCAACTTGTGAAGAATATTATTTAAACCCCAGGTGACTTAGAGACAATCCTGACATGTCAAAGTTATGACATCTTAGATACCAACCTAATTTGCTATTATGGAAGAGTCAGGAAGTGAGATAACAAGACTGCGATTTTCAGGTCATACCCGCTGATTCCATCACTCAGCATAGCCAACACCGAATCAACCTTTGATTAAGAACTTGGGGGACCTGATTACTTACTCCTTCCCGATTAATGGCTGCCTAAGTAAAATATGTTTGGACTGCATTACCTAGGGTTGGCACAAGTAGGGCAAGCTCATGGTGTTCTACAAGGTATAAATTAGGGTGACCAACTGTCAGGATTTCCCCGGATTTGTCCTGGTTTTTGTTCTATCCTGGGTGTCAGGGGGGATTTTCTGTAATTTTCTATAATGTCCTGGAAAGACAAGCTTTCCCCTTTAAGGCCACATTAGCATGGTTGGAAGGAATGACGAGCTTTCTGGAGGTGGGTTATTTCCCTCCCACTGCTCCAATCAGGACCTTACAGGGGAAAGTATGTCATTCCTGGACATTATAGAAAAGGACCCGATTGGAGCAGTGGAGGGCGGGAATGATACACTTTCCCCTCCTCCGCTCCAATTGGGGCCTTTAAAGCAGTGGGGGTGAATGACATGCTTTCCAGAGGCCCCAGAAAGCCACTTTCCCACCCCCCACCCCACTGAGGGTTCTCTTTTTTTGTTTCCCAAATGTGGTCACCCTATATAAATGTACAAGAGGGATATAGCATTACCAAGATATAGATCTGGCCCTAGTCAGAACTTTAAAGGAGACACCCAAGGTGTGAACGGTTCTGATTGAAACCTGGAGTTGAGTCACTGCCCCACTGACATCAGAGTTACCAGCCTCCACTGTGGTAGTACATATTCTTATTCAGATTAAACAGTTCTGTATCAACTTATCCAAGTGGTCATGAGTTGAGACTGCCTGGGTTTGCACCAACTGTGTTTGTTTTACCATCTTCTTTCAGACAGTGTTCTTGTAACTAGCCTTTTATAGCTAGTTACTGGGCATAAGTATTTTTCACCAGGGGGCAGATTTTCACAGCATCACCACAACTATTTTAGTCCTATTTGTTTTAAACTTAAGTGAGTATTTGCACAGAGCAGGGATGTTCCACCTCTGGCCTGTGGGCCAAATCCAGGCCAGCTGGGGTCCTCATCTGTTCCTCTGGGATTTCCAAGATGACCACACCCCTTTCTTCTGACCACCAACTGTTTGGTGGTTTCCTGTTTGCATGGGGTTTCCCTTTATATTAGGTTGAAATGCCCCCCCCCCAAGGCTTAGTTACTGGCACTAAATTAGGGTGATCATATGAAAAGGAGGACAGGGCTCATGTAACTAACAGTTGTAGAGAAAAGGGAATTTCAGCTGGCATGCAGGCAGTATAGTTGCAGGCACTATACTAGAGTGACCAGATACAAAAGAAGGCAGGGCCCCTGCAACTTTAACTGTTGCGATGAAGAGGGAATTTCACCAGGAACTAATTGCATACTGATGACACAGGCTGAAATTCCCTTTTCTCTACAACTGTTAAAGTTACATGAGCCCTGTCCTCCTTTTCATATGGCCACCGTACACTAAATGCTTTAAGCTTAGATATGCTGGTATTTTGGGCATTTTGGCCCCACTCCCTTTTGTCTTAGGCCCCACCCGGCAGAGGAATGCAGCTCTTGAAAGTTTCTCCAAACTTGAATTTGGCCCTTGGGCTTTAAGAGTTCAGCCCACCTCACATAGAAAGAGCATGGGCAGATCAACATGTCATCAGAAAATTAAGTCTATAACAGAAGGGGGGAAAATCATCCCTTGCTCTGTGAATTTTCCCATCCCTCCACTATATAATGGGCTACTGCTAGTGAGGGTGGGAAATGGTGCCTGCTCAAGAAACTTTACTGCTTGAAGTAGTGCCTGGATAACATCACCATCCTGCTTGGGGAAACACTTTAGAAAGGATTGCTGTAGCATTCAGGGACTAATCCCAGTCTTCCTTGGTCTTCCTGCATCTCTTTGCCCCCCTCCCCATACACTTTGATTGTGTAGCCTGAAGCGGATCACAGCCTGGTGCAGAGTGGGGATCACACATTAGGAAGATTCAAACAAACACACTATATACATTAAAATAATGTGTGAGGTGGACTAGGTGGTTGTAGGTAGGGACATATGGATTTTGGAACGTCCATTCTGTCCGCATGAATTGTCAGGTGCCTTTCATCCCATCACTCACTCACTGGTGGAATTGAATATATTCCCATTTGAAGAACATGCGAAAATTCACATTTGTGCAAATTTGCATGTGCAAAAATGCGCAAATCCCTTCCCAGAATATACATTTTGATATTTTAGCCTATGGGGGGCTCTGATTCAGTATGAGCGCAGTGCCCTTTCCCATGCTGACCAATCAAAGAGCTGGCAGGGTGCGGGGGTGTGACACCCATATTGTTGGTGGGGTGGGGTGGGGTATCCAACAAAGAGGGGGGTATCCTAATCTGACAGTGGGATACAGGGCACATTTTGGTGCATGTTAGTGTGTTTGGAGAGTGGGGCCAAGAGGGGGATATTGCAGAAGAGAACTCTACTTCAAGGCACTGCTTTCTGGGAACAACACCAGCTTTTTTTATTCTTCCCTTTCTTTGTGGATCGTATAGTTCTGTCCTATCCTGCTCTTCTGCTCTTTGTATCTCTTCCCAGGTTGTTGGCATGCAGAGGACAATCCACTTAGAATTTGACTGCAATCGTTTTCCATTTCTGTGTTATGCTGGAGTATCATCCTCCTTGTAAATATGATAAAAAAATTCTTGCAGAAGTGACATCCAGCAACAGGTAAAGGAGGTTTTGAATTAAATTAAAGTTATAGCTGCAAGATCATCGTGGGAGACACACTTCAAAGACTGTAAGAGCTGCATTCATAAGAACATCTTTGCTAGCTTGAATACACGTTTCCTTAGCAACAGGCATATTCTTCACAATGTCATTTTCTCCCTGAACCTATCCATTATGGATTATTTATCCCATTATGCCTTGGTGTTGCTAACTGAAACAAATGTATTCTTTTCCTCCCGACATTAGCATTCAGAAGATTTAAGCGCCTCCATTATACCTCTTATTGTCCTAGCAATCAAAGGTATAATGGAGAATGGTGCAAACTTTCGTTAGTGGAGTTAACCTACCATCACTAATTATAAATGTGAATGATTAAAAGCCTTTTATACAGTAATGGATCTTTGAAAAGTACTGAAATCATTCTTTCTTTTTTTCATGGGAGACAACACAGGAAAGTGACAATGCATTTCATTTTGCTGTTATTTAGCAGCTCATCAGAACAACCTCAGCGGGTCATACATGGTTAGAGTTACAAAAACCTCCATTTTGTATTACAAGAAATCAGACAATTCCAAATGGGTCATTGACACCTACGGCCGAAATTGGGGCCAAGGGATACAAGATATTAAAATTGCAGTTAAGAGGAAGTTAAGAATGTTTTAAAATCTATTGAAATCAACAGATATCTTCACTTAATGGAGATTCTTAGA
Organism: Anniella stebbinsi; assembly: GCA_029215795.1. Lineage (NCBI taxonomy): Eukaryota > Metazoa > Chordata > Lepidosauria > Squamata > Anniellidae > Anniella > Anniella stebbinsi. The sequence goes on along the minus strand of JARDYH010000002.1, from coordinate 106,798,156 downwards.
TCCCACTGCTTTAAATAAGAGGGCATTACCGTTACTTTCTTCTGGATTGCAGCCTAGGCTAGTGATCTTTTTCACAATCTTATCAAAGTGAAACACTTTGAAGTCTCATTGATTTTTTTAGTGAAGAAATCACTCTTGTTGGAATCTGTGGGATTCAAAATCCTTTCCTTTAACTGGATCATGTCTTTAGGCTGCAGTCTCATGTGACTGAAATCGACAGTGGGACATACTTCCAATAAAGTCTGTTTGGATTAAGGGTGTGGAAGTGATAGTAAAGGCATGACGTAGCACTGGAAGATGGAGGGGAAAACAAAATATTTTATCACATATTAAGCATTTAGGTAACTCAGTGCTCCTTTCCCTGTGAGGAAGTCCCATTAAACTCAATGTGGCTGTATTCTGAGTAGGCATGCATAAGATTGCACTGCTAGTTCCTTTTGCAATCTTTATCTCAGTGTCTGCCCCCAAAAGTAGAGTGACCAGATACAAAAGAGGGAATTTCAGGAGCAATAGCTTGCCATGCAAGGTGTAGCTATTGAAGTTTTCTATTAAAGGTGCACGAGCCCTGTCCTCTTTTTCATCTGACCACCCTATCCCAAACCCTGTGAGATCAGTTCCTGTTACTCTAATTTTACAGACAGAGCAGGGGTGGGCAACTTTGGGAGGTCTAGGTTCCATTTCTGCCTCCCTCCTAGCAGGCCAAACTTTGTGGTGCTTAAAGAATTATGTGGGGACATCATTGCTACCTGCCAAAATTCAGAATGTGGTGTACATATTTTCACAGTTCGTAGAATTCTTCTGCAGGAAGGGTATTAAAACCAAATGGGTTAAATCCAACACTCTGCTATGAGACATCCTCTTCTCTTCCCTGTAAACCAACTGAAAATCTGGTCCAGAGAGTTTCCCAGTCCCCCCAGAGCAGATTTTGAGGCACATGGGGGGCTATGAGGGGAGGGGAATTGACCCCCCTCCCAGTTCCACTGAAGGAATTGCTTCTATCAGCAGAACAACCCTATTGGATATCTTCAACATCTGACCTGAGGAAGAGCTCCGCAGAACTCCTGTTTATTGTGTATTTTGCTTTCTCCTAATAGAGAAATCTAGCTGTTATTTCTGCTAGGATTTTTTTCTTAAGGGAATAAATTTGGAAACAAAGAAATCAAACTGTTTGAGAACCACATATGTTATATAATGTCGATATTGGTATATTTCCAATGTAACACAATACACAGCTACTGACAATTCATTAATTTTAACACGTTAGCAATTAACCATTGTACACCAGGAGTTGATGAAAGACAAATGGAAAGCTGTTGACAAGAACCAGAAAAATCTGAAATTAACCATTTATTTCAGCACTTTTGCAGCCTCATGTTAAAGCAGCTGTGTGCCAGCAGCATATAGGGTTAGGAGAAGGAAATCTGTGTTCGTGCAATGACATTCTCTATACCATTGTGTGGTCATCATAACATAATATGAAAATATTCAGCAAACACCCAGAATGAGTTGGTACTACTGCACCAACCACAGACACTAGCAGCTAATGTGTGTAATAAATGTCCTTGGAAGTATTGTTTGTGTGACTAAATTAGGTGAACAGAGGGAGTTGGATGTCCATTAGCTGGTGTTTTTTGAGCTTGAGGTGGCCAAGGACACTGGATATGGGTTTTTCCCCTCTTTCTATTACGCATCTTTCCTTTGCTATGCAGCCTCACAGGCTGCCTGCTCTTCCTGTACTGAAAAAGTCCTAAAGGAGGGATTGCCTCATGATGTCTTCCCCTGGATTTTAATTGGAGTGCAGGAAGTTGAAGAGGCTATAGGGTGCCAGGCAGATGATTGTACAATGCAAGACAGGATGCCTGTGCACACTCTTCTCAACCCAAATGATTAGCATTTCTCTGAAGTTTTCTTCTCTTTTGAATTCCTTTTCAAGAGCAATTTTTTTTCCTAGCAAATTGAATTGGAATGGTTTAGAAAAATGTGGAAGAACTTTTCGGCCCAGCAGGAATAAAAACGATCAATGGTGCTATTTCAAGGGCAGCTTTGAACTTCGGTCTAGTCATTTAGTCTGTGGGGGTTTTGTTGTTGTTGTTGTTTGTTTCTTTTTGGATGACGTTCATTCTGTTTCTAATTTTTGTTGACATGCCTTGGCTATTTTGCTTGAGTCACCTGTTGCTATTTGATTAGTATGCATCATTCTCCAGTCTACCAGATATGGCCCTTACTTCACCTAGGGGTATAAAGGGAGGGCCTGGGGATGATCCTGGATATGCCTGCTTCTGGGATAGTCCTCCTTTTTGTTAACAGGAAGTGCAATGTCCCGGCTTCCTCCCAGGACATTGTGCCATCATGCCCGCCTTTTTTTAGAAAGGGCTGGAAGAGAGCACTTGCGCTCCATCGAAAAGGTAAGGTTTTTATTTTAATTCCCCCCTGAAATTGGGGGGCCCACCCACCCTTGCCATCCTGGGGATGGTAGACTTGCTTTCCCCCTCCCCTGATGGGCATGGAGCCATGTGGCTCTGTGCCCATTTCTTGTGAGTAAGTGAGCACCAGGCGGGATGGGCGCCCACACCTTCTGCAGTCTTGGGACTTTCCTGGGACCATGGAACAAATTGGGTTTTCCCAGGGTTTCCTCATCCCAGGGGGAAAAAACGTGCCCATCCCCACTGCCCCGGGAGTCCCTGTGTGTCGTTTGCATGCACAGGTATGGCCTGAGGATGATTGCGGAATAAAAGGCCAGTGTAGAAACGGCTATGTCACACAACTAGATTGATCAGGAGGGGATTTTGGAGGAAGGGTCTCACTTTGGGGGAGGGGGTTTGGGTAAATTAGGAAACATTTTGCTATGCCAGCTAACTGAGGCACAAGAAGAGATGCTTCATCAAGCTTTGTTTATATCAGGGATGGGCATCTTCCAGCAGTTAGGGGGCTGCCCCCCTGCCCCCTACCACTTCACTGAATGTGCTACTGAGATGCAGCGGTGGGGTGACAGCTGCAGGGAAAGGCTCATTTTAAAAGTGAAACACCATGGCTTCATGCCAAAATTTGGTGGCATGGTGAGGACAGCGGGAAAAAGGGGTTATTCTGCCTTAATGTAGTCCCTTTTTGCCACTGCTGCCAAGATCTGGTGCAAACTGCAGCTTTTTACTTCAAAAAAGAGCCTTTTCCCCCAGTTAGCATACCAATGAATTCTGGTGGTGCCATAGCAGCAGCGGGGCACTGAGGGCCATGCAAAAGGCCAGGAGGCTAAGTGTGCCTCTTGGACTGCACGTCGCCCACGCCTGGTTTATAGAACCCCATCCTGCCAACTCCTGCTATGCATAGCTCTGCATAGCTCTGTAAATCCAGACCATTCTCTTTCTTCAATTCCAGATGCATCCCGTAGCAAGCAATGCACCCAACCCTATTGACTACAAGCAACACAGTCCCTAGGAATACAATACCGCTGACCTCTTCCAGCTCTGTGATTTTCTGCTGGTCTTCAACTTGACAGAAAACCCTTTTTGTTTACTTATCACACTTGTTATCTGCCCTTCTTCCCAGAAGCTCAGTTAAATCTACACGTTTTTCCCATTAAACTCCCAACAACCCAGTCTATCCCAGTCCAAATGTAATGTAACTTCAAGCGACTGCATCACACTGGCTCTGTAGGCCAGGCTATTTACTTCCACACCAAGGGAGAAAAGGACCAAGCACTCTCTAGGCCAAGCATCTCCCTTTGATACAGAAGTGGAATCTGCAGAGGAAAATCAAGGAAAGTTAGAGGGAGATGCTTGCTAACATTTGAAAGGTTAAATTCAAATCCAACCTCGGCTTTGAACAGCATGCTTCAAAGCGTGGGAGAACATTTTATGTCTAAAAAGGTGTGGGTTGCTTTAACCAATACATTTCTTTCCACGTTTACCTTGGCAACCCAGGGCGCAAAGGGAAATTAATGTACTGGAAAGTGAATGATACCAGAGAAACCTCAACATCAAGCAACAGATGCAATTCAGCTACCATCAAGATGGGGGAGTCATTAAAAATTAAGCTGTTGCACGGAAAGGAAGGTTAGATACCTGTAAGCAGGTCAATAAGTTTTCCAATCCAATCTAAGAAAAGGTTGTTGAAGGCCTTTTCGCCACCTTGACGGAATGGCTTGGGTGGGGGATGGTTTTTGCAAGAGGGAAGGAGCAGGATTGGCTGACCATATGAAAAGTTGGACAGGGCTCATGTAACTTTAACAGTTGTATTGAAAAGGGAATTTCAGCAGGTGTCATTTGTATGCAATTAGCTCCTGGTGAAATTCCCTCTTCATCACAACACCTAAAGCTGCAGGAGCCCTGCCCTCTGTTGTATCTGGTCTCTCTGAAGAGATAATTTCACCAGGTGCTGCATGCATACAAATGACACCTGCTGAAATGCCCTTTTCTATACAACTGTTAAAGATATAGGAGGCCTGTCCTCTTTCCCATATGGTCACCCTAGTGCAAATCCACTGACACCTAGTGAATTTTGACCTGCTCCCCTAGATCCGTTTTCTTTGGAAAAACATATGGGACATTTTATACTCCCATTTGAGGTTGGACTGGCCTATCAACAATCTACCTGAAATGGATTAACCTGATATAGGATTATTATTTTTATGGGGCATTGTATTTCCATGTAATAGTATTGGGCTATTCAGTATCCATAACAACTGACCCTAAAACTCTAGGCATCTCAGGTGTGCTTAGGCTGACCATATGAAAAGGAGGACAGGGCTCATGTAACTTTAACAGTTGTAGAGCAAAGGGAATTTCAGCCAATGTCATTTGTATGCAATTAGTTCCTGGTGAAATTCCCTCTTCATCGCAACTGTTAAAGTTGCAGGGGCCCTGCCTTCTTTTGTATATGGTCACTCTAGTGTAGTGCCTGCAACTTTAACTGTTGTGATGAAGAGGGAATTTCACCAGGAAATAATTGCATACAAACGACACTGGCTGAAATTCCCTTTTCTCTACAACTGTTAAAGTTACATGAGCCTTGTCCTCCTTTTCATATGGTCAGCCTAAAACAGGACGTCATGTGCCGGGAGGGTGCAAATGCATGCATGCCGTGTCGTTGGGGTAGAGCCAAAAGCTCTAAAAGGAGGCTCCACCCCAAATCCAGCCTCTTGTTTTTCAGCTATTGTGAAGAACCCTCAGGACCTGTGATTCCGCATGCAAGGAGGGAGGAGCCAGGTCATCTGGACTCGATTGCATCTAGGCTGCATTTGGGGTCCAGTGCCAGCTAAACATTGGTGCCTGTGTCACCTGTGCTGCGGTGGAGGCATGGCAGTGCCCTTCTGCATGGGATTGGGCATTCTTGATCTACTAGGATGGCAGTGGGAGGGCGCACTGTGGTCCAGGCTGTGTGACAGTGGGAGGGCGCTCTCCTTGGGCTGCGTCAGTGGTGAGGCGTGCCATGCAGAGTTCAGCCTGTACTGCCCACACCATCATCGAGGCTTTTGGGCATGGGTGGGGCATCCTTCCTCAGCTGGGAGGCTGAGGAGAGGGCGTGCCCTCCATCAGTAGTGGGTCCCAGAGGGCAGCATAGAAGTTGAGATTTATTTATTTATTGTTATTTTGAATGAATGTGGGCGGAAAGTGAAACTGTCATCCAGGCCCAGGGCTTTTAGCACTTTGCTTTTGAAATTCTGGGCTTGAATCCCTGTGCATTCAACCATGTTTGCGGTACTGAATGAACATTTCGACCTCGTTTTTTCTTCTTCTGACAGGCTCCTTATCTTGAACAGCTATTTGGCAGGCAGGTACATTGTGTTCCTCCAATCTGGGGGAAACTGTACCCATTGCATTTAGCTGATGCAGATTTTGTTCCAGTTTGTTTTTTGATAAGAATTTACCGAAATTCATGACATTTTTATTCTGGAGATAAAGAATTTGAGTCTGAACAGATTTTAATGTTGGACATATTCACATATTGACATATTCACCCATATCCCACGCATATTTTCCAATACGTGGTTAGTGCTGCAAGTATCCCATGTACTAATAGCAAATTCATTCTCTTAGTGCCAACTTTTATGGTACCCAAATCAGCAACATCCACACACTTAAGTAAGGTAGCATCAGGCTCAGGAGAACTCTGAGATTTACAGAAACACCCCTCTCCCCCCAAAAAAAGCTGTAGATTAAATTTCCCAAGGAGGGTAAAAACAGCCAACATGTTCAGCAGCCACAGAATTCTAAGTGTCTATTGGGGAGAGGAGAAGCAGGAAGGGAGGGGAAATGAAATAGAGTACTGTGGAAATGGGCTGGCTGGCTGGAACCCGTAGCAGTAGGGCTGTGACAGGATCCACATCCAGATCCCGAACCCAAGTCAGATTGGGGTGATTCAGGCCACTGGATCCCAGATCTGAATTGGATCGAGCCCAGATTGGGCTGGATCGGATCCATGATCCAGATCCAATCCAGATCATCACCCGTCGTGAACAGGAAATGTGGCGGCCCACAGCGAGGATGGAAGACGACGGCAGGATGATGACAGAGGAGGCAGCAGGTAAGCAGGGAGAGTGGGGGGAGGGAGAGAGAGAGCTGGGAGAGCGGGAGGGAATGCTGTGGATGGATCTGAATCAGATCCAGATCCAGATCCAAATCTGACAGATCGGGACCTGGGGGTCCGTGCACAGCCCTACTTAGCAGGAGCATTGCTGACTGCAACAGGTAGCATGTTTTGTCTAAACTGAAATTATTGGAATAAGCAATAGCTATTAGTCAAAATCCACTGTGTTAAGAGAGAGAGAAAATAAATATTTGAAAAGCAGCTATGTGATTAATGCATGTGGGAACAGGGAACCAGATTTCAATCTTTCTCTCTCTCTTTCCCCCCACCACATAGCCCTCGTTTTTTGTTTCACATTTGCCTACTTGCTTTGCCTTAGCTTCGCTGTAAAAAGATTGCCTGATCATGGCAAATGAAAGGTCCTGTTTAAAACTTTCAGCCTTTGCTGGCTTCAGTCTGGTCAGACAAATTGTACTCTGCAACAGAAGTTTCTAGGCCAACTTTGAGGAGCACGCTTGCATGAAATATCTGAAGAATGCTGAGGGGGAGGTGGGTGAAGAGGAAATTGTTTCTAGACCAGTCAAATTTCTCAGAGGGGGCTTCTCCACAAACAAAGGCTTACATAGGTTTTGGGCTCATGCAAAATTAAAAGTCAATGCAGAGGCTCCTGCTCAGTCGAAATAGCTTCAGAATGTCAAAGGAAGCCAAAAGAGACCTGCTAAAATCAATGCTATTTCTTGAAGGGGTTGACAGAGTTCCTGCAGAAAAACAATACATTTTCATGGAAGAATTGTCTGTTTCGAATGCAAACATGCCTCCTTGTATGAAGCCCAGAGTTTGCAGTCAACTAAAAAGGAACTTGTCACCACTCACTAAAATAGAAGGATAAAGAGATCATCATATACAATAAACATAATTTTCACTAGCATGGTTGCATTTCATTTTAGCAAGATTGCGGTGTGTTCTCCACCTGGAGTTGTCAAAACAGGAGGAGATGTCAAGGATCTGGCAAGCTAGTAGGCTCTGTTGAGCTTTACTTAGCTGGTGGGCTGCATTTAGCTTTCTGGCTCACCAATGGTACTGGTGTGCCTTACAATCTATTTAAAATAGTGGAATACATTTTGAAATCAATCAGATGTTGTTCTTATATTCTCATAAACTGGATGAGCTTAGAGGGCTGCAATCCTGTGGATCAGGGTCACCAAACGTTTTGGATCAGTGGAGACATTCAGAATTTCGAGAGTGTCATGGGTGAGCTCACAAAATGGATGCCGTGGGGCCCCTTGACCAATCATAAAATGGCTGCCATGGTGGGCACGGCAGGTTACAGAACACTTATTTCCCGGAAGCCGAACTGGTGAAACTAAAATAAAAATAGCTTATCCAAGAACCTAAGTATAAGTCAAGGACAAAGCTCAGAGCTCCAAAACACAAAAACATTCTTTTAAACACAAATAAAGATGGCACTGGAGGGCAGCACTTCACTTTGCAGCAAGCAAGCCTCCCAGTTAAAAAAAGAAGAATTAAACAATATTAAGAAATAAAATAACAGTCAGGAGGGGCAGGAAGTTTTGTGGGTGCCAAGAGAGGTGTCTGTGGCCATGTGCACACATATAGACACCATGCTGGAGACCTGAGATATGCACACTTACCTGGGAATATGTCCCATTGAACTCAGTGGGGATTACATCAGAGGAGACACAGGCCTTTCCATACCAGGCATTTTGCCTGGAATGGCCCCTGGCTGGTCCCTGTGCTCCGATGGTGTGTATTAGGTACTTGCAGGATCGCCCTCCCTCCCTCACTCCCTCTACACCCAGGGCTATCCCAGGCAAAATGCCTGGTGTGGAAAGGCCACATATAGGATTGCACTGGAGATTGATTTACAGGGTTTCCCTTTAGCTAGGCTGACCATCTGAAAAGGAGGACAGGGCTCATATAACTTTAACAGTTGTAGAGGAAAGGGAATTTCAGCAGGTGTCATTTGTATGCAATTAGTTCCTGGTGAAATTCCCTCTTCATCACAACAGTTAAAGTTGCAGGAGCCCTGCCTTCTTTTGTATATGACCACTCTAGTATAGTGCCTGCAACTTTAACTGTTGTAGAGAAAAGGGAATTTCACCAGGAACTAATTGCATACAAATGACACTGGTTGAAATTCCCTTTTCTCTACAACTGTTAAAGTTATATGAGCCCTGTCCTCCTTTTCTGACGGTCAGCCTACTTTAGCACACCAGATCTTGTCAGGTAAGGTGCTTCCCATGCATGGAAGAAATTTCACATAATAGAACTTTGAATAAAAATGTTTTGTTTCGGTTTTCTTTTTTCTTTTTCTTTTTTTGCATTTTACAAAAGGGAAGGGACCAAAAATGATGTTGCTGTTATCACCATGGTGATACTGGGAAATTTCCAATGAGATTGACCTGGATGAAAATAAAGCAGCATGTTCCATCACAAAGAAGTCTCTTTTCATCTCACAAGCTAGTAAGCAACAGATTTGGAGTATCTAGAGCCGAGTGCTCCAACAGTCTATGTGACATTTCTGATGAGAGGTCAGGCTTAAGTAAACAGTCAGATTGTCATCAATTATGCTTTAAACACACATGCAAATCCCAAATGTAAGGTTCATCTGTATCATAAAGATCCTCATCAATGTATTTTTTAAAGCAGAGAAACACAGTTCTGAAGAGTAATAATACATGTGGCAATTCTAAGGATTTGAGATCATTCATTACCTTCTCACCCAGGAGCATAGAAACAGACACAAGAAATGAACTGAGCCATGAGCCACAACTTTATGAGCCACTGCAGTGCACTCCAGAGTGTCTGGGAGGGATGGGGTTGGTGGGAGATGTACAATGAGATCTCCTCCTCCAAGGCTGGAACTAGGTATGGGCAAACAAGCAATGTTTGGGATCATTAGGGTTCTCCGAACAACATCTCACCACTTGTCTTGTGCCTGATTCCTGTTCACAACCACTGCTTGCTCTGCGCAAATTGGAAAACTGTGCAAATCGAGTGGAATTGAATATGAGATTTGTGCAAATTTCCCTGAATTTGCACAATTTCCCTCATTTGAACAACTTTCCTCCATAGACTAAAGCATGGCTGATTCAGTCTACAGGGATTTTTTTCCACAAATTAGGAAATTTATGCAAAATCATACTGGGAAAGTTGTGCATACAATTGAACCCATGCATACGTCCAGCAATTTGTTTAATTTTCACTCTAAACTATAATTGTCATACATCCATAGTAGGAACTCTGTCTCCAGCATTGAAGGAGGAGATCTATAGCAGATGTTATCTTTGGGCCATAAGATAGGGATATTGGAAGAATCCACCGAGGGGGTGAAATTGTTGATTTTTCAGCATCTCGCTCCCCCTGACTCTGGCTCACTTACCCACAAGCTAGCTAAACACAATCTGTATTGAGTCAAGGCAGTTAATGAATTTTCAAGTTCATTTGTTTTTTTGCAGGCACAATTTGCCCAACTTAAACATACTACTGATGCAATTCATGAAAATTAAGCAAATTACAGTTGAAAGTTGCATACATTACACAAATTGCAGCTGCAATTTGCATAAACAGCATTTTTTGTTTGTTTCTAAAGAGAAAGTTCTTGGATTGTGGGGGAGCCCACAACCCAGCTCACAAATGAAAGCCAAGCTAGGCGCTCTGGGGAAATCTGGCATGCCCAAAATGACCAGACATTCCTACGACAGTCATCCCTACAATAAGATTGTGCTCTTGATGTGTGTGCAGAGGAAGCTATGTAAACATCTCTTGCCCAGGTTGGTATGGTCATTAGGACTTCAGAGTTATTTCTGTTCCCCAGATCCCTTCAAAGAAGTAAGCCATTGAGGGTTGGTTCTGGTATGCCTACCTTTACTACTCTGACACCTGAGGGTGCTCTCTGTTGCTCTTCAGCCTTTCAGTCATGACCTTATTTATTTATGCACTCTGGGCATTTCACAACAATGAAAACATAAAATACAATTGTATGCCAAGTTTGAGGCCTACAAAGACAAGTAAAAGGGTCAGGCCTTTGAGGCCTGGGGTTTTTCTTTCAAAGAGGATATCCCTGAGTAGAGTAGTTTAATTTCTCCAGTTAAGTTCTTCAGGATTGAAACAGTACTTTCTGTTTTGGGGAAAGAGGGTATAGAAGAGTGAGAGAACAGGAAAGGATGAGCACTTGAGGAAGAAGCAGCTGAGAAAAGCCTAAATGCAGCTAGGGTAAAGGACTTGTATTTTCCATCTTTTATTTTCTTGCAATGCCTTTGTATCACTCAGACCCATTAACTAAATACCTATATCTATAATTTGGTTGTTTTAATATACTAGTAAACTGTTGTGTTATAGCTCAAGTGTCTGATGTGCCAATTCAAACCCCACCCCCCATCTACAGGCTAAACCTCAAGTTACTGGCAAGGTGAAGGTAAAAGAAGGAAGGAAGCAGAGATCCTTAAGGAATTGCTCATGAGGCATAGGTAGAACTCTGACAACAACGTAAGTTATAATATAAACTGCAGTATAAAATCAAAGTAAAAACCAAAATTTAACGTAGCAGCAATGCAAAGATTTAAAGTACAGTGATGGGTTTCAGAAAAGTATGAAACATCCAATAGTAATTGGTGCTTATCTCGCAGAGCAAAGTAGTCAAAAGAAGCAACTTCACAGGACTAGTATGTCTAACTTTCAACGGGATAGAATCAAAGCCACCACATTGAACAAGAGAAGTAGGAAGTACAATTACATCTAGTCTTCTATAGAACCGTAGGTTGTGTGACTGTTTCAGCTATCATTAAAAGAACACATGTAGTCTAGATAAACAAAGCATTTAGATAACTTTAGGTAAAATGTCATATGCTACATTCACCAGAACTCTGAAAAATTGTTATTCCTAATTGATGCTGCAGTCACCCTACTGAAATCTACTTACTGCCATTGCATCGGTGGTTTTTTTTTTCTCGAAGGTGGTTGAAAAAGTCACTTTTAATTAAGAACCATTCCTCTAATGCATCATTTTTCATTGCACATTATCTCAAGCCGCAGTAATTGAAAATGAAAGCCCCGGGCCACAAAGGACTAGTTGGGCTCAATTTAAACATTCAGCGCACACCACAAATGGAGCACACAAAATTGCAAGTAATCAGATTAGTCCTTTATCTAAAAGCCCTGTCAAAATGGCTCAGAAGTGCAGTAGCGACATAGCCCTGTCAACAGATATATGGGATGGGGTTACATTGCTGAATTAAAACTGCAGCCTATGGCAATGCATCCCCCTAATCAATGTTAAGAATTAAGCACTGATGGTTCAACTATCAAAATACCTATTCAATGGAGCAGCAATGCTGGTTGTTGCGCACCTCAGGAGGTGCTCATTTATGTTCCATCCTTTGCTTCATCCAGGGGTGGGAAGGAGGGTTTAGGTGAGGGCTGAATTGCCACCCACTGGACCTTCTGAATGCTGGATGATGTCAGTGGTGGTGGCTGATTTTGGCTCTCTCTGAGCCTCCCACAGCATGCACTGTCCCCATGGGGCGGTTCAGGCTGCACAAATGAACTTTTCAGTACATATCATACCCATAGAGGTGGTGCAGGGAGGATGGATCCACCTCTGTGTGGCTTCTCTGGTTGCTTGGCAAGCCGCCGTCCCCACTCGCTTCCCCCGACCCACATGTACGGCCGCCATTTGTGCAAGATTCGATTTACTGAAAAATACAAGTCACCGTGTTTATGCAAACTGGTGTCTCACTGAAGGGAAGAATGGCTGCCCGGTGCTCGCAGCCAGGTCCAGTAAGGGCTTAGGGCTCACATGGCTCACTGAGCAGGGTGACAGCTCAGCAGGAGGGGTCTGGGAGGCTGGGCATGGGGGAATCCACCAGACTCTCAGACCCAATTGGGTGCTCATGCCGTCCCCTAGTGATGCATACCACTTGAATGGACTCAGCCGGAACTGAACCTAGATTGGTTTCAAAGAGATTGAGGTTGTGTTTCCATCTAAATCATGCAGTGAGACTGCAGAAATAAGAGAATGTGGGATAGGGTTGCGCTCCCTCTGAAGGAGCAGGTGCATAGTTTGGGGGTGCGCCTGGATTCTTCTTTGTCACTGTTGGCCCAGGTGACCTCGGTGACCCAGAGCACCCATTACTACCTTTGGTTGGTATGTCAGCAATGCCCATTCCTGGAGACAGATAGCCTAGGCATGGTAATCCATGCACTGGTAACCTCACGATTAGGCTATTGCAATTTGATCTATGTGGGGCTGCCCTTGGGCATGGTTCAGAAGCTGCAGCTAATGCAGAATGCAGCAGCTATGGTGCTGACTGGAACACCCAGCTATGATCACATAACATCTATATTAAAAGAACTGCACTGGCTGCCCATTAGGCACTGAGCTACGTACAAGGTTATGTTGTTGTCATACAAAGCCCTCAACAATTTGGGACTAGGTTTCCTAGCAGACCACCTTTCCTTATACATAACCAGGCAACCTTTGCAATCAGCAGAGGACAGCTTGCTTGTCATTCCAAATCTAACAGAATATTGCCAAGTAATATCCCAATGGTGGGACTTTCTAGTAGCAGCACCCACCCTTTGGGAAACCCTCCCTCGTGCAGTTTGGCAGGCAAAGGATGTGGCATCGTTTATACACATGGTTAAACTATAGAATTCACCACCACAAGATGTAGTGATGGCCACCAATTTGGATGGGTTTAAAAGGGGGTTGGATAAATTCCTGGAGGTGAAGGCTATCAATGGCTGTGAGTCCTGATGGCGATGTTCTACCGCCAGTAACTGAGGCAGTAGGCCTATATACACCAATTGCTCGGGAACATGTGGGGGGGAGGGTGCAGTTGCACCCAAGTCCTACTTGTGGGTTCCTGGTCAACAGCTGGTTGGCCACTGTGTGGACAGAGTGCTGGACTAGATGGACCCGTGGTCTGATCCAGCATGGCTTTTCTTAAGTTGTTCTTATATTCTGAAAACATACTTGTTCACCCAGGCTTTCCCTGAACAGTAAATTAAATTAAACATGCCACTCCTTCACACTGCTGCTTATATTGCTTTTATTGGAATTGGAGTTAGTTTTAATGTTGTATTTTTAATATTGTATTTTAAATATGATGTTACTATTTATATGTGAACCACTGAGGGATTTTATTATATTTAGCAGTATATAAATATCACAAATAAAAGAAAAGAAAAGTTCCTTGCTGCAGGCATTCACTTTTCAAATGGATGCAGTGTGGCAGAACACACTCCCTAATGTGGCTCTGATTGTGTGGAGGATTAGAATTCCTGAACAGGTGTTAGGGGAGTTTCTCAAATGTGTTTTAGAATTTGAGCTTGTGCATTTTTCCACAGCTTTCTGTTACTTCACTTCATGTCTAGCCCTGCCGCCCACTCCTGTGTTATTGAAGCACATGGGTATATTGATAAAAAACTGTAGAAGTTAAAAAGCAATCTTAATGTGACCATATGTCACAATTCCATCGAGATCACTTTCTGGAGGTGTATCAATGCATACGTGTAAACTGGTGATGTAGGAGGAAATGGTACAGATGAAATGAAGGAACAGAAATCAGCAGCAAACCTTCCATGCCCAGCTTTCGCTACAAAATTCAGAAGTTAAATAATTTCAAAAAAGAACAGTGGCGAATTCCTAATATATCAGAACTACTTCACAAATGAGACCAGAATCCCAAAATCAAGGAAGAAATTTGAATGTGGCACATTTTGGAAGCATACCTATACCTGGTAGATGTACAGAAAGGTCCTGTCGTAGAAGGCTATTCTGTGCCTCTAAAGATGAGAGGTGGACTCTATGTGTTTAGAAAGAAATGTGTTTAGCTAACTGCCCCAATCACCTGAGATGTCCAGTTCAGTTGTTTGTGGCCTATCAGAAGCAGAAAGAAAAGTTCATAGAACTTTTCATAGAACCTTTCATAGAAAAGTTCATAGAACTTTGGAGCAGGGGGTTGGACTTGATGGCCTCATAGGACCCTTTCAACTCTACTATTCTATGATTCTAGAATCATAGAGTTGGAAAGGGCTAATGAGTCCAACTCTCTGCTCAGTGCAGGAACCCAGTTTAAAGTAGGGATGTGCACTGACCCCCCGGATCGGATCGGATAGCGGATCGGAATCGGACCTGGGGGGTCGGATCGGATCGGATCGGATCGGAGGCTGGTCGGATCGGATCGGACCAGATGTCCGATCCGGATCGGACGCCATTTTGAATGCTTTTTCCCATAGCCAAGTATTGTTTTACAAAAACGCCTATAACTTTTTCATTTTTAAAGATAGAAGGATAAAACTTGGGCACATTGTAGACTGGTTAGGGGTAGTTGTCTGTGAGAAATTTCAGAAAGATTGGTGCATGCATTTTGTGGCAATTAATTTTTTAATAAATACCCAGGAATGCCTATAACTTTGTCATTTTTAAAGTTACACACATGAAACTTTGCCACATTGTAGGGGGTACCTTGGGACCTATGTGTGTGAAATTTCAGAAACGTAGGTGCTTGTCTTGTGTGGCAATTAATTTTTAGAAAAATGGGTAGTAGTGGGGTAAATACAGTTACGCCTCCCATTTTTTTATTTTTGAAGATACAAACAGGAAACTTGGGCACATTACAGGTACCACTTGCCTTGATATGTGTGTGAAATTTCAGAAACATTGGAGCTTTCCTTGTGTGGCAATTAATTTTTGAAACAATGAGGAAAGAAACACCTATAACTTTGTCATTTTTAAAGTTACACACATGAAACTTTGCCACATTGTAGGTGGTACCTTGGGACCCATGTGTGTGAAATTTCGGAAACGTAGGTGCTTGCCTTGTGTGGCAATTAATTTTTTAATAAATACCCAGGAATGCCTATAACTTTGTCATTTTTAAAGTTACACACATGAAACTTTGCCACATTGTAGGCGGTACCTTGGGACCTATGTGTGTGAAATTTCGGAAACGTAGGTGCTTGCCTTGTGTGGCAATTAATTTTAGAAAAATGGGTAGTGGTGGGGTAAATACAGTTACGCCTCCCACTTTCTTATTTTTGAAGATACAAACAGGAAACATGGGCACATTACAGGTACCACTTGGCTTGATATGTGTGTAAAATTTCAGACAGCTGGGTCCAGGCATGTGGTGGCAAGGTATTTTTGAAACAATGAGGAAAGAAACGCCTATAACTTTTTTATTTTAAAAGTTAGAAGTCTGAACATTGCTCACTTTGTAGATGGGTTAGGGGTAGATATGTGTCAGAAATTTCAGAATGATAGGTCCAGGCATTTGATGGCTATGGAATTTTTAAATTACATGTTTCAAAAAAATTTCTACAGAGGCCAGGTCTTCCCCTCCCGCTTCCCGCGAAGAAAAGGAAACACTCTCTCGTCTCGATCCCTTTGAAGTTGCTAGTAGTATCCATTACAGGGCTCGTGTTTCCTTTCCTCCTTTCACTTTTCAAGCAGAACGGCTGAGCCTAGCTGAGTTTTGCAGCCATGCGTGCAAGGAAGGATCACTCTGGTCTCGATCCCTTTGATCCTTGGTAGTATCCATTACAGGGCTCGTGTCTGCTTTCACTTTGTACTCAAGCAGACACGAGCCCTGTAATGGATACTACCAAGGATCAAAGGGATCGAGACGAGAGAGTGTTTCCTTTTCTTCGCGGGAAGCGGGAGGGGAAGACCTGGCCTCTGTAGAAATTTTTTTGAAACATGTAATTTAAAAATTCCATAGCCATCAAATGCCTGGACCTATCATTCTGAAATTTCTGACACATATCTACCCCTAACCCATCTACAAAGTGAGCAATGTTCAGACTTCTAACTTTTAAAATAAAAAAGTTATAGGCGTTTCTTTCCTCATTGTTTCAAAAATACCTTGCCACCACATGCCTGGACCCAGCTGTCTGAAATTTTACACACATATCAAGCCAAGTGGTACCTGTAATGTGCCCATGTTTCCTGTTTGTATCTTCAAAAATAAAAAAGTGGGAGGCGTAACTGTATTTACCCCACCACTACCCATTTTTCTAAAATTAATTGCCACACAAGGCAAGCACCTACGTTTCCGAAATTTCACACACATAGGTCCCAAGGTACCGCCTACAATGTGGCAAAGTTTCATGTGTGTAACTTTAAAAATGACAAAGTTATAGGCATTCCTGGGTATTTATTAAAAAATTAATTGCCACACAAGGCAAGCACCTACGTTTCCGAAATTTCACACACATGGGTCCCAAGGTACCACCTACAATGTGGCAAAGTTTCATGTGTGTAACTTTAAAAATGACAAAGTTATAGGTGTTTCTTTCCTCATTGTTTCAAAAATTAATTGCCACACAAGGAAAGCTCCAATGTTTCTGAAATTTCACACACATATCAAGGCAAGGGGTACCTGTAATGTGCCCAAGTTTCCTGTTTGTATCTTCAAAAATAAAAAAATGGGAGGCGTAACTGTATTTACCCCACTACTACCCATTTTTCTAAAAATTAATTGCCACACAAGACAAGCACCTACGTTTCTGAAATTTCACACACATAGGTCCCAAGGTACCCCCTACAATGTGGCAAAGTTTCATGTGTGTAACTTTAAAAATGACAAAGTTATAGGCATTCCTGGGTATTTATTAAAAAATTAATTGCCACAAAATGCATGCACCAATCTTTCTGAAATTTCTCACAGATAACTACCCCTAACCAGTCTACAATGTGCCCAAGTTTCATCCTTCTATCTTTAAAAATGAAAAAGTTATAGGCGTTTTTGTAAAACAATACTTGGCTATGGGAAAAAGCATTCAAAATGGCGTCCGATCCGGATCGGACCTCATCGGATCGGATCGGATCGGATCGGAGGTTGTCCGGATCGGATCGGATCGGATCGGATTTTCCCGATTTTGGGTCGGATCGGATTCGGATCGTGGATCGGATCCGATCCGATGCACACCCCTAGTTTAAAGTATCCCTGACATATAGCTGTCCAGTCTTGGCTTGAATACCTACAGCAACAGAGAGCTCACCACCTCCATAGGAATTTGGTTCCATTTGTCTGACTGCTCTGACTATGACAAAGGTTTCCCTGATATTCAACTGAAAACTGCTTTCCTGTAATTTAAGCTCATTATTTCGTGTCCTACAGTCTTGGATGATAGAGAACAGGTTGCGGGCCTCATCTGTGTGACAACCCTTTAGGTACTCAAAAAATGCTATCATCTCCTCCCTCACTTTTCTCTATTCAAGGCTAAACATTCCAAGTTCCATCAATCTTTCCTCACTGGATTTCATTTCTAGGCTCCTAATAATCTTTTTTGTCATTCCCATTATCTGATTCCTGAAGGTGTGGTGTCTAGAACTGGACACAGTATTTGAGACGAAGTCTGCTCAGCACAGAGTAGAGTTGGACTATTACTTATTGTGATTTAGAAACTATATTTCTATTGATGCAACTTAAAATTGTGTTTGCCTTTTTTGCAGCCATATCACACTGTTGACTCATATTCACCTTGTAACTGACTACAACTCCAAAATACTTTTCACACATACTACTATCAAGCTAGGTATCCCCCAACTTATACCTATGCATTTGATTTCTCTGTCCTAAATAGTGAACTTCTTGTTCTTGTCTTCACTAGATTTTGTTCTGTTATTTTCTGCCCAATTTTCTAACCTATCAAGGGACTACATTCATCATCCTCCAGTCCTCCTGTACACCCATTCTCCAGGATTTCTCAAAGATAGTGCATAGAGGTTCTGAGAGTCCATCCATTAGCTCCTTCAACATTCTATGATGCAATTCATCTGGATTGGGGACTTGAATGCATTAAAAGTGCTTAAATATTGCCTGTACATATAAGCAAACTCCCCCATGTACTGTTCACGCTCTGCTTGATGGACTCCCACCAGTTGCCCATCCCCAGCAGGTGTGTGAGGTGAGCCGCTAGGTGGTCTGTAGGAATCTGGTGAGACCTTGCATCTTGTTTCCCCCAGGAGCCATGATTTGTGCAAATTCATGACTGCGAATATTTACGCAAACCACAATTTGTGCAAATTCATGGCCATATATACTGCAATTTGCATAAAATTGCTGGTTTAAAGGACCATTATGTCTGCAATTTTGTGCAAACTGTGGTATTTATGGCCAGAAATTTGTACAAATTGTGATTTCGGTAAATATTCCCAGCTGCAAATTTATGCAAATTCTGATTTGCACCAATTGAGATTTGCACCAATTTTTTAAAAGCAGGACACTGCGAGCTTCCCAACTGAGCATGCACCAAGTTGAGCCAGCTGACGGGTCTTTGAGCTGGTGTCTGGGTGGCTGATCTGATAACTTACTGAGCTGCACCCGTAAATCAGACTCCTCTAACATCTCTAATTCCCTGACCAAATCTTTGTCAGCTGTCCTCCTACCCTTTTAGCCTTTTTGTCACGTATGCCAGATGGGACACAGATCCTCTTTTGGGAGAAGATGGAGCCAAATGAGGAGTTGAGCAGGACTGCCTTTTTGACCCACCTCTCATTATAAATTAGTATAAATTAACAATGAATAAAACTCTCCACATGATTTCGGTATCACTACTACTACTTTCTTCTCTTTGTAGTGTATGGAATAAGTGGTAGATGGATTACTATTTGTTTAGGAGTTGATTTTGGTTGTTCCAGGATCTAATTCTTCACTCTTAAAAAAAAATTAGAAAATACAAATACAAAACCTCTCACTCGAAATAAAGTTTTGCTGGAGTTCATGCTGCCGCTTGTATGAAGCTTGAATGCAACACTCTTCTGCATTAGCACTGTCAAATTCCCAGTTCTGTGTATTCCCCCCCCCATTCAGTATAGCCTCTTAAATGTCATGGGATGTGATTCTAAACAACAAAGCATGTGTGCAAAGTAAGCATGCAAGGAAAATGCACAGTTGTGTGTAGTAGCATGCTACATGCAGAAATTACAGTCACATACCACTGTGCAGTTCTATTATTTCCCTTTTAAAAAGTCTTGCTATTCAGTAAGCTGGAAATACTGGCAGAAATAGGCTTCACATATTCCTGAAAATCTTGATATGAGAGGTTGTGAACAATGCTGCTGTAGATTTTCCTCCCTCTTTTATGCAGCAGAAAGAATACCATATATGCCAACATTGTTTTATCCAGACCATTTATATGAACATGTATGTGCTTTCTCAGCCAGTCTTTTATTTATTTATTTTCACAATCTCTGTTTCTGTTGTGGTAACCATTCCATTTTTTTAATGTGTGCATAGATGATGGTAGGGTTTGCACACATTTTCTGCTCCAGTTACTACAAAGTAACTCCCTTGTTACTTTGACATTCATGACTCAGTTGAGCAATCCAGCTGATTTATGAAGACTTACAATCCCCAACTGGCTGGCATAAATATAGTTGATCTGAGAAGTGGCGATAATCCAACTCTGGAAAACATAACCTTTGCCAGCAAAAGAACACATAGGCTGAATTCAGACAACACGATAGTCAATGGTGGGGTAATAATCAACTTTACAGTTGTTCATCTAGGGGGTACTCCCCACACAACATGGTAATAAATAAACAACCGTGGTGTGGATTAGGATCAGCGCTGAGTTGACTATGGCAGCATTTGGACGACATGATAGTCAATACAACTGAAGATTGTTTCCCCCACACACACACACACAGTTGACTATTGTGTTGTCCAAATTCAGCCATATTCAAACTTTGGGGCAGCAGCAGAGGGCTTGATTTGAATTAAGCAGTATAGTGAATGCTATGTTGCACAACTCCAGGCAGTCTTGGATGACACTGATTTTCTAGACCCATTTCAAACCGGCTTCAGGGCAGGATACGGAGTTGAGACCGCTTTGGTCACCTTAGTGGATGATCTACGCCTTAGTATTGACAGGGGGAGTGTGTCCCTGCTGGTACTCCTGGACCACTCAGCGGCTTTTGATACCATCGACCATGGTATCCTTGGAATCGAGGGCACTGTGCTTCAGTGGTTCCCATCCTATCTCTCAGGCAGGTTCCAGATGGTGATGCTTGGGGATAGCTGCTCTTCAAAAAAGGAGTTGCTATGTGGTGTACCACAAGGTGCCATCCTTTCCCTAATGCTGTTTAACATTTACACTAAACCGCTGGGAGAGATCATCCAGAGGCATGGGGCGGGGTGCTATCAAATGCCCAAATATATTTCACTATGCCTTCGACAACATCGTCAGCTAAGGATAGTGTGTCTCCTCTGAATGAATGCTTAGAGGTGGTAATGGGCTGGATGAGGAAAAACAAACTGAAGCTGAATCCAGACAAGACGGAGGTGCTCGCTGTCAAAGGCCCCAACCTGGGTTTGGTGGTGTGTCAACCAGTTCTGGATTTGGTTACCCCCCCCCCCGAAAGACTGTGTTCGCAGCTTGGGGGTACTCCTGGATCCATCGCTCCAGATGACAGCTCAGATTGATGCGACGGCCAGGAGTGCCTACTATCAGCTTCGGCTGATACGCCAGCTGCACCCCTTCCTAGAGTTGGAAGACCTAAAGATGGTAGTGCACGTGCTGGTAACTTCGAGGCTTGACTTCTGCAATGCGCTGTACATAGTCCGGAAACTTCAACTTGTTCAAAATATGGCAGCCAGGTTGGTCACCGGTACGTCTAGGGGTGACCACATTACACCAGTTTTAAAATCACTTCATTGGCTGCAAGTCAGTTTCCGGGCGAAGTATAAAGTGTTGGTTATTACCTTTAAAGCCCTGCATGGTTTGTGCCCAGGCTACCTACGGGATCGCCTTCTCCCGTACGATCCACCCCGCACACTTAGGTCCTCTGGGAAGAACTTACTCAAGCCAGCCAGAACTAGGCTGGTGAGTGTTATCCAGAGGACCTTCTCTTCCATCGCTCCCAGACTATGGAATGGTCTGCCGGAGGAGATTAGACAAATTAGCAGTCTTCATGAATTTAAGAGAGTCATGAAGACTGCTCTCTTCTGGCAGGCCTATCCGGATGAATTTTAAGATGTTTTAATGATGTATTTTTTTTTTTTAACTGTTTGTGATTCTTGTATTTTACATTGTGTTCCCCGCCTTATTATTATTATCTTGCCATTTTTAAATGGCTGATTGTGATGGAGTCATGAAAGTAACAAACTTATAATAGCATCATGTGACAGCTAGGGTCAATTGATGCATCAAGCGGTTAGGCTAAGTGGATGTGCTCATGGGCTTGATGTAATATATAAAAGGGGGAAATCTCCGCATGAAAAAAAAAAGGTATTTTAAGAAAATGAGCCAGGGAAACATTTCTGACCTGATGGCTTGGTGGGAGATTGATTTACTTGTTTGCTTATTACAATCACATCATGTTCTCAAGCCAGATTGGCCTCCAGAGAGGCTTACAGCTAGAGATGTCATGAGAGTCTACTTGAAACTGGCTGGGATTCAAACATAAGGGGTCCAAAAGACCTGACTCGAAATGAGAGGGTGAGCTTTCCAACCACCAAATGCCATATCCCGAGATCTCAAATTCTAAATGTTTGGAAGCTCATGACCCTCACCCCTCTCTGCCCTCCTGCCACTACCACCACCACCACCACCACCACCACCAAAGCTATTCCTGTCAAGCAGTCCTCCAGCACCCAGATATGCTCTCTTCTTCCCTTACATTCTTAGCAGGAGCAGTGGCAAAGTCAGGGCTTTTCCCCCGTCCTCTCTCTACACCAGGCTGTTTGCCTGGGATGGCCCTCGACTGATCCCTGTACACCAATGGTTTGTATTAGGTACTTCCGGGATCGCCCTCCCTCCCTCCCTCCCTCCCTCCCTCCCTCCCTCCCTCCCTCTACATCCCTATGGTGTAGTAAGGGCCTCTGTCTCTCAGTCTCCCTCCCCTTTTCATCATCATGAAGGGTATATAATGCTAGCCATAGTGGTTTCTGGGAGGGATAGTTAATTCAAAGGCTCCTACGAGGGATCTTGCAGGTGCCCGACTGGCTCTGGGACTCAGACAGACTTCCCTGCGCCAGCCCCCTGGACCCTGGCCACCATTTACACAACTAGGAAAATTCACAATTTCTGGAGGCTCCGTTGTTGCACACAATGGAGGTTCCAGATGAAGGTGGATGGACTTGCAGCTTCATTGGGTGCCCGCCGAGCTGTGAAGAAGCTTGCACGATGCCGTGAGCAGGGATTGGTGGTGGTGGCTTGGTAGGGAGCCAAACATTGGTGAATCCATCCCACCCCCTAGCTGCTACATCTGATTTGTGATAATAGGCAGACAGACAGATAAATAGATGATAGAATATTAGGGATGTCAGAGCAATCCATTTGGGGGGTACAGCTCAGTAGGTTTTCACCAGCTTTCCCCTCCCCCCGACTCATCCATGAGCTGGCTTGACTCATCACAGCTCATGGTTTTTCAGGGGGGGTACTTGTTCATCTGTAATTATTTACAGAAATCATAATTTCTGCAAAAACACAGCCATAAGTAGTGCAACTTATGCAAAATTGCAGGCGCAAATGGTCTCAGTGCAATTTTACGCAAATTGCATCATTTACCACTGTGATTTTGCACAAATTGCAACTTGCAAGTAATTTTTCAAAAACCAGCAAAGTTCTTGAATTTCGGGAACTGACCCACCACTTGGGGGTAACGAAAAGGGCCAGATTTCCCCACGACGGCCATCCCTATAGAATACAAGGACATTTTTCCCAGGGATGTGTCCTCATGATGCTGGTGGTTCCACCAGTGAAATGTCATTCCTGATGGTAGCTGGCACAGGCATGACAATACTCCACATGATGTGCAGGGACTGTATGGTTCACTATGATACTGTTATGGCCTCAGTATCCAGAAAGCGAGACTCAGAACTGAGTTTACAAGTAGCCTCTGTGTGATATGTGGGCCTGCCTTTGAAGATACACATCCAGCCATCCCATCGGGCAGAGTGAGATGGCCACCTTAGGCTGCTGCTTTTTGGTATCATGAAAGGGCCGAAAACTGTTAGCTATGCAATATGTTGTTTTTGTTTTTATTGCCAGAGAGAGGCTGTTCTCTCAGGTGCCAAAATAACTTACCGGCCTTAGATATTATCACTTTGATAGGCAGCAGGGAGTGAGATGGACGTCATTTCCCGTATGCTTTAAGCAGAGACATGTTTGGGCCAGGCCATGCTACAGAATGCCACAACCTAGCTATTGCAGGGAAATGAATCAATCACTCTCATTTTGCCATGCTTGTTTTGGTTGCCTATCAGCTTCCAGGTCCCATTCCAAATGCTGTTTCTGACCCTTTTGTCTCTTCACTGCCTCCCTGGCAGGATCTACACTGCTGTTTTAAAGTGCTTTAAAGCGCTTTATAACAGTAGTGACAACTGTTTTGGAGTGTGTCCTGGGCCCCAACAGTTGTCACTACTGTTATAAAGTTTTAAAGCGCTTTATAACAGTAGTGATAACTGTTGGGGTCCAGGACACACTCCAAAACAGTTGTCACTACAGTTATGAATTGCTTTAAAGCGCTTTAAAACAGCAGTGTAGATCTGCCCCCTGTCTCCTCGGGTCATCTGAAGAGGCCAGGCGCCACGTTGCCTCTGTTCATGAGGTAAATCTGCTACTAAGGCATGGAGTGCACCCTTTTAAATAATGGTGCCAATTTGATGGCAGAGCATCCCCTGAGATGCCTGTCAAATTCTTCCATTATTGGCCTTCCACCATTCGGTGAAAACCTTTTCACTATTCATCAAGGGCTTTAAGTGATTTCATTTTGCTGATTCGGCTTTCCTAGACTTTGCTTACTTCAAGCTGTTTTTGACTTATGCTGTACTTTTATTATTTTCACTGCTGTTTCTATCTTCTAGTTTGTTATTTTTTAGCCCTTATCTTATACACACCTCCCCCAAACCCCACGCCACCAGGGCAACTTTTTATGATCATGTACACTAGGCTGACCATATGAAAAGGAGGACAGGGCTCCTGTAACTTTAACAGTTGTAGAGAAAAGGGAATGCAGCCAGAGTCATTTGTATGCAATTAGTTCCTGGTGAAATTCCCTCTTCATCACAACAGTTAAAGTTGCAGGGGCCCTGCCTTCCTTTGTATATGGTCACTCTAGTATAGTGCCTGCAACTTTAACTGTTGTGATGAAGAGGGAATTTCACCAGGAACTAATTGCATACCAATGACTCTGGCTGAAATTCCCTTTTCTCTACAACTGTTAAAGTTACATGAGCCTTGTCCTCCTTTTCATATGGTCAGCCTATGTACACTGCCTAGGACAATTGGGAAAGGCATCATAAATACTATAAATAAGCGAACAGATGGAGGTACTGCATCACCTTTTTGAAAAGGCAACTGCGCAGGTCCTGTAGGCCTCTCGCTTATGGCTGGGATCTTAATGTGTAACCGACATGTGTGGGAAGTGGCTCAGCAGTGCCAACTGCAGTGTGACTTCAACTTCACTTTTCCGTCTTGCTCCACCGAGAGACAGATGGTGTGAACTGCTATTAGGCTGCCAACATAGGTGCCACCTGCACCTGCTGCTAGTTCCTGGCTATGAACCAGTTTTTGTTCCCTGCTTTTTAACAGTTTGTTATACTAGCAGGGAAGCCAAACACACACACACACATATCAAAAAGGTTTATGGGAAAAAATCCTTGCAGTTGGTCCTTGCTGTGACCATTCCTTCCTGTATTGGAAGAGCCACAATTCATGCTCTGCTGTTCTTCTGAAGATGTTCACTCCTTTTGATGGATGGGACCCCAGGGATGGTCAGTGGAGAAACAGTGAAGATATGCCAGGATGTTTTCTGCGAGTCTGTTTTGCTTGATGAACAAAACTAATTTGAAAAGCCTGTGGGATTAGAAACCTCTAAGAAGCAGCTGTGCTGACATCCCATCTATGATTTCTCTCCCCCACCCACCATGCCAAACTTTGGCTCAGGTTGGAGAAAATTGTGCTTTTCCTGAGAAAAGACCAGCAAAGCATATGTAGGAAAGACTAAAGTGATGGTACAAGATTGTTTAGGTAGAATTTGCATTATGGCATTTTTCCATGGTAGCAGTTATTACCTTAATGGGACACATAGTGAAAAGCCAATTTGTCCCAATTTGCTGAGAACAAGCAAGGTTCTTAACACTCAGATAGAAATATTGCTTCTGGGCCAACTTAAAGTAGAAGGCAGGCAGAGTTATTACAAGCAGAAACTAATGGAACTAGGGAAAGTACCCAGCATGCTGCTCAGACAGCAACAATTTCTAATGTGCAAAGTGGGAGAAATGAGTTGAATTCCTTAAGGCTCAGATTAAAATCTGAGCTGGAGGAGAATTGGGGAAGCGGAGGGTCATTCTGCTCTCGCATTAGAGGAGTTAAGGACCTTGAAATCTCTGCTCCCTGCCTTTGGAAACTTGTGCTGTGCTGAAAGTTTTGACCGTTACATTTTTGGCATTTTTTGTGGTGGGGGACAAAAACTTGGGCGAATGAGGCTGGGAGAGGTGCAGATTTCAGAGAATTCTCTCCTTGGGGAGGGGGACAGGTTTTCCACATACCTTTTTACATGTAGCCAGTTGTTGAGGGGTCTTCGTTCTTTCTATTTTTAAAGAAATACCTCTGGCATTTTCAGGAGCCCAGAAGTGCTTACTGAATGCTTATTTTAGAGGGAGAGATCACATGGTCTCCAATAGGTATTTTCTAAAAACTGCTGGGCTCATCCAAATGCTGGAGGAAGGGGGTGGTTTGTTTTTAAACCCAAATAAGAATAAGAATGAATAAGAATAAAAATAAGAATAAAAATAAGAATAATGGAAGAAAGCTCTTCAGCAACTGGTTACACATAAAAAGTTATGTGGAAACCCTGTCCCCCTCTCCAAGGAGAACATTCTCAGAGTTTCCCCCCTCCCTGTGAAAGAGGCAGAAAAAAAAACAATGCCTCTTTCACAGGGAAAGAGAAAGTTCCTGAAAATAGGGGGCAGGTTTTGGCCCAGCAGTATTGGAAACTGATTCCCTTCAACATCTGGAATTGCCAAGAAATATGAGTCTTGGCAACATCCCCAGTTAGTAGCTGTTTGAATATAGCAACCTCCTCCGCAAATTACAGGGAGGAGGCCATGTTCATGGGAATTTTCAGCATAGCTATCCTTAGGATCTCCATAGCAAACAGAGTGGTTGCATGTAATTTGCTTCTCCCCTCCCTCCTGACCTTCCACCATTTCTGGGAGCACAGATATCTCTGCTCTCTCCCCTGCCGGTGTTATAGAACACAAAGAAATGGACAGAACAAACTTTGAGACTATACACTGTACCTGGCTTTTTAAAATTCATTTAATTTGCAAGAAATTGTGAGTAAACCATTTTATCTTCCTCACTAAAGAAAAGTGTGCCCTCTTTTTTTCCACTTGTGTGCATGTGGGACTCATAAAAACTCATTGTGTTCTGCCTTTTTTCTGTCTATGCTAACTGCCTTCCTAACAGGAGGCATCAATACTGAATGATTCCCATTGGTAGCTGGGGTCTTCACTTAAACATACATAAGAAGATGCAGAAGTCCCTGAAATTTGCATGTGCTAGTTTACGCATGCAGTTTAAATTCTGAAATCATTGCTATAATTATTACTTTATTTGTAAATGGTAGATTCCATAGGATAAATCAGATCTTCCCCCCTCCAAAGGTGGAGAGGAAAGTTTGATCTTGGAGGGGGAGATCTGATTGTGGACCTCCTTCTCAGACCCTCCATAAACCTCCACATCTCTTACCACTGTGGTGCTGGAGAAGGGAGAAAGGGTGGGATTGGGGTTGGGGGTGTTATGTGGATCCAAACATGCCCCAACATGTGGGATACATTATGCCAGCTGTGGGGTTGGCATAAATCATTCTTCTCCCATTGCTCATTTGCGGAGCGAAGGATGAGAAATGAAGAGGCGACACAGAGTTGGGATTTAAACAAGGGCCACTTTATTTATTTACAAGAAAAGCAAGCATAAAGGGGGGAGGTAACCTAAGCGGGCATTTTGCATGGCCAGCCAGGCCATTGAAGGGGTCGGGCGAGACATTCACACCCCGGGAAGTGGCACCTGCTTTCTCGCCGCCCCCCGAGCTTCCCCAATCTGAGGTGGGGGTGGCCTTCCGGTGTCGTCTCCACTCGTGCCGCAGGGCTCCGAGTAGACGAGAAAGGTTGGCCCCAAAGGTAAGCCTTATCCCCCCAACTGATGCCGCAGGGCTCTCAGTGGTTGGCCCTCAGGCGTTACCAATCACTTGAATAGTGCCCGTGAATGCTCACCATTAAAAACATATCAAATGCCCGCTCCTACCGCCACAGGGGGAGACAAAACCATTACACAGTCTCCCCCCCCCTCCCCCCGGAAGCAGAACATTACGTAGCCCTTCCTGAATATCTGCTAAAAATAACTGGTTACCAGGCGAAGACCGGTGAACCCCGTCGCGCCTATAGAGCTCCCTCCGAAAACGGCTAATGTTAGGATGTTGAATACTAAAGTCCCCATGCTGCGCTAGGGCCTTAAACCTCTCAGTATTAACCAGCTTTCTTGCCTTTCCAATAGCAAGGGGATGACTGGACACCCACCAGTTCATCCGAGGCAAAATGCAAATAGCAAGGGGATGACTGGACACCCACCAGTTCATCCGAGGCAAAATGCAAATAGCAAGGGGATGACTGGACACCCGCCAGTTCATCCGAGGCAAGGTGCAAATAGCAAGGGGATGACTGGACACCCGCCAGTTCATCCGAAGCAAGATGCATGACCATATAATCCGTATGCCGGGCCAGCGCTGTCGTATATGCTGAAAATCAGCCAAAGCTTGCAAAATGAGGGCCTTGCCCTTCATTAAGCCCAAGTCGTCCCCCCCTAAATAAGCAAGACCTGTGGGGGAAACCTAGCAGAATGCTGCTGCAGCAAGGTAGGGATGAGCTCATCCCACCGCATACCACATTTCCCGAGCCAGCAAATGGTTGCGTGCTGACTCAAGCCGAGCTGCGATCCAAAGCTGGACTCGGCTGCATGCTTGCTGGCCCAGAAGACCATACTGTGGCTGCATACGGAAACCCGCACGGGTGCCGAAGCCACTGGCAAATCTAGAACAAACATGAAAGCATTAGCATCCGCTGCGTATAGCTTAAGTGTTTACATGCCTCACACATGTTTTGAATGCTGCGGACCGCCCTCTGCCTGGCGCCTGAATCTGAGGAGAAAATCCTCAAGCCACTGCTGTAGACGCTGCACCGATGCGAAAGGAATGCATACCAAACATTGCTGCGCGCAGACCCATATGATCAAGAGCCCGCCTAGCTATTGCCCAGAATTGGTATTTCGTGAGGGGCGTGCCATCCTGATGGCAAAACAGGAAAACCAGCATCCTTCCCACGCAGGGTTACAAAAGCTGCTGAAGCCTGCAGTGGGCATAAGTCTTTGTTGGTAGAGGGGAATAATGAAATCCCACGACCTAACCCGTCTGATCTGTGTATGCGTATCGAAGAAGCAAACGGGCCTCTGCGCTCTTTAAGAAGCAATTAGAAAATTGCAACACCCGTGTGGGAGTATCTAGCTTAGATGAGGCCAGACTCGGATATCCCGAATGCCCCAAAAAATGTTGTTAATGCTGCTGCGAGGAATAAGCCTGGTTCATATTGGGAGTGGCAAAGTAGCGGCCACTGTGCCTGTAGCCCAAGTAAGATATCTGGGGATAATGGAAGCCTATGCATTGGGGTGCGAGGTGAAGCGTTTGCCCAGCCGCTAAGGGCCCTGCGCACCCGGAAATCCGAGGTACGATCCTCCAGGCTGCGAGCTTTAGCCCTAAAAGCTAAAAGCTGCTAGCTTGAGAGAAACGGTGCGTGTTGATAAACCTTTACGTGTGGCATGTACACAGAATTGGAGCACATGCTCCACCGGGATGGGCCACAGAAGTTGCAGCTGATTTGCCATGCGGAATGCCTGAAATTCCATACCTGCGTTTCGATAAGCAGCCCTGGTGCTAGGCGCCAAGGACTGCCCAAATAGCCTGCTCTATCTCCTCCTTCAAAGGAGCCAAAGGGATGGAGGCATGTTCTCCGGCCTTGTAAGGGCCCAGGAGCCAGTTCCCGAAACCTCTGCACCTGATGTCGGGACACAGCATCTGCTATATCGTTATTCAGCCCCGGAATATGCTTTGCCCGAAAAAAGAATGTCAACTTAAGACAGTGAAGAGTAAAGGCTCTTACCAAGCTCATGACACGGGGATTATGAGAGGAAAGGGGATTGATTACCTATACTGTGGCCTGGTTGTCACACCAGAACAATACAGTGGCGTTGGCTAAATCATGCACCCACACACGTGCTGCCACAACTATGGGGAATAATTCAAGGAATGTAAGGTCCCGGCATGTGCCGTCGGACCGCCATTTTCCGGGCCATTGTTCTGCACACCATCTCTTTCCCCAGATAACCCCAGAACCCCATGAACCTGATGTGTCAAAATGTACCCACCAGTCTGCCTTTACCAAAAGTTCTTGCCGCCAAAACGATACCCTATTGAAATGTTCCAGAAAATTTAGCCATACAGCAATATCGGCTCGCATGGCCTGTGTAACCCTAATGCAATGATGCGGCTTACGCCAGCCTGACATAGCCCAACAAAGGTGTCGTAAAAAGGCCCTTCCAGGGGCGATGACCCTGCAGGCGAAATTAAGATGACCCAGTACTCCTTGCAGTCTCCTCAACGACACCTTTTATTGCCTAAAATGTTCAGAAGTTTACTGCGCAATATACCTAGCAGGAAATAGAGCATCCCATGGGTAGGGCATGATCCACATAGAATTGCCCTTGGAAGCAAAAGCCTAATAAATTAACATCTTCAGGGTGAATGGGCATAATGCGAAAGGCTGCTTTATATCGCATTTGCCCATCAACGCCCCTGGCCCATTTTATCACACCATATGCACAACTGAATCCAAAGAAGCATACCTAACTGAACTTAAATGCTCGGGAATTGCATCTTTTACGGATGCGCCCCCTGGAAAGGACAGGTTGTGTATTAGCCGGAATTCACCTGGTGCCTTTTAGGCACAATCCTAAATGGTGACACTCGTAAATGAGGAATGGGGGGGGTCAGAAATGGCCCCCCAAACCCTACCTGCACCGACTTCTTTCCCTTTCTTTCCCGAGCGATATCCTCCATCAGACTGAGGGATTTCTGATTTGTAGACCATGAACTACAGCTAACTCCTTGAAAAGGGGTGCGAAAACCTTCCCTAAAACCTGAGCTAAGATACAAAGCGTCCTGCCGTCTGTGGTACACTGCCAGTAACCCGTTAAGCGGTTTAAGCTTGACCGGGCTGGGTCCCTTTGGGAGGAAGTTGTTGCCCCCCTGGTTGTTTGTGGCCCTGTCCGTCCTTAGCAGGCCATTTTCCGCTCCTGTTTTTAAAACAATTTAATGCGCCATGATAACCTGAGCAAGTTTGACAATCGTGTCTGAATTTGCATGGGTTGCGTGTGCAGCTTCCTTTGTTGAAGTCCCAGCAGAGCGGGCGGTGTTGGACCGCCTGACCCGCGTACCCCCTGGATGTGGACGCGGGCTGTTGCTTGGCCAAAATATGGCCGCTATCCGCCCTGTCGCCCAATCTAGGCCGGGCTGGCGTCATGAACTGCAACCACAGATCATGATCTTTGACATCCCATCAAAGGGCGTGATCAAATGCCGCTCTTCGACGAAATGATTGGTCGTACGCCAGCCAGGCTCCGCCCTCGTATTCGGAATACGCTCGATAAATCATATCGAGGTATTTTGTTAGAATCACCCCTTTGCCTGGAAAACGTTGCAATATCACTCCCATATAGATAAGGAATCCTGGCAACCAATTAGCCCAGGAGTGAACAACTTTCTTCCTTTTGATCCTTACTGCCTGTTTATCTATTCCCTTTTCCGTCTCCGTGCTCTCTTGCTCTCGGAATAGCAAGGAGAATATGTCAACATATTCCCCTCTGCATATCTTTTCCCTGGTGGCCGGGAACAGGTGATATCCCAAAGGTGCAGATGTGCTTCCGGTAGGAATACTACCATGTGTAGCACCAGCGTAAGGATCCCTAACTTCCTGGGTGGCACCGTTCCCTGCTGCACCGGCAGGTCCCTGCCATACCGTATTGCAAGCGACCATAGCGTCTGAGACTGGGGGCTGTGTTGAACCCTGTGGAATATTGTTGCCAGGGGCTTCCAGCTGCTGAGGCCGTGCTGGCCCTATGGGTGTGTACCCCGCTTGTTGAGGTGTAGTTAGAGCAGCGAAGGAATACCTGGAGAAATGAGTGCGTGTGGTGACCAAAATGGCTGAGCTGTGTTTCCTGTCTGTATTCCCATGCTTGAGAACCACGGTGAGAAGCCCCAATGAGCGGGAACGAACCCTGCTGCTTGAGACACTGGTGTAGTAAAATGAGACTGCAGCTCACCTAGAGGCGTAGGCCCTGAACCCAATACCGGGGTGGTGCATTGAAGAACCGGCTCCGAATTTGATGCCGTGCTCTGCTCCGTGTCGGATGGAGTGGGAATCGTGGCTGGACTTGCTTCCGTAGCTGGCACTTCAATGGTAGATCCGCCTGAAGAGCTTTCTATCACTTTCAACCGAGCTGAAAGAGTATTGAATAAATCATCCTGTCTTTTCTTACGTGTGTGCCTGCGTTCAGTCTGTGTGTGTGGTGTGAACGGAGTTGGGGTAGCAAAAATGCCTTTTTCTTTTTCCAGTGTTTGTAACCTAGCGACAATACTGGAAACTTGTGGATCAAGTTCTTCCTCAGAGGAAGAATTTTTGATGGGCTGTCTACATTTAGCAAATTGTGCAGGAGCCTTTCCCTTGCCCTTTCCCCCAACTCCTTTTTTGGAGGCATGATGTTTGTATAGATGCTTAAAAATGAGCTGTCTTACTAAAGAAACTATAGAACCAACAGGATTGGTTAACAAACTTGGGCTCTTCACTGAAAAAGAATCAAATATATTGAATCAAACCAAGGTTTTAGACAGCAGCTTTTCCCTGCACTACTTGTAAATGGCAGGGATTGAACCTGGGACCTTCTGCTTGCAAAGCAGATGCTTAACTTCTGAGCTACAGCCCCTGTACGCTGAGAAGTGAGATAATTGCATAGCACTTGGATAGCTGCCTATGTACGTTAGAGTTTTCAAACAATGGGGGCAAATGACCAGGGTGGGGGGGATTGTAAATCCAAACTTTTTTTTTTTTTTTTTTAATGTGTCAAGACCATTGGTCTCTCTAGCCCAGCCCGTTTACTGGCAACTGCGGCTCTCTTGGGTTTTAGGCAGGATTCTTTCCTTGCCCTACCTGCAGAAGCTGGGGATCGACCCTGGGACCTTCTGCATGCAAAGTGTGTGCTATATCACACTGAGCCATGGCCCCTCCCTGCGTAAAATTAAACCCTCTCCCCTAACAGATAATGTAAGAATTTGGCGGGAAACAAACTCCCCAACGAGGCTTCCCCACTACACAATGTACTAAAGCCAGAAAAATGGGGCGCCCGCCCCACTCACGCCCCCCTTTAACCCAAAACCTTATGGCCCTGAGGCCCTGAAGACATCAGCCTCCACTGCTGTGTGCTGCCCTCCGTTGCCAGACCCAGCCTTCTTGAATTTCCGCCGCAGCAAGCAGCTTGCTGCTGCACTTCCTCTTCAGCTCTTATTCCCAGGGCGCGCTGATCTTGCCTCAGCCGAGGCCCTGTTGCCAGGAGACCAGGCAGCCGCCGAGGTCTCCTGCTACTGCGGCAGCGTTCCTGCGGGCTCCTCTGGCGCTCCGTGGGTCGCCGCCCCGCAGCCCAACTTCAGCTGAAGCCGCGCCGCTCGCCGCTGTCGCGCCTGGAGCCTCCTGCTCCGTCGACCACTGCGGGGTCTTCGCCCACTGGAGCGGCCGGTCGCTGGGCTCTTCTGCCCCTTCTGGCCTCCACGCCATTCACCCTCCACCGAGGGAGCCTCTTCTTCTTTCCTGCCGCCGGGAGATCAGCCGCCGCTTTTGCCCTTTCTGCTGGGCCTCCTCGCCGGTAAGCCTCCTCTCTGTCGCCTTGCTGCTGCTACTGCTCCCTGTGTCAGCTCTTTTGCAGCATTAGCTGCGCAGCACACAGTGGAGATTTGGAGGGGTCCTGGTCCCCCTTAAATAGCCACAGACCTCTCCTATCTCCGGTGGCACCACCCTGGGCCAGCCTATGGTGGCCCCCCACGTCACCTCTCCCCATCCTCGCCCGCAATCTCCTCTCCCCATCCCAGCGGGCAGGGTGGGGAAAGGTCTATATATTTATATATATTTTTACTCCATTTTACTCCATTTTACTCCATTTTATTCTGTAATATGTGTATTGTAATATGTGTATTTTACTCCATTTTACTCCATTTTACTCCATTTTACTCCATTTTATTCTGTAATATGTGTATTGTAGGATGCTGATTGTGAGATCAGGCTAAAACCTATTTTAGGTTGCCTCAACAATAAAGATACATACCTTTGTCCATTGTTTGCAGTGGGAGGTAGTCACCTCCACTCAAAATGGAACAAAGAAACAAAAACCAAGGTAGAACAGAGGAAACATCACTCCACCCTGCAGACATGAGCTCAGCAGGGCTTTGGATGCTGCTGAGGCTCCAGAGTTGGAAATCTATACGTCAGGCATCAGGATTGTTCTGTTATATTTTTAGTCTGCCCAATAAGAAAGCTCTCCAAGTGGATTACATAATACAGCACAATAATTTGAATAAAAATTCGAGTCAAGTCACCTTAGTGGAGAAGACTGTTACCTGGCTGCCTGCTCAGTCCATGTCCAGGTGCTAACCAGTGGTCAGCAACCTCAAGGCTATGGCTGCTATCTTTAACTTTAAAGCAAATAGGGACTGGACTAGGGTTGTCAGAAGAATCCATTTGGAGGGTGGGGCTCAGCAAGCTTCCCTTGCTTTTGACCCCCAGACTTTGGTCTGCTTTCCACAACCTGGTCCAACGCAACCTGTAACAGGTTGGATCAGTTTGTGGCTTTTCTGTGGTGTTTTTTATTTGTTTGCTTTGTTTTGCACAAATAGAGACGTGCACACACATTTCAGTCTAAATTTGTGTAGTTTGCACAAATTTCAGCCACAATTTCATAATTTCCACAAACTTTGGGTGCAATTTCCTCCAATTACACAAATTGCAGAAGCAATTTGCGCAGATTTCTATTTGTGCAAATTAAAAAACAAACAAGTGACCAGTTCCCAGCTTTCAGGAAAAACCTACGGCTGAGCACATCGAGGAACTACATCAAGCCAAAAATGAAATGGATGTCCTGGCGACCGACATCCCTAGACTGGACAGCCTTTCAAAGAGAGGATGTCTTCAAATAGATGATTGTCCTCTTTAAAATGCAACACATAGGGCAGGATTCTATTCAAGACTACTGCTAATGTAAGCGATGTTGCACTATGATAAGTGGCCTCTAGTGGAGCACCAAAAGGAATCTTGTACATTGTAGTGGAAATGCGAAACACCGTTGTGATTTGGAAGAGCTAGTGGTGAATAACCGTCACTCCTTTATGTTTAGATTATTACTTTAAGTAGCCAGCTATGCTGCTTCCTTTCTTATTATTTCTCAGAGCTAGTTATCTTTTGTGATGGTACAACTTGAGAGGCTATTATTTACCTTTAGATAGTCCTTGGCAAGAATTCAAGGATTACCACCGAGTATGGATGGGAGTGTCTGAGATGGTCACATAGCTATCTATGCTGGCCATTTGCTGCTTACTAGAGCTCATCCTTTCACTTTGCAAGAGTGTGCAAACATTCTCAAAGTTACTAAAGTATGGATAGAATATAGATGGAATTAATATCAGCATAATGGTATTTTTGAGTCCCTGAGACCCTTCCAGGGGGGAATCTTGCTGCAAGCCAAACAGGGAAAGTTGCTGGATACAGTTAGGCCATTATTGGAGTCCATCCGTTGCCGTTCTGAGAAGGTTCCTGGCAACTGTAGGGACGTAAGCTTTATAATCTTGCTCTGTAATTTCTTGCTACGAGCATTGCCCTTTAGCAGTTTGCTTTCTTGCTGTGTTAGTTTGTTCTTGCTTAATAAAATATTTAGCCTTCACACACGAGTGTGTTCATGGTTTCTGAATCCTAAAAGAATCATTGCCTCTTGACAACACATTCATCCCTGTTCCGTATGCAACACTCAGTTGGTAGCTGGAAGTGATGTATGCATGTATGTATGTATGTATGTATGCATGTGTTGTGCTAAACCCCTGTGGTGGGTTGTGCAGGCATGTGAGATTTTCATCAAACCCCATCAAATCAGCTATAACTAGGGATGAGAGAGAAATTCATTCAGTTCCTTCTTAGATAAGTACTTACCAAAATTTGTAGATGATTGAAATTATATATATATATATATATATATATATATATATATAATCTCCAAATAACAACAACAACAACAACAACAAACATAGGACAAAGCAAAACTGGCAGATCTGTCCATCCAGGCAGAGGGCTTTGATTGCTTTGCTCTTAAATATCTGGAGTTGAATCCTCATGTACTCAGCCATGTTTGTGGAGCTGAATTCAGATTGTTATCCTCCCCCCCTGAGATCCTCCACATCTTTAACAGCTACATGGCAAGCAAGTACAACATGCTGAAAATAGCTGTTGAGTTTGGCTGGTGTATATGGGGTAACAATTGCATTTCAGATGGTTTTTATAAGAATTTACCACCATTCACAAAAGTCCTCCATGTATAAGGCAGAAAGAGCTAGAGATTTTTTTTTTAAAGAATGAATGTGGAAGAAAGTGGAAATAACAGATTCATCCCACCCCTAGCTACAGATCTTTCAGCGGTACTTTAGTTTTTGCCTTAACTAACCTTCAGGCCTTACAAGCCAAGCATTTTGCATTCTCCCAATTGGAGGCAGTTTTGTTGAAAAGAAGCAAAGAGCTTGACAGTTTGCAAAGGTGGAAGCGGGGTGTGCTTTCAGCTTTCAGCGATCGTGCCTTGCCCATTCAAAGAGAGAAATTTGCCTTCCATTCATATACAAGCTAATCACCAGGGCAAGCGAGCACAACATGTACTGTTTTCTCAGTGGATGTTTCCAGCAGTCGAAACTGCCAGCTTTTATCTGATCCGGACTGGTGAGGCATTGCCTTTCCCATTGGGATTTGCAATGTCACTGTCTTTTGCTATGCTGCCTTATCAGTATTCTGCAATTGCATTCTTCCAAAGCTGTGCTAAGACAT
This sequence comes from Anniella stebbinsi, assembly GCA_029215795.1. Taxonomy (NCBI): domain Eukaryota; kingdom Metazoa; phylum Chordata; class Lepidosauria; order Squamata; family Anniellidae; genus Anniella; species Anniella stebbinsi. Next base: position 106,761,428 of record JARDYH010000002.1, on the reverse strand, counting down.
GGACATTTGGGTCAGAATCGTAAGACTTGTTGGGGTGGCATTATTTATTTATTTATTTATTACAATCCTTTATAACCTGCCCTTCATGATGAATTCCTAGCAAGGTGGATTACAAGTAAAACAATAATACATTATTTTTTAAGAAATAATTATAATTATAAAACAATATTAAGAGTATATCGTAAAGATCTACCCCACGGGTAGTTGATGGTAGAAAATACAGATGTGTCAATTTTGATAAATTGTGTTCGTCTGTGTTCCGTGGATTGTCGGGTGAGTTTTGTTTCGTCATCTGCTCATTGACGAAATTTGATTTTTTTGGCATGAGAATTTTGTTTTGTTTGTTTCTGCTAATGCAGATTAATGCTAATGCACACGTACAATCCCCAAAGGACAAACAAACAAACAAACAAGTCTCTGGAATCGATGTGACTTGAACAAAGCCAGAGTGCTAGCGGAATCCTCAGGTCAGTTTCACAGAAATCTTATCTTATTTGAATGAGAGATGTTGTGGGACTCCGTGAAGGGGATGGACTTGGTGGACTCCTACCCTCCCAACACACCTGCCCCTGTTCAACTCTGTGGATGAGCAGCCACATGGTCCGCAGGTGCCCGGTGGGCAGCATGTGGCTGGCCAACCTCTCAGCGAGATGCTATTTTGTGTAAAAATGGAGGCTCATTGTCTTATGTAAAAGGCCTTTTATGCAAATAGTCATACGCAACTGTAGTGTTGCATCAATGGCCCCTTTATTGCTACCATTTATGCAACATTACATCTATGAAAAAACCCAAGCTGTCTTTTTTTCGCAAAATGTCACCTTGGTGAACAGGGATGGGCAGCTGGCAGGTGTTCAGCAAGCAGTGCGTAGTGTGGATGAAGGTGAGTCCGCCCAGTGCTAATTTGAATCCATTGTAGATTTCTCCAACATCTCAAATAGACAACAGTGAAGAAAGAGAGGAACAGCCCAGCTCGAGCAGGGCCCTGAGGAGACCTTTGCATGCCTATGAGATTACTGATAAAAAACATCTCCTTCTTTGTCCACCTTCTGTCATTGTTTAAGCAAAATCTCTATCACCATAAAGACAGGGCACTTGATGGGTGGGCAAGGCTCAGTGATGGTTTAGCTGTGCTGTAGCACATTCTTAATAGTACTGAACCTGCTGGAAGACCATCTTTCTTAAGATGATTGCTTGATGGACATCAGGGAAGATCGGTTGTCCCCAAATGAGAGCCAATGATTAGAAATCTCTCTCTGCTGCTTTTGGAAGAAGGGGACTATTGTTCAGTGTTGGAGCACAGGCTTTGCAGGCAGAAGGTCCCAGGTTCAGTCCCTGGTCTTTTCAAAAAAGAAGATCAGATAGCAGCAGTTAGGAATGTTAGAGAAATCTGCAATAGAACAAACTGCAATGGAGAAAAAAATGTCCAAAAATGTGCATTTTCCCCATATGCTAAAGTGTGTAAATGTGCATTTTTGAGAAATTTTTAGTGGTGTGAATGGACCCAAAAAATCGGATTGGAATCGGAACCAGAACTGGAACCGATGCTTCGGATCAGATCAGATTATATCGGAGGCTTCAAGATTTGGATCGTATCCAATTCCGATCCAAAAATCGGACATTTTAGCTTTCCCCCAATGCAAGCCTATGCAGAAAACATGGGGGTGGGTGAGTGGGGACCTAACTGCCCCCCTCCCTGTCCCTCCCTCCCACTCGCGCTCCTTACCTGCTGGGGCAGTCCGCTACCGTCTGCTGCCGTCCACTGGTCCCTTCTACTGAGAAACAAGCTTCTACTGAGAAACAGACCAGGGGACGGTAGTGGACGGCCCCGGCAGGTAAGTGGGGACTTCTCCTCCTTGTCCCTCCCCCCCCACTCACGCTCCTCACCTGCCGGGGCCATCCGCTGCCGTCTGCTGGTCCCTTCTATTGAGAAACAGACTTCACGGCCTGTCTGTCAGTAGTGCTCCAGGTGATGACGTCACTCAGCATGATACTGAGAGGAAGGCTGCAAAGCCGGTTTCTCAGTAGAGGGGACCGGCGGATGGGAGCAGATGGCCCCGGCAGGTAAGGAGCGTGAGTGGGGGGGAGAGACAAGGAGGGGAAGTCCCTACTTACCTGCCGGACAGGTAAGGGTTGAGCTCCCTCTCCCTCCCTCTCCCTCCCCCTCCCCCCTCTCATGCTCCTTACCTTGCGGCCTGTTTTTCAGTGGTGCAGAAGCAGTGGATGGCAGCGCGGGATGCCGGCAGGTAATGGGGGACCTCCAGCACCCTCCCTCCCCTCCCCCCACTCGCGCTTCTTACCAGCTGCCTCCTCGCTGCCATCCACTGCTGCCCGCTGCTTCAGTACTACTGAGAAACAGGCCTTGTGGCCTGTTCCACAGTAGAGCGAGGGCATGCCAAGTGATGATGTCACCTGGCGTGCCGTCACTCTATTATGGAACAGGTCGCAAGGCCTGTTTCTCAGTAGTACGGAAGCAGAGGACGGCAGTGGACGGCAGTGAGAAGGAAGCAGGTAAGGAGCGCGAGGGGGGGAGGAGGTCTGAGGTCCAATCCTCCGATCTTTTCCGATTTGGATCGGGTCCTTTCGGATCAGATTGGATTAGATCAGACGATCCAGATGCTAGGAATCGGAATCAGATAATTGTATCCAATTTTGCTTGGATCAGGTCTGGATCGTGGATTGGACCTGATCTGCTGCACACCCCTAGAAATTTTCACATGTATGCATTTGCAAAAATGTGCATTTCTGCAAATTCAGAAACAGGAAAAAAATCTGATTCCAGCAAGGGGTAGACAATGGAACAAAAGGCACCTAAAATTCCATGAAACATTGACAGAATGGATTTTACACAATGGCTGAATTCGGACAACACATTAGTCAATGGTGGGTTGAGTAGCCAACTCACAGTTGGTTATTTTGTGGGTACTCCCCACACAACATATTCCTATACAATTGTGGGTGGTTGGGGCTGGCGTTGAGTGGACTAATAGTCAACCCAGCATTTGACTGACAGACCCCGCCCCTCTCCCTACCCTCCCTCCTCCCTCAGTCCTCCCAGTTCTATCCCAGCAGCCTCTGCAAGTTGCACCAGTTGTAGCAGAGTGGCAGCCGCTGCTTTGGTCGCTCTTGCCGCCTCCCTCTATGGGGTTGTGTTTTAACCCACTCACCACACGCCACTCACCCCTCCACACAACACTTTAAGAAACTGGCTTCAAGCTAAACAACTTACAAGCCAGTTGTTTCTCTCAGTTGCTTATTTGGGTGGAATAACATACCATCAGTAGTTTGTGAGTGGCGTGTTACCCTCCACACAACACAATAAGCAACACAACTGATTATTGTTCCCCCCACCCTCAGTCGCTTAATGTGTTGTCCGAATTCAGCCAATCTGTACATCCCGAGCAGCAGCGGATGTTAAACAACTCTGGCAGAGAACCTGGAGAGGTTCAATGGAGGCTGGTGGCTCCAATTTTGTTGGGCCTATGAATCCATTCTGTCATTCAGAACCAGCTGGAACGCTAAAGGAGCTATCCAAGGGGCTGAACTCTATAGCTTCAAATGAATTTAGCATCTTGGATAGCTCCTTTAGAGTTCTAATTGGTTCTGACGGAAACCCAGAGTGGAGTCGCAGCCATCACCAAAATCTGAGCCACCAGCCTCCACTGGAGCTGATGTCAGAGTAGATTATGTTAGGCTAGATGGGTCAATTGCCTGACTGGTTTAAGGCAGTTTTTTGTGTTCCAATGAGGCAGTGGCAATGGACAAATTTGGAATGGAGAGACAGGAGGAACTGTGAGATCTATGAATTAGCTGACGATAAAGGACCTTAGGGCAGGACTTCTCTTTGGAGAACCAGATGCAGGATTAGCAGTGTACTGTCTTCTGCAGATGTCCATTTGCTTCCCAAAGTGCTCCGTTTGTATATTTGTAAATAAAGCAAATATGATGAAGACAACATTGATCTCCAGTGCTTTCTCAACCAGAGGAAACTAAACCCAGCAGCTTTTTCCTGGACTTCTCCCTGAGCAGAGAAGTGAGTGTGCATGAAAATGCTTTCCCCCATGGTCATCCTTTCAAGATCTCAACATTTCTTTTATTTTCCACGGTGTTTTCATTTTCTTTTGAAATAAAGGTAAAAACACAGGGAGCAACAAAAAGTAAGAAGGCACATAGTGTTAGAACAAGATCACTAAAGAAATAAAGAAAAAAAGCATTGATAATTCTTAGTACAGGGTTATTTATTTATTTATCTTATTTGTGATACTCCTATGCTGGTTGATATAATAACATGCTGGAGCTGTTCACATATACATATTAACATCACATTTAAAGTACATTATTAAAACTCATTCCAATTACAATAATAGCGCAGAGCAATACAAGGAGCCATGTGATGGAGCAGCATGATGAATTACGATCAATTACAAGCCAGAGAAAGCCTGAGTGAACAAGTGCCTTTTCAGGGTGTGTTTGAAACACAAGCATTGATAGTTATGCACTGGTGACTATGCTGAAATAAAACAACCTAAGGAGAAGCTCACCATCTAATTGGAATGGGTGAGAATCTCAGTTCATTTCATTTTTGACCTTCGCTAATTTCTTCACATTTGGGACGGAAAGAATTTGGGTTTTCTTTTTTTCTAAGTGAATGTCGGAGAAACCAAAACTGACAGATTCACTCTCCAGGCCCAGGGTTCTGAGTTGTGCTTTTAAATCTGGCCTTGAGATCTTTATATCTAACCATATTATTGCTTAATTAGGATTGTCACCTCTTTTTTCTGAAGCTCCTCTGCTTTAACAGCTATATAGCAGGCAGGTACAACATGGTCCTCTTCACCTCTTCATTGAATTTGGCAGGTGCAGATGGATCAGAACTTCATTTAAAATAATTTTGTATAAGAATTTACCAATATCCACTGACTTCTCCATATTCAAGATGGAAAGAATTTAAGATTTAAAAAGTTAGAATGTGGGAGAAAAATTAAACTGATTCACCCATCCCTACTATAAAATGAAAGATTGGATATATAAGTTTCATAGCACACATAATTCATGTGTGGGTCCTGAAATTTTAACTACAAATTGTACCACATAGTTGTGTAGAAGAGGTAAATTAAACAGTAGGTGTACATTGGTCCAAACATTCCATCTGCCAAATTGTGAACATCTGCATAAATATTATGGTTCAGGGGCCCTATTGGGCCACACCCAGAATAAACATACTAAACATGTGTCATTGGGTGAATGAGGGCCCACAACATTATTTGGACTTTAACATCAACGTCTGCAACAAATCCTACATCTGTATGGGATGCTACTAATATGAAGACTATGCCTGCATTGAGTTAGGGTGGAATTCTTACCACCTACCTGTCTGGCCATGCTTTTTCAGATGTTGAGGGAGACCTTCCTGGGTCACTCTCCCCCCTCTGGGCTCCATGACTCTTGGTGTGTGAGCCAGGTTAGCTCCAAAAGGGGTTCCTTTCCCAAACACCAAGTCCCATAGGCCTGAATGGCAGGTCTTAGGAATCCCCCATCATGCTAAAAGTGCTTCAGAGTGTTCACCTATGTTCTTACCTGCATGTGCCCCTTTCCTTCCACTTTCCTGCCGTTGCGACCCATAACTCACCTGATTTACATTGGTCTCTGGCTTGATATTAATTGTCAAGCCCTTCGAGGTAGAATAAGATTTAAAAAACAAAACCATATTTCAGTGCCAAACTAGTTGATGAGCAAAAACATTCCTACTCAGCCCTTATATAGCCAGCTTTGAACCCAGGGTAGGCAGGCAGATGCCAAAACCACTGCAAACAAGAATGCTTGCTGATGGCAGTCCAGGTGATGATGCAGTGGCAGCGATGCAGCAGCAGATGAGTGGGGAGAATGGGGAGAGGGAGGTGAGTCTAATGAGCTTACCACCAGCTGTGCTACCAGCTTTCCTGGGTGCCGGCTGCACAGCTGGAATCCAGGAACTTGCAAGGCCGAGTCACCTCGGGGGCCCTGAATCTCGCCTCGTCTTTGGCACCAAGGCAAGGTGGGCAACCCCTGAAGCACCCCAAGTTGCTAAAATTGCAACACTTATTGCACGGTGTTTTCCTGCCTTCCTACCAGGTTGGTCAAGAGTGTTTCTCTCTCTTAGTTTTTTCAGATACATTGATGATGCAATTCTATGGATTATTCCGCAGAAGTAAGACTCATTGTTTTCAATGGGCTCTACTCCTGGTTCAATATGTTTAGAGTAATACCTTATTGCCAGAACTTGCTTCCATGTTAAAAAAACAAACAGGATTGTTCTTTTGAAAACATAGGTGTCAATTGCTACAAGCCTAACTCTAAATCTGATCCTAAATTCATTTATTTGGAATGAAGGATCATTGATTGAAATGCATCTTACTTTCCAGTAAGACTGTGCATCGTGTCAGACCCTTACTCCAAATCTGAGCCAAGGCAGGCTGATTTGGCCCACCTTGGCCCAAATCCAGATTGAGACTGGATCAGGCCAAAGCGGTCCAAATCACTTCAGGGTGCCTCAGCCCGACTCAGGGCAATGGTAAACTGCTCCCATCCACCTGCAGGACTTACCTGCTCAAATAAGTCCTGCAGGTAGGCAGGGTCAATGGTCCTGGATTTGGGGATTTGAGATGGGAGTGGAGAATCCAATGAACTCCCAGTTGGCCTCATGACTGGGAACCCGCAACAGCCAAGCCTCTTCAGTTGCCCAAATCTCACTTCGGATTTGGATCTGAAGTGGGTTGGCCCAGGCCCAAAGCACCCCAAGTCCAGTCAGGGCTGATTTAGAACCCCTGAATTGGCCTCCAAAGTTCATCGGGGATCCGTGCCCAGCCCTACTTTCCAATCAGTGTATTTAAGACAGAGCCCTTAATGGGAGTAGTCACCCTTGTGCTGAAGGTATCCAACTTGGGGTCACAACTTTAATGTATGCTGAGTTTCCAGGATCTCCCCACAAAATCACACAATCCTGATCTCCTTCTTGTTTACTGAGAATGATATTGCACTGCTTTTTGTGAAGTTTGTCCCCAATTCAGGGGTCTTGAACCTTAAGTCCACAGGCCCAATCTACCTGCCTGGAGCCCCATTACAGTCCTCCATTATTCCCCAGAAGGCCATGGTCCCTTCCCCTGATCCCACTCCATTTCCTTTGACAACCATGGTTTTCCAAGTTTGGCATATTTTCTCCCTATTCTAAAAGGTTGAACTGCCTCCCTTAAATCTTAGTTATTGGCAGTAAGAGTTAAAGTGTGAGTGTGTGTGTGTGTGTTAGGGTGACCAGATAAAATCCAGGTCAGGGCTCATGTAACTTCAACAGTTGTAGAGAAAAGAGAATTTCAGCCAGTGTCATTTGTGTGCAATTAGTTCCTGGTGATATTCCCTCTTCATCACAACAGTTAAAGGTGCAGGCACTATACTAGAATGACCATATACAAAAGAAGGCAGGGCCCCTGCAACTTTAACAGTTGTGATGAAGAGGGAATTTCACCAGGAACTAATTGCATACAAATGACACTGGCTGAAATTCCCTTTTCTCTACAACTGTTAAAGTTACATGAGCCCTGACCTGGATTTTATCTGGCCACCCGTGTGTGTGTGTGTGTGTTTATTTTGGACCTGCTCCCTGCCTTTGAACTGCCCACTGCTGGAATTTGACTCTTGACTGTTTCTCCAAAATGGAATTTAGCCTTCAGGCTGAAAGAGGTTCAACATTCCTAGTGTATAGGATTGCAGCCAGACACTAAATTTCTCAGGAGACATTACGCATGTAATCAGTGCCCACTTACTTGGGAATAGGCCCCATTAATGGGACTTAATTCCAGGTAGGTGTGTAGAGGAAGGATCTGGAAGTATGCTGAGAACTGTGTCTAACTGCTTTCAGGAAGAGTGTAATTTGATAGTGTGTAGTCCAATTATAATTTTGCCTCAATCTGTTAATTCCTTCAGGGTCTCCCTTATACACATAATAGTTATTAGCCTGTCTCAATGACAGTTAGTGTCTTTTGTTTCCTTAACTGAAGCTAACAGAGCTTTTGCCCTGCCTCATTAGAAGAACCATAATATCCGCCAATGCTCCACAGGCTTCTCCTGATTGTGTCATCTGAAATTTGAGAAGTTAGTGACTTTATTCTGTGGAGGCTTACATTTCAGCGCTTCATTCGTGGCCTATTCTGCATTCATCTTTTTCATCCAATGAATAATGGATTTGACAATATGCATTTCAAATCGCACCAAACCCTAAGCTTCATTTAGCATAGGCATGATGGCTTTGCATCGCTTCTCTGTGCATCTTAGAATCACAGAATCATAGAACAGTAGAGTTGGAAGGGGCTATAAGGCCATCAAGTCCAACCCCCTGCTTAATGCAGCAATCCACCTCAAAGCAAACCTGATAGATGGCTGTCCAGCTGCCTCTTGAAGGCCTCTAGTGTGGGAGAGCCCACAACCTCCCTATGAAATTGTTTCCATTGTCATACTGCTCTAACAGTCAGGAAGTTTTTTCCCGATGTCCAGCCAGAATCTGGCTTCCTTTAACTTGAGCCCAATATTCCGCGTCCTGCACTCTGGAAGATTGAGAAGTGATCCTGGCCGTCCTCTGTGTGACAACATTTCAAGTACTTGAAGAGAGCTATCATGTCTCCCCTCAGTCTTCTCTTCTCCAGGCTAAACATGCCCAGTTCTTTCAGTCTCTCCTCATGGGGCTTTGTCCTTCTTTGAACACACTCCAGATTGTCTGCATCCTTCTTGAAGTGTGGTGCCCAGAACTGGACACAATACTCAAGACGAGGCCTAACCAGTGCTGAATAGAGGGGAACCAGTACCTTGCGCGATTTGGAAGCTATACTTCTATTAATACAGCCCAAAACAGCATTTCCTTTTTTTGCAGCCACATCACACTGTTGGTTCATATTCAGCTTGTGATCTACAACAATTCCAAGATCCTTCTCGCTTGTCGTATTGCTGGTTGGAGGGATCGATCTGAAATTTCATACACATGTCAAGCACATGTTGCTACACATAAGTGCCAAGTTTCAGATCAATCCCTCCACCCCTGTTTTTTATATGATTTTTTTAATCATCGTGCAACTTTTTTGACAGGTCTGAATGAATGCACGTGGCGAGCTGTCATTCTGAGCTGTCAGAAGTTAAACTATGTTTTAAAAAATCATATAAGATCGAGGGTTGGAGGGATTGATCTGAAATTTCATACACATACTTAGGCATACCCCATAAATACGGTGACCAAGTTTCAAGCCTGTAACTTTAATGGTGGGCCGATAATCCGATAAAATCCGATATTATTGGACCAAAAATTTGTTGGATCCGATAATTTCAGAGGGATTTGTATCGTATTGTTATCGTTAATCAGATGTCCAATAACACCTTTATCATATCGTTATCAGACATCAGAACGATATGATACACATCCTTACCCTCTTATTCTGAGTTGTGTTTTGTACAGTGGTAAGACAAAGGACTGTGTACACCATTATGTATGGCCGTCATGCATAGGTCTGCTTTACTGTGTGTACCCACATTGGGAATGTGTTTCCGGTTGCACACTTACATGAACACACCCTTGAAATGCAGCTGCTTTTCCCCAATGGTCTTCTGGAAACCAGAGTTCCACAGTTTTATTTTGATGGGGAGCATTACACATATCAAACAATATATACATTTGTCACAGTAAGCATGTGTATCAAGTCACCCTGAAATTGCAATGAAAATCATTAACTGAGGACGGTGTTGGTTACACTAAACTCTGTTCTATGTGTGTTTCTCCCCATTCCATTACAATACCTAAGCCAGTAACCATTTTCTATTGGCCCACTCACAATGCTGTAATGTAGCGGCTGTTAATTGGAATGGAAAAGCATGGGTAGTGTGCCATGACAAAAAGGCTGGTTTAATTTACTCCCCAATCCAAGGTGTTTCTCTCTGAGAAATATAGCTGGCAATACTAATAAGACTGTAACACAGACAGACCATTCTCTGGAGTTATTGGGTCAGTTTAATAGATGAGCTGTGAAGGATCACAAAACAATTTGCTACAGAGCAAGTAAAAATAGTGGATGTTTGGATTTTTACATACGTAGCTCCAGAATACACTGGGTTGTTGTTTGCCTGCATCGGCTGACAACAAATTGGTCTGGGCTATTTTGAGACAGTGTAGTTACTATCGCCTCATGAAAATAATTTAGGATTATGAGAATTTTATCGGCAGTCCACTATTTCTGGATATAATTGAAAGGATGCAATTACTGATTTTCTCTTGGGATATGTGCTAAGAAAGCATTGATTGTGCAGTATAATTATAATGTCATGCAAAGATTTCTCTTTGGGTTTGTTTGTTTGTTTGTTTGCAGGGAGGTTAGGGGGTAGGCTTCATTTACAAATAGATTTCAAAGAAAGCTTAATATTTGAGGGATGGCCACCTCATTTAGACTTTCCTCCTCACAATATCATTACAGCCACAGGTCACATCTCACTCTCTTATCCCCATATAAAGCCAAATACTCTAGGCAGACTGGATTAATGGACCCCCTCAACTAAAAATGAGCCACATGATTGCAATAAGACAGACAAAGAATCTTGTGGCACCTTAAAGATGAATGAAATTTATTCTAGCCTAACTAAGCTTTTATGGACAATAGCCCACTTCATCAGATGCATGGTGTATTGTAGAGAATGCCAGGTTTATGTACAGGGCATATGGAGTTGGGATGAGGAAAACAGTAAACAGGGAGGTCAGATGGAAATTGAATGCAAAAAGTTTATAATTCTTCCCACCACATCACCACTACCATCATGTGAACTACGTGTAAACCTGAAACTGTCCATAATACTCCATGCACCTGATGATGTGGGCTCTATTCTCCACAGAAACATATGTTAGAATATATTTGTTTGTCTTTAAGAGGGTGGCTGAAATAACAAGGGAAACAGTAATGAACAGGATTTCTTGGGAGTCCATTTTGTCGGATAGAGAGAGAGAGAGAGAGAGAGAGAGATGACTAGAGTTGGCCGCACAAGTAGCTGCCTGCCACAGCTCAACATGCAGAAATCCTGCATCCTCTCATTCTTTGCAAATTCTGACCTGCAGTATTTGGACTTCAAACTCTCACAGTTCCTGCTTAGCTTAGCTGACGTTCATGTATTGGCCTTCCAAGAGGTCCTCTGTGCTTGCATTTGAACTAAGATCTCTTGATCAGATATTGTTAAGGGCCAAGGATCATCCAAACTTTGGTCTTGCGATTTCCAATGGTTGAACATGAGAAATATGTGTGTAGGGGGGGGGACAATTTTACAAAAGTTGCTGCTCTCTCTACAAAATGAGGAGTACTTTAGATGCTAATAAAATAAAACTGTTTTTGTGTGTTTCATTACAAGTGAAGACTAGAAAATTTTCAATATACTGGTATCGCACCAACAAAAAGGGTTGTTTCTTTTGTTTTTGTCATCATCATCAACTGCAAGCCCTGAAGGCTGTGAGAATCAGCGTGGAGATAGGCCCAAATCAGGAGATAATTTTTTAGCTGAAGGGACTCAATAGCAAGGCATAGCATTCACAATAATATATAATAAGAAGTGACAAGCATACATTCTCTAGTGGCCAAAAAACAACTCTCGATGCCTTATCACAAACTCCTCTTCCATGCCTTCCTTCACAAACCTTTCTCTGTTTTGAAAAATCAGAGGGATAATTGGTGTCCCATAATTTCTTTTAGTCCCCTTTGAATGAGGGCCAAACTACCTGTTGCATTAAATGCATTAAATAGCATTCAAACTAAGCATAGTTTTGAACAGCATTGCTACTGCAGATGGTGAGCCGGCAGAGCGCAGAGCGCTGATCTGGAAGGGGTACATGGGGAGGGATTTAATAATAATAATAATAATAATAATAATAATTTATTTCTTACCAGCCTCTCCATTTGGATCGAGGCGGGGAACAACAATATGATAAAATACATAAAACTGATTAAAACATGACACACATTATTAAAACTGCATTAAAACATCCTAAAACATCCTAAAAACATCCTAAAAACATTCTAAAATTCCACTGGATATGCCCACTGGAAGAGAACAGTCTTTATGGCTTTCTTAAATTCTAAAAGACTGTTAAGTTGATGAGTCTTTGCTCCTTGCCAAAAACATCCCTCTCCTCCCCAGCTCCAATTTGCCTCAGACGAAAACTCCCAGAGTATTGGTTGCTCTGTTCTAGCACTGCTCTAGCAAATTTCAAGAGATCTTACAAGATCCAGACACTCCATACAGATAACAGGGAAACAAGCCCAATTTTTCCTCTCATTGCGGTGTATGCCATTTCTCTATGGTAGAACCGAAAATAAAATCCAAACAGCACCAAAAATTTACAGCAACAGCTGCAACTTTTATCAGTGGTACAGCAAGGTAATTTTAGATCTGTAGATAATGATTTTATAGAGGCCTCATTTGGATGGCGATATATACTACTTCATCGATGAATATTTCACTTCTCCCTCCCTCCCTACTTGTATTCCATGCTTTACAAATGCATTTACTTTTCGGATATGGTCAAAAACATGAACATTACTGTTTGCCAGCGCTGATTTGTTCTTCTTTTTAAAAAGTACTCTGAGCTTATGTAGTTTTAAGCGCACATAAATCATGACAACAGGTATAAAATGGAGTTTGCTTCTGCTGCCCTCATCACCTGGCTCGCTCTGGATGGTCATTTGAAGGGGAGGCTGGACTGCAGGCTTTGGATTTTGGCCCCAAGGTTTAGCCTTATCTGAACCGCAAATCTTTCTAGTTGGAATGAGTCCGTGAGTCACGCCTCCATCATCCCAGGTCAGGTGGAAATAAATGTGAAAAGCAGGGAGCAGGGCCAGATCTACACCTTGTGTCAAATCATTACAAATGTGGAATAAAAATCTGGAAATGACACTATGGAAGTGGTATATGGAATGTGGATTGTGCCCCAACAGTTATCAGTGCATTTTAACACCGCTTTAAAGCAGTAGTGTAGATTTAGGTCTATCAGGATTAACAGAAGGATGCTCTCCCATTGTAATAGGCTTGCAAGCTGAGCCAAGCCCCCAAGACCTCAGGGTCCTTGTAAAACATACCTAGGGCAATGGCATCACCATTCTTCTGGGACCCTGGCTATACTCATTATTGGGAGCAGGGGGGAGGTGTCAATTTTTCTTTTCATGTTTATTTGGGTGGCAGAATATTTAGCATTTTGGGGGGAGGGAAATCAGCTGAATCATGAACATGCAAAATATGGATGAATGAACTTCACTTTTCCATGCTGCGTATCTACCAGAGATTGATTTTAACCCTGCTCCAGACGGCCTGCCAAAAGAGCAGCATGAAATTGTGTCCCCCCCCCCCAATCTGGAGGAGAGTGAGACTCGAGCGAGACGGCTTCTCTGTGTTGTTTTGCAAATGGGTTAATGAAGGATATGAAGTTAATGTAATTAACTATTGATCTCTTTGGCGAAACATTGTCAATGGGATGGAAATAGAATATGGAATACTTAAAAATAATGAAATTGCCTTTGCATGCACTTCAGTGAGCTTAAGTCCTCATTGAATGCTTATGATAAAAATATTGGCCCAGAATATCCAGAAGTTATGCTTAACGTTTAACGTATTCTCTTACCTCATTTGCATCCTATATCCTTTGAGCTCCAACAAACTTGGGGAGATTTATCCTTTATCCTGGCAACAGCCCTGAAAAGTAGATTTAACTGATGGGTTCAGTGGTATTCATGGAACTTCATGTGATTTTTCTGAGCGGGTTCTGTTGTGGTAGTAATTTTATCACTCTAATAATGTATCTTCTTTGTATGTGTGTGTGTGTTTTGATTGTTGTATGCCGCCTTGGGAGTGCTTCTGCCCTAAAAGGCAGCCAAGACATATTTTAAATGAGTAAATGAAGAAATAAAATGCCTGGGTTGGAATTTGAACTTGGCTCTCCCCCACAGACCAATCCAACATTCTCTCTGTGGCTCTGTGCAGGGATGTGGAGCTATAATTGAAGAGGCAGATGTACCCCCAACCCTCTATGGGTCTGATAACATCAGGGGGTAAGGCCACATTATACCCCCTGACATTGTTTGGTCCCTGGTCAAAGTGGCAAATGGAGATCCTCCAGCCATCTCTTTTGCTGGGAAGCTGGCTTTGCCTGAATGCCCCAGGGAAATCCTGTGTGCTACAAAACAGCCCTAGCCGATTGATCACAGGCTAATTAATCCATTTCTGGACATGGGAAGATAAGGGGGATTCCAGATGGTTTAAACAGGTTAAACAGGAGTACCGGGGTGGGGTGGGACATAAATTTTAAACTCAGCTAGTGATGGGCAAACAAGCGATATTGTAGATCGCCAGGATGAGCTCAACATTGTCTTGCTGCTGTTCTCATGCCCGATTCCTGTTCATGTCTGCAAACGTTGCTCGCTCTGTGCGAATAGGAAACTTGCACAAATCGGGCAGCAATCAACCTGGAGATTTGTACAAGTTACCCCAGATTTGTGCAACTTTCCTCCATAGACTAAAGCAGGACTGACTCAGGCACAGAGGGAATTTTCACAAATTAGGAAATTTGCCCAAATCCGACTGGGAATGGAAAATGAGGCAAATGTGAACACAAGTTGGACAATTTTGTGGATATTTTCAGGGGAGGTGTGTTTGTGCTCACATTTGGAACTTTGAATGTGCCAAATTTGAGATCGATCCCTCCAACCCTTGATTTTATATGAACTTATTAAAGATTGTTTCAGTTCTGACAGATCAGAATGACAGCTCGCCACGTGCGTTCATTCAGACCTGTTAGAACAGAAACGATCTTTAAAGAAATCATATAAAATCGAGGGTTGGAGGGATCAATGTCAAATTTCATACATATACATAGGCATACCCCATAAGCACTGTGACCAAGTTTCAAGCCTCTAACTTTTAAAATACAGAAGTTATAGGTATATTTATATGACAGTCTGATAAAATGATAAAATCGCCCGAAAATTATCGTCTCCGATGATTATCGGAGGTTTTTCTATCGTATCATCATCGTTAAACACATGCACGATAATGACCTTATTGTATCGTTATCGTACATTTTAACGATACGATACACATCCCTACTCTAGATATTTTGGGACATTCCCAAAATCCCTCCCGATTGGCTATGCTGGATAGGGCTGATGAGAGTGGAATATGCTTTTTAATGGGGCTTACTCCCAGGTAAATGGGTATAAGGTTGACACCTTAAACCTTTGCCTCTATGGTTTAGCTATGAGATTACTTTATTAGCTTCATTTTGATGTATGCTGGATTGCATGTTCTCAGTGATAACCTGCTTTCTTTTTCCTGGTTTCAGCTGCTAATCTTCAGATCTCTCTTTTGTAGACTGAGCTTTTCCTTCATGAAATTATAGTCCGCTGTGTATGCTGTCTTTACAGTGATCTCCCACAGGGCTCTCACTCAATCATGAAACACTTGTTTACTCCTCTCCCCACCCCTGCAAGAGGAACTGAAGGCTGAGTATCAGGTTTTGTTGTAGCAATTTCCCCTAGGAACTATAAGCATCCTTTCCTTACCACTTTAATTTCTTCCTAGGTCATTGTTTGAAAGACACCCCAAGGATTATTTTTTTGCCATACATCACTTATTTCTCTCCCAGTGTGTTTCAAGATGTCTTCAAAAATAATAAAAGAAAACTATCCTTCCTTACAGAGATATTTCTTTCAAATGTTCACCCTGCTGATACTTGGACCATCTGGAACTTGGAAAAAGATGAACCTTCAAGTGTAAAATCGCTTCCTTCTTTCTCAGTTACCAAGAATTACTGTGGTGTCATTCTTATCACTCAACATGATGAGGAGTGGGGATGTAGTAGCGATTTGCAAAGCTGACACTTTTATTTCTTCAGAGTTTTCCACTTAGCTTCCTCATGCTCTCAGACATCCATGAAAGTCTGTGGTGCACATTAGATATACTTGAACAGCTTTCTTCTATGTATGTAGGGGTTCTAACTAGTGCTGTGCAGCGCTCTGTTTATGAAACCCGAATCCGAATCAAAGTGATTTGGCAGACAGAGCAACAGATCAGAGACGAGTCGGGGGAGGTCTGGATCGATCTGAATCTAAATGTGCTGGTCCGAAGCGATTCAGATAGATTCTGATCTGTTTAGAAGCACAGAGCTTGTAGTAGTAGTTTTTGAGGGGGAGGGGGTTAGGGTGGGGGAGGAGGAGTTTGCAGGGGGGAATGGGCTGTTAATTGACAGCTTCATCCCCCAATCCTCCTGAATTCTCCAGCAGCCTCCAATAACTATGGTGGAGGAGGGCTTAAGGAGAATCAGGAGATCGAGCTTCCTTCCTCCTTGCTCATTGTTGGTTGAGAGTTGGTAGGGTAAAGAACATGATTTGTTGCTCTGGGTGGTTGGAGAGGAGACTGGAAAGTGTTTGTTTTGTTTGGGTGTTGGTTTAGGGTTTTTTATCTTGATTCTCCCCCCTTCTTCTCACTGTTCACTGTTGCCTTTCTCCCTGCATTCTTGAGAAAAAGAAATATAGGCAAAAAATCCCTGTAGTGGGTTTGTTTGTTGCCATTCAAATCCCCCCCTTTTCTTCCCATTAGTCCTCTTCCCATTTGATTGTTCAGGTTCCTCCCATCTCACTCTTATATCTTTTTTGTGTTAGCAGTATTCATTTTAAAAAAAATCCTGTTCATCTTTGGGCTGGGTAACTTCTATGGGGGGAGGGAGTTGTGCTTTTTTCTCCCCCCTCCCCTTATCTCACTGTTGTCTCTTGCCTTCTGCATTCCTCTGTCTTGAAAAACAAACAAACATATATTTAAAAAATCCCTGAAGTGTGTTTAATACACACACATTGACTCAATTTGGACGACACAATAAACAACTGGTGTGGGGAAAACAATCGTCAGTTGTTTTGACTATGGTGTCATTCCAGTGCTGCCATAGTCAACTCATCACTAATCCTCATCCACACCACAGTTGATTATTTATTACCATGTTGTGTGGGGAGTGCCCCCTAGGGTTAGCGTGAGGGTTAGGGTTAGGCAACCCACCATTGACTATTGTGTCGTCCAAATTGAGCCATTGTGTATTAATACACAATACACAATACACACACATTGTCTAAGCAGCACAATAATAATAATAATAATAATAATAATAATAATAGAATAACAATTATAATTCAATAATGAAATGAAGTGGCACAACCACTGAGTTTGGCTAGACAGAGGAATCAGAGGTGGGAGTGGGCAAGGTGCTGGCGGGCTCACTTACAGCTTGGCTCACTTACTAAAGTCACATGCTTAGCTCTGTTTTGTCAGCCTGACTTGCCAGGCCTGCCTACAAGAACCTGCCCACTTCTCCAATATTAGATCAGCCCTTTCCTGACTCACAGGATTAGGGTTAGGGTTGCTTTACTTTCACTCCAGCTTAGCTCACTTCCTAAAGCCATACGCTTAGCTCCGTTTTGTCAGCCTGACTTGCAGGCAGCCAGCCAGCCAGCCTGCCTGCCTGCCTGCCTGCAAGAACCTGCCTGCTTCTCCAATATTATATCAGTCTGGTCCTACCTCAGAGGGAGGGTTTGCTCCTAGCCAGGCAATGTGTGTATTGCAGGTATCCTATACCTACTTTGAACGGAAAGAACCTGAGAGGATCTGTCATTTTCAGAACAAAGAAAAGAAAACTTAAGTAGGGGAGCTTTGCACTTGAATGGATCCTGTGAGGTGGCACATGCTGTTTGCTAAGTGGCTGCTTTCAGTGGTTTACCTGAAAAAATCCTATTTTAGCAGTAGATTACAGGGAAGCCACTGCACAGATCTTTCTGAGATTAGGCACACATGAGCATCTGAAGAGCAGCTGTAAGGTTTCCAACTTACATGTTTGTGTCATAAAAAGTGAGAAAGTTATAGCACTTTACTTTCAGTGGTCTGCCTGAAAAATTCCATTTTTAGCAGTAGTTTACAAGTAAACTCTTGCACATATCTGCCTGACATTTGACACACATGAGCAGCTCTATAACATCTGTAAAGTTTCCAACATTCATGTTTCTATCTTAAAAAATAAAAAAGTTATAGGCATTTATTTTTTCCAATGCAAGTCTATGGGAAAATGACAAATCCAAATGATTCGGACATCCAAATCCAAACCATAGTGTATTGGGTCCGAATAGATCTGAAGTAAATCAGGCTACATTCGGTAGGTCTGAATTGGCATCAGAAGTGAAACGGGGGGTCCGTGCACAGCCCTAGTTCTAACCCCCCACCAGCACAAGGCAGCAGATTAAACTAATATGCACTTTACCCACAGACCATTTCAGCTTTTTATATGCATAAAAACATGCAACTTATTGCTAAGAGTACCACAATTTCCATTCCATTGAGCAGAAAGTGTCCTGGAAAGCGCTCGCTACAAGCTCAAAAATGATGGTTTTGCTGGACTACGTTGTCAAATGGAGAATGAGCCCTTGCCTAGGTTTTGCCCCACTGGTCAGTATCCAATAATGCCACTGTGCTTCCAATGTGTCTGTTGTGTCAGCAGGACTCACTGCTAGTACAACAAGAAGCTAGCTGTTCCCAAAGAAAACACCTTTCCCCTGCCTCCTGTTCACATAGCCGTGGGGGGAATCGGGGGGGGGGGGGAAGCAAGATGTTCCTTATCACCATTGGTGGAGATCCAGTGGCACCATCAGTTGGGGTGGGGCCGCATAGCTTCTTTGCAATAGCAGCTCCCTCCCTCCCTGTATGCAGTGTGGGTTTCATCTAGCCACCCTTTTGGGGGGCAAGTAGGAGTTTTCGGCTCATTGTCTGATTGCCCTGGACTACGTGTCTTTTTGCCTACTTCACACTGTAAATCAGGAGAGAGTGTCTTAGGAAATTGTTATGTTTTGCCATTACCTTAATTTGGTCACACTTTGTTAGGCTGGTAAGGGTGGTCACGTTTAGAAGAACAGGGATGGTGATCATTCTGTGTCAGATGATGCCTGAGGCCTTCCGCTGAGGGTTTTGTGACCCCATTGGGGGGATAAGGGTTATCTGTAATGCCAACATACCTCACTCCACCTGGTGTTTTGTGGTCCAGGGATGGGAGTGAAATGGGAAGGCCTCCCCTACCCAAAAGGTGTATGGCCTGGGGGTGGTGATCATCAGACGCCACTCATCAGACATGGAATGCTTCACCCAATACGATGCCTAGCTATTTGCTGGCATAGACTAGGGCCCACCCAGTCTCCCTTTGCAGATCTTTAATAAGTGTGGCCCAGATTTTACACCATATATACTTGTCTCAGCTCATTATTTCCTCCTTCTTCTCCCACAACTGAATGGGGCAGGCCACTGGCAGTCCCTCTGCAAGCTCCACTGACTTGCTCCATGCCAGAAAGAAGTGCTTCCGCTCATTTCCATTTGCTTCAGGATTCACTAGCATTGGATACTGCCCTATTATGCCCCAATTCAGCTAGCTGCATGAGTCATGGATGGGAATTTATACACTTGAATGCGCCTCTCACAATGCATATGCCATTGATAGTGATGTAGTGTTGACATACATTCTCATTCAGATGTGCATTCCATTGCTCATTCAGTCTTTTGACTTCACTTCATGTGTGCCTAGCTTGCACAAGAGTTTGTGCGGCCAGCTGGTAATGAGTTTTCCACTTGATGGGGGAACATAATATAATTTGGATAGCAAAGTACTGAAATAATTGTCTGCACCAGCAGGACAGTATTATTCATAGAAATCGAGCCTGGCATATTATAGTGATAGCCCTGGTGTGTAGCATTATATATTAAAGAATATATATATATATATATATATATATGAATGAAGATAGATAGATGATTGATAGATAGATAGATAGATAGATAGATGATAGATAGATAGATAGATAGATAGATGGATGATAGGTAGATAGATAGATGATAGGTAGATAGATGATAGATAGATAGATAGATAGATAGGACCCAGATTCCATCCTACAGAGACAGAAGGGCATTACATGATGTCATTTCCCCATTACATGATGTTATTTCTCCATGACATGATATTCTGCTAACTCTAGGATCCTAATCCAGCATACTGGGTTCTATGAGTGGTAGGCTCATGTGCAACATAGTGAAAAGTATTTTACTTAACTTAACAGATTTGTAAGTTGCTTACCATATTAAAAATATAACCAACCAATTTACAATGAATGATTAAAATACATTATATATTAAAAATGCCTATAAAAATTATAAAAAACATTCACACTAAATACTCAAAACAAATGGGCAGCACAATCAATCAGGAAGATGGGTCTTTAATTAACACATAAACATGCCACCTTGGTGCCTCTTAAATACCGGGGAAGCACAGTGCATTCCATAAGGTGGGTGCCACCACAGAGAAGGCATGATTCTGGGTTGCTGCAAAATGCCAATGGGCAGGTCACATTAAAACCAGCAATGTATCATGTGCTCTTATTTTAAGGCCAGATTTCAATCTCTGCTTGTTGAGCACCCATTTATGTAGCATTTTTGTGGAACCGCACCGCCATGACAACTCTTCTGCAAGTGGAGATCTAGATCCAACCCTAAGAGTTTTGGTTCATATAATGAATATTGGTAATATCTGTGTTATGAGGCTGCAGTCCTGTACACATTCAGCTGGGAATAAGTCCCATTGAACTCATCGGGGGCAGATCTACACCAAGCAGGATATGACACTTTGAAAACAGTTTGAAACTGTATCTGGAGTGTGTCCTGGGCCCCAGCAGTTTTCACTACTGTTATAAACCATTTTAAAGCAGTAGGGTAGATTCTGCCTGGGTCTTATTTATGAGTAGATTACACTGGAGATTTTGTATGTAAATTATTCTGAATGTGCAGGGAACGTACTACATAAATAGTGAGTACTATTACAAGAGCTGAAATTGGCATCATATTTGATGGGGGAATCTTCTGCGACTGAAATAGTTCTGAACCTTGCATTTGATTTCATTTAAAAGAGTGAGCAAACAAATAGCCAGGATACATCTGTATAAAAATAGCTCAGCCACTTGTGTATTCAGGACACAAAGGCAGAATCTTAGTTTGAGTCAGATTTATGGCTGTACTGGTCTGAGAAATGTTTCTATGTGCAGCACTAGGTCTTCATTAATTGCTTCCCAAATGTGGCTACATGAAAATTCATGGTTTACAATAAAATAACACAATTTTTCTCTATGAGCTTGAGGTCTGTTAAAAATATTGTGTTTTATTGAATTAGTGATCCCCCTCCCCCCACGTATTGACTGAGCCCCATGCTGGTCATATGCAGGTATTTGTTTATTTAGAATATTTCTGGGTCTTCCCTCCACTCAACAACTAATCAAGGCATATATAGAAGTACCAGGGACATATGAGAAATGAATTCCAGTTTATGTTTCATCAGGAGTTACCCAGTTCACATTTTCCGGATGAAACACGGACTTGGGCGCAATCTGCGGTCAACGCCTGTATATTTCCGAGGCTACAGTGTGATTCACTGTTCCAAAAATGTGTTCAACAGCTTGCGTGCATTTGAAAATTGTGTGTGAAAAAATGTGTACTTTGAAGGATGTGCGCAAATATGTTTTAATAAAGCCAAGAGGAATGCAGATGTGCATAATTGATACATACATTTGGGAAAATATGGATTAAAAACACAGATTTTCACGCAAAAAGGGGGGGGGAAGTTCCCACCTTGCGCAATGAGTTGGACAACAGGTTGCACGAGTAGTATATGCGAGCACTAACCTGTTGCAGAATAAATTGTGTAAGCAAAATGTGCAACTGGTTGCACAAGTCAAGTGCAATGGCTTGCACAATGGGATGCACAGGTGTAAAGCACAGCATTTCCTTGTGCATTACAGTTGTGGAAACGTGCCTATAGTGGGATTCCCCTCTTATGCATGCTTTGGATTCTACTTTCCGCTAGCATGGCATCATTTACGCTAACTGATTGACACTGTTGGGTGCTGCCAAAAGGGAGAGAGAGTGAGGAGGAGGAAGGAAAAGTGGCCAGACCTACATCTTGTGTCCAATTATTACGATTGTGGAATAAAAAGCAGGAAATAACACTATGGAAGCAGTATATGGAATATGGATTGTGCCCGAGCAGTTACCAGTTACACTTCAACACTGAGATAAGGCAGTAGTGTAGATCTAGCAAGAGAGAGAGAAAACAAGGGTGGCCTCAGCAACTTTTGGTTTTGGCTATGCCCACTGCCCACGTCATCCCTAGCCACCATCATCACATAGTCCTCAACAGAAAAAAAACAATGTTCCCCACCACTTATGTAAACAATTATATCAGAACACAAAACGATCACAATCGCTTTGTTTGTAAATGGCCTTGGCAAGGATGAAAATGTGGGCAGTGACATTTTGTGGGAGGGGGGATGCCTATCTAATATCTGGTGCTCTTCGCCCATATTGTTCTCTCTCTCTCTCTCTCTCTCTCTCTCTCTCTCTCTCTCTCTCTCTACACCATAGGGGTGTAGAGGGGTTAGGGCGGGTGATCCTGAAAGTAGCTGCTTCCGGGATTGGCATCTGGAGTCCTCATGGAGGAAGCGACTCGCTCATCACACCCGTCATTTTGGAAGTGCCGGGACCCCGAGGAGAGCGCACAAGCTCTCCTGTGCTAAAGGTTAGTTTTTTTAAAAAAAAAAATTGTGCACAATCGGGGAGCCCTCCCCCCCCCGCCGTCCTGGTGATGACGGACTTGGCTCCCCCCTCCCCTGATGGGCATGGAGCCGTGTGGTGCAGCTCCGTGCCCACTTTGCTGATGTGCTTACTCTCACATAAGCACAGCAGCTCCGGGGATGGGCAGCCACATTTTCCACGGTCCCAGGAACTTCCTGGGACCATGGAAAAATCAGGATTTCCAGGTTTGCCTAATCCCTGGAAAATCCTGTGGCCAACCCCACTCCCCGCCTCCTGGACTCTGTGCATCATTTGGACTCACAAGGAGCACCCAGGGGCAATCCCAGGCAAAACACCTAGTGTGGAAAGGGCCTCTCTCTCTCTCTCTCTCTGGCAGGATCTACACAACTGCTTTATAGTGGTATTGAAGTGCACTGACAACTGTTGGGGCACATGACATATACCGTTTTTAAACAGCTTTCAAAGTATTATACCCTGCTTGGTGTAGATCTCGCCTCTCTCTCTTTTGAAAAACCGGAGACTTGCTCTGGTGCAAATTTAAAAAGGTTCTTTAATCCGTTATAAAAACATTTTTCCAATTCTTTGATTAGCTCAACATTTCGGATTACCAATCAATCCTTCTTCAGGAGCTATATTGAATTAAAAATAACATTTGTAACTATTTTATACATATCATTTAAATCCTACTTCATGACAATACAATATCTGTGCAAGACATAGGCTGAATTCGGACAACACAATAGTCAACTGGGTGGGGAGAAACAATTGTCAATTGTATCAACTATTGTGTCATCCGAATGCTGCCATAGTCAACTCAGCGCTGATCCTAATCCACACCACGTTTGATTATTTATTACCATGTTGTGTGGGGAGTACCCCCTAGATGAACAACTGTAAAGTTGATTATTACCCCACCATTGACTATCGTGTTGTCTGAATTCAGCCACGGTGTCATACCACATAAGCTATCATTGTCTCTTGTTTTATTTAGTTTTATTTAGTCTTGCCCACAATTGCATTTTATCTTTAAAGATTTTATATTGGAAACACATTCTCAGTTGTGCCTTCTATCTTTTTATACAGTCACAACTGGACCTTATTTTTTGATACACTTTTATTTTCCACAAATTTTACTATCTTGTTATTCAACTTCCTTCTGTTGCATCTCCTCACCTGGCTTAATCTTGCCTTACGTGCGCTCAGTATTCATCCACTTATCTTTTTGCTCTGCTGTATTTTAACTAGGAATTTTATATATTTACTGTTATCCTATTCTACACACTGACCTGTATTGGAAGCGTTGTCCACAAATATTTGATGTTTTGCTCTTCTCTGTTGAGCTAATCAAAGAATTGGAAAAGTGGTTTTATAATGGATTAAAGAACCTTTTTAAATTTGCATCAGAACAAGTCTCCCTCAGTTTTTCATGTGATTGGTGCTTTTTCCTCCATCACTCTCTCTTTTGGCCTTATCAATGAGCTTTCTGCCACTGAGAACTTGAAAAAAGTTACTTTGCCCAAGGCTGCTGTGTGATCACAACGAATAAGATTACTTTAATGGTCCCATTGCGCCCAACTAAGCCCTCACCATCTGGCCCAGCCTCCAAACCTAAAGCCAAAACCGTAAGTCGCATTACAATTGCTTCATAAAAGCTAAGAAGCAAGCACTATAAAGGAATCTACATGTTCTGCTTTCAGCGCGTCAGTTGCATTTTCCTGGTGGCAAACGCTTCCAATAAGATGTTATTCAATAGACATGCTGAGGGATGGATGTATGGATTGACAGATAAAGTTTAAAAAAGCAGTGGAACCATTTTCCTATTCAAAATGTGAAGATCCCTGGCTACAGGTTTAACTGAGCTAGAGTAAGGTTGAGTCAACATCCTACTACTTTCTCAAGGTTCGAGAGGATGATGGCCACCAACAGGAAATGTTTATGGATGGAAGAAATAATGATGCATCCTGGGCCCCAGGAGTAAAAAGCAATGATTTCTTAACCAAATAATAATAATAATAATAATAATAATAATAATATATTTATTTATCACCCGCCTCTCCCAACGGATCGAGGCGGGGAACAACACCAAACACAAAATACAAGCTCATTGGAAAGGTTCAATAGAAATGGTAAACATAATAACCCAACATGAAATACTAATTTGTTTCTCTGAAAAACAAGCATCTATCCCTTAGACGAAGGCAACCAAACACTGGGCATTCAATATTGTGCATATATATATATATATATATATATATATATATATATAGTAAACGTGACTAGTAAGGCTTGTTCAAAAATTAATGTGGTTGAGATTATAATGTTTTCAGTAGCTCTGTGATGCTGCAAGCAAGAATGGGGCATTTACAGCTTTAGGAAAGCCTCCTTAAAAGAAAAAAAAAGAAAGCTTTCCTCCCTAAAGTTCAAAAAGCCCCATTCTTGCTTGCAGCAGCATGAGACTCTTTGACTGGAGGCTTTCAGCCCAACAGCATTTCCTGAATGTTCAGGAGACATCTGGTGTCATGTGGCTTCCAGGGCATTCCAGGAAGCATTGCAGGGTTGGAAGCCTCTGAGTTAAGAACCCTACAATGGTGCAACAGCACATGGGGGATTTTTACAGTAAAAAGAAAGAAACAAAGAAGATTCTGCCACCGCCACCCCTAATGAGAAAAGTCTACAAGATTCTATGCGTCCCCAAACTCTTTGACGAGAATTTTATTTTGCTGCCACAAATAGCCAACAATGGAAGCTTTGAAATATTCAACACAATACTACTATTTAGACCCCCATAATGCTCCTTTTGAGGTCATTGGGGTCAAAAATTGTTAAAGAGCCTTTCTACTTTTCCTGAAGAGTAGTTATTGGGTTTGCTGGGCCCAATTCCAAATTGAGCCAAAAGGAGTTTGCCCATCGGTAGCCTCAACTTGCATTGATTTTTCAGGGTACCTAAACAATCCAAACTGGCTTTGAAATGCTGTCTTGGCTTTCCCATTTACCAACTGACTCCTACCATTTAAGTTTCAGTTTCAAAGCATAACATTTTTCAGAACTAGCAAATAAATTGGAATATAAAAAAGCAATGAAAAAAATAGCTGTTTTGAAAGATTAGATACACTTTTCTTGTGAAGTCGGGCCAGACTGATATCCCACATACTTATATTGAAGAGAACTTTACTTTATGGTAGGATGAAAGAATGCCTAGAACAGTCTGACTTTATAAAAGAGCAAGTTTAGAAGATAGAATGTAAAGCATTGTGAAGTTGCCCTGGGGCAACTGAAGATATTACGAAGGAATTATGAAAGATACGGCGTATTCATTACGTCTTTTCTCTCCTTCCAAGAACTTGGTTGGAATGTCTTTTGTAGTAATTTTAAGTTAACAAATGTAATATTGTACCTATTTTCATATTCCAGTGGGAGCAAATATCATATTTGATGCTTCCATTGGTTTTGAGTTGGCACATGCATGCTCTTCACTCATGAGTTGATAATGACGCACATGCGTGTGTGAAACATTTTCAGCCTGGATTTCAACCCACCATGGATAGCTTAAAAAAGAGAGAGAGGCTCAATTCGGACGACACAATAAACAACTGGTGTGGGGAAAACAATCGTCAGTTGTTTTGACTATTGTGTCATCCGAATGCTGCCATAATCAACTCAGCACTGATCCTAATCCACACCACAGTTGATTATTTATTACCACGTTATGTGGGGAGTACCCCCTAGTTGAACAACTGTAAGGTTGATTATTACCCCACCACTGACTATCGTGTTGTTCGAATTGAGCCATTGAGATAAAAGTCTACATTGGAATCAATGGAATCAGATATTTTTTAACCCCCTGTGTGGGGTGGATGGAATTGGGATGAAAATAGGAGGGAGGAAGATTAAAGCCCCCCACTCAGACTGCCATGGTCCCAATCCAAATCACGGTCACATGTAATTACATTAAAGTAAATCATGCAATCATGCACAGTTCTGCTCTATGTGATTGGTCAAAGTTTTATTTCGGCCCTGACTTGACACTGTTATAGTACCTGATCATGTCATTCATACTTTCAAGGTTCCAAACCCCTGCTCCTCTTCCAATGTGGTATCTGTTATTATCTGCTAGCAATGCCCTTCTGTATCCTGCATAGGGTAAACAGGTCAATCCCTATGCAGAAGAATAAATGGACAACAGAATGGGACATATTCAGAAACCTTATGAGAACATCCATTCCTCCATGCGGGATTAAAGTGCCTTTCCACCCCATGTATCGCCATCCTTGCCGGGTTTTTCTTTTCTTTTGCTGTGTGCTTTGAACGTGTGCTTGCTGACAAAAGAAGAGGGTGGGGCAGTTCTCCTCCTCCAGCACACCTTGTCGAATGAACTGAGCGGGTCGAACAGGCTTTTGCTGCTCCAACCCCACCCTCCTTGCCTGCAGAAATGGTGCCCAGTCATTTAAATGTTGAATTGGTAAAATGCTAGATGACAAAGCCGGGGGCGGGGAAGGCTCCCACATCCATCACCCAACAAGAACCAATGAAGTGGAGGGGGAAGGGGAAGGGGTGGGGTGGGCAAAATAATGGAAGAGCAAGCAAGTGAAAAGAGAATCCCCCGATATAGCAATGATTGTGAAAGGAACCAGCACTTGCTACGCTAAAGAAATTGAGGTTAAAATCACAGGTGCATACCAGGAAAAAAAAAGTAGGTGTGATGGAGCTCTTATTCACATTACTAGTGTTAATTGCCTTATCCATGCCAGGATGATGACACTATTTTGTAAACCTTGGCAGTGGGCCTTCTCTATAGCAGCACCCACTCTCTGGAAAACCCTCCCTTGTGTGGTTCAGGAGGCAGAAAACATATCAATTTTTTTAAATGCCTCCTGAAAACATACTGTTTTACAGAGGCTTTTCCTGGATTTTAACTTAGCTGGTTTTATATTCTTTTAATTTTTAAAAAAAATCATGTGATACTTGTACTTTATGGTTATAATTGTGCGCTGCCTAGAGAGCCTCGGCTAATGGGCAGCATAAAATATAATAAATAATATAAAATAAACTAAATGTTCACTGTAATTTATTTGCATATGTGTTTAACATAATTATCACTGTTGATTTCTTGCATTTCATTCCCGTCTAACTTCACTGCAAACAATTTTTCTTCTTCTCCCCATCTCTCTCTCTCTGTGTTAGTGTAGCCACTCATGAAACACACAGAGAGAAAGAGAGAGAGAGAACAAATTTAAATAGAAATACAGCACATCTCACCGTGTTGTGAAGGACTGTGGCCAGGTGACCTGCGTACCTAACTTAGGCTATTGTCCAGGTGCTGCTGATGGGCAACTTCAAGGCACAGCTCTTCCATCTGGTGCTTCTTTATCTTTACACTGAGTTTGAACTGCTCAGCCCTTCAAATAGAGGGCTGTCTTCTGCAAGAGGAGATGTATGGCCACTCTAAGGGATCATCTACAACTAAGGGTGTATAGGGAGGGAGGGGGGAGGATCGCAGATTTACCTGCTTCCGTGATCCTCCCCCAGCGTCTAGAGGGCCGTGCAATGTCCTGGAAGGGAAGAAGGATGGTGCAGGTGCCATTTTTTAAAGAGGAGCTGTGCATGGTGAAAAAGGTAAGTATCATATGGATGCACAGGGATAACATAGAGATAATCCTGGGATATCTAGCAGGTGTAGAGATGGGCTAGATCTACACCAAACAGGATATAGCAGTATGAAAGTGGTAAATAAAAGGCAGGAGCTATTCTACTGGTTTATAGCAGAATTGAAGTGCACTGACAACTGTTGGGTCCCATTGACACATACCATATACCACTATATCCTGCTTGGTGTGGCTCCTGCCTTATATATACTACTTTCATACCACTATATCCTGCTTGGTGTAGACCTGGCCATTGCCTAGGTATGTTAGTCTTGGCAAAATTAATGAAAAATAAATGGCCTGTGAAAATCAAGATGCTTCATGCCCCTAAAAAAGAAGAAGGAAAGGTGCTCATTTATCTTAATTCATACTGTATATCTACGTGATTATAAGTATGTATAATGAGAAAGGGTTCCAGTGAAAAGCAGCTTTATTCCAAATAAAGGGTTATTACACAATGAGGTTGCCAGTAAAACAACAACAAAAAGCAAATAAGGGCACCGTATGCACTAGGGATGTGCACTGACCCCCCGGATTGGATCGGATCGCGGATCGGGATCGGACCTGGGGGGTCAGATCGGATCGGATTGGAGGTTGGCCAGATCGTATCGGATCTGATTCCGATCCAAAAATTGGATGTCAGATTTTTGGATCGGACGCCATTTTGAATGCATTTCCCCCATAGTCTAGTATTGTGTTACAAAAACGCCTATAACTTTTTCATTTTTAAAGATAGAAGGATGAAACTTGGGCACTTTGTAGATGGGTTAGGGGTAGTTATCTGTGAGAAATTTCAGAAAGATCGGTGCAAGCATTTTAATAAAGAACCAGGAATGCCTATAACTTTTTCATTTTTAATGTTCCACACATGAAACTTTGCCACATTACAGGTGGTACATTGGGATGCATGTGTGTGAAATTTCAGAAACATAGATGCTTGCCTTGTGTGGCAATTAATTTTAGAAAAATGGGTAGTAGTGGGGTAACACTTTGCTTGAACATTACAGGTAACACTTTGCTTGAAATGTGTGTGAAATTTCAGAAAGCTAAGTCCAGGCATGTAGTGGCAAGGTATTTTTGAAACAGTGAGGAAAGAAATGCCTATAACTTTTTTATTTTAAAAGTTAGAAGTCTGAAAGTTGCTCACTTTGTAGATGGGTTAGGGGTAGTTAACTGTCAGAAATTTCAGAAAGTTAAGTCCAGGCATTTGATGGCTACGAATTTTTTAGATTAAAAGTTACAAAAGTTTTTCCACAGAGTCTTGGACTGTCAATTGCACCCCCCTCTCCCACCTCCCCTTCCCTCTTTTATCTGTCAAAACTCCGTGTTGTTATAACTTTTAATCTAAAAAATTCGTAGCCAGTCCATTAAATGCCTGGACCTAACTTTCTGAAATTTCTGACACATAACTAACTACCCCTAACCCATCTACAAAGTGAGCAACTTTCAGACGTCTAACTTTTAAAATAAAAAAGTTATAGGCATTTCTTTCCTCACTGTTTCAAAAATACCTTGCCACTACATGATTGAAGCTATGCTTCTGAAATTTATCACACATGTGAACCAAAGTGGTATGTCTAATGTGGAGAAATTTCACAGATGGGCGCAGTTTAACTGAAATGGCAGTGAAAGTTGGGTTTGCCCATTGAATGCACATCCCGTCCCCAGAATTGAACCCAAACTTGGGGAGCTAACAGGTTTCAGTTGCTCTGCCCCCTATTATCAGACAAAGGGGCATGACCCTCACTGAAATGGAACTGGCTTTTGAGTAAGGAAGACCATTGCGAAGTGCTTTCTCATTAGATGCTGTCCTTACAAACGCCACTACCGTCAGGAGCACACAGAAGGGGTGTACACATTTGCCCCTGTTTCACAGACACATGGCAGGAGTGTAATTGAATTTTGGGGACTCTGTAGAATTCTATTTGAGGGGAACACCCAGCCTACCTTAGCATCAGCAAGTGGAGCGGTGTGCTACACTCGGCTCGCTGGTCAGCTGTGGCAGACATCAGCAACAGCAGGCACACAGGCAGTGAGCCGTCAGGGACAGGTAAGCGTGCACTCCTCCTTCGCTGAACCAGATGTCCGAAGTGAAGTGCACCTTCTGTGCCTCTGCCTGGCACAGATGACTCCCTGCATGCCCGGTACAGAGAGGGCACCACACGCCTGCTCAGGGTGGTGCGACACGGTGGCTTGTAGTATGGAACCACAAGAGCCATCAGCCTCTTGAAGCCTGCATTCTCTACGAGGCTGAAAGGCTGGTCATCCAACGCCACCATCTCATCGATGCAATTGGTGATCTGGTTGGGCGTTGGAAAACACCACCTTGTGGCTCCATACTTCCCCCACCCCATCTCTTCCATGGTGGCCTGGCGAAGCCTCTTGGGGATGGGAGTTGGAGAGCTTGCAGAACTTGCAGGAGGCTTCTGCTTGCCCTTGCTAATACCAGTCTGCTGCAAGTTGCCCACCTCGGTCTCAAGCAAAACAGACTGTTGGTGCCTCTGCATGTGGCGGCTGAGGTTGTTGTTGGTGAAGTGGCCTGGCATTTTCCCCCTGCTCATATCCATCTTGCAATGGCGACAGACACCAAAGCGGGAATCCACTCCCACCTCAAAGTGGTCCCACACCTTGCTTGTCTGTTGCTTCTGTGGTGACACAGATGGCCCACCGGTGCCTTCACTCTGCGGTGTCACCACAGTAGCAGCAGGGGAATGAGTGGAAGAGAGGACGGATTCTGGAGAGCGAGGCTCTGCTGCAGCCTGCTCTTCCTCTTGCCCCACATTAAAGTCCTCCTTCTCACTCTGAACTGCGCTGATTCCCACAAGGTCTGGGAAAAGATCAATCAGCGGGTTCACAGGCTCACCTGTTGAGAAAAATTCCAGATACAAAGTGGATTGAAAGAAAGTTATTAATCTAGGTCCGAAGGACACAGCCAGCTGCAAGCAATATGGTTGAGGGAGTATACTGGAGGTCAGCCCGATTATTGCTTAAGCACCAGCATAAGATAAGACAGATTGTGCAGGGTGGGGCTGGTATGTAGAATGTATAAAAGTGAGTCTAATTTGAAAGACTTTGTGGGAGACATTTGATGAGAGGAGGTCGGACTAGATGATTTTGGACAGGAGGAGAATTGTGTAAATATCTGATGGAAAACTGTTGTGCTGTAAATAGATTGGACCACTAGTAAACAACTCTGTATTATACACAAGAAGTTGGTGTGCAAGTATTCCTTGCAGCAGAGACTCTTATTGAACCAAGTGCTAACACAAACGCTAGCTGCGTTTGGCCCTTTTGCTTCCAATTCCTCAACATCACCCACTGAAGAAGGAGCTGGAGATAGTCCTCCTTCTTCACGGCCACTGCTGCTCCCAGCACCTAGTTCAAAGAGTGCCCTGCAGGCACTGAGTTTCCTCTGCCTGCTTCTGCTGCTCCAGTTTAACTGGGGGTGTGGAAGCCTGCCTGCTGCTGGTCCCAGCAGCAGCAGCAGCAGTGCCCCGCCCAGAGAGGCCTCTCCCAAGTGCTGCCTTAGCAGCAGTACCCCTATGTGTGCCACATTTCATATTATTTATTAAGTATGTCTGCTTTGCCCACAGTTTTTGGGTTTGCTATGTAGCAGCAGGCTACACAGCCCAGCAACACACACACACTCACAAGCAAGCACACACACACACACACACACACACAGAGTATAGAAACATTTTTTTTGTTATTTTTGGGTTTTTTTTCAGAGATAGAAAAACAAAAACAAACACACTCACTCCCAAAGACAAACTACAGATATTTTAAGACAAACAGACAAACAAACAAATGTGCTATACAATAGAGAAAGGAAAGGCAAGAGAGAAAATGAGAGAGAGCACAAGTAAAGCAGAAGAAAAAGACCAGAACCTCCTCAAACGTCTCCAAATTCAAAATGTCTCACTAGCTCCAAACAACCACTTCTTCACCTCCAACTCAATACACCCCACAAAGAGCCAAAAGCAAAAGCCTGATAATATAAACTGGGTTTTCTACTAAGCCCTCCTCCAGCATTGTGTTTGGAGGCTGAAGAAACTTAACAGGATTGGGTGATTCAGTCATGTAGTCTAAAGCACAATTGGTGGATAAAGCTGTCAAACACGCACAAAGACACACAGCCTTCCCCCCCCCCTTTACTGGAAGTTTAAAATAATAAAGTCTAAACCTTTGTTTGCCACTAAAGTCTTGCACCAATTTTCAACGCATGAGAGGACATAAGTACTATCCCATGTCAGTGAGTTTCAACTGTATACCTCTTAAAACAAAAAAGTTACACAGCATATTCTCTTTCTTGGCTGTAAGTCCCATGTAAAATGCCATAATAAACCTTTGTTTGCCACTAAAGTCTTGCATCAATTTTTCTGTAATTTTCAACACATGAGTAGACACGAATACTCTCCCATGTCAGTGAGTTTCAACTTCCTACCTCTTAAAACAAAAAAGTTACGGCACATTATTTTTCAAAGCCCAAAGTAAGTTTAAAACGCCATTAAAAATGATCCGATCTGCCGATTTTTTCTGATCCGGATCGGACCTTGTCAGATTGGATCGGATTGGATCAGAGGGTTGGTCAGATCAGATCAGATCAGATTGTTTTCTTCCAATTTTGGGGCAGATCGCATTCGGATCGTGGATCAGATTGGATCCGATGCACATCCCTAGTATGCACACTATCGTTTTAGTTGATAACTAAATTTGTTGGGAATTTCAGCCAGTGTCATTTGTATGCAATTAGTTCCTGGTGATATTCCCTCTTCATCACAACAGTTAAAGCTGCAGGCACTATACTAGAGTGACCATATACAAAAGAAGGCAGGGCCCCTGCAACTTTATCTGTTGTGATGAAGAGGGAATTTCACCAGGAACTAATTGCATACAAATGACACCAGCTGAAATTCCCCTTTCTCTACAACTGTTAAAGTTACATGAGCCCTGTCCTCCTTTTCATATGGTCAGCCTAGACTTACTCCAATGTAAGAGTGCATAGGATTGAAGCCTTCATGAGATGACAGATTTAGCATATGACAGCTTTTCTGGTTTCATGGAATCATCCTGGGATGAATAAACCATGATTGTTTCTATATTTCTCCATTATGCTCTATGAATTAAATAATTCTACCCTATGGATTAAATAATTAAATAACATGCAAATAAGCCTTGGCTCACAATGGCCACGTTCAGAAGACAGTGTAAACCATGCTTTAACCACAGTGAATAAGGCTTTTTTCTTTGGTCCATGGTTAAAGCCATAGTTTAAGGTGTCTTCTGAACATGGCCCAGCTTTCTGGCTTAAACACTATGGTTAAAGCTGTGGTTTAAGGTTCTGAATGGAGCCAATGTGTATTTTTTTCTCTTTAAATGTTTAAATAACATCAAGCCTGAGGAAGAATCCTGTGTAACCTGAAAGCTCACAAAGCATTACAAATATTGGCTGGCCTTTGTACTTTGCTGTTCCTGGGAAATGTGTTCTACTGGACCACTGTAGCTAACTTAAAGTGATCCATTAATGTTTCCAGAATCAGACTGCAGCAGTACACCCAGTTTATTGGGTGTAAGCCCCACTGAACTTTTGTGTAGACACATATAGGATTGTGCTGTAAGAATATTAGACTAATAGCCTGAGCACAGGTACTGAGAAGGAAGTCCAACTTCTAAGCAATGATCTTTATTCCCAAGGATTAAAGGCAAATAGCAAAAGAAAGGTTCTACTTGTATAAGCTTCAGCATAATATTGCTTTTACAAATGGCACCTCCTGCATGGATCAATTCACTGCATGGGTCAACTCACAGGAAGATTCCTGTAACAATAGCAAGCCAGGAAAATCCATCCTTCCCATCCGGATTTCAGCCTGAAAACCCAAAGAAAAGTGTGGCTGCATGGAAGATACGTTTTAAGCAAGCATCGTTTGTGACATTGTGCATCATTAGTTGGGTGACCATATGGAAAAGAGGACAGGGCTCCTGCATCTTTAACAGTTATATAGAAAAGGGAATTTCAGCCGGTGTCATTTGTATGCAATTAGTTCCTGGTGAAATTCCCTCTTCATCACAACAGTTGAAGGTGCATGCACTATACTAGAGTGACCCTATACAAAAGAAGGCAGGGCCCCTGCAGCTTTAACTGCTGTGATGAAGAGGAAATTTCACCAGATGCTGCATGCATACAAATAACACCTGCTGAAATTCCCTTTTCTATACAACTGTTAAAGATACAGGAGCCCTGTCTTCCTTTCCATATGGTCACCCTAATCATTACTGATCATGGGGCCCATCTCTTAAGGCATCAGCCTTAGCTTCCAATTTCCTGGCTTCATGGAGCTTGAGTCAACACAAGATAGCCTTAACTCTCCTCTTCAATGGGCAGGTATAGCATCATTGACTTTGTGCACACGATTGAAGCCCAAGTGCAACATACCTATTGGCTTTTGCTTTACAGCCACCTGGTCCATGTTAAGGATAAGTAAATCAAGTTCAGTTGCATGTAGCTAGATATGTAAATTAGTTCTGGACTGCAAGCTCATGAGATGGTTCAGTGTAGCTCCTAGTAATGTACAAATTACTGACTTTGATATGCAAATTGTTTTCTGTTCTATCACTACCAAGGACAGGAGTTTAATAAGGCCATATTCATGAGCTCCATGTAGCCTTTGCTCTGCACCCACCAAACTAGCCGAATGGTGGAAAGAAAAGTCGTTTGAACTGGCTCCAATATTAGATCGTTATTTGTTGCTCACTATCATAAGCTGACCTTCTCAATTGCAGGCTGTGAATCCCATTAACAGAGCTGCGACAGCTCAACTCAGTTGTTTCCCAGGCTGCTGTTTCAGCAGTTTGCTTCTCAAGACTCCTGACAACTTATTGTTTGGGTTAAATTAAAAAGATGGAAATAATATCCGGGCCCGCTGCACTGCTGTTCTCTTTCCACAAAATCCCCGAAGACTGCAAAGGAGAAATGACGAATCCACATACAGTCCAATTTGCAGCTGAAGAGACCGATATCAATGTGATAGTTGCCTCCAGTGGTAGCATTTCTACGAAAATAAAAGTCGCCTATGCTTCTTTGTCATATTATAATATTAAAACCTATATGAGGTTGCAGGGTCATATCTCAGTGGAAAACATAAAGCTTATTTCTAGTAGAAACTTCATAGGAACCTAGCAAGGATATATATATATATATATATATATATATATATATATATACTGCCTTGTACTTTCTTTGCTTTAATGGAGAAAGTTTGGGGATTTGGGATTGACTGGTACATTACAGTTTGCACCTAGAACTGTTGGAACCTGTTTAATGCGTCAAGAGTTCTGCATGGTGGCCATAAATGAGAGTCACTAAATCAATCAATCTTAAAATACATTTTCCTACCCAACACACACACACACTTAAATTTTACAACATATACATTTGTATAATCAAATGCACATGAAAACATAACCAATCTTTAAAATCGGAGGAAATAAAAGTTTTACTAACACATTCAACGTGAAGCCAAGATGACCCTTTTAGTATTTATTCTTCTCTCATCTTTGTCAATAACCAATGTCTCATTATCTTACCATATATATATATATATATATATATATATATATATATATAATCATTTCAACCCTTTAAGATCAGAGCTCAGGCTAGCTCAGGCTAGCTCAAGCTTCACAAAGCCAGGAAACTGGAAGCTAAGACTGATGCCTTCATTGATGTGCCCCGTGATCAGTGATGACATTGCGCAATGGCACCAATTGTACTTGCATAGGACACACTATCCATGGACTCACATTTTCTTTGGTTTTTCAGTCCCAAATACAGATGTTGAGGATGGCGTCCTGGGACCAGCAAAGATGCCCGACATTGTCCCAGTCCTATATTGATTTTGAGTCAGATGTAATGCTAGAGCTGAGGTCCCCAATGCATTTCCTGTAGGTACCAATGTGCCTGCAGACACTTCTCTTGGCTCTGCCAAGCTCCCTGTCCTTCCTGATCTTTAACATTTTACATGAAACCGCTGGGAGAGATCATCCAGAGGCATGGGGCGGGGTGCTATCAGTATGCTGATGACACCCAAATATATTTCTCTATGTCTTCGACAACATCGTCAGCTAAGGATAGTGTGTCTCCTCTGAATGAATGCTTGGAGGCGGTAATAGGCTGGATGAGGAAAAACAAACTGAAGCTGAATCCAGCCAAGATGGAGGTGCTTGCTGTCAAAGGCCCCAACCTGGGTTTGGAGGTGTGTCAACCAGTTCTGGATGGGGTTACACCCCCCCCCCTGAAAGACTGTGTTCGCAGCTTGGGGGTACTCCTGGATCCGTCGCTCCAAATGACAGCTCAGATTGATGCAACAGCCAGGAGTGCCTACTATCAGCTTCGGCTGATACACCAGCTGCGCCCCTTCCTAGAGTTGGAAGACCTAAAGACGGTAGTGCACACGCTGGTAACTTCGAGGCTTGACTTCTGCAATGCGCTGTACATAGGGCTACCTTTGTGCCTAGTCCGGAAACTTCAACTTGTTCAAAATATGGCAGCCAGGTTGGTCACCGGTACATCTAGGGGTGACCACATTACACCAGTTTTAAAATTACTTCACTGGCTGCCAGTCAGTTTCCGGGCGAAGTATAAAGTGTTGGTTATTACCTTTAAAGCCCTACATGGTTTGGGCCCAGGCTACCTACGTGATCGTCTTCTCCCGTACAATCCGCCCCGCACACTTAGGTCCTCTGGGAAGAACTTACTCAAGTCAGCCAGAACTAGTCTGGCGAGTGTTACCCAGAGGACCTTCTCTTCCATCGCTCCCAGACTATGGAATGGTCTGCCGGAGGAGATTAGACAAATTAGCAGTCTTCATGAATTTAAGAGAGTCATGAAGACTGCTCTCTTCCGGCAGGCCTATCCGGATGAATTTTAAGATGTTTTAATGATGTATTTTCTCTTGTTTAATTTTTTTTTAACTTTGTGATTCTTGTATTTTGCATTGTGTTCCCCGCCTTGAACCGAAGGGAGAGGCGGGTTATAAATAATAATAATAATAATAATAATAATAATAATAATAATAATAATTATTATTATTATTAAACCTTTAAGTATTTTTAAAATAATAATAATAAAAAAGACACTTGGGAGGCCAGCATGTTGCAAAGTGAAAAGCTGTCCCATCTTGATTTCCAAGAATGCCTCTGGGCCCCATGTAAGCCTCAGAGGCATTATTAGAAAATAAAGATGGTGTGGGTGGATGCAACCCTGTGCTGTGTTTTGAAGCATGCCTAGCTGCCCATGTGGTAGAGAGCATCCTGGGGGGTGGGGACAAAAGGGATGATGAGAAGCTTGCACTCTCTTTCTCTGTGGTGACAATGACATCACTTAAATAGTAGGCAATGTGTTGTCCTATTCATGAATGACACAAATGTCTAACAATTATTTTCAGATGCCATGAAAGCATTCTAGAACAAATTAATCTAAGAGGTTCCATGGACAGTCTTATGGCATGCAACATCATCACATTGGAGGCAAGATCTTGTCCAGGGACCAGATGTCAGTTACATTTTCCCTGGATTCACTCCATATATCATCATTTGCACCCCACAGTAAATTTTGTGATGTAGTAATAAGTAAGAATATATTTAGAGAGTTTCAAATAATAATGGTTTTAAAAAGCTGTTGAGAACATTTGATTCAGCAAAACAGTGTGGTACATTTCAGCATGTGCTGGTGTAAAACAAACACATTTGTGGGTCAGCTATCAAATGAACACTGTAACTCGACATAATGAGTAGTAGTGATGGAACATTAACCCACCTAAGCCATCACGCAACAAAGCACACAGAATATCAGAAATGTTTCCTCTGCAGTGCAAACAGAAATTTCAATTTGCATAGAATCTTCAACCATAGAATCTTCAACCATCAAACAGCCATGTTTGTACATGATGATAAGCCAGGAATCCAGCTTTGGTGTGACTTTGGTTTGAAGCTGGCTCCCATCTGCAGCCTGTTTGTTTACAATAAACCATGACTCCAGGTTTCAGTGGGCCTGTTCAGAAGATACCTTAAACCCTGCTGGTTAAGGCTTTTGGTTAAGCAGCAGAGTTTAAGGTGCTTTGTGCGATGCATTTTGCTAACCACAGTCAGACTGTCTGCAGCAGGGTTAGTGGCTCTAACCATGGCTTAAAGTGTTGTGTGCAGCAGCATGGCTTGTGGTTTGTGCTAACCCCAGAGAACCACAGTTTTGCTAACCACAGAGCCTGAAATGTCGTCTGAACAGTCCCAATGTCATGCTCAGCTATCCATGTCTGATTACCCACGTGTGCAAAGGGAGAGCAATGGACTTGATCGCATGATGGTTTAATAAGCAAGTTTCCTGACTGATCATGTGGACATGGCCAAAATGAAGTGTGTCATCTCAGAACATGGACACAGGACATATCTCTCTAAATCACCTTGAAGTGAGAGAATGGATTACAGTAGCTCTGCCCATCCATTCCTCCTTTAGTCCTATTTTCAAACTTCTCCCTTTCCTGCTTTGGTGAATGGTGCTCCTGGTGTGTCACACAGCAAGTGAAGGAAGGAGATAGACACCAGAAGCATGATCTGAACAGATGGGCTAAGCCATAATGCCTTTAAAGACAATGGCTGAGTTCAGACAACACGATAGTCAATGGTGGGGTAATAATCAACTTTACAGTTGTTCATCTAGGGGGTACTCCCCACACAACATGGTAATAAATAATCAACGGTGGTGTGGATTAGGATCAGCGCTGAGTTGACTATGGCAGCATTTGGACGACACGATAGTCAATACAACTGATGATTGCCCCCCCCCCCCAGTTGCTTATTGTGTCATCTGAATTCAGCCAATGTCTAGCATCTGGATTATGGGATGGCACACAAAGTCAAAGAGCACCGTTTGGGGAAATGAGGGGAGCAAATTTAAAGGAGACATTCCATCAAACTGTTTCATATTTGGTAAACAATATATTTCAGGACCACAAGGAAAACTTTTGAAGACATTATATGAATTAATAATATGCACAACATCTGAAATCCCATTAATTCATCGAGAGATGAGTCCCCTTGGACTAACTTGGAAATCACCCAATTTCTGCTAGAAAACATCAGAACTCAGCTAACAGTTCTGGGTGAATATGAGGGCTTATCCCTGGAGACTTTTTCCTGCTCCCAAAAGAATGAATGGAAAAATGCATATGGAGAAAAAGAAATTCCAAGGACAAAACTGGGATGGGGGGGCAGTCCACGAGAGTAAATTACAGGGGTTGAGTTTCAGCCCTGCCCCCAATTTTGTCTGAATTTAGAAGTGAAGGAAGAAGGCTCAACTCCCTACTGATCTTCACAAAGGCCATTTCTACACTGGCTTTTCTTCCTGGGGTCGTCCCTGGGTACTCCCTATGTGTCCAACTGATGCACAGTGGAACCTGGGAACAGGCAGGGATGAGCCCTCCATTGTGCTGGGATAACTGAGACCTCGGTTATCCCAATTTTACCCATGGTACAGGGACAATCCTGAGGACCATGGGCAGTGTGGGTGCCCATCCTGGCTTCTTCCCTTCTCTTCGCGAGTAGTTGGGGTCAGCCAGAGGGAAGGAACTGGGCCGGGGGGAGTCTGGAGGCATCAGGGAGGGTGGGGAGTGGGGTCAGGGCTTTTTTTCCTCACATTTTTCATTGGAGCGCAATTGCACTCCAGGCTGCTGTTCCCTTAAACAAAATGGCGGCACCGACAGGTGCAACATCCCTCTTCCTTTCTGGGATGTCATGGTTCTGTTTAGAACCTTGGGGATGATCCTGGAAGTAGGTAAGTCCAGGATCGCCACCCCCCTCCCTCTACACCCTTAGGTGTAGAAAAGGCCAAGGTTTCATGTATCCATTCCCTCCCCCAGTGTCTCCCCCACTCCAATGCAAGCTAAAGGAGCTGTTACACTGTGTTGAGACTATCGGACTTTCCTGAGCACCTGGATTTAGAACATTCATGAAAGGATTAGGATTAGAGATTAGGAAATTTGAGGCTGGTTCAGATTCAGGTATTATATCTAGGGATGTATTATATCTAGGGATTATATCTAGGGATGTATGAGAATTTCATTTTTGCTTAAAAACATGAGAACATGCCCCATTCAAGCCTCCAAACACGTGTGTGAGCACCTGTGCACCAAAACTATCCACAAAGTGTCCAACACGTGCTCACGTTCAGCTTGTTCTGAATTCCCTATTTGATTTGTGTAAATGTCCTAATTTGCATAAATTTTCTTAGTAGACTCCATCAGACTGGCTTTAGCCTATGGAGGACATTTACGCAAATTTGGGGAGATTTACATAAATCTCCCATTTGATCACTGTTCTGTTTGCCCAAGTATCCCAGTGACCACAAATATGAATGGGAATTAGGCATGAGGCAACTGGTGAGATGATGTTCGGAGAATCCTAATTCTCTTGAGCATCGCTCATTAACCCATCCCTTATTGTATCCAGTCCTGGCTCAGAAACGTTACAAGCTAATGATAAAAATAAAGTTAAGGGCAATAAAATTTCTGCCTTGGTAAAAATGGTGAAAAAGAAAATGAGCTATCCAAAGTGCTGAACCCATTTTGGGGATATGGTTCAGCTCCTTAGGTAGCTCCTTTAGCTTTCTGGCTAGTTCTGACTAAAACCCAGAAATGCTTGTTCCCACGCCCAGCTTACTTGGGCGTGGGAGGGTAGTCGTGGGTGGGGGAGGTAGAGACGAGGTGGAAGCTATGTAGGGTGCAGACTGGGAGGCTATATATTGCCTTGCCCAGTCCCTCCCCGCCATCTTCTCTCAAGTTGCGTGGCTCCCTCCCTCCCCTCCCCGTAGGCAGTGTGGGTATACCGGTTGTCACAGGAGGCCAAGTAGGAATTTTTTGCTCTTAAACCTAATTTGGCTGAGAGGTTTTTCGCCTACTTCACACTGTAAGACGGATGGGGTGTATTAAGTAGGTCAATTTGCATTGATTGGTCACACTAATCTTTGGCGGTAGGAGCGGGCATCTATAGAGGATTGGTGGTATTGGTCTGCATTCACAGGTAGTGCCTGAGGCCCACATCTGGGAGTCTTGCGGCACCAGGTGCTTGGATAAGGTTTACCTTTGAGGCCAACCCTCCTCACTTACTCGGAGCCCTGCGATATGGGAGGGGTGACACCAGAAGGCCTCCCTACTCCACAAGGGGGAAGACTGCAGGGTGGCAAAGAGCCAGGCGCCACCTCGCGATCGGTGAATGGTTCACCCGATCCTGCAATGGCCTGAGGGAGGCCAAAGAAAATGATGCCCCTTAGGAATTCCACCCTTTTGCAGATCATTCATAAATGTGGCCCTTATTTCAATCCATACAGTTGTTGCATCTCTTTATTTCTGCCTTCCACTCCACAACGGAATTAAAGCCCCATTGAAACTGGAGCCAACAGCCTCCACAGGAGGAGCTGTCTTATCACAAGCCCTTCCAGGCTCATGCCAGGAAGCTAAAGGGATGGCGGCATGGAGTTGTTGTTCTTTTTCTCTCTGAACTGCCTTCCCCCCACACACACACACCATTGGTTTTGTTTGTTTGTTTGTTTGTTTGTTGTTTTATGGTATCCCTTGCATTTATTTTATTTTATTATTATTATTGCAATGGAAGGAAAATTATATCTATCTGCTCCAGGGCTGGCATACATTTCCCCCCCAATTCTGGGGGTGGGGGTGGGGAGATGTTCAGAGTATGGGAAGGGTATGTTTTGTATGGCTCCATAGCCTTCCATCCACACACTTACACAACGCCCTATTTTTTCCTCTTCTGACATCAGAGTTGACCTCTCTCTTTGCTCTCAAACGGGGGATATCTGAATCATCCTATGGTTCCCTCCCAAGGGCTATGGAACAGCAACCTTATGCTGACTATTTTTGGCATTTCTTTCCAACCTTGAAGGCATACACATGGGCTTCTCTCTGCTTTGAACTCCCTTTTCTGTGGAATAGTTTAGACACTGTGTTTGAAACCCTTCAAAGAAACTGAGACACATCCCTTGACCGTCAACTTTCCCTTCTTTTGGGAGGCACAAGTTTTGCTTTTGCTGACAAAACTGTCTTTAATTTACAGTGAATGCTAAGGAAACTGTGCTGAGGAAAAAGCCATTTTTCACCCTGTGGTAAAATAGAAACTGTTTTCAAATGTACCTTTTTTCCACTATAGAGGGGAAAAGCCACAGCCTGAACCTATTGATGCATTTTTATAGCTTGCAGGAGATAAAAAGAATGCATATATCTTAGGAGTAAACACAACCCCCTTTCCCCCCTCATGTTTCAAATTCATTAGATCTGCAATTTTCACATAGAGGTATTAATAGGAATTTGCTTCTAAGCATTTATGGGGTGGAGAATCTGCAACAATTATAACATTGCTTATACAAAAATAGACTCATATGTCTTCCTGGAGCCAGAGGAAAATGAGTTTAAAGGTACCGTACAAACAAAGAGAATAATAAAAAAAGATTTAGGTTTGCAGAACTACACATGGAAGTGAAAAGGAAAGGTAATGAGTTCAACCTATGTAAACCCTGAATAAATGAGAAATTGGTCACTGGGACAATCTCTGGTTATTATCACTATTAAAAACATAGACAAAATTTCCAGATATGCATAGGAGACTTAATGCATATTTAGAGTGGAGGGAGTTGACTTTTTTGCTAACATGGCATCAAAAGAATGATAAGTAGAATTTCCATTACAGGCTTGGAAGGTGGACAAATAGTAAACAGATCCCCCCCCCCCAAAAAAAAACCCTATGCCAGGATCCAGTTAAAATAAAGCATGTTTAACTCCCATTAATTCCAGGATTAGGCACATACCACCCATGTAGGAAGAATACATGAATGCAGCATATGAACATGGAAAGAGTGTAGTTGTAGCCAGGACGGTGACATTGAAATAATTGATCAGAGCCCTATGCAGCTATTTTAAAGCATGTATGTTCTACTCATGAGGAGGGGGAGTGAGGACAAGCATATATTGCAGGGATAGGCAACCTGGTCAGGGTCTACACTACTGCTTTATAACGGTATAACTGACAACTGTTGGGGCCCATGACACATTCCATATACTATTTTCAAACTGCTTTCATGGTGTTGTATCCTGCTTGGTGTAGATCTAGCCATAGTGTACCCCAGATGTTTTTGACTCCATCTCCCATAATCCCCAACCATTGATTCTGCTGGCTGGGACTGATGGAACTTGTAGAACTTGTTCAGATGACATGCTAAGCCATGGTGGTTTAGCATTTTGAATTAAACTTTATGGCTTAGCGTGTTGTGTGAATCATTCCTAGCCATGGTGGCTACACAACCACGATTTAAATAGGCTCACTACACTTGCTGCAAAAGGGTTAGCAGCCTAACTATGGCTTAGTGTGTCATCTAAACAAGCCCATAGTGTGAAACATCTGCAGGACATCAGTAGGGCATATGTGCTTTAAAACATGGGTGCAAAACTTATGTCAGTCTAGGGGCCAATTTCCAATTGCCAGGACCCTCCCCCCAATGCACTCCTGCTGCTACCATTCCACCAAAATGTGGTGGTGTGATTCCCCCAAAATTGGCAGAAAGCCACTAAGGAGTTTCAAAAGGGCCACATTTAACTTGCGGCCCACGGGCCTCATGTTGACCAACCCTGCCTTCAACTGACTGCATATGGCTAAGATGAACATTAAATGGACCGACTTTCCATGTGGCTGATTTTTATGATTTTCCACACCACACCCCAATACAAGCCTTTAAATACATCTTGGAATGCCATGGAAATCTGCAACAGATTAAAATGGGATAAGATTTCTTTGAACAATCAAAGTACTCTTACATAAATTACACAAAACTTGAGTGGATACTTGAACCTGA
Source organism: Anniella stebbinsi (assembly GCA_029215795.1). NCBI lineage: Eukaryota > Metazoa > Chordata > Lepidosauria > Squamata > Anniellidae > Anniella > Anniella stebbinsi. The sequence goes on along the minus strand of JARDYH010000002.1, from coordinate 106,717,190 downwards.
ATCTCCCCTATCATAATCTGACACTAATGGTGCTGGTGGTTTTCAGCAGAGAGGGATGGGGAGGAAGAGAGAGAGAGAGAGAGAGAGAGAGAGAAGTGGTTGGAAGAAAGAAAATGGATGACTCACCTCTAATTCTGGCTTCACCCCAGCGTGGTGTGTGTCCCACCAGAAATTCCCCCAAAGGAATGTGCTCCTTCACATCAAAAAAGATTCCCCACCTCTGCTCTAACTACTACACTGCACTGTTTCTCATGTGGAGGCCTGGTTCATGAGATTATTTCCCTTCCTTTTTTGGGGGGGGGGTAGAAACCATGTGACCTGGGCCTTTGTATGATTGAGCATTCACACAGTGGTCCTGTTCATCCTCCATGGTATGGCTCCTCCACAGGGCCAGCCCTAACATTAGACAAAGTGAGGCAGCTGCCTCAGGCAGCAGATACTGTGGAGCAGCACCCCTTTTCCCACTGTTTCCCCTGTCTCCTCAGCTAGCCTGCTGTGTATACAGTAATCTAGCTGACTGCCCTCAGGTATAATGGAAGATGTTGTTCCATTGCCAGTGTTGAAGTAAGCCATGCTCCTCCATTGTGGTATGTCGCCTCCATCCACATCTGAAATCAGTCTGAAGTGTTACCTGGTTAGCCGTCTGTTGAAGGCTATCTCCCCCATACCTATTTCACAAGAACTATGAATTATTCCAATCCGGCTATTACATACGGAACACCCTTGATGCACATCATTCTGTGGGCCAAACTGAACGTTCTGCTAATCACTCATAGTGTAGCTGTGTGTTATCGTTTTTCTAGCTCTTGTGGCTGCAATTTGGTTCAAGACCCTAGTGCTCACTAAAGAGGGCTTAAACCTCCCCCATCTATTCCCCCCCAAAAAAAACAATCCACCCGCACACCCATACAGGGGTGGGATTTTTTTTTAAAAAAAGGGGGGGGGAAGTGACCACTGATGTCAGTTGATACCTTTTTTCTATATTTAAACCCTTATAGTAGGTGAAACTTTGTGTGTGTGGGGGGGAAGCTTTAACACCTCATCCCTCACAGAGCTCCACGATTCTGAGCAAGTAAAATTATCATAAGAACATAGGAAGCTGCTTTATACTGAGTCAGATCCTTGGTCCATCTAGCCCAGTATTGTTAGCACTGACTGGCAGAGGCTCTCCAGGGTTTCAGGCAGGATTCTTTCCTTGAAAAACCAAAAGGAGGAGAGCATCCACTCAGGACAAAACAAAACAAAAAAGGAGAGAAGCAGGCTCTCAGAATGCTGAGATACTTTATTGTTTATGCCCAAGGCGTTTCGGCCTATGTTGTTGTTTTTTTAAGGTCTTCTTCAGGGGGTTGGTAAGAGATGTCTGCAGAAAACTCTTAGCAGGATGATTGTCTCCTATGATATTCACAGTTGCCAGGATTCTTTCCTGGAGAAGCCAGGGACTGAACCTGGGACCTTCTGCATGCCAGGCATGAGCTTTATCACATTGCTGAAGCCCCTCCCCAAGAGTTATGGCTCCTCCCCTGCTAATCACATATAGTGTAGCTATCATGGATAGCTACACTCTGTGTGTGATCAGCAGAATGTTTAGTTTGGCCCTTAGTGACTATGAAAACAGAGGGGCCTGTGCCTTCCCTCCAACAACTACACAGATGGCTTACTCTGTGGGTAAGTGATCTGAACAGTGACCTGGTAAAATGGAAGGAAGCGTGCTTCATGTCGTTTCCCTTTTTCTTTCTTTTTCATTGCTGTTTCTAACCTTGCTTTCACATCTTGCAAAAATATTGCCGGGGGCTGATTTTTAATGCAGGAAAGCAGTATATATGGACAAGAATTATGGCTCCGTTACAGACAGAAATGTTTGCATTCCTGGGGCAAGCTCAAGTCAACTCAACAACTGATCACCAGATATTTTCTAAAAAAATCTAAGACCATTAGATTCAGTACTCCCTGTAGCTGGGCTAGACTGGACTGAAGGTTTTTTTGAGGGGGACGTGCTCTGGAAATGGTTATAGGAAATAGCTGATCTTGTGCAATTCCATTCCATCTGGTGGGTATTTTTTTTTCTACAGGGAGGGAAAGAAATGCCTTTCACCTAAACTCCTCCGTGCTTTCTCAAAAGAGATTCTGGAGGGATTGCCAACTTGTCATGAAAGACCAGATTATTTGTCTAAGGGAATCTTGAGATAGACCCAAGTCCAAACGGTTGGTATACTAACCTCACGATCTAGTAGGCTTCAAATTAATATCTGTTTTGCATTTAATTATATTTCCTTTGAGGAAAAAGAATTCTTTTGCCAAGCCACCCTAAGAATGACCCTGGCGGAATCAGTGTAGATGTAATTCTAAAAATACGGATGGAAACGGTTTCCCAATCTGACATCTGCGAAGTTTGAAGGGCCTAGTTGTTGGCTACCCTCCACTTTGTTTTTTATGGATTATTTCTATCTATTGTGTTTGAAGTATTGGTCACATTGTAGGTATCACCATACATAAAATATTCATCCTGGAGACTTCACAGTCTTGCCTTCCGTCTACATCACAGTGAATTTAAAAGCACTGTGACAAAAATTTTGACCATTCCATTTTCAGTATTTCATGGGGAGTGGAGGGGACACCAAAAACCCAGGCGAAAGAGGCTGGAGGAAGTGAGAATTTTGGAGAATTTTCTCCTTGGGGAGGGGTCAGGTTTTCCATTTTTATTATTATTATTATTATTATTATTATTATTATTATTATTTATTTTATTTATCCCGCCTTATTCCAGGGCTGGGACTCAAGGCAGTTTACAAAATTAAAATATGTATAATTAAAACATATAAATATAAATTTTCAAAAGTTAAAATAGAAATTAAATCTGCAGTAAAACCAAAAACATTACAATTTTTTTAAAAAAAATGAAATGCCCCTGGCATTTTTAGGAGCCCAGTGGTTTTTCCTGAATGTTTATTGGAGAGGGTGGGGTCAAATAGTCTCCAATAGGCATGCCCTAAAAACTGTTGGGCTCCTCCAAATGCCAGGGGAAGGGGTTGTTTTTGTTGTTGAAACATTAAAAAAATAGGAAGAAAGCCCCTCAGCAACTGATTATGCTTAAAAAAGGTATGTGGAAACCCTGTCCCCCTCCCCAAAGAGAAAATACTCCAACTTCCCCCCCTCCCTGTAAAAGAGGCAGAAAAAGCAATGCCTCTTTTGCAGGGAGAAAGTTCCAGAAAATAGGGGGCAGGATTCAGCCAAGCGCTAGAATTTAGTATGATGATCTGCAAACAGTTCTGTAAGCAGACTGCTGTGAATGTGCTTCTAGAACCCTTTCTTTGCAAATCTTTGCAGTTAACACTCTAAGATCTAGAAGTCAACTGAACACACAGATTTTGGAGTTGTGGAGCTTACCTGCAGGGCCAACATCAAAGGTTGGCATGGTTGGGCAGCTTCTGAGGGCCCAAACACCAGCAGAGGGCCACTCACAAGAGCCTCCTGGCCTCCTCTCCTTCCTCTCACTCTGTCCCGGATGATGATGGTGGTGAGGAGGAGGAGTCATAAACACCATGGGTTGGTTGCTCACTTGCCTGTCAAAGGACGTCATAGCAATGACAAGAAAGAGAATGAGGAGAAAAAGTATCTGGTCACAATGCCTGTGAGAAGGTAGACTCACTCTGGGGGGAGGGGGTCATTGAGGCTTTCTTAACCATGGGCCCTCAAAAACCTGAAGCCACTACTGTTTACCTGCAAGCCCGTGTCTCTTAAACACTTTAGCTCTGCTCATATATAGGGGGACACCTGCATAGGGCTTTATACAACTATGTCAGCAATCACGGTTGGTTTGGAAATGAACCCTCAAGGATTCAGGAAACAGCTTGGTGAGTCGCGATTTTGGGAAAAATTCGCAAGAAAATCAAATACGTTCAGATTTCGAGGAATCTGACCTATGGATTCTGTAGCAGATCCATCTTTTTTCGAGTTGTGCAGATTCTGTGGAATTGTGGACTGGTTTTTCATTTGGGGGAGTATTTATACTAATTCACAATCCTGCAGTTATGCATTAGTGCAAATGCATCAGAACTAATTTGCATGGGTCCACTTGCACAAATATAGAAATCCATATTAACTAATGCAGACTAATGAACTTGAGCAAGTGCAAATTAGCACTAATGCACATTCACATTATAGCAAATTAGTGCTAATGTATATTAATGGAAATAGAATGAAATTCTGGTAAAAACATTCCAATTCCGTCATTGAGCAGATGATGGAAGGAAAGACGCCTGATGATTTTTGAAACAGAAGTGGACTGTGTTTTTTTTAAAAAATCCATACATCTTTATTGGTGAGTATTTCTTTCTCAAACAGTGCTCTGTGAGCAAGCCTTTGCTTACCAAAGAGGCACCAAATGTTTTAAATAGCCCATCTAAATGTTCACACCACAGCATTGTTCTTGCTAACATCTACTCATTGAATTTTATCTCTTGCCTTATCTCCACAGCATGAATCTCCTGCAATACACCTTATCTTGTAATGCTGAACAGACAAATCAATTTAAGCAGCTGTTTGGATTTGTGTGCCAGGGAGTGTGTGGAAGAGGGAGATCTACTCCTTCATGACTGCAGTGTATAGCAGACATTTCTCCATTTGTCTTAACTCTGGGCCACAAATAATGTACAATCTTTGCTTAATTTATCAACTCCTGAAGATCTCCTTATACAGAGCAACTCTAATGAAAATCTGCATTTGACCTCCAGGAGTGACTCAAGGCTTTATGTTGTTGCTGCTGTTCTGTTAGGTAGGGCATATTCCATGTACAGAATCAGCACACCCTTCAGAACCAGAGGTTTTGGGGCAAATAATCAGGGATCACTTTCATGCCCTGCTTGTCTGTTTCCAGAGGCATTTAATTATCTATAGTTGAAAATGTAATGCTGAATTCCATGGATGTGTTGATTGAGTCATCTTGTGAAACCTTTGTGTTCTCTCCTGAAATCCTTGCAATGTTGTAAAGGATTCTGGATCACATTCCAAAGTACATATAGGTACAAAAAAAAAAAAGCTATCCTGAAGCACCATAAAGCGTTGAACTCGTGCATGGTTTCCAGTGTGGAAGAGACCCCCTGGACTATGGATCCCAAGGTGACAACTGTATTTGCCTGTACAGTCAAACCACATGCTATTTCTCCATAGGGATGTTGGAGGAATGTAGTTTGGGGATGGAGATCAGTGGGTTTATACCAGTTCTACCCCCTCAATGTCAGCTTGCAAATCCCTGAGCTGGCTCAACCCAGTGCAGGCCAAGCTGGGCAAGCTCAAAGTTTCCCACCTTTTTTGTTGAGCAAATTGTGATTTGCACAAATCCAGGTTGGTGCAAAATTGCAGGTAGGAACATTTAATTTGCTCAAATATGTGACCATAAATAGTACATTCTGTCCAAAAATGCAGGCGTAAATGGTCCTTTATACCTGCAATTTAGTGCAAAGTGCACTATTTATGGACACTAATTTGCGCAAATTGTGATTTCTGTAAATATCGTCACCCATGATTGTGTGCAAACTCATGGCTTGTGAATTAAAAAAAAAGTAACAAACTCTTGCCAGGTAGCCACACCCCATATGCCCACCAGGGGCAGGCAACTGGCAAAAGTTTAGTGAGCAGAGCATGAACAAGAGGTAGGGGAGTTCACCCATCCCTATTCTCCATATATTAATTGCATCTTGCAGTTGAATTAAAGTGTATAACAGAAAAGAGGTTATAGAGCTTTTTTGCTCCCCTCTATATGTTGAGTGATTTAGTAGCGGTGTGCATGCCAAAAAATATCATCGTTTATTGTTATCGTCATTCCGGACCAAAAAGAATATAATCTTCATTCATATCGTAGGTGAACCGTATCGTCTTTACGATAATTATCATGAAAAAATGATATTTTTTGCAGCCCTATTTTTAAAGAAAAAAATGCCTGTGACTTCTGTATTTTAAAAGTTAGAGGCTTGAAACTTGGTCAACAGTGCTTATGGGGTATGCCTAAGTATGTGCTTGAAATTTGAGATCGATCCCTCCAACCCTCGATTTTATGTGAATTTATTAAAGATTGTTTCAGTTCTGTCAGATCAGAATGACAGCTCACCACGTGCGTTCATTCAGACCTGTCAGAATGGAAACAATCTTTTAAAAAAATCATATAAAATTGAGGGTTGGAGGGATCGATCTCAAATTTCATACACATACTTAGGCATACCCTATAAGCACTGGGGCCAAGTTTCAAGCCTCTAACTTTTAAAATACAGAAGTTATAGGTATATTTATATGGCAGTCCGATAAAACGATAAAATTGCCCGAAAATGATTGTCTCTGATGATTATCGTAGGTTTTTGTATCATATCGTTATCATTAAACACATGCACGATAATGACCTTATCATATCGTTATCGTACATTTTAATGATATGATACACATCCCTATAATTTAGCATAAGAAGTGGTTTTAACATGATGGCAAGGATCTATCAGGTTCTGAAAGTGCTGTTCCAACATTACCCTTTTTAACTAGTTCAGGGATGCAGAACCTCTTTCACCCCAAGGGTCGAATTCTATTTCAGAGAAGCTCCAAAGACTGCATTCCAGTAGTGCAAAAGGGGCCAAAGGGGCAAGGCCAAAATTACCAAAAAATGTCAGCATATTTCAGTCCAAAGCTGTCACTAAAGCTGGAGGAGAGGCAAGCATGGGAAAGAGACCATGAAAAAAACAGAAAGCCACCAAAGAACCAGCAGGTAGAGGAAAGAGGTTAGGGCCAGGGGGAGGGTGCATGGCCTTCTGGGTAACCCAGAGGACCAGACTGGGATGCCCATTGGGCTACATTTGGCCCTCCAGCCTGAGGTTCTGCACCCCTGATCTAGATAAATATTGTTGCTTCAAAGTTATGCTCTCTCAGAAAGGTAATTGATTTCAGTGGAAATATTCAGCACATGCTTAACAATTTCCAGCTGAATCTAAAGAAAATCCTAAATATTTCCATCTGTCGCTGTTCCCGTTTAATACAGCATCCACGTATCATATTTTTAATGGTACAAAAATCATAGCTCTGCATACAATATGCTGTATTAATACTAGTCCCTTAATTAGGGGGGGAAATGCCAGTAGTATTAATCAAGAAAGCAAACACATGCCTAATGCAAGCAAAGTAAACATCCCTTATGAATGATTAAAACAATGGCATGGAATGCAAAGTAATTTTCTCATTCTCTGTACTGCTTCTCCGGACAAAAAGCCAGGTGTTTAGCTGTTCCTTATTTATTTTGATGCCTTTCATAAGGTGAAACCTCTCATGTATTTATCATAAGATGTAAATTTGATGGGGAATCATTTTCTTTGGGCCTCTTTCTTGTAGTGTCTTTTGGTTTTATTTATATTTTAGTCATTCTTTAGCTATTTACATGTCAGCCCAATCTCTAAGCAAATACTTACAGCCAAATCCAGCCCAGCAGGCATCCCAATATAGGCCACACCCCTTCCCCTCAGCACCAATCATTTGGTGTTTTCCTGGCTTTTATGCAGTTTTTCCCCATTCTAAAAGGTTGAAATGCTCAGTTACTGGCAGTAAGAGCTTTAAGCTAAACTATGTTGCTATTTTGGGCATTTTGCCCTTCTTTCGCCTTTAGCTCCAGCCACCACCAGTGTGTGGCTCCCAAGAGCTCCCCCAAAATGGAATTCATATACCCCAGGCTGAAAGAGGTATAACACCCCTGGCTTAGGGATTGATGCTGACTTGTTTAAATCAGTGTGCAATGGCACAAGATAATGATGCGCTGCTTCCAACCCAGAAGATGCCACTCTCTTCAGTAAATAAGTCTGCACAATATCTGTCATTTTCTGATACAAATGGTGCTTCTAAGCTAGGCTGACCAGATAAAATCCAGGTCAGGGCTCATGTAACTTTAACAGTTGTAGAGAAAAGGGAATTTCAGCCAGTGTCATTTGTATGCAATTAGTTCCTGGTGATATTCCCTCTTCATTACAACAGTTAAAGGTGCAGGCACTATACGAGAATGACCATATACAAAAGAAGGCAGGGCCCCTGCAACTTTAACTGTTGTGATGAAGAGGGAATTTCACCAGGAACTAATTGCATACAAATGACACTGGCTGAAATTCCCTTTTCTCTACAACTGTTAAAGTTACATGAGCCCTGACCTGGATTTTATCTGGTCACCCTATTCTAAGCTAAGCTTTCACAAAAGATCTCCAATTGGCTCCTGGCCTCATGTTGCAATGTGTAGGATGGCTTCAAAGCAGGAGGAAAAAGAAAGTGGGATAGTTCATCCCTCAATGATGTCTTCCTTAAAAGACCCCACCCCTTCCCATCCTACCCCCAATTTGACCACTGCTAGTTACCAGGAGCCTCTGCATTATAGGTTTGCTTTTTTGTCCTCCATTTCACCACGGCTACTACTGTTCAAACAATAAGTACTATTCCTTTCCTCTTTCAAGTTCACTTTCAAGGCCACACATAGACTCTGATGTTTCACCTTGGCTGTTGATTTCACCACTTAATTTCTTTCCCCTTCCTTTTTTTAAAAAAGAAATATTGATTGTACTAATCAATCTTCATCAGAGCAGCTCCCTAGAGAAAGATAAATGGGGCTCCAGCCTTAACATTTGGCTCCCTTGTTCCATTCAATTGGCTTCTGCTTGCTTTCATGTCAACCTGATGTACATATTTATTAAACATTGGTGGAGAGCAACTGGTTTTCATTGTTGGCTTTGATTACTGTGAATAACTTTGTGCCCGGGAATTAGGGCTCTTGAAAGTGGCATGGGTAACTAAGGCCTGGTTTTCAAGGCCCTAACCCAGGGGTAGGCAAACTGTTTTCTGTCTACCATTCAGTCTGCCTACTTTTTTTTAAAAAAAAAATGTTTATGTTTACCCATTTAAACATCCATTCATAGCTTTATTTAAAACAACAACTCAGTAACAATTTAAAAGTAGTTGCAAAACTGTTTCAGAGGAAGGCAGATTTGTGATGTCACAATCAGGCATCATCTCCCATGGTCCCAGATGCCATGCCACCAATGGAGTCATCTTCAGAGAAGAAGCCAGAACCAGCAGAGCCAGTTAGCCCCTCAGAAGACCCTGGCACTAACTGAGATGGTCTGGGACCCTCAAGGGTGAGGCCTTTGAATCTGCTTCTTAGGCCAGCTCTACCTCAAGCAGAATATAGCACTTTGAAACTGGTTTGAAACTGGTATATGGAATGAGTCATGGGTCCCAACAGCTGTCAGTGCACTTCAATACTGTTTATAAAGCAGTAGGGTAGATCCTGCCTTAGAGAAGCTGAGCATTCAGCTTCAGAGGTAGAGAATGATGGACCACCATCCAGCTCCCAAGAACGCCAGCACCTTAAAGTTCATGAGAAGATGGTCACCAGGTGAAGGACTGCTCACCTGTTAAAGAGGAATACTCATGAGTTGGGCTCTCCTCATGAAAAGGACACCTGAGAAGCCTCTGACAAGAAACAGTTGAGTGCTGGTGGGGTTCTCTTAGCTTTAGCTATATCAGCTTCACTGATAACTTGAAAGCTGATGGAAACGCTTCTGCCAGTTCTAGTACCTGCTACTTTGCTTCCCCTTGTGATGTATGTTCTGCACTATGTAACCTTGGACTGTTTCTAGACCCTATTTCTGTACCAAGTAATGCACCTGACTGATTTACTGTGCTTGCAACCTTCTGCTTGTTACCTTGACCACTACTGCTGTTGCCTGATCCTCATTGACTGACTGACTAACTGTTCTGACTGCTGCCTGGATTTTTGAGCACTCCTGCCTTAGCCTACCCTAATTGAACTGAAACCTGTCTGCTTAATCATCTGCTTGCCAACCTGACTATTCTCTTGCCTAGCTCTCTGCATGAGCTTTCAAAGAGCTGGGACTCAGTCTGGAGCAGGACATCAACTACAGCTTGCAAAGCTGGTATTTTGAAAGGTCTATCCTGGAGTTGAAGGGTGCTTTGGATTAAGTACAAGTCAAGATGTTATCAAGCCTTAATGGGGGGGGGGGGCTCTGTCCATGCATTCAATTCAATGTGCATAGGATGTGAAGCCTGTCAACCTGATTTGGCCCTGATAACATCTGAAAAGAGCTATAGGCATAGTGCTTCCAAAGAGCTCCCAATGCTGGGAAGAAAGTGATGTCTGCCTTCACTCTTTAAAACACGATTCACTGTTGATTTCTGACTTGTCCCCAGCTAATAGTAAATGACATTAATTCCCCTTGTGTAGGTCTGTGATTTGGCATACTTGATGCTCACAGCTAGAGAATCTTACAGGCATTACGCACGAGAACCAGTCGCTCTAAATAGAACATAAGAAATAATTATCAGGTCCTGGTTGTTACTCTCGGTTGAGGTCAGAGCTGGAGCCCTTGCAGGCAGTCAAACTACATGTTAGGCAAGCCACGTCTCTTTAAATTGCGCAAATCTTTTTTTTTTTCCAAATACAATCACAGATTGGATTGCTACAGGAGAGCAAGGAAAAAGGACTTCCATCCTTCCCTCACCCTCCATCTGGGATGGTTCCCCTTAAAAAAAATATCCCTAAACAACCTAACCTGCTATTTGCATCTGGAGGGAAGCTCCTATACCCACAGAGAAGGCAATTTTTGTCATCCGTGACCCAGGAGATGGGACGCTACAATGGGAGTTCCTTTCTGATTCAAATAGCTTTGGGGAAGTCAAATTTTGTTGGATCATGGCTGGGGTGGGGGCAGGGTTAATCTTTTCTTTCCTTTGTAGTCTCAAGTCTGATTTCCCATCCACCCCCATCCCATGCTATGACTAAGGATGTGTAAATCAGCAAAATCCAAGCTGAATTCTATCTCAAATCGTGTTCCGACTCAAGTAGGCTGACCATATGAAAAGGAGGACATGGCTCATGTAACTTTAACAGTTGTAGAGAAAAGGGAATTTCAGCCAGTGTCATTTGTATGCAATTAGTTCCTGGTGATATTCCCTCTTCATCACAACAGTTAAAGGTGCATGCACTATACTAGAGTGACCATATATAAAAGAAGGCAGGGCCCCTGCAACTTTAACTGTTGTGATGAAGAGGGAATTTCACCAGGATCTAATTGCATACAAATGACACTGGCTGAAATTCCCTTTTCTCTACAAATGTTAAAGTTACATGAACCCTGTCCTCCTTTTCATATGGTCAGCCTAGACTCAAGTCTATATCCGATAGCAAGCTTTTTTGTGTGTATTTTCATGGGTATTTCCCCAAATGTATGCATCGATTCCGAGCATGTTTGAAATGTACATTGATTAAACGGTATTTGCACACATTTTTTCAGAAGTATGCCATTTTTCATGCATGTTTTTTCAAATGTATGCATACTGTCAAACACATGGGGGGGCACAAATCATATTGCAAGCTTGGAAACATATGGACTTTGACCGCAGATTGAATCCGAGTCTGTGTCTGGTTCAGAATGTGCAAACAGGGTAAATCTGAATCAAAACTGAACTGAAACTATTTTTCATACATCCCTAGCCATGACTGGTATTTGTATTTACATAAAGATTCACACATCTTACAAAGCGTCACATCGAGTTTGGCCCTGAGGCATGTCAAGTGGGGATTTGGTCTTTGTGGCACCCACACTTATCAAAGGAAGCAACTGTAGAGTCAAAAACCTTCCAAGCAGGTCATGTGACACTCTCTGAGCCCTATAAAAGCCTCCAGGCTGTGTTGCAAGAGGCATGAGGGTTCCTCTATATGAAACTGCAAGACTTTCTGTACAAGATGCAAGAATCCGGGTGTACGCCAACCATTTTTGCCCTTCCCCTTCATGAGCAGCACTCCCAACTAGCAAAGGTTCTGCAGGATTCTGAGTGGGATAAGCTGGGTGGGGCGAAAGCTCTATGGGAAATACTTTGTTGATGGCATCTCAGGAGCCCTGCCAAGGTGGTATGGAGATCATCACTTATAGAGCCTGGAGTGAAAATACCATTGAGAGAGGCAGCCGGATCATACCCATCAACAACACCCCTACCATGCCCCTACTGACCACATGTTCAGTGAGAATATGTGCATGTCCCCCTCTCATGCTCCCTGTCTGCTCAGCCAGCAGGGGTTGGTGGCTTACATGGGCTTATAGATGGTGTCTGGCTTACCGGGGGGGGGGGGGGAGGAATCCCACTCCCTTGCTCAAAGTGTGAGGTGTGTTCATTTGAAGATCCATAATGTTGAATGCATAATGGGGCAAAAAAGAAATTGAAATGTTGCCTTTGATGAAAAAGAACACAGAAAAGACTGAGAAGTTTTGGTAAATTATTTGGTACGATAATCTCCAATACATACACTACACTACACTACACTATAAAACTTCTTTGAAAAGGAATTTTAGCCAACTGATGGACTGGCTAGACCTTACAAATGATTTGTATGATTACAAGGCTCTGAGGAAATTAACTTCCCAAGCAACCGATGGACCTTAGCTATGTACAAAGAAGTGGGTCAACTATTTTAAAATTCCAGACCCATTTCCCCACCAGACAAAGTTATATGATGACAAACGGGGTTATGTACAAGAATAGACTTCATACTAGCAAATCAGAATGTGGTCTTAGCCTCTGAACATCAAAAATGCTCACGGACACCATTAACAATGATGATTAATGGAGTGGTTGGTCTTCCTGACGTGTACAGGCAAACGATGCAAGTAATTGATTTCACAGGAGATCAGTGTGCCCTGAGCTAATTTGTCAGTACAGAACAGTGACGGTACAGGTTTTGATTTGAAATGTCTTAAACAAGCAGAGCCCAGTGTAAATCTTTGTTAAGGGGTGTGTGGGCCTAGGATAGAACCGGAGGCCTGTCAGGGGCAATTCTGGCCTCCCAGGGCTCCCAATCCAGGCCTCTGGAGTTCTCCAGGAGGCCACGCTCCTACCCCTGGTCCACCCCTTTCCCCTGAACTGTCATTTGGTGATGTCCCAGCTTTGTGTAGTTTTTCCCCATTCTAAATGGTTGAAATGCTTCTCCTAACACTTAGTTACTGGCAGTAAGAGCTTTCTGCTAAAATATACTGGTATTTGGGCCCCACCCCTTTCCTTTTGAGCTCTCCCCTTTGGTCTTGTCCACCAGTGAAATGTGACTCCTGGGGGTTCCTCCACAAAAGAATTAGGCTCTTGGCAGACGCTTGGCAGTTCTACTGCTGTTAAGCAATGACCAGAGAGAGGACCTCTATCCTTTTACTGGAGGAAGCTACAACTCTGAGGTTATGACTGACACAGGGGCACAACTGAGTCTGCACTGTGTACAGCAATTAACTGGCCCATGTCCAATCAGTCTGCTAAAGTCATCAGTTCAAAGAAGTGCTGGGAGCACCTGGCTGGTCAGCAGCAGCATCACAAAAGACCCAGTGCTGACCCAAACAGCACTCTGCCTCAGGTGCTATATTATGAAGTCCACTGGTTAGAGTGCATGGAGCCCCTCCCACATGTCTCTCCTCAATGGTTGCAGCTGTTATGTTGATGCACTAGAAATAGGTTGATTCATTAGAAAGTCAGTGTCTCCGCCCAATGTCTCCCGTTTCCCACGGGAGTTGCTTACTGCACTCCTTGTCTCGGCTGAGAAGTTGCTAGTTTCTCTGAGAACTTGGGAGTGTTTTGATAAGGTGGGGGGCGCTCTTTGAGGGTGTCACTCACATTGTAGCATCATCAAAAGGGGATTGAACTGTACCGCCCTGTTGGCACATGGCCATGATTTACAGTTCAGAGCACCTGTCTGTCAAGTGGCTTTTAATACCCATTAGTATATAATAGCTGAGCAAGGTGGAAGAACCCTTGCTGGAGATCATCTTTCGACACAAGGCCCTTGTGTTGGATTTCCATCTGTTTTGTGATTTTGGAAGCACTCTGCACATGCTCTCTCTCACACTTGCTATTTGGACTCTGGAATTTCTGAGGTTTGTGCCATGGAAAGTACTGGGAGGCTTTTCATAGACTTGAACATGTGTTTGCTGTGGATTGTGTGTTTGTTGGGCCTGAGGTTTTACCTTCCCTGATCACGCGTACTGTATCAGCTCAGCTTTCGGCAGGCTGTGTTTGATGGGGCGTGATGTTTTGTCTTTGCCCAGCTCTGGTGGCTCAGTGTTTCCCTCCCTGGGATTTTGTTTGGGCTATTGGCCATGTTCCTTGAGGTGCCAGCATATGCAGCATCTGGAAAAGCTCAAATCAGATGATGGCAAACCCTAGCACCCCCCCCCCCACACACACACACACACCCACACCCAAGTGCTTGCCTGAAGGATCGTATTAGGAAAGGTAGGGTGACCAGATTTTGAGAACCAAAATCCCGGACCCCCTCCCGCCATCCCACCCACCCAAAACAACCCCCCACCGCCCGCCTCACGCCGCCCACTCGCCCCGCGACGCCTGCCCGCCCCGCGACGCTCGCCCCGCGACGCTTGCCCCACGACGCTCGCCCCGCGCTCCTTACCTGCTGGGGCATCCACTTCCCTCCGGTGCTCGGAATCTACTGAGAAACAGGCTTCCTGGCTTGTCTCTCAGTAGCGCGCCGGGTGATGATGTCAGTAACTATGTGGAAAAAGAAACTTTGGAACATAGCGATGAACAAAAAGCTGACACAGAAGTTAAGAGTTCATAGAGGAATAAAGAAAAGAGATACTTTCAGGACCGATTGGCAAAAATGCATAGACTATATGAAAAAAGAACCGAGTAGAATAACTATGGCAGAAGCTTACAGAAATTTATGGGACTCACGAAAGGAAGAGTATATATACAATTGATTCAATATACCACCCTGGAATAGAGAATAGGAAAAAAATCTGAAACAAACCAAGCATGGGGAGGGAATGGGAAGGGTTTGTTTGTTGGGTTGTTGTTGTTGTTTTGTTTTGTTTGTTGGTTTGTTGGTTTTTTTCATTGTATTTTGTTATGAAAACTCAATAAAAAAAAATAAAAAATAAAGTAAACCTGTCTGGATATTAAGATCAATATCTGAATCCCTGCCTTGGCCTGAGTGCCATTCCAAGATATTCATTGAATGAGCAGGACACAAAGGCTTTCCAGGGCTGGCTCAAGACATTTTGCAGCCTGGGGTGAAGAACAAGATGGCACCCCTTCCCAAACCCATGTACAAAAGCTGACTGGACTGGCAGATGAAACTGTCTCCCACACTAATGATGGAACATTCTCTGCCAAATTTGAAGGCATCAGGCTAATTTAGGGGGCAAATAATAATAATAATAATAATAACAATAATAATAACAATAATAATAATAATAATTTCTTACCCGCCTCTCCCTCCGGATTGAGGTGGGGAACAACATCAATACCAACAATATACAATACAATATACAATACATAAACAGATTAAAAGCATATAAAAATAATATGTTATTAAAATCAACAAAGTCTTAAAATTCGACTAGGTAGGCTTGTTGGAAGAGATCAGTCTTTATAACTCTCTTAAATTCTAGAAGACTGGTGAGTTGGCGGATCTCTCCCAGCAGGTCGTTCCACAGTCTGGGAGTGGCAGAAGAGAAGGTGTTCTGGGTAACAGTTGTCAGCCTAGTCTTGGCTGACTGTAGTAAATTCTTCCCAGAGGACCTGAGCGTGCAGAGTGGATTGTATGGGAGAAGGTGATCATGCAGATAACATGGACCCAAACCATGTAGGGCTTTAAAGGTAATAACCAACACTTCGTACTTCACCCAGAAACTAATTGGCAGCCAGTGAAGTGATTTTAAAGCTGGTGTGATATGGTGACCCCTAGGTGTACCGATGACCAACCTGGCCGCCATATTTTTAATTAGTTGAAGGTTCTGGAGTAGGTTGCAAGACACACTGTTCTTTCCTTGAACACCTTATTGCTGCCTCCCGGCACCTGAGGCAACTGCTTCACCCTGCCTAATGGAAGTGACGGCCCTGGCCTTTTCTGTGGCAAGGGCTCAGCTCCTGAATGTGGTTCATCAGGCTCCTCTTCAAGCCTTTTTTTTTTTTTTTTTTAATAGAAGCATCTTTTTATTTCAGGGAGGTTTTGGTGTGTAAATTTAGAACTTGTTGATGTCTGATTCTACTATGATTCCTAGGCAGGATCTATACTACAGCTTTATAATGGTTTATAATGGTATTGACAACTGTTAGGGCCCATGACACATTCCATATACCATTTTCAGACCCCTTTCATAGTGTTATATCCTGCTTGGTGTAGATCTGGCCCTACTATATTAATCAAGAATTTTATACTGGGATTTTTTTAAAAAAAAAATGCAATTGCTTATTTGTATTGTATGTGAAGACTACTGATTTTTATCTATGGCATGAGGTGGCACAAGGGATCCATGGGGCTACATGTTCACAATTGCCTACACACACACAACCACACACTCACAAACACGCAAAGTTGGAGATAATATTGCTAATGCTAGCACTGGCAAGGGAATGCCTTGCCTATTTCAGATATCAGTGATGAGGAAAGGGTTTCCCTTGATAGTGGTAGTGCTAAGGAGGGAATCCCTGGCACTAGGCAAGGGAATGCCTTCCTTATCTCCATTTTCTCATCAAAGATTGGAGATTTGAGAGGGATAGGTTGTGCTGTGAGGGGGGCAGATGATGGGGCAGAAAAGGCTTGGCAGGCTACATGTTTTGCAGCCCTTATTAAGGATGTTAGCTGCTCTGAGTATATTGTAGGAAAGTGGGTTGTTGCTCCTCAGACATCACTAAGTATGCTAGAGTGTCCACATGGAATACCCACTGAGTCAGGAATATATGGGACCTCCAGGCTTATGGCCTGGCTAAGATAACAGGCTTGTTTAAACAAGTGATTTATAGCATGCTTGTTATTGACCAATCACGGAAGTTTGCAGGTCCATTACATGATGTCATCAAAAGGACATCACCTGCACTATCCCCTGGAAATCGCGCATTTGAAAAAACTACAACTGTGGTATTTATCCAGATATTGGGGGATTTCCAGCCACTAGATGGCAGTGTCTCATTAAAACACAATGGGGCTTTTGCAAGAAGGGAACAAATTATGTGGTTGCATGTGAATGAGTGTGTCATGGTGGTGGGATGACTGTGAGGACAAAAGTCCCGCTAAAGTGAGGGATTTTTCCTTGTGTAGAGAAGCTAAACATAAAATGATTTTTTCCCCTTTGAACTAGCTCTCCTTACGCATATTGTACTTGTATCCACAACTGTCTCAATTCCTCTAGTGGCAACTTTACTTTCTCAGGCTGCTCATGCTACCATCATGAAAATAGGGGTGGCAATATATATGCCACAGACATGGGGGTACTTCGTGTAACAGTACATGGAAGAATTCCAACAGTAGTTCTGCATGTTTTAAGACATCTTTCCCAAACACGGTGCTCTCCAGATGTTTTGGACTCCAATTGCCACCAGCACAGTCAATGGTCAGGAATGCTTGGAGTTGTAGTCTAAAACATGTTGGGGGTACCAGGTTGGGGTTCTTTGAATCTAGGAGATTATTGCATCATGTATGAATTGGCCTGATGTTCCATGTTTTTTCTCCATCAAATATGCATATGAGTAGCCATTCAGTGGAGTAGAAACAATAACCCTTGACAGAGCTGCATTTCTTTTTCCATCTGGAAGGTTTACCTTATTTATTTTTTAAAAAGAATATTTTTTTTAACACTCTGGGAACAAAATTGTAAATGGAAAACTTAGGAAAGTCTTCTTCAGTCTGATGCCCATCTGATACATTGGACTAAAATTCCTATCATCTATAGACAAGCATGGTCAGCAGGCTGTGGCTGATGGGAGTTGTAGTTCAACACATGGTTTCTGCTAGCACAACATCAATAGCACTAGTGGTACCACATCGTTGGATCCTTCCCACAGAATATATACAAAAAAGGATATGGAAGAGAGAGCAATGTATACAATTGTGCATCATGAAAATTTATGTTGCAATGATTTATAAAGATCTCCATTGTTCAATACTTTTATCTGTTGGATGTTCCTCCTTAGTTCTTTTACAGTATGTGAGTTTGCTTTAGAAAATGCATTGCCCAAATAGACCAATTAAAAATTGAAGGAGACTTTTGGGGATTTCCCAAAAGATGAAATAATTTCTCCGATCATTATGCCTGCAACCAACTCTGAATCTTTCTCTAAAATTATTTCTTTTAAGCATCCATGAAGTGCAAATTTAGAATTTGGAGGAATATCATATCCAGTAATATATTTCTTTATGACTTGCAATGTTCATTGCCAAGTGAATGCCAAATTAGATGTGACTTTTTTTCATGGTAGAAGCAACCATATTGAGGGATCTTTCTTAATTAACACTGTGGGGATGTTCACTTTCAAGTGTCACCAATCTGTTGGTCCCTTGGTGCATCTTGCAAATGTCAGAGTGTATGATGCTATTTAACAAGAAGTAGTTGTAATTCTTCCACTTGCCCTTTTCCCATAAAACAGGGTTATTTTAAGAGCTTTTCAATATTTATTTACTCTTGTGTGAGACTCCATGATAAATATTCAAGTTAAGTGGGGGAGGGGGGCATAATGATTCAAAATGAAAAATGAGTGCTTCAACATCGAGATTTTTCATTTGGTTAGAATAATGTTTTTAACGTATATCAAACTGAGAGCAAATATTTCCTCTCACTACAGGCTGGTGCAAGTTTGAGTATGGTTTTCAGAGTCCTCAGTTTAAGCCCCTTGCTGTTTTTGTTATTGTATTGTCTTGCCAGATATCCTGTCCATCAGGAAGAGAAAAAATGGGCATAGATCAGTGGTAGAACACATCCGTTGTATATAAAAGGTCTCAAGTCAAGTCCTTGGCATGTCTGGGTAGTTTGGGAAAGACATCTGCTTTAACCTCTGGAGAGACACTGCCAGTCAGCTTAAAGCCGGGGAACCAATTCTGAGGCCCAGGAGGCCAAATCCCCAAAAGGCCATGCTCTCTTCCTTGACCTCACTTCCTTTCTTCTGACCCCTCATCATTTGGTGCTTTCCTGGCTTTTGTGGAGTTCGTTCCCCATTCTAAAAGTTTGAAACACCTCTCCTAAGTTTTACTTACTGGCAATAAGTGCCTCAAGCTAAAATACGCTGGATTTTAAAAAATAATAATACCCTTCCCCTTTTTCGCCTTTGGTCCTGCCCACCACTGGTATGCAGCCCCAGAGAGCTTTTCTGAAATGGAATTTGGCCCGCTGTCATGATTGCAATCCCTCCCACTGGGATGTGAGACGATAAAGAGGTCGGCTGTGTGATCCACAAAGCTTTATTCAACAAATAAACATCTCTTCACACTTGATGGGAGTGTGAATGCTAGGACCTATCCTCTAAGCTTAGTGAGCTTAACAAAGCTAGGCAGTTGCCTTTTAACAAAAATGGAGAGTTTACCTCAGGGAGGGTCTTTTTGGAGAAGCTTCTGGTGAGTGGCTCCCCTAAGGGACCACCTCCCACCTCCTCTCAATTCTGCTTGCTTGACCCTGCAGCAGTTTCTGGGATCTGCTGCAGGGTCCCCTCCCCCTCTGCTAGAGGCTGAGTTCCAGAGGTGGGGGGAGGATGGTATCAGAGCTTTTGGCATACTGTTCAATAAGTTCCTGGAAAGATTCATCTTTGACTCCTGAAGAGTCTTTGAGAAACTCCTTCCCGCTTCCTGTCTTGACACATATACATCTTCTCCTCCTCCTTCTTCTCCTTCAGATTCTGAGTCTGATTCAGCCCCCAAAACCATTTCCCCCATACTAGGGAGAACAAGCTTCATCCTGACACCTTTGGGCTGAAACAGGTTCAGCACCCCATGTATGGAAATTATTCAGCTGGATGAACCAAGAGGTGTCCTATATCCCTAGGAGAGGATTTTTAGGAAGAAAGGAGAGTGTCTTCTGTCCTTGAACCACTTGAAATGCTACAGTGAAGGATAAGGGGAAAACAAACACCTCCAACGAGCTCAAGAAACAACGTTATGGCAATATACAACCTGATCTTACTTCACTAGCATGACAGCACTTTTGATATACCGCTAATAGCATAGCGGTGATCTATCACCAGGCAGGCTGCAATTCATTCTTCCCTCTCCGGGACTGCCTTGTTTACATTATTTGCGACACAGCTTTATCATCTTGTTTTACTCTGTGTTGGCACAAATTGCCATTGATTCTGCATGTCAAAAAACATCTTGAGAGAGGAAGAGTGATTCCAAAGGCAGAATTTCATTGGCCTTGGAAAGAAGATTGAGAAGCAGGGTTTAAGGCTGGGAAAACATGATAAGAGGACAGTGCAGAGATGCATCAGAAAGGAGGGGGTAATTAATGGAGCTTTAGTTTAGAAGGTACAGTTGTCCGTGCTTTACTCTTCCAGAGTGCAGCATTTAATGTATGCAACATCATGGGTCTCCATTTTTGGAGGGACCTATGGCACATGTTGCAATCTGAGAAACTGGAACAGGCATCACCACAAAATGGCTACCATGTGGGATTGCCTAATCACAAAATGGCTTCTCTGGGAGCCAGCTCAGTCCCAAAAGGCAATTAAACTTCCTCAAGGAACTGGATATGAGACAAAGATTGTGTCTGTGCCCCAAATGCCAAATCACAAATCTCCTGACCCTCCGTATAGTATTTTCTTGGGGCTTCCATCGGGAGGAGGGGGTAAGAAAGTCCACTTCAACCAGCCCAATTGCACACACCCAAATCTGTATCCAACTCATTATTAATTATAATAATTTTGTATAATAATGCAATGATTATCAAATGAATAAGTTATGTGATACGATCTGTTTTTCTGGTTGAAATGCCATTTCTCCAGTCTTATAGCACTGCTGGTTTAAAATGATTTTGTGTTGGTTGATAATCTTATTTTTGTGGCCTTGGTTCATTTCTGTGATTGTATACTGATTTTATGATGCTTTTTGCAAATGCTTTCTAACTGTATTTGCTCTTTGATGGAAGCCACATTGGGAGGGCACCTGCTCTAAAAGACAGCTTCTTAAAAAAAAAAAAAAAGTACCCCCATAGAGTGAAGCAGATTCCAAATTTCAAAGATGGAATCCCAGTCAATCCCCCTGAAAAGAAACCACATGACCAAAACTATCCCTCTAAAATAAAACACACATGTAGGCAACACTATCTTTACCCTTGAGAGTTAACACAGACAGGCAAAACTATTCACACCACTACAACCAAGACATGAACAATTATGCACAAAGGCAAAACTACACACTAAACAAAGAAACACAGACATAAACTAGCCACGTTTTAAAAGAAGCAAACATATTCACAGGCAAAAGAACATAAAAAGAGCCATGCTGGAGCAGACCAAGGATCCATCTAGTCCAGCACACAGTGGCCAACCAGCTGTCGACCAGGAACCCACAAGCAGGATATGGTGCAACGGCACCCTCCCACCCATGGTTCCCAGCAACTGGTGTACACAGGCTTACTGCTTCTGATACTGGAGGTAGAACATTGCCATCAGGACTAGTAGCCATTGATAGCCTTCTTCTCCAGGAATGTATCTAACCCCCTTTTAAAGCCATCCAAATTGGTGGCCATCACCACATCTTGTATGAAAAAGTACTTCCTTTTACCTGTCCTGAATCTCGCACTGATCAGTTTCATGGGATGATCCCAGGTTCTAGTATTATGAGAGGGGGAGAAAAATGGCTCCCTAACCACATTCTCCACACCATGCAGAATTTTGTACACCTCCATCATATCTCCCCTTAACCTCCTTTCTTCCAAGCTAAACAATCCCAGCTGTTGTAACCTTCCTTCATAGGGGAGATGTTCCAGCTCCTCGATCATCTTAGTTGTCCCTTTCTGCACTTTTTCCAGCTCTATAATATCTTTTTTTAGGTGTAGTGAGTGACCAGAACTGTACACATCATTCTAAGTGTGGTCGCACCATATATTTGCATAAGGGCAGGTTGATATTGGCAGTTTTATTCTCAGTTCCTTTTCTAATAATGTCTAACACGGATCTTGCCTTTTTTACAGTGGCCGCACACTGGGTCGACATTTTCATTGAGCTGTCCACCACAACCCCAAGATCTCTTTCAAAAGTAGCCCAACCCAAAGCATTTGCCTCCTCTCCTGTCTCCTGCAGTTCCCCAAGCTCCTTCCATATCGCCTTCAGAGGGTTCTGCAACCCTCCAGTCCCTTTTTGCCAGCATTATCCATTCCACAGGCACCACAGCAAAATTGACTCCAACCCCAAAAGTAAAGATTGGCTGTGAAGATTCATGAATGCCTCCATTCTTTGAAATGCAGGCCTCAAAGAGGAGTGCAATGTGCTTTCCGTTGAAGCATTGGCCACTTTTAGCAGCCGTACGTAGAGTAGTGTTTAGCCACAAGTACATGATCTGTCTGCGCTGTCAGGCTATCAGAATCGCAGGTAAAATTGTAAGAGTTTCAGAGTACATTTGCCAGTGGAAATGAAATCAACAACCCTTAAATGAAATGAACATACTGTTTTGGATGCTGATGATCAAATTGATTTCCATTTCTGAGTTGTAATTACCGTAAAACAAAGTGTGCAATGCATATAAATAGTTAAACTACTTCATGAGAGGAGAAAGTAATATGTATATCATTAACCTGAACAGATAAAGTAAATAGCTTATATCTTACAAAGCAGTTAACAGGTATAGTATCGTTGTCCTAAAGTTTGTCATTGTGATATCACAAAGCAGCTTCTCCTGGGATAAGAGCAGTGGCCCTTTTGTAGGAGAGACAGTGTGGTGTAGTAATCAGAGTGTTATAAAAGGACTCAGGATACTGGGTTCAAATTTCCACTCTTCTATTAATCTTACGGACTGACCTTGGACCAGACACAGTCTTTTAGCCTATCACGGGGTGTTTCTGAGGCTAAAATGGGGGGTGGGGGACCACAGACACTACCCTGAGCTCCTTTGAGGATGGGTGGGATAAAGATTATTTATTTATAAAATTATATGAATCACCTTTTGGACTTCAAACTGACTCACAATTCAAGACATTAAAACAATTTAGAAACTTAAAGTATCTCACAAATTATGAACAGGAGAAAAACAATCTTTTACAAGAAGAGATAATTAATACAGTCTAACCTCCTTAGGGAATGAGTTTCACAACTGGAGTACCACCAAAGAGAAGACCCTGTCCCATGTTCCCAACCACTTGGTTTCTCTTGCTGGTGGATCATTAGGGTAACCATATGAAAAGAAGGGCAGGGCTCCTGTATCTTTAACAGTTGTATAGAAAAGGGAAATTCAGTCGGTGTCATTTGTATGCATGCAGCACCTGGTGAAATACCCTCTTCATCACAACAGTTAACGCTGCAGGAGGCCTGCCCTCTTTTGTATCTGGTCCAGTGCTGTCTTAACTGTTGTGATGAAGAGGGAATTTCACCAGGTGCTGCATGCATACAAATGACATCTACTGAAATTCCCTTTTCTATGCGACTGCTAAAGATACAGGAGCCCTGTCCTCCTTTTCATGTGGTCACCCTAGGAACATACAAGATCTTAAGTTATGGGCAGGCTCATTTGGGAGGAGGGGGTATTTCAGATTTTCTGGCCCCCAGCATTTTAAACTGTGCCCAGAAATAAATTGGCAGCTGGACAGTCAATGCAAGACCAGTGTGATATAATCAGCAAAGCATGCACCAGAAAGCAATCTGGCCACCTCATTTTGCGCTAGCTGCAGTTTTCGAACATTCTTCAAGTGCAGTGCCATGTAGAGCAGGTAGTAGTTGTTTTAATGGAAGATGATTAAGCCACGGATCACAGAGGCCAGCTGTGCCTTGCATGATGTTCTGCAATAAAAGGCTTTCCTGGGATATGGGCGGCGGTGGGGGGAGTGATGGGGAAGAGGGGTGGAGTTTCCAAACTTCTGACAGGCCATAATATACTGAAGGGGAAAACAAAAGAGGGAAAAGATGGAGGAGTGCAGACATCAAAGGTATATTGTTTTTAGAGGCATGGGCACCAAGATCTATGCCCTCCTTTGCACACATCAAACTCAAGATGTCTTCAGGCAACTGACATGTAGTTTCCCGATCTCAGCCAATGTTACTCCCTTATGACACAATGTTAGTTGCATTATGGTCCTAGTTCATTCTATTCTCTAACATTTTGCTGTGAAGTACTCATTGTTCCTGTCTTCACTGCTAAGGTGGCCAGATCCAGACCTGGAGCGGGGCTACTGTAATTTGAAGAGTTGTCCAGAAGGGAAAATCCCACAGGTATGGCTTGTTGTACTGCATAACATGGTCAAAGTCACACCAGGTGAAATTCTTCCTTTTATGCAATTTTTATGTCCAAAACAAACCGTACTTTAAATCCGTACCTTGCAACAACATGTTTCTTTCATTTTTACTCTAGAGTAGGCATTGCCCTCCCCTAATCCAAATTGGAAACCTAGTGTGGGGGATAGGATGCCTTTAAGACCTAGATTGGGGACCCTGCACCTACTGTACAGTAAAAATTGGGGTGGGGGATGTAGCTGCTAGATATGAATTTAAAGTCATCTCTGTTTTGGCCCCCAGAAGCCTTTTAGGCACATTGATGCTCTCATTGAGCACAGCATTGACACAACACCTCTTAGGAGCATCTCTGAAATAACACATGAGACAGACCTAGCAAACAGAGATGTTGGCCTTGGCACCCCTTTTCGATTCAAAACCGCCTGATGAATTACTGTTACCGAGGGAGCGCTGCTAAAAATATAAGCACGGCAGGCATTTATTTGCTCACATATGATAAGCTATTAGTATCTGTAGTTGTCTTAACCTCATACCCTAGTGTAAACGATGAGACATTTGAGATTATGAATAGCGGTAAGCAGTTTACCTTGGGGCAGGGGTGGGGGTGGAAATAAACAGCCCTTGATGCCATATAGACAAAGATATAATGAAAACAAATGCAGAACCAAAGTGTGTCTTGGAGCCGAGCGGGTGAGTTATTTAAAAGACAACATTGGCATAAGCAACAAATATAGATACATCCGCCAGTGATGAAATTAGTCAGCTAGTTTTTAGCCATTAGAGGAATTAAATCCTGGAGCAGGCAGCCTAAAGTGGTAGCAGCAGCAAAGAATTACAGGAAGGTTGTTTCATGTTTATTGTCTAGGCCAGCTTTTCCCAACCTGGTGACCTAGAGATATTTGGAACTACAACTCCCAGCATTCCTATCCATTGGCTATGTTGGCTGGGGTTGATGGGAGACAACGTTCGAAAGCTCTGGAGGAAACCAGGCACGACAGCCCTCTGCAGGATGCCTGGAGCCCAACACCTTTTGATCCTGTGAAAACACTTTCCCTCTCAGCCTCTTCTACATAGGGGATAGAGAATTCATGGGGTGCTTTCCCTATGAGTTTGCTGAGCCCTGCTTGTCTGACCCTGTTCTGAGGAGATGGGCCGGACGGGCGCTTGGGAGGCTGCGTGAACCTCCCAAGCCCTCAGCAAAGCATACTTTCTGGGGCCTCTTAAAAGTGTGCAATTCCCCCAGGATGCCATTAGTGTGGCCAGGAGAATTACACACTTTCCAGAAAGCACATTTTGCATGCACTATACTAGAGTGACCATATACAAAAGAAGGCAGGGCCCCTGCAACTTTAACTGTTGTGATGAAGAGGGAATTTCACCAGGAACTAATTGCATACAAATGACACTGGTTGAAATTCCCTTTTCTCTACAACTGTTAAAGTTATATGAGCCCTGACCTGGATTTTATCTGGTCACCCTACATATGGTCTCTGGACAGTTCACAAAACCCCATAAAAAGAGGATGAGAATCGTGTAAACTGCTTTGAGGCATTTCTTCAAGGAAGAGAGTTGGGATAGAAATGCAGTATAAAATGGAGTAGAAGGGGTTTAATGTGTGCTTGCTTAGATAAGCAAAGGGTGGAGGGTGATAGAGCCGCGCCAAATGTAAGCAATCCAGAATCTATGACAATAAAATTCAAATTCCTTAACCTATATGACATGCATATTCAGAAAATGCAAATTATTTCTCTTAGCTTGCATAACTTCCTCTGCTTCTGCTAGTCCTGGCAAAGGTCAAGGAGCTGCACAGCGCTTGAGAGTCCTACATTTTGCCCGTGAACCTGGAATTGCCCTACACATTTCCGTGTGTATCATCACGACTGTAGAGGCTAGAATTAGAAACTTGCTCTTTTGAAAAAGATGAAAGGTGAGTTTCTTAGGAAGGAAGCTGACGTCTACAGACGATAATATCATACTCTGCGGCTTTTCCGCTCTCCCCCTTTTATCAAGGCACATACACAGCTAGCTTAATATTAGCTCCTTCGGCAGGAAGAGAGTGGTACTCTCTAAGATGCTGAGACTCTTTGTAAGGATGTGCAAAGCCACTCTGGGAAATGGCATACGCCTTCTTCAAATTCATGTAAGAATAATCCTTAAAATTACTCATCTGGTTTGCACAACCATGAATCTCCTTATTTCCTTCAAATCCAGCTTTAGATGGAGATTTCTGGCAACCTAGAGGTGGGCGAGGGAAGCCTGAACAATGTTGTTAGTTTTATCAAAATTATTTGCTTCTTACAAATTCTTCAGACATTTTGCTCTATCAGGAAGTTCCATGTTTGCCTGAAAACGTATTTGTTTAGACCAGGGGTTCAGGGGCCATCTCATTCCAGCTTTTAAGGGCTGTTTTCCAGGGGTGGGTGTGGCCAAAGCAAAAGTGGGCAGGACCAAAAGCAAAAGGGGTGGGGCCAATACACCAACATATTTAGGCTTAAAGCTCTTACTGTCAATAAGTAAGCTTTAGGAGAGGCATTTCAACCTTTTATAATGGGGGGAGCACAAAAAAACCCTAGGAAACCACCAAATGATTGGTGGTCAGGAAAAGGAGGTGGGGCTAACTGATGGGGCATGGCCATTTGGGAAACCTCAGAGGACAAGACTGGGGTGCCCAGGCCTTGAGGTTCAGCACCCCTGATTTAGGCAATGCTTGAGGACAACCTGGAAGTATGCAAAGCCCTCTAAGATATTTTACTAGTTAGCCATCAATTCTTTGGAGTCTAAAGCCTTTCCCAACCTTGAGTTCCCAGATGAAATTGTCCTACAAATCCCATCATCCCCAGTCAGCACATCCAGGATGATGGAGGTTTTAGGCCAACAACATCTGACAACCTATGGTTGAGTAATGACCAACCCCAAATTCCCACCCACCCCTTTTTTGGGTGGGGAGGTACATGGCTTTCTTCATCCAAGATCATGTCTTTTACTCATGAGATTGTCTCCGCCTGGCCTGCACTGTTATTAGGAAACATTCCAAGCCATCCTAAGATGTTCATGCATAAAGCCTGCTATTTAATAGAGCCTGCTTAACTCTCCCCTTTCAAAGGCTCATTTCAATTTCATGGCTGAGTAAGAAGCTATGCCTCCCACTAACGTCTTTAAATAATGGTACTCTAGCACTGCTCTGCACACTGAACCCTACTTAAGCAGGTGATTTGTTTGTTTTGGCATTAGCAATCCAAAGGGCATTGGACGACACAGCTGCAGAGGAAGGCCTGTCAGGAGATTTGTGCTTTATTGCTCCCCTCCCCCCAGTCAATATCTTTAAATATCTTTTGCAGTCACTGTACATCTCGGAATTGGAATCCAGGCTCTAGGTCTGCAGTGACATGCACATGATGCACTCTATGCCCTGTGGGTGGCAAACCCGGGCTCATCTGTGGTACAGTCAGCACATCCAGGATGATGGGAGTTTTAGGCCAACAACATCTGACAACCTATGGTTGAGTAATGACTGACCCCAAATGCCCACCCACCCCTTTTTTGGGTGGGGTGTGTGCATGGGTTCCTTCATCCAAGATCATGTCCTTTACTCATGAGATTGTCTCCGCCTGGCCTGCACTGTTATTAGGAAACATTCCAAGCCATCCTAAGATGTTCTTGCATAAAGCCTGCTATTTAATAGAGCCTGCTTAACTCTCCCCTAGATGATTTAACTGCTTAAAGAAACAGGATACAACTGTGGGTATATTTAAAATGATCTATTTTTACATACATATGTAGAATATATATATATATATATATAGTTGGCTTGTGCAGAGAACATCTGTGCTCTAGTATTTTATTGCTCAGTATCATAAATTTCTTTATAAATACAGGGATGGCTGATGCGGTTTCCTGGGTGCCTGGGGGTGGCCAGGAAGGCTGGGAACAAAGCTGACTGAGTCCATTGGACGTGCTCCCTCCCAGTCACTCCTTCCCGCTCCCCCTGATCACTCCCAGCTGCCTGCAAACCTGTGGGACTTAACCTGAGGCATCTGTGCATCCTGGTGAGCTCCTCTATGCTAAACCTCCTTTACGCTGTATCAGCTGTGTTTACACAAAGTTCTTCTCATAGCTTGGAACCTCCAGCATGCGACACAGTGGCTCAGTTCGGACGACATATTAAGCAATGGAGGAGGGGGGGGAACAATCGTCAGTTGTGTTGCTTATTGTGTCGTCTGGAGGGCAACACACAACGCACACACAACTGACAGTACGTTAATCAGGCACTTTAAACAATGGAGAGAAACAACGGGCTTGCACATTGTTTAGCCCGAAGCCCCATTGTTTAAAGTGTCGTCCAAATTCAGCCCCCCCCCCTCTGTGGACTATTCCATTTCAGACTAGAGTTCTTCTGCCTAAAGCAGCCAAAAAAACCCGGCCGCTCTATGCAGCCGGCAGCACTCATGGTGTATGCTGGAACACAGGGAGGAGAGGCTGCAACTAAAATGGCCGCCACAAGTTCGCAGCAGCCGGCGCGTTTGCCGGTGCCAAGCAGCACTGGCTGCAGCATGTCGTCTGTGAAGCTTCTCCTGTCTAATTCACGGTCAGTACGTTATTTACCCCTCCGTTGCTTAATATGTCGTCTGAACTGAGCCATTGTCTTAGCATTATATATATATATATATATATATATGTATGTATGTGTGTGTGTGTGTATATATATATATATATATATGACAGACAGACAGACTAACAACAGTGGCTTACCATATGAAAAGGAGAACAGGTCTCCTGTATCTTGTATAGAAAAGGGAATTTCAGCAGGTGTCATTTGTATGCATGCAGCACTTGCTGAAATTCCCTCTTCATCACAACAGTTAAAACTGCAGGAGCCCTGTCCTCCTTTCTACATATATGGTCACCCTAAACAACAGAGTAATTTCAAAATATATTTAGAGCTAAACGTTTCAGCTTCCTCCCTCATCTGTAGCTGTGATCGTAAGTGGATACCAAGAGGGACAGTGTGGAATGCTGGGAAATGAACATTCCTGAGGGGGGGGACAGAGAGGTGTGAGTGGTATGAAGCTTATGAATAGTCCTCCATATGTAGGCCACATGGAATAAAAGTTCTGAGTCTCTAGAGCCAGAAGTTTCCCTTTTGTCAAGCCTGTCAGTGTCCTTTGTTTGTTCAGCTGGAAGCAATTGTAAATCTGAGAGACTTCATGCAGGTGAAGTAAAATGTCTTGCAACTGGTGGATATATATATATATATATATATATATATTCAACAATGCAACCATAATGCATAGGCTGACCATATGAAAAGGAGGACAGGGCTCCTGTAACTTTTAACAGTTGTAGAGAAAAGGGAATTTCAGCCAGTGTCATTTGCATGCAGTTAGTTCCTGGTGAAATTCCCTCTTCATCACAACAGTTAAAGTTGCAGACACTATACTAGAATGACCATATACAAAAGAAGGCAGGGCCCCTGCAACTTTAACTGTTGTGATGAAGAGGGAATTTCACCAGGAACTAATTGCATACAAATGACACTGGCTGAAATTCCCTTTTCTCTACAACTGTTCAAGTTACATGAGCCCTGTCCTCCTTTTCATATGGTCAGCCTAATAATGCAAATAAAAAGAATATGAATTGTGCAAAACGTGATCTTAAATAAACAGACTGATTTCAAACTTCTGTTGGAAGGCAGGCACAGGCCATGTGAGCAGTTTGCTTTTGGGGAAAGTGACAGCCTTTTTCATTAGAATTTGGAAGAAGGTTAAGCCTCAACAAAATGTCTGAGAAGAAATATTGGCAATGATGGAGGTTATTAACAGAGAGATTTGGGGAGGGGTTGCTGTGATGGTGATCGGGTGACCTTTGGATGTAGCTATAGCTAGATATGAGCTATATCTCCATGAGGCTGTTCAAGGGGGTTGGGTTATATCTGAATGATACAATTACCAGGATGCCAATCCCATGGGAAAGGTTGTAAATCACAGGTGGGAAACTTGCAGCCTTCAAGGTGTTGTTCAACTACAATTCCCATCATCAGTGATCATTGATCATTAGCTGGCACTGTTGTTGGAATTCAACAACATCTTTTGGGCCAAAGTTTCACCACTTCTGGCCTACATCATTGGCCCTGACCACAAGGGTGTCTCACCCAAATCCAAGCTACCGATGCCGATGAAACTCCAAATGAGTCAATCAGTTCCTAGGTTGAATCTAGTAGGTTGATAATTCTTGAATATATAACAAGCCCTGGCTTGGATTTGATAAATGTGAACTTTTGTTGTTATTCAAACCAAGATTTATCGCGAGTTCATTTATATTTGCTGTGCCTGCACAGTGGCATGACTAAGTAGCCAAGCTCTGCCATTTTGCACTTGTTTAGATGTTTGCTGACGAAACCCTTTTATTTCCAGAGGAAATGAAAAGGCCCTGTTGCAAATTGCTATGCATATGCACGGAGTGATTAAATTTTAGCTTTCAGGGTGCAATCCTGCAGAATTGCCACCTGCTAGATGGAGTAGGGTGACCAGATAAAATCCAGGTCAGGGCTCATGTAACTTTAACAGTTGTAGAGAAAAGGGGATTTCAGCCAGAGTCATTTGTATGCAGTTAGTTCCTGGTGAAATTCCCTCTTCATCGCAACAGTTAAAGGTGCAGGCACTAGACTAGAGTGACCATATACAAAAGAAGGCAGGGCCCCTGCAACTTTAACTCTTGTGATGAAGAGGGAATTTCACCAGGAACTAATTGCATACAAATGACACTGGCTGAAATTCCCTTTTCTCTACAACTGTTAAAGTTACATGAGCCCTGACAGGATTTTATCTGGTCACCCTAAGATGGAGGGCTCTGATCCGTGCTCAGATTCCTGCCCCCTATGACCTTAGAGGGAGGACTCTTAAGTATCCTATGGCCCTCCAGGTGCCATCTAGAGGCCATAGGATTGCTCTCTTAGTCACTCTTTGCCAAAGGAACCAATCAGTTGAACAGGTTTAAAAAGCAATGCAGCACATCCTGCAATGAGCCATACTCGTTGCTGCTTCTGCTCAGGTTTTCTGTGCTTCTGGAGCTGCTGCCTCTGCCGATGGTGGCTCCATGTTGAAATGCTGCTGCAGTTACTAGGCAGACGTACTAACAACCAATCAGAGAAGGTTTGATGTCATGATGCACAGAGTGGAAGAGAGCACCAAACTACACATGCAATTTACACCCACCCACCCATTCGCAATATGCATTTCATAATAGCAGAGACATTTCTTCAGATTTTTTGAGTCAGTGAGCAAATTACGAATCAGTTCAGCCATTACTAATCCAGACCCTAGCCACATGACTTTAGGGTGGCCACTTACATATTGCCTAAAAAGACTGTATAACCCCAAAAGAGAACAGAAATTCCATAATATTTGCCTATGCAAATATATATATATATATATATATATATATATGTATGTATGTGTGTGTGTGTGTGTGTGTGTGTGCGCGCATAGGTGCAACTGTGGAAATACTAATTATAATTTACATAGCAATAGTAAATTATTAGTTAGTTTCCGGGCGAAGTATAAAGTGTTGGTTATTACCTTTAAAGCCCTACATGGTTTGGGTCCAGGTTACCTGCGGGATCGCCTTCTCCCATACAATCCGCCCTGCACGCTCAGATCCTCTGGGAAGAACTTACTACAGTCAGCCAAGACTATGCTGACAACCATTACCCAGAGGACCTTCTCTTCTGCCGCTCCCAGACTGTGGAATGACCTGCCGGAGGAGACTCATCAACTTAACAGTCTTTTAGAATTTAAGAAAGCCATAAAGACTGTTCTCTTCCGGCGGGCATATCCAGTGGAATTTTAGAATGTTTTTAGGATGTTTTTAGGATGTTTTAATAATGTGTGTCATGTTTTAATCAGTTTTATGTATTTTATCATATTGTTGTTCCCCGCCTCGATCCAAACGGAAAGGTGGGTAAGAAATAAAGTATTATTATTATTATTATTATTATTATTATTATTAATAACAACTCACCCATAGTGGAGAAGATGGATGAGGTGACTTGCTCAGTCTGCTGTCCAGGTGTTAAGTGAGGATGGGCAACGTTTATGATTCTTTGACTTTAAACCAGACTTGGATTGGACAACCCTTCAAATAAAAGACATCCTCAAAGACAGGATTATCATTCTCCAAAATAGAGCACTGTCCCCTGTAAAGTAGGACACCTGGCCAGCCTATGGATTGAAAAGGGGTTTCGATGTGGCCAGTGTGCCAGTTTTTGGGGTGCCCTAGGACAAGATGACCTCAGTGGGGGGGGGTGTCCCTCCCTGGAAGGGCAGATCACCTCCTCATGACTGTGATCACTGCCAATTTGCTTGCCTCTACTCTGGACTCAATCTACTCTGGACCCAGCGGGAGAGGGAGAGGATGCTGCTCTCTCTTGGAACTCTCTGCACCTTCAAGAGGATAGTTGAACAGTCAGAGAGAGCAGGAAAGAGAAGAAGCAGGGCCCAGAGCCTCCAAGGGTTGGCCATGCTGACTCCTGAAGCTGGCTGTGGTTATGAGAACATCTGAAGGGTATCACAGTCTGAACTGGAAAAATGTCTGTGCGATACATACATAGTCAGATCAAGATAGATGAAATATGAATGGGGCAAGGAAAGGATGTTCTGTTAATTTCAATATCATTCTGTGGCTCATAGTTCCAGCCCGTATTCTGCTATCTCTTTGTTACTTTCTGGTGTTCTGCTTTAATTCAGGTAATTCATGAAATTAAAATTAAATCATGCAATGAATGATTGTGTTTGCAAGCTTCGGCTCTAACTCTTCTCTGATGCTCAATGCATCTTCGCCCTGTGTTTTTCCTTACAATGATTCTGCAGTCAGCTTCATTCCCTCCCATTTGAGGACCTTTAATGAGGACCCTGTAGACAGCTAGCCACAGAGCCCTGGCATTCAAGATGGAGTTCTATTGACTGGATGGGATTGCAGGCAGCATAAAGTCAGCTACTGGAAAGCTGACAGAGGAGCAAAGCCAGGCTAATTTCCTGCCTTCCTCCAGCTACTGGCCCCTGGAAATGAAGATGGGATTTCTGTTTGCTGGAAAGGTCTGGGCAGAGAGTCAAGGTGGCTGGTGAAGCTCTAGCAGGTGGGTAAAGCAAGAGCCCATCTGACTTTTCTTCTTCTTCCTCCAGCTACTGTGCCTTGTAAGTTAAGATGGAATTCCTGGTCTATGCATGATCTACAAATGCACACCATGCATTATTTGGTAGAACATCATACATATGTAAGCCTATGAGGAAAGGGGGGAAATCTCAAGTAATCACCCCCCAAAACAGCATTCCCCAACCTGGTCCCTTCCAGATATTTTGGACTCCAATTCTCAGGGTTCCTGATTATTGATCATGCTACCTGGGGATGATGGGAGTCATCTGGAAGGCACCAGGTTAGGCAAAGCTGTCCTAAGCCCTTTCTACACCTAAGGGTGTAGAGGGAGGGAGGGGGAAGGATTGCAAACTTACCTGTTTCTGCAATCTTCCCCCAGCATCTAGATGGAAGTGCAACATCCTGGAAAGGAAGAGGGACATTGCTCCCACCATTTTTTTTAAAGAAGCAGGAGCTTGGAGAACAATTGTGCTCCACCGAAAATGTAAGGTTGTTTTTAAAACAAACAAACAAACAAACAAACAAACAAAAAACACCCTGATTTTGCTACCCCACCCCACCCCCATGCCCCTGGAATCTCTCCAGACCAGCTCCTTCCCTCTTGATGACCCCCGCTACTCATGGGGAGGAGGGAAGAAGCCTGAATGGGCACCCACACTTCCTGTAGTCCTAGGGATGGTCCAGGGACAGCAGGGAAAATTGGGATAAGGAGAACCAGTTATACCGCGAAAATTGAGGGGTTGTCCCTGCTTGCTCCTGGACGCACTCTGAAAGGTCCCAAACTAGTTAAATAAAGTGTTTGAAACTTTCAACGTTATAGCAGTATGGTCCAAACTTTTAGAAAAAAGGAAGGGCACAGTGTGTGTGTGGGGGGGAGGGGTTAAAAGGAATGTATAGCTACCTTTCCCAAGAAGAGATCTGAAGACCAGGTTATCATAGATTGAGAGGAAGGTTGAAAGAGATCTCTCCTAGAATTCAGGGTGTAGAACTCAACAAACCCCAGGTAGGAAAAATTAATGCAGGTAAAAAGGGAAGAAAATATTTTGAGATTAAATATGCTGTGAAGCCCAACCTTCACCATTGACCAAAATCAAATAGGAGGTGAAAACTACACCAAGCTGCTCAGGAGCCAGATGCGTGGGTCAGTGAAACTGGGTTCAGAAAAAGATAGCCTAGAATAGACTCAAAGCCAAGGGGAAACATGTTCCAAAAGAGAAAAGAGGACTCCTCTTCTCTCAAAAGGGAGGCAAGAACCAGGCTGAGTCTGCTTCTCAGACTTCAGGTAGCAAAACTCTCTGCCCTCAAGGAAAGCCAGGCCTGCTTATGAACTAAAGTTTCACTCCCATTCAATTCCATAATTTCCTTGCAGTAGGGTCTGGTGACACTGAGAGGATTGCTTGTCCACATACACACACATGGAGGTCCCATAAATACATGGCGGCTGCTGATTGCTGCTTCCGCTTTTACTCCAGATAGCAGTGATCCCCTCCCCCCCCCCTTCAGCATTACGAGTGCTGCATTATGAGCTTTCATGGGCTTTTATTAGCAATAAAAATATTGTAGCAGAAACTCCCCTCACCCTTTTGAACCTTAACGAAGGATGCATTGTCTTTCTATGTGTGTAGAGGTATCTTCAGAACCTGGGTTGTCCTGGGATACATTGTGTGATGCATTGGGTGGCTGTTGAGCCACTTTCAAGACGACTTCGGCTGAATGAAAGTGTGAATCAAGACTACCTTAGAGAGGTAATGTGTACAGATTTCTGTATTTGTCATTAAGTCCAGTCAGGACGCTTGAGGGCACTAGATTGGTGGGCAATGAGTCATTGTTTGTTAATAGCCTTTGCTTTGTAAGCAATCCGATCCAATCCTTCATGCAAATAGCTTTGAATAAGCTATGCTGATATTGATCATATCCCTCCAAATCAATCTTTGATTAGTCAAGTTCAGTGCTTAATGGACCATGGCATACGTGCAATTATGCTCTGCTGCAGTTTGAAACCTAAATTCAGCAAATCACACTGGAAAGGAAACTTAAGTTTTGATGCAGCTTGGAACAACATGAAGCCAAGAAAAAGAAAAAGTTAGCGTATCAAGAATGCCTTTGAAGGCTTTTTGAACTAGGGGTGTGCACTGGATCGGGACCAATCCATGATCCGGAGCCGATCCAGGGGAAATTGGATACAATTATCCAATTTCTGACCACCCCTCTGGATTGTCCGATCTTTCCCGAACCGGTCCGGAAGGATCCAATCCAGTTTGGAAAAAATTGGAGGATCTGCGGGCACCCTCTGGCACCCGCTACCGCTTCCATTGGTGGGTGCCAGCGGGTGCCCGCCGATGGAAGCAGATAGCGGGGGGCTTACCTGTCGGGGCTGTCCACTTCCATCAGCGGGCGCCAGTGGGCGCCCACCAATGGAAGCGGACAGCCCCGACAGGTAAAGATCACAGGGGGGGCTTACCTGGCAGGGCATCCTCCTCCTTCCGTTGCTGGTTCTAAACTACTGCGAACTAGGCCTCGCGGCCTAGTTTACAGGAGAGCGCCAGGTGGTCATCACCTGACACTCTACTGTAAACTAGGCCGCGAGACCTAGTTTGCAGTAGTTTAGAGCCGGCAACGGAAGGAGGAGGATGCCCTGCCAGGTAAGGAGCAGGGGGGCTTACTTGCCAGGGCTGTCCGCAAAGGACGGCACCGCCAGGTAAGAAGTGCGATGGGGGAGGGGGGAGTTAGGCCCCCACTCACCCACCCGCCGCCATGTTTTCCCCATAGATTTGCATTGGGGGAAAGCTTTCTTTCCCCCAATGCAAGTCTATGGGGAAAACAAAAATGGCGGCCGATCCGAAAATCGGATGTCCTATTTTTGGATCGGGATCGGGCCCAATCCGGTCTGGTCCGGGGGGGGGGCTCCGATTTTGTCTGATACAATCCGGGACAAAATTGGAGGTCCCGATCCGGGTCCCGATCTGGGGGTCCCTGCACATCTCTATTTTGAACCCAAAATTACCACTCATTTTAAATTTGTAATGCATTTTTGAGCCAATGATTATTTTTTTGGGGAAAGGGACATGTGAAAGCTGGTGGATAACTAAATTCTGATTGCAGGGGCCCTGCCTTCTTTTGCATATGGTCACTCTAGTATAGTTAAACAATAGGGGGTGCCAACGCACACAACCGCACCAATTGCAGCCGCTACTACTGTGTGTACGAGTTGAAGGACTAAGGTTATATTAACTGTC
This sequence comes from Anniella stebbinsi, assembly GCA_029215795.1. Taxonomy (NCBI): domain Eukaryota; kingdom Metazoa; phylum Chordata; class Lepidosauria; order Squamata; family Anniellidae; genus Anniella; species Anniella stebbinsi. Next base: position 106,680,585 of record JARDYH010000002.1, on the reverse strand, counting down.
AATTCACACAGGTTTTTTATATTCGTTTATAACTTTTTTTACCCTGTCATAACATTCAAGTATAGAAATCAAATTTGACTGCTAGCATATGGCCTCATTGGTAACCAAATTTAAAGTAGAAGTTAGAATTAGGGGTGTGCATCGGATCAATCCGATCCGCCCCAAAATCGGAAAAATCCGATCCGATCCGATCTGATCAACCCTCCAATCCGATCCGATCCGATGAGGTCCGATCCGGATCGGATCGGATCGGCGGATCGGACGCCATTTTGAATGCTTTTTCCCATAGCAAAGTATAGTTTTACAAAAACGCCTATAGCTTTTTCATTTTTAATGATAGAAAGATGAAACTTGGGGACATTGTACATTGGTTAGGGATAGTTATCTGTAAGAATTTCAGAAAGATTGGTGCATGCGTTTTGTGGCAATGAATTTTTTAATAAATAACCAGGAATGCCTATAACTTTGTCATTTTTAAAGTTACACACATGAAACTTTGCCACATTGTAGGTGGTACCTTGGGATCTATGTGTGTGAAATTTCAGAAACATAGGTGCTTGACTTGTGTGGCAATTAATTTTGAAACAATGAGGAAAGAAACACCTATAACTTTGTCATTTTTAAAGTTACACACATGAAACTTTGCCACATTGTAGGAGGTACCTTGGGACCTATGTGTGTGAAATTTCAGAAACATAGATGCTTGCCTTGTGTGGCAATTAATTTTAGAAAAATGGGTAGTAGTGGGGTAAATACAGTTATGCCTCCCACTTTTTTATTTTTCAAGATACAAACAGGAAACTTGGGCACATTACAGGTAACACATGGCTTGATATGTGTGTGAAATTTCAGAAACATAGGTGCTTGCCTTGTGTGGCAATTAATTTTTGAAACAATGAGGAAAGAAATGCCTATAACTTTTTTATTTTAAAAGTTAGAAGTTTGAAAGTTGCTCACTTTGTAGATGGATTAGGGGTAGTTGTTTGTCAAAAATTTCAGAATGATAGGTCCCGGCATTTGGTGGCTACGAATTTTTTAGATTAAAAGTTATAAAAGTTTTTCCATAGAGGCTTGGGCTGTCAATTGCACCCCCCTCCCCCGCCTCCCCCTCCCTTTTTTGTCTGTCAAAACTCCGTGTTGTTGTAAAGGCAATGTTGGGGACTGGCTGGGAGCTTCCCCTTGGGGAAAAGCACAAGTCCCATAGCTTGCGCGAGAAGGGCGGTGCGCGCTCCTCGCAGGTAGGATCTTCAAGACAGCAGCATCAGCAGCATCAGCATCAGGCAGACATTCAAATGGCAAAGTCCAACATTGGGGACTGGCTGGGAGCTTCCCCTTGGAGGCAGCTCTGCCTCCCACCTACCCACCCATCACAGGCGGAGAAGAAGGGGGCACGCACGGAGGAGCTGAGCACGGGGGGGGGGAGGCAGCTTCCTGATTTACTTCTCTATAGCAACTACTCTGGGCAGAGAAAGGGACGTTCGTGGGGAGGGGGGTTTAAAGGGATTCATTGCATAGCACTTCCCCACTGAGACACCATACTTGCCCATAGGGATTCATTGGACAGCACTTGCCCATAGGGATTCATTGGACAGCACTTGCCCATAGGGATTCATTGGACAGCACTTGCCCATAGGGATTCATTGCATAGCACTTGCCCATAGGGATTCATTGCATAGCACCTTCCCATAGAGAAATCATACTTGAAAGATCAGGAAACAATTAAGTTAAGGAATTGGATGGAAAGAATGAAAGATAATGAGCAAATCAAAGAGATATTAAAAGGACAAAAGATAGCCTGGTTCAAATGTTTACAATTGGGAAAATGGACTCAGGAATGGAAAATGAAAAATAAGAACTGCAGAAACAACACAAGATTTGAAGATTTAATTGAACTAAAAGGAAGAAAAGAAGAAATTAGAAATAAGAAAGGATTGACTAGTGAGATATATAAAATATTGATAGAGTATGATCTTCAGGACTCTACTAAAGCTATAAAAACGAACTGGGAAGAAGATATAAAGGAAAAAATTAATGACTATAACTGGGAGAGGTTGTGGAATGCAAGAATGTTAAAGCTGTTGTTGATTAGAATTAAGGAGAATTTTTATAAGACAGTGTAGAGATGGTATCTAACACCTGTAAGATTTCAGCAAGTGCTAGGCAATGAATCCCTATGGGCAAGTACGGTGTCTCAGTGGGGAAGTGCTATGCAATGAATCCCTTTAAACCCCCCTCCCCACAAACGTCCCTTTCTCTGCCCAGAGCAGTTGCTACAGAGAAGTAAATCAGGAAGCTGCCTCCTTCCCCTCCGTGCTCAGCTCCTCCGTGCGCGCCCCCTTCTTCTCCGCCTGTGATGGGTGGGTAGGTGGGAGACAAAGCTGCCTCCAAGGGGAAGCTCCCAGCCAGTCCCCAACGTTGGACTTTGCCATTTGAATGTCTGCCTGATGCTGATGCTGCTGATGCTGCTGTCTTGAAGATCCTACCTGCGAGGAGCGCGCACCGCCCTTCTCGCGCAAGCTATGGGACTTGTGCTTTTCCCCAAGGGGAAGCTCCCAGCCAGTCCCCAACATTGCCTTTACAACAACACGGAGTTTTGACAGACAAAAATGGGAGGGGGAGGCGGGGGAGGGGGGGTGCAATTGACAGCCCAAGCCTCTGTGGAAAAATTTTATAACTTTTAATCTAAAAAATTCATAGCCATCAAATGCCTGGATCTATCATTCTGAAATTTCTGACAGACAACTACCCCTAATCCATCTACAAAGTGAGCAACTTTCAAACTCCTAACTTTTAAAATAAAAAAGTTATAGGCATTTCTTTCCTCATTGTTTCAAAAATTAATTGCCACACAAGGCAAGCACCTATGTTTCTGAAATTTCACACACATATCAAGCCATGTGTTACCTGTAATGTGCCCAAGTTTCCTGTTTGTATCTTGAAAAATAAAAAAGTGGGAGGCATAACTGTGTTTACCCCACTACTACCCATTTTTCTAAAATTAATTGCCACACAAGGCAAGCATCTATGTTTCCGAAATTTCACACACATAGGTCCCAAGGTACCTCCTACAATGTGGCAAAGTTTCATGTGTGTAACTTTAAAAATGACAAAGTTATAGGTGTTTCTTTCCTCATTGTTTCAAAATTAATTGCCACACAAGTCAAGCACCTATGTTTCTGATATTTCACACACATAGATCCCAAGGTACCACCTACAATGTGACAAAGTTTCATGTGTGTAACTTTAAAAATGACAAAGTTATAGGCATTCCTGGTTATTTATTAAAAAATTCATTGCCACAAAACGCATGCACCAATCTTTCTGAAATTTCTCACAGATAACTATCCCAAACCAGTGTACAATGTCCCCAAGTTTCATCCTTCCATCATTACAAATGAAAAAGTTATAGGTGTTTTTGTAAAACAATACTTTGCTATGGGAAAAAGCATTCAAAATGGCGTCCGATCCGGATCGGACATCCGATCCGGATTGGACATCCGATCCGCAGATCAGGATCGGGTCCGATCCGATCCGACCATCCTCCGATCTGATCCGATCCGACCCCCCAGGTCCGATTCCGATCCGCTATCCGATCCGATCCGGGGGGTCAGTGCACATCCCTAGTTAGAATTCACCTGCTGCTGTAACAACCATTAAAGTAATAGTACAATAGACAAAAACCATGCTTTTTAAACATGCCATTTTTTAGTGTACAATCATAAATACACTGGGTAATTACACCCTAAGTTAATTACATCAAATAATAATACACGTTTATCTATACAAATCGTATCCATCTAATTATACATTATGACAGGAATCCAAGATAAGTCCCGTTTTGAGGAGGTCCACTTCGTCAGATCCAATACTATTATTTTGAGTCTGTTGAAGGATAAACATGTATAGAGAAAATATATTTACACTACTGAACTGTATTATTTCAAAAACCTAGATACATTATCTCATGTAGTGGAATAACAAACTCACCACCATGTAAGAGCAACAACCGTGGGAGTGAAAAAGAGAAAGAAATTCTCTTAATTATCTGGGGGAATGCCCTCCGTCTCTAGTTATACAATCTGTATAATATAAAAAGTTGTTGTAATTAATTGCTGAGTTTGGCAGAAAAAAGCCCCTAGAAAGATTAACCAACATGGTTCCCCGGCAAGAAAAGGTATGCTTCAACCTGACGACAAATTCATCACATGCTTTGACTCCAGCTGAATATATAATGGAGCATGAGGTAGACTCTAATGAGAGAGACCTGATGTCATCCCTATCAGGTAAGGTAATAGAGCTGTACAAATTGCTAATCACTATCTAACAAGGAAAGAAGAGAATTCCAGGCTGATATTCAATCCTTGTGGTTGTACTGTATTCAATTTAAAGATCCACTCCGCTTCTTTCTTTAGCAGTAAATTCTCATGATTATTCCAGTTGTATTTATGAGGGTAAAGCCTTTCCAAAATCAAAAATCGAAAATCATCGTACCTATGGGCCTTGTCTATAAAATGTTGCACAAGAGGTGCATCCATTGCATGCTGTTTTCATTTGGAACAATGTTCAGAAATACGAGTTCTAATGCTCCGTGAAGTCTTTCCAACATAAAGAAGTCCACAGGGGCAAATTATCAAGTAAATCACCCATTTGGTAGTGCAATTCGAAAAATGATGTAATTTAAAGAGACGATGGTCCCCTGGATGTTCAAAAATCTTAGTCTGCAATGAGAATGGACATAAAGATAGGCTGACCATATGAAAAGGAGGACAGGGTTCATGTAACTTTAACAGTTGTAGAGAAAAGGGAATATCAGCCAGTGCCATTTGTATGCAATTAGTTCTTGGTGAAATTCCCTCCTCATCACAACAGTTAAAGTTGCAGGGGCCCTGCCTTCTTTTGTATATGGTCACTCTAGTATAGTGCATGCACCTTTAACTGTGGTGATGAAGAGGGAATTTCACTAGGAACTAATTGCATCCAAATGACACTGGTTGAAATCTCCTTTTCTCTACAACTGTTAAAGTTACATGAGCCCTGTCCTCCTTTTCATATGGTCAGCCTACATAAAGAACAACCTGCACATTTAAAGTGGCCAGTAACAGGACTGGATATAGTATGAGATGGATCAATGTCCGTATGGACCACAATGTCCCGAAGATTCTTCATGTGTTTGAGGCCGAAAAAAGGTATGTGTCTGCAACCGGGTAAATCCTCCACCACATGCCAGTGTTTCTTAATAATATTAATAATAGGATGGATCATACTGGAATACGTAAGAGCACATGTGAGTCTGGTAAAGGATTGAGGCTCCCGATCCTTTAGAAGCGCTTGTCATGGTAGTAAATCTTCTCTCCTTTCTGTCTGCTTGATTAGGTTGTTGGGCTATCCTCTCCCAATCAATTGCCATCTCATGTCCAACTTAGTCTGTGTATATTCTTTTGGAAAAAAAGAGTTCCTTTTAAGTCTAAGATATAGTCCATACGGTAAATTATTGCGTAACTGTGGTGAGTGATAAGATGAAAAATGTAAAAGTGAATTTCTATCTGTGGCTTTAGCATATGACTTGAAGTAAAGTTTATGATGTTTTTGGTATATTACCGTGTCCAGAAATGGAATTTGATGTTCATCTATATGTGTGCAAAATTTGATACTCTTATGGATGGTATTCATCCATTTGAAAAAGTCTTCGACCACATGTACATCAGAAAATATTAAGAAAATGTCATCATTATAACGTTTATAGAAGAACACATACTGGTAGAAAGGATTGATCTCCACATTACATATAATCGTTTCCTCCAAGTGCGCCATAAACAAATTAGCCACACTCGGGGCAAAGGGGCTGCCCATCGCCACTCCTTTCACTTGAAAATAGAATTGATCTGAAAACCTAAAGTAGTTTTTTTTCTAGAATAATCTCCATAGTATAGTGCCTGCACCTTTAACTGTTGTGATGAAGAGGGAATTTCACCAGGAACTAATTGCATAGAAATGACACTGGCTGAAATTCCCTTTTCTCTACATTTGTTAAAGTTACATGAGCCCTGACCTGGATTTTATCTGGTCAGCCTAGGTCATGCCCACCACTGGAATGCAGCCCACGAGAGTTCTCCAAAACTGAATTTGGCCCTCGAGATGAAAGAGGTTCAACACCTCTGGTGCAGGAAGTACAGATCAGAACTTGTCAGTTCCTATCGGAATGTACAACTATCAAGTTCCTAAAAGATCCCAAAGTGCTAGTGAGGATATATGAGAAATTCACTTCAGTTCAGTTCCAATCAAGATTTACCCAGTTTGCACCTGCCGGATTGAACACGAACTTGGACATCCTCTGCAGTTGAAGTCCGTACATTTCCAAGCTTGCACTGTCATTCAGGGACCAAAAAAAGATGTGTTCGACAGCATGTGAATATTTGAAAAATGTGAAGAAAATGTGTACTTTTTGAAAATATGCTTCAGTGAATGGGAGCATATGGCATACATTTTATACATGCACACATTTGATGCGCACATTAGGAAAACATGCTCAAGAATATGCAGAGATTTTCATGCAAAAAGAAAAGAACAAAGCTCGCAATCTGATACAGACTTGAGTCAGAGCGAGCTCTGAGATGGAATTCAGAGATCTTTGGCAAGCTCATGTTTTGCTGGTTTGCACATCCCTTCATGCTAGCTATCAAGGTGGCAGCGAGCTATCTCCATCCCTACCTTGCACTTTGGATGAGATTAGTCTTAAACTGTTCCTCACACTTCACTGTCCTCCTACCTGATGGTGCTCTGAGGTCCATAGGGATGAGGAGAATTTTCTCTGGTTCATATTTTAATAAGACCTTACCAAATTTGGGCTTCCCAAAGCAATATGAGAAAAAGAGCACAGTTATCCTTCAGTATTCACAGTTCCAAGAATTCAGAGATGTAGTTCTCCAAACAAAAACAAAAAAAACCCATTAATTTTTGTATATTTGAGGAAAGTGTGTGTGTGTATGTGTGTGTGTGTGTGTGTGTGTGTGTGTTATTGATGTATTATTTATTTATTACAATCCCTTCCAAGACAGCTTAAAAGTAAGATAAAGATAAAACAAAAAAAGAACACTTAATGATCCTTCTCACAGGGCAGCTGATGGTAGAATGCCCTGTTGGAGAAAGGAGGGACAATCCAGCTGGAACAGGGACCCGAGATGGTCTTCACCTGCCTGCCTCACTTTAGCTTCTGGAATCCTTCCCACAGGGCAGTTAGTGGTAATGGCCCTTCAGGTCAGGAGTGGGGAAAATATAACTGGAGCATATGTGTGAGGTGGTTTTGGCTGGCCTTCCTTCCTCTCTCTCTCCACATATTTTATTAGTGTATGGGGAAAATATGCAAAAATTGTTATAGAAAGAATAACTGTGTGCAAAATCTGTGTATATGAGGCAACTTTGCATACAAAAATGTGTATACTAGGAGAAATGTGCACAAAAAAAGCCTATACGTTTTCATGCTGACTTTTAAAAAAGAAGAAGCAAACTGATGAAGAACTGGAATGGAATGAATTGATGATTGGGAAAATGCATGGTTTGGGACCACAAGACCTGATGGAGTATCTCTTCTGGCATGAAACGACCCATACACCATAGCTAGCATCAAAGCTCTTGCTCGGATGCTGGTAAAAAGAAAGAGGGCTTTCTCAGTGGTACCCCACCCCTAGTTATGGAATGATCTCCCTGATGAGGCCCACCTGGTCCCAACATTGATAACTTTTTGGGGCCCGGTTAAAACTGCCCTCTTTACTCAGGTGTTTGGCAGAACACAAAGTGGTTTAAATTAGGTCTTGGATCATCTTTGGCTGATGGTTTAACAAATTGTTTTTAGATATATGTTGTCTGTATGTTAGGCTGACCATATGAAAAGGAGGACAGGGCTCATATAACTTTAACAGTTGTAGAGAAAAGGGAATTTCAGCCAGTGTCATTTGCATGCAATTAGTTCCTGGTGAAATTCCCTCTTCATCACAACAGTTAAAGTTGCAGGAGCCCTGCCTTCTTTTGTATATGGTCACTCTAGTATAATGCCTGCAACTTTAACTGGTGTGATGAAGAGGGAATTTCACCAGGAACTAATTGCATACAAATGACCCCTGCTGAAATTCCCTTTTCTATACAACTGTTAAAGTTACATGAGCCCTGACCTGGATTTTATCTGGTCACCCTACAATAGGGTACCCAAGAAATTCTGCTTGGAAGTCAAGGTGACCAGGTATTCCTGCTCTGTCATAAAATAGGCCAATGTGCCCTCAAACATGCCAAAAGAGCCCTCAAGGGAGGCACAGTCATCCTCAAGAGCATGGTCACATCTAAACAGCCGTACCTGCATCACACAATACAACAAGGCCACCATGCATTCTGGGACCCCTTCTTCCAGTGGAATGGAAGCAAGACTCCCCCTCCCCACATGAGGTGCCACATCAATATGTGGAAGCAAAGAGACAGGCAGCTCTACAGGGAAGGAGATGTGCTACTAGGCTGACCATTTGAAAAGGAGGACAGGGCTCCTGTAACTTTAACAGTTGCAGAGAAAAGGGAATTTCAGCCGGCGTCATTTGTATGCAGTTAGTACCTGGTGAAATCCCATCTTCATCACAACAATTAAAGTTGCAGGCACTATACTAGAGTGACCAGATACACAAGAGGGCAGGGCCCCTGCAGCTTTAACTGTTGTAATGAAGAGGGAATTTCACCAGGTACGAATTGCATACAAATGATGCCGGCTGAAATTGCTTTTTCTTTACATCTGTTAAAATTACAAGAGCCCTGTCCTCCTTTTCATATGGTCAGCCTATGTGCTACCCCACATGAGATACCCAGAGCGAGTATCTGAACCCACAAGTATTATTATTATTATTATTATTATTATCATCATCATCATCATCAACATCATCATTTCTATAACGCCCCTTAGCCAAAGCTCTCTGGGCGATTTACATGAGCTTAAAATAATGAAAAACATTGTGCAAAATTTAAAAAACACAAAAATATGCAACATACACAAAAACATACATCTAAAAACAACTATAAAGAACTTTAAGCTATGAATCAGGATTTTGACCAGTTCTCTCTCTCTCTCCCTCTCTCTCTCCTTCTTTCTTTCTCTTTCTCTCTCCCTCTTAAGCCCTTTCCACACCAGCCATTTTTTGAGGGGCTTCCTTTGCCTGCTCATGGAGAGTCCACATGACGCACAGAGCATCCCGCAAGCAGACAGGGGCCATCCCTCCATTTTCCCAGGAGTTCAGGGAACGCTATTATCCCAATTCATTACCTGCTCCCAGGAGGGAAGCAAGATGGGCAGCTGGTGTGGCCGCCCATCCCAGGCACAGCCGCACTTACCCGCAAGTAAGCGCGGCTGCACCGATGGCCACAGAGCTGCACTGCAAGGCTCCGAGGTCATCAGGAGGGGGGGGGACAGCGAAATCGCCATCCCCAGGATGGCGGGAGGAGGGAGCAGTATCACATGCAGATTTTTTAAAAACATTAACTAACCTTTTGCACACAAATGCTCATGTGCACCTCCGCGGATTTTTTTTTTTTTTTTAATGGCTGGTGTGAGTTGCGGCAGCCCAGGAGAAGCCCGGGCTGCCACATTGTGGTGCAGCCTCATCGCACCAAACCCGGAAATGGCTACTTCTGGGTTTCCCCGCTTCCTGCACTCTCCACCCCTGTGGTGCGGAAAGAGTCTCAAACTGCTATTTCTACACACACACACACCTGCCCCACCCACTCAGCATGTTTGTGTGTGTGTCACTTTCCAGTATTTGAAAGATGGTATCTTTCAAAGACTGGGAAGGCACACAAACACATACACACACACACTGCTTGAAGCTTGCACAGATTCCCAACTATATCCTAACCATTAGCTCCCATGATGCCATATACAAAACCTAATTCCCAACCTTCTTTCTCTCCCTCCCACATCATATTTGGCAGGACCAAGAAGCAGAACTCGAGGATGGGGCTGCAGAGGTAGGAGGAGTCTTGATACATAAAAGCTGCAGGCATCTCTCTACTGCTTGGTTATCGATTCTGCTGCTATAAAATAGTAGCTCTTTTAAAATCCTCATTATTATAATAATTGCTATTGTTAATCTATAGAATGCAAAAAACAAAGGAGCAGACAGAAATAATAGAAACAAATATACAGATTTACCCCAACTGATTGAAAATAAGTATGGATTATTTCGTTCAATATTGCAATATTTAAGAACATTTATTATATTCACTCATTATGAACAAGAAATGAAAGATTGCTTTAGCAGCAGTATCCATAGAATCAATGCCTTCTCAGAAAATTGTAGTCTATTATATGGCAGCTGGGGCCACAGGTTCATTTAAAGAAAGATCTGAGAGGGGAATTAAAGGATTCAGACAAAGAAAGATATACTAACAACGATGCTTTCAAGTTCAAATGAGTAATAAGAATAATATTAACTTCCCCCTCCCTGGCCATGTCTACACCAGCCATTTTTCCTGGGGTCATCTCGAAGTTGTCCCTGTGCATCTAAATGATGCACAGGGGAACCTGTGGTAAACCAGGGACGACCAGAGGCTTTCCCCAGGATAACCGAAACCGTGGATGTCCCGGTTTTTCTGTGGTCCTGAGACAACCCCGAGGACTGTGGCTGGTGTGGTGCAGGCTCCTGGGTCTTCAAACGGGCATGGAGCTGCACGGGGTGGCTCTGTGCCCATGGGAGAGGGGTGGGTTAGCAATTTTGCCAACCCTGAGATTGTGGGGGGTTGGCGGCGGAGTTTGGCAGGGGGTATTCACTTTTTCGGTGGATTGGGGCCATGCAACCCAGCTCCTCTTTAAAAAAATGGCACCCGTCATGTCTCTCTTCCCTTCCGGGACATCGCACAGCCGTGTAGATGCTGGAGGAGGATCGCAGAAGCATATAAGTCTGCAATCCTCCCCCTCCCTCCTTAGGTGTAGATGAGCCCTCTGTCTCACTTCACAGTGGAATCACCCCTTTTTCCTCCCATTGCTGTGTGGGCACACAGGCCTTTGCTCTTCTTTCTCAAGCTGTGTGAGCTGCTTGGATGCCTTTGATTTAGCAGGCCTCCAGCTCTTGCCTGCTCCTCATGACTGTTCTGTCCTCCAATAATACGGTCAGCAACTCGATTTGGCTTCCAACACAAGAGGCTTGTTAAAAGCCTCTCTTTTACCACCTTCCTTCCTTCCTTCCCTCTTCTCCCTCTCCCTAGCCGCTTTTTTTTTTTTAAAAAAAACACCAACTTCCATTCCTCCCAGCAATTCTTGCCATGACTCTCCCCTTGTCAACATCACACTCACCTGGCTTACTTATCCCATGCCACACATTGCTGTCCTGAGACACTGGTCAGAAATATTTCTTTCATCTGCTCTGAATGCAACACTACAAGATACAAATGACTGAACAGGGCTCTTATCGCTTTATTTCATTGGCGTAGGGAAGTACGGATTTTGTAAAACCCAGTCTGGCTGCATTTTGCAGATTGCCAGGTGCCTTTCATTCCGCCGTCTGCTTATGGACATAGTTAGTTTTTTCCCAATTTCCCAAATGTGCACAAATTCACATTTGCACAAATTCACATTTGTGAATATGTACCCCCCAAATGCACAAATCCCCCCAAATGCACATTTTAATGCTTTCACATATGAGGGAAATGCACATTTTCATCCCATTTGGGGGGGGGGAGTTGATGTATTTTTCTACAACTCAATATATGCAAAATCCCATAAAGTTTTTTAAGGAATCCAAACAAATAGACTGCAGGTCCACGAAATCCATGTGACTGTGTGAACTCATTTGATCCCACTGTAGATTGCTCTGACACCCTTTCTGTCATTGCTCTGGCTAAAATTACATTCTGTCTTCGTTCACATGCTGGGTGCAAGGTGGGTAAGCATCCAAGATGAACAAGAAAAAGGGAGAAATGTCTCAGGATGCCATAGACAACTTTATTATGAACAAGCCCAACATGTTCCAGCCTCTTGCTTTCTCTTAGGCCTTCTTCTCGTCACCAGTGTATAGACACAAGTCAACCTGTTGTAACTAATTTCTGCAAGAATTGTTACAACCCCCTGAAGAAGGCCTAACCGAAAGCATCCTGAGACATCTTTCCCTGTTTCTTGTTTGTTCACATGCTTCGTTCATGTATTCCTTATCCATGGATGGTATGTGCTTGATTCTACTGCCGGAATCAATGGGACTTAAACATGCTTAACTTGAGCTGGATCCTTGTGTGCAGGATCCTGTCCTTCCTAGCCCCTGCTGTTCTCTTTAGCTCCCCCACCCACCTCAGCTCACCAGACGGAAATGACAGTAGTCACCCCCTTCTCTTGTTGTTTGGGCACACTGCAGAGGAAAGCATTGGCCTATGGCTGCCCACCATCTTTGTTTCCTAAAAATGTCTTAGAGCTCCATATGTAACCCAGAGGCATTCCGGGGAAATGAATATGGCAGTGGTTGGAAGAGGCCCTCCCTTTGTTTTGAAAAGATCCCAGCTGCTCACAAGGAAAAAAATAGTGGAAGGAGTGGGGAAGCTTGATGGACCCCAAGAAAAGTGTCCAAAAGCATATTGCTGCCTATGGGCACCATGTTTCCTTCCTCTGCCTTAGAGTAGCAGATAAAACAAAGGAAGACATGTTGTTCCATAAGAAAAACATTCAAAAAGCCACAGTAGGGCAACACCTATATTCTGACCAACCCAAATGTCACAAAATAGTGAGCAATCTTTCAAGTTCTCCAGAACATTTCATCAGGCTGAATGTTCAGCAAAGGGAGGGGGGATGAAGCCCTGGCTTGATGCACTGTCTGCATTTAGTCATAGTCTTAAGATGAAGTGTAGGATGAGATAGCAGACTTTCAATGGAATCCTATGCATGTCTACTCAGAAAGAAGCCCCGCTGAGTTTAATGGGGCTTCTTCCCAGAAAAGTGAGAAGAGTTTTGCAGACTTAATTGGATTATGCCCTGCTAGCTGTTACGGTGGTTCTGAATGACACCTGAAATTCTTGGAATAAAGAAAAACCCAATAGCTGATGCCTCATTTTGAAAATATAACATCCAGTGTTTACCAGGAACTGTAACCAACCTCTATAAAGATTTGTTGTAGAAAGCAGAAGTAAAGAGCAACATGGCAGTCTTTATATTAGCAATGCTTGAGATTTATTTTAGGTGGTTTGTAAAATAAAAAGAGTCAATAAATGCCTAATTGGGTAATAATACCTAGTGGGCAGAGGGAATGTAATCCTCAAAAGGTAAAGTCCCAACTTCTATTGGTAGAAAATAATCTTCCTCCAGTGCAATCTTATTTCAACATCTTGTGATTACATTATGAGACAGCCTACCTTTCAGTCATATTGTCATGCATTATGCTGTCTAACAATAATACATGAAAATGGTTTGGCTGCCATATTTCTTGCACATTTCTCCATACCCAATAGTATTAATCAACACAAGAAATACAGAGGTTTTCTTCCATTCTCCTAAATAACAAGAGCGCAAAAGAGGGTTGGGTGCTTGTGTCCCCCATCCCAGGAGCCCACAACCACCCATGGTAAATAGGAGTGTACAGAGCGGGTCTTCACCACCCTGAAATTTGGAGTAGAGCTCTGATGAGGTGCTTCCTCGCTCTGATTTTCATATCAGCTCTGTCCCTCCGCACCGTCGGATTACCATTTGGAGAAGCATTCCGTTTTCGAATAACTGCTTCATTATAGCCTATAGGAATTAACCAAAATGCTTACAGATCCCTCATTTTTAAAGATAAAGACACCATGAAACTAGACACCATGAGAGCTCCTAAGTATGGATGTAACCATGCCAAGTTTGAAGCAGATTGGTTCATCTCTTGAGTTCTAGGGATTTTTTTTAAAAGTTTGAGGTTTTAAAATTATTATTTTTTAAAACACTGTGGTCATTTTTTTAAAAAAAGATAATGAGATGAAACTTGGCAGCAAGGTAGATCTTTAGGGATTTAGGCATGCCAAGCTTGAAGCAGATCCCTTCAAACACTGAGTTTTTAGGGATTTTTAAAAAAGGATCCCCTCAAACCATTTCCCATGTACACACACACACCTGATTCTGTGTTAATTCACCTCTGCACATTTCTGGAGCGTGCGGGAAGAGGGAGTTTGGTGAGCACTTTCCGCTAGCTGAGGGAAAGTGGCAACGTCTGTGGTCCCTTTAAATCCCCGCTTGCTTTGGCATTCCCGCTCCCCACCCCTCAGTTTTCTGGTTGCTTTGCAATCCCTGCATGAGCACAAGGGTGTTTCTTTTCAGCATTAGCTCCACCTCTTCCCTGAAGCGTGACACAACGCAACCCCCCCCCCCACACACATACACCAGCATTGTGGTGGATGCAAAATGGGGGCCAGGCTGCCTACACAGTTAGTGCTGTTGCCACTTGCAGCACACCCCCCAAAAAAAAAAACCCTTGCAAAAAAAGGGAAAACAGAAAAAAAAAAGAAGTTGGCTAAAACCCCTCCTACTGGCGAGCCCAACTTGTGAGACACCGTTGGAGAAATGGCATGGAATTCTCCCTCCAATTTGGTAGGTGTTGGTGGCTCCAATGTCAGGGGGCTGTGAATCGATTCTGGGTTTCAGCCAGAACCACTCAGAACTCCAAAGGAGCTATCCAAGGTGTTGAACCTTAGCCCCAAAATGGTTCAGCACCTCAGAGAGCTCCTTTAGAGTCCTGACTGAAACCCAGAGCGCATTCACAGCGCCACTAACATCAGAACCACCATCCTCCACTGCCCCAACTTCTCTTCCCACAAACAGGGTGGGGAATTTCAGAGGCCAATGTACCTCTCTAAACCCCCAGCTCAAACATACATACACCTGCACATCCATTTTTTCCAGACTCTGAGTTTTAGGGTTAGGGTTGCCTCTCATGGGTTTCCCTACCACCATCACCCCTGGCCAAAACAACAACAACAAAGGAGGATGTGTGAAAACAAACAGAAGCCAGGCTTCATTCCTAAAGGAGCCCCCAAATATCATTAAGATTCTCAAAGAAGCCACAGGAGTTGGCAACAATGCTCATTCTTTGTGGCGAGTTAATTGATTTCCCTGAATGCTGCAACTGAAGACTAATCCAAAGTTCATTAAAGTTAATGAAAAACAACAGCGCAGCCTTTGGGCTTTTGCCTGCAGTCCTGCAGCTTCTCTGTAGTAGTCGCCCTGGCTTTAAGTGGCTTCAGCTTCAGTTTTCATTGCTCTGTTCAGTGAATCGCAGAAAGCAAGATGTTGTTGTTGTTTAAAGAAGAATTAGGATCCTAATTATACTTGCTGGGAGAAAACTGATGCAAGGATCAAGTGTTGAGTTGATCACTTGCTGAATGTTAATTGAATTTCTATTGCTTGGAATCATGTCTAATGATGCAAGTCTGTACATATCTCCTTAGCAGTAAGTCCCACTGAATACAATGACTTCCTTCCGAATAAACATATACATTTACTCAGCTGCAACAAATCTCTACTTTTTCCCCCTTCTGAGCCTGGGAGCAGATGTTGTGCCTGCCTAAAGTGTTAGTTCAGTTGTTGTTTGTTTATTATTTGCATGCCGCTTTTCTGTTAAAATAATAGGAGTCAAAGCAGTTTACAAAGAGAAAAGCAAAATAACAGAATACATTCATTATGGCGATCCACGTCAACAGCTAACACATCAAAAGAATGCAATGCTAAAATTCTAGCAACATATATTCAAAAAGTTCACTCCCTTTCATGCTGTAACATTTGAGAATCTTCACTACATGATAGAAGTAATGCATATTATTCACATCCTGTTGTAAATCATGGAATCCTAGAATAGTAGAGTTGGAAGGGGCCTATAAGGCCATCAAGTCCAACCCCCTGCTCAATGCAGGAATCTACCTTAAATCCCTTCTTGGGTCAGCCATTGTGTGAAAATAACCTAAGAAGGGTGTGTTGATCTGGAGTCCTGACCTTGTCAGGATCTTTATCAAAATAGATTCAGGATAAGCAACAGTGAGACAAAGCCACAAATGGATGAGTTTAGGAATTTGCTGATTATCCATGTGATATCAAATGGATGCAGAAATGAAACAGGCAAAGAACCTCACACGTCTTTTTTTGCTGAAAGGAGCTATTGACTCCTCCCACAGCCATGTGGGTGCCTGGGTCCCAATCAAGATACACAGGACTCCTCTCCTTAGACCGATAATCAATTATCCAACTTGGTATGTGCACAGATTGGAGTGAGACTGCCTTGGCATGATTTAAACGATGCTTATATACCCTTCCCTGCCCTAGTGGATGCATGGAGCATCACAGTCAGAGCAATGAACTAGCTTAGAAAGATGCCCCAACATTCCAATCTTGAGAAAGCTTCTCAGCTCTTCAGTGAGACATAACACTGTGCTCTTATCTGAGACAACAGAGTGACCTGGCAAGAATCAGACAGTTTTGCATTTGTTGACATATAAAACTGGCCTTGCCAGGTACCAGCTTTCACATGTGAGACAGACTACTAAATTTCCTAGAAGCTGCTCTCTAAACTACGTAAAGCCGGTCCTCTATTGTAGACCATGACTGTGGAAACTCACTATACTCCTTGCCATGTCTTCCGGTGTAATTGACTACAGAGGGGAAACAGGGGCCTTGAGGTTACCTATCAATTGTTAGCATTGAGACAGCAGACTGAGCAGCCATAGGGGACAGTCTTTCCCCTGTGATGACATATATTGCATTTTTATTTAAATTATAGTTATTTTTTTTCTAAATTTGCACCTATACATATAAATTTACATATGCAAATATTATGCAAATCACTGTCCTCTTTTGTATTCTTTTTTAGTAATCCCTAGGTGGCTGCCTTAAGTCTTGGTCATTTGTGAGTGTTTTGATGGTTAGCCACCTAAAACATGTGAATATGGTGAGAAGCATTTTCTTCCCCCTAAACCTATGAGCAGATATTGAAAGTGAGAGGTACACATCACTGAGCCAAACCTTTTTAGACTGAATATATGACTCAGTCATTTCATTCAGTATCTTGCCTGCTTTTATTCATCTACTGGTACCAGTCATGAACACATGCTGTTGGCATATGAAATAGTTGTGAAATGGATCTGAATCCATCAGCCACATATTCATATTCTGTATTGGGTATCAAAGACCTGTGTGTCTTTCTCATGTGGCTGGCCTGAGTCTGACTTAAGAAAACTAGCACAAGCCTGCCAAATTGTTGAAGCTGGAACTTTATTACGCACAGAGGAACCTGTTGGTTGGTTGATCAACATGTGCTTTAGTTGAGGATACTGTTTGCAAAAAGGAGATTAGTTGAGCTGTTCTGTGAAATTGAGTTATCTCCATAAAGCTATTATTTCAGCTACTTAAAGAGTCAAGGACTCTTCCACTGCATCCTTGAGCTAATACAAAATGCAT
This sequence comes from Anniella stebbinsi, assembly GCA_029215795.1. Taxonomy (NCBI): domain Eukaryota; kingdom Metazoa; phylum Chordata; class Lepidosauria; order Squamata; family Anniellidae; genus Anniella; species Anniella stebbinsi. The sequence continues at coordinate 106,663,169 of JARDYH010000002.1, read as the reverse complement.
TGGGCAGTAAGAAGCATTGTTTAGGCTTCTGGTACTAGAACATGCTTATGGTTTTTATTGTTTGTTATTGCTTGAGCTGGTCCTTTGGTTTCCACAAGGTCACATATGTAATTTTTACTATGTATCCTGACTTTTGAATTCCAAACCAGGATGTAAGCTGGCTTTGAAAAACAGAGCACATGACATTTCAATGCTTGCCCTCTCCACATACACAATAAGGAGACAAATCCGGCTGGACATTAGGAAAAACTTTCTGACTGTTAGAGCAGTACAACAATGGAACTAATGACCTAGGGAGGTCGTGGGCTCTCCCACACTAGAGGCATTCAAGAGGCAGCTGGACAGCCATCTGTCAGGTATGCTTTAAGGTGGATTCCTGAATTGAGCAGGGGGTTGGACTTGATGGCCTTATAGGCCCCTTCCAACTCTATTATTCTGTGATTCAAAGACCCAAGATCCTTGGGTTTAAAAGAGCAACTTTCTTTTATCTGAAGGGATCTGGAATGGCAAATAACCTAACATAAATTACTCCCTCCCCCCTCTAGTGCTTTCCTCCTTCTACCCTGATCTTTTTGGGTGAGCTTTCCATGTACATGGTCCCTTGTTAGCTCCAAAATTCCTCATAGCCCGCACCTATGGATATAGGGGGAAATAATTTCAGTTCATTTGCCCAGTTCACACCTTTTGGACCCAAACACAGACCTGAACGTAATCCACAGTTGAGGTTGCATTGTGAATTGAAGAGCAAGAAAGGGGCTTCCATTTTTCTGCCTCTTTCTCAGGGCGTTTCATATTTTCTTTTTAATGTGTGTTGATGGTGTTTTTGACCTTATCTGACCACTGTGAGGTGAGTGAGAGTAATATCTGTATTTTTCTTTCTATTACGCATCTCACTGTTGCCTTACAGTCTCCCAGATTGCCTGCACTTCCTGATCTGAAAAGACTCTATGGAAGGAATAAATTCATGATGTCTTCCCCTTGGTGAGAAGTGTGGGAAGCGAAGCAAGCTACAGCCTGTCAGGGAGATGAATGTACAATGAAAAACAGGACACTGCCATCTCATAAGTAAGGTAAGCACAAGAACCTGAAGCAAACCTATGAGAATTTCACTGAAATGTCTTGTCTTTTGAATTTCTTTTCAAATGCAATTTCTTTTCTATTGAACTGAATGAGAATGGTTGAAAAATACGTGGAAGAAATTTTCGGCACAGCATTAATACATTATATTACCAAGTTTATGTTTGTGTATGGACTTTCAGTGGCCAAACTCAATTGGTCAACAGTGACTCTCCCTCTCTGTTCGTGTGTGTGTATTTGAATCTGCTTTGAAAAATATTTGAATCAGATGGGGAGGAGCTGATAATTAGTGTGATCTGGACAGGAAGAAAAACATAATTGTCTAAACTACCAAGTATCTCTGTCAATATGTTTATCTCTATTTTTAGCCTTCCATAAAGGGCGAACCCGGTGGCTACGACTGTGACTCAGGAGGCCTCAAGGATCTCAATACCAAAAGAATATTCCTCTTCCTTCCCAACACAACTCAGAGTTGCCACTGAATTAGGGCCAGATCTGAAATGCGACTGAGATTTCTGCTTGGCTGAAACATCCAAGGAATTCTGAGGGAAACTAACGACATTTAAGAACACGAGTGAAGTGTCTCAGATGTGATCCGCAGATCTCTGAGTTGCCACCAAATTACATACACAATGAAACTTTGAGGCAACATTGGAGATCCCTGCTCAGTTGAAACATCAAAGGAGAAATAAATAAAAAAAGACTTGGGAACACTAATAGACTTTCTGCACATCCCTAGTAAAAAATATAGGTTTAGCCAGGAATGAGAAGAGCCAGAAAATATTCATGAAACTTGCCCGCAATGGAATAGGGCTATATCCAAACTCATACATACAGACTTCCATTCACACAATGTGATTTCCTTTCCCTCTCCTTCTCCCTGCTGCCCCATACACTCCTCAAATCCTTCCCAGTGCCCCCCCCGACCGACCACTAATTAGGAGAGGAAAAATCTGTTGCTCCAGCAGTGTCTGTTCTATTTGCTAGCACTGTTTTTGTTTTTAAAATGCACTAATGTGCACAGAGGTGAGGAAATCTTTCCTAAATTCTAAATACATTATCTTCATATCACCCAAGTAAGGATTCAAAAGTTATTACTGGCATTCTGCCCTGGGCTAATTTTCATATCAATGTCAAGATAAGATGCAATAAAGGAGCATTTTTTTAAGGATTCAGATCACCGCCAAGATAAGTCCTAATTAGGTCACATGTGTGATCTATTTGAGACTATTCAATAATTAAGCTGACATAACTACCCCCGTCCTTTTCTCTCCAAATGGCTCTGAAAGCCGTGCTTTAATTAAAAAGTGGATTTATGTAAATCCCGAGCCAGATTATTTGAACGGTTTAAATTAACCTCCAGTCCCATTTAAAAAGCAATTCAAATCCCAAGGCCTGGTATCATTATTTTACCAAGGGTGAAATAGCAGGACCCTTCGTCACAAGAATGGAGTTGTTGGAGGGGGAAGGATTGGTCAGCTTTTAAAAAATGGGTTTATAAAAAAAAAGAATAGTTTGAACTCCAGCACTCAAATTCATTAGTTAAGTGTAGAGAAAATGAATGGAGTGTGTGTGTGTGTGTGTGTGTGTGTGTGTGTATGTGTTCCCCGAGTAAATCCTTTTAAAATGAATTCCCATCAGTAATTCTGAGGGCATGAGATGTCACCGAAGAGCTGTCTCTTAAAGTTGCACTGAAATATATCACGTACACACACCATTTCTTTAAAAAAATATTCTGAAGAACCTATGATGCTTTTAGTTGTTCAGTCATAGGTGAAGGTTTATTCTTTTTCTCAGGCTGAGGAATTTCAAGGGAAGCCAAAAGCTTTTATAAGAGTTGGACATTTCCCATGGAGCTTCACACATCTTAAAGTCGCCAGTAAATTTCCCCTAGAAAGGTATTGAAATTGCATTCGTGCTTTGGGAAGTGATTTCCTAAATTGTTTGGCTTCACATTTCCTTGGACAAGACAGGGTGCCTCAGATCAACCAAGAGGAACTGAAAACGTTTGGGGTGTCTTAGCTAAGGATCCTTGAGAAATTCACTCTGTCCAAATTCTAGTACAAATTGGCGTGAACCACACCTCTCAGACTAATGTGCAGATTGGAATGGAGCTCACTTTTGAATTTCACACTTCCTCCCTCCTGTACCCAGTCATGCTCTCCTGGCATGAGCATGGACACCACTCAAACAACCACAAGGCCTGTAGAGCGGTCGGCGATTGCCTGCCCCCATCATTGACACAATGGGGGAATTGCGCAATTTCCGGAGCATCTGTAAATTGCACATGTCCCGCACACACTGTGTCGATGCAGCTTTCAGCTCAAAACTGTACAATTTCTTTTTTTAAAAAAATCATATTTTAGATTGAAATATATTTGTAAATGCATGTTTTGAGAGAAAAATAATATTCTGACAGAAAATCTGTTTCGAGATACATATTTGGGAGGAAGTATATTTACAAATGTAAATTTGAACGTATATGGAAATATTGTTTGAAATATGAACTTTCACGAGGACTTGTCTTTTCTTTTGAAGGCTCTGTTTTGTTTTGTTTTGTTATTTTAAATGCAGATTAATGAAGAAAGAGGATGGAGCTGGCTCATGAATGAATGCTTGCAAAAGTGAAGTGCACTGGAAATGGTTGATTAATCCCAGCTTCAATATCCTTCCCTCACAGGTTTTCGAAGTGGCTGATATTAAGATTCAAACTCAAGTTTGCCCATTTGTCTTTATAATTAAAGCCAGGCTGATAACTGTTAATAGTCCACAAGTGGGATCTGCAGGATTTCAACAGGCCAACTAGCTATAGGGATGTAGGAGAAATTCATTTCAATTAAGTTTTGATCAGAATTTACCCAATCTGCACATTCCAAACTGAAGACTAGGGTTGTCCCAAATGCCTGACTGGGTCTGGGAGTCTGGCAGACACCCCCCATGTCCGACCTCCAGAAACTGAGTCATCTGCCCCCCCTCACCAAATGCAACTATTGACATAATGGGGGGATTTCACAATTTCTGGAGCTTCCATAAATTGCACATTTCACTCTATAAATTGCACACTTCCCTCTGCATTTGTGACTTATCCTTGCACATATGGGGCCTTTACGGCTGCAATTGATGCAGCGGGGGGGGGAGTATGCAATTTACAGAGGCTCCATCATTGACATAGGGTGGGGAGGAAGTGTGCAATTTCAGCATGAAGGGGCAGCCGGCTGTCGAGTGCTCACCGAGCAAGCAGAGCCTCAGAAAAGGCTTGCCTGACCCAATGAGCGGGGGAGGATGGCAGCGGTGGCAACAGGGCAAGCCCATCAAGGTGTGCCCAGGGGAGTCACCCACCCTTACTGAAGACAGACTCAGACACTATGTGGTCGAACTCTGTACATTTCCAAGTTTTGCAATATAATTCATGAATCAAAACAAAAGGAAAAAGTGTGCAACAGCATGCGTATATATATGAAAAATTCATACGAAAAAATGGCATGCTTTTTGAAAAATTTCAAAGATGCACTCAATTGCTGTGTACATTTGGGGATATGAACATGGAAATATGCACATATTTTCATGCGACAAGAAAAAAAAAGTAGGGGTGTGCACGGACCCCCCGGATCGGATCGGGACCCGGATCGGGACCTCCAATTTTGTCCCGGACCGGTTCGGACAAAATCGGAGGCCCCCCGGACCGGATCGAGTCCGATCCCGACCCAAAAATCGTACATTTTTGGATCGGCCGCCATTTTTTTCCCCATAGACTTGCATTGCAATGCAAGTCTATGAGGAAAAAATGGCGGCGGGTGGGTAAGGGGGGGCCTAACTCCCTCCCCCCCCGGGGCCGTCCGCTGTGGACGGCCCCGGCAGGTAAACCCCCTCCCCCGCGCTCCCTACCCCCCCTGGGGCCGCCCGCTTCCATTCGCTGGCGCCCGCGGGCGCCAGCGGATAGAAGCGGACGGCTCCGGGGGGGGGTAAGCCCCCTTCCCCGCCACTGCTTACCTTCTCGGCCCGTCCGGCGCCGGCGGCTACTACCAGCGGGCTCCGCGGCCTACTCTCGAGTAGCGCGCCGGGTGATGACATCACCCGGCGCGCCATCCTAGAGCAGGCCGCGGAGCCTGCTGGGAGTAGTAGGCGCCGGCGCCGGACGGGAGCCGCCAGGCCGGGCAGGTAAGGGCCCCCCTCCCCCCTACCCCTCCGCGCGCCCCCTCCTCCCCTCCACGCACCCCCTCCTTACCTTTCCGGCCCGGCGGCTCCCGTCCGGCGCCGGCACCTACTACTTCCAGCAGGCTCCGCGGCCTGCTCTAGAGTAGCGCGCCGGGTGATGACATCACCCGGCGCGCCATCCTAGAGCAGGCCGCGGAGCCTGCTGGGAGTAGTAGGCGCCGGCGCTGGACGGGAGCCGCCAGGCCGGGCAGGTAAGGGCCCCCCTCCCCCCTCCCCCCTCCGCGCGCCCCCTCCTCCCCTCCACGCACCCCCTCCTTACCTTTCCGGCCCGGCGGCTCCCGTCCGGCGCCGGCGCCTACTACTTCCAGCAGGCTCCGCGGCCTGCTCTCGAGTAGCGCGCCGGGTGATGACATCACCCGGCGCGCCATCCTAGAGCAGGCCGCGGAGCCTGCTGGGAGTAGTAGGCGCCGGCGCCGGACGGGAGCCGCCGGGCCGGAAAGGTAAGGGCCCCCCTCCCCCCTCCGCGCGCCCCCTCCTCCCCTCCACGCACCCCCTCCTTACCTTTCCGGCCCGGCGGCTCCCGTCCGGCGCCGGCGCCTACTACTTCCAGCAGGCTCCGCGGCCTGCTCTAGAGTAGCGCGCCGGGTGATGACATCACCCGGCGCGCCATCCTAGAGCAGGCCGCGGAGCCTGCTGGGAGTAGTAGGCGCCGGCGCCGGACGGGAGCCGCCGGGCCGGGCAGGTAAGGGCCCCCCTCCCCCCTCCGCGCGCCCCCTCCTCCCCTCCACGCACCCCCTCCTTACCTTTCCGGCCCGGCGGCTCCCGTCCGGCGCCGGCGCCTACTACTTCCAGCAGGCTCCGCGGCCTGCTCTAGAGTAGCGCGCCGGGTGATGACATCACCCGGCGCGCCACCCTAGAGCAGGCCGCGGAGCCTGCTAGTAGTAGTAGGCGCCGGCGCCGGACGGGAGCCACCGGGCTGAGAAGGTAAGTGCCCCCCTCCTCCCCCCCCCCGCTGTCCACTTTCATCGGCGGGCGCCCGCTGGCGCCTGCCAATGGAAGCGGCGGTGGGCGCCAGTGGGCGCCCGCCGATCCGCCGATCCGCCGAACCGGTTCGGAGCTTTTTCGGACCGGTTCGGATTGGATCGGCCGATCCAGCTGCGGGATCGGAAATCGGATAATTTATCCGATTTCCCACTGGACCGGACTCGGATCGTGGATCGGGTCCGATCCAGTGCACATCCCTAAAAAAAAGCCAAGTTCGCAATCTTATATGGATTCAAGTCAGAACGAGCTTTGCGATGGAATTTGGAGAAATTTGGGAAGCTTGCGACTTGATGACGCGATTCAACCACGTCTTCTTGCAGGATACTCCATTTTATTCCTCTTCCCTGTGGTTTTCCATTCCCCCACCCCAAAAGTCCATTTTCCATGCTCACCAAGCATTCTCAGTCCCATTGGGCATGGGTTTTGTCCCCTCCATCCCTTTTTTGTACTTCTGTAAAACTTTGGGTTCTCCCGAGGGTGCTGAAGTCTCCCTCTTGTAGGTAGATGTGCCACTTTTCCTACATGTGGGGTAGCACTTGGAGAATTGAGTTTGCTCTCTGATTTTGGGCTTTTTCACACTTACACATTCATCACTTGATAATCACAACATCAAGTGACGACTGGCATGACTTCACAGCAGAGGCATGTTCTAGCAGATCTGATGCCACAGGTAGAGATCCCACATCACTTCAAATGCAGCACTTTTTTAATGGAGTCAGTTCTTCCATTGAGCCATGAGTCATCTGGGACTGATTCCAACTTGCACATGTGCAGGGTAGCCAGTTATGAATCACCACAAAAGAGGAAGTGCATCACCAAAACACAAGACAAGAAAGGACACTGTTTTGCATAAAATTTGCACATGTTATTTCAAATGAAATGATTCACATTAGAAATCATGGCTACAATTTCAATAGACATACATTTCACCATAGGGGGAAGATTGTGACCACCTCATTTGTGTGCCTGCTTGTTCATTCTACTGTTCAGGTGATAAATGTTGATGGGCAACCGTTCTCAGGGTTCTTTTCTTTGAACTGGAATAATTCATTCATTCATTTAAGTAAACAATTTTGAATTGGGCTAGACTCCCCTTCAGACAGAGAACTGTCCTCTGTAAAAGCGGACACCTGGCCATCCTATGTCTGCATCACTCGATTCCTGCTCACTTGATGTCTCACACCTGAAGAATGGCAGCGAAATGTGTCAATGAACCCTACAGGAAGACATGTGATGTTTTGCCAAGGTGTGCATATCTATTCCAACTGTCTATTATATCTGTGATGAGCCATTCACACATCCAAGTCAGAATATGATGTTATTTGCAGTCATCAAGGGATCAACATGCATGCGTGCACCAATCACACATTTCTCAAGGGCAGAGAAATCAAATGGGGTGTGTGTGTGTGTGTGTGTGTGTGTGTGTGTGTGTGTGTGTATGTACCAGCCTGCAAACTCTCTATATCCTTGAACTGATTATTCTTGAGAGCACACTCATGGGGTAGGGTTGGGGTGGTGTGGTGTGGGGGTCAAAGGCAGCAGAAACCTCCTCCCTGTTCATGTTTTCCCCATAAGATACCATCATGCCTGAAATTTTGGGGCAGAAGTGCTTGGATTCTGGATTTCTCCTCCTGAATTCCCATCTCTGATGAAATGCTGCATAGATACTGCAGCACAGGGCTTTGCCTCTGCTGTTAAAATCAAAAGGTCAAGCACAGCCTCATGGCAACCCAGAATGATTATGGTTACTAATCTTTACTGCATCATCTGGAAGTCCCTGATGGGCACTTATGCAAGCAAAAATAGGCCTGATTAAATAGTTCATAAATAATACACTGAGAGTGTCTTCTGGTAAACAGGGCACTGAAAAAACACATGGATGATGAGAAACACTTCCAGAAAAGATGCTCAGTTCTGAGCATTAAGCCTGAAGCATTTTTGAACTTGACATGCAGTGGTTTCATATTTGGTAGAAATTAGCAGTTCAACTAAGAGGATACTACAATGTGTTCTCATACTGAATGGTAGTTCTGCTCATGTTCTCAACCTCAGGTCAAAAAGACATAAATACAGAGAGATGCCTTATGTTAAGTTAGACCAGTGTTCCATCAAACCTAGTGTTGTTGGCTGCCGACTGGCAGTGTGGCTCTCCACAGTTTCAGGACAGGATTCTTTCCTAGTCCTACCTGGAGATGTGGGAACATGGTGAATCAGAACAAAGATTCATCTCATGACCAAACAGTGGTGAGGCACTGACTGATGTCATGGACAGGACAGGGCTGCGGTCAGTAGAACCAAAACCTCGACCTTGAGTTGTACATCTGAGGTCCAACTGTGGGAATGGGGGAAGGGATACATTTCACCAAGGCACGGTGATCTGAGGGTGGGGGGCAGGTTTCAACCCCATTACTATAAGGGGGAAAAGTGAGGCGAAATCATAGATCATGCTTGAGGATATTTATGGAAACATATTTTGATGTACTTATGCACCTATTGTCCAGATCATAAAAGAAGTGCTGAAGCCAATTAGAAGCAATTTCTGTACCACCCAATAGTTGAAGCTCTCTAGGTGGTTCACAAAATTTTGAACAGTGAGTTGCTGGCTCAGACCTTTCCCTAGAAAAGAGAGCATGTACTTCTGCTGTTGAACCAGTAGTCTGCGATACAGTTATTTGTGCTTCCCTGTGTGACTCAAGAACTACCAGTCCCCAGAGTTCCTGGCATGTAGGCAGGAGGGAGAGACAACTGGTGGGAGGGACAAAGCACCATAATAATTAGAATATTGATACAAAGGACAGAGAGAGCCAGTGCTGACGGATAGTCGTCAAGCATTGCAGGACTCTTCTGCAAGAAGCATATTATATTAAACCATAATAATAAGAAGGGATGTTTAGAGGCATGGTAAAAAAAAGATTAAAAAGTCCCCGTCTGGGTCGGGATATATATTTTTAGGAATAGCAAAAAACTAATTTTAGAGTTAAAGTAGTAACTTTCCTTTCATGACCCATGAGATTGTTTGTATGTATTGAATTGGGTCATAGTATATAGTTGGCAGGGGGGCATATTATAAGTATGTTTTTAAAAAATGTTGCTTGGGCCCTGTGCACATACCTAGACTGCTCTGAAACCTGAGTGTTCACCATGCAAAGCATCTCAATAGATTTGAGTCCTTTTCTGCAGACTCTGAGGTTCTCCACTCCATCTGAGTCAAATATCTGGGAAGGAGCAGAACTCAAATACCAACAAGCCTTGTGGATCAAGATAAAGACTTGTAGAAAGGCTTCCTTTAATAGGACGAAGAAGTTCAGTAGGGGTGGGTAACATTCATAGGAATATGAGTATGTTGTAGTTTTATTAGTTACAATGAGCTCAAAATCTCAGGGTTCAATAGTTCTGATTAAATGCAAAACCAGACGTGAGACCTTGAACAACACTCCTTTATGGATTAACATCTGTGTAATATATCACCCTCGCAATTATACAGGGGAAGAATGAAATAGAGGGAGCCCTATTTTTCAAAGTTTATGAGAGAAAATTAGCAACTTAATGCCTTTTCCAATAATCGAAACAGAAAGGGAAAATGAATAGCATGGCAATAAACTCTGACCCTGACCTTATTGGGTCAGAACTCAATAAGAGCTTCCATATGTTTAGGGGGAAAAAATGCATGATTGAATGCTTCTTCATACCCCCCTCCCCCAAAAAATAATTAAAATCCTCAAGATAGAGAAAAGAGAGTGCTTGTCAGAGAGGTTGTTCCCCACCAATGCTAAGCTACCGGTATGTAGGAATGAATTTGTATGGAGAAGTATTCCATCTCATGAGGCCCATCTGAAGCAATGCAGTCCAGACACCTGTGTACTATCTGTTGTTTGTGAGAACTAAGACTTAAATATCTCTGGCATTTTTAAGGACTGGCATAAATATCTATCATCTTAGTCTAGGTGTGGAGAGCCACTGCCGCTGTGAGCCTTGTGCAATGTTACTGTGCTCCACTTGGGTAAGATCAACACTACTGCTTTATAGTGGCATTGAAGTGCTCTGATAACTGTTGGGGTACATTACACGTTCCATATACCCCTTTCATCATGCCGTCTCCTGCTTTTTATTCCACGTTACCCAAAATATCACAACAAATATCATTGTGTGTCCCACAAGGTCTCAATGTGCAAGAGGGATGTAGTGTACCATGATGGGATTGTAATGATTTGAAACAAGGTGTAGATCTGGCTTAGGTCTCCAGTAGAAGGAAACATGGTAGGGGGCAGATGGGGCAGAGTCATACTATCGGTGAGATGTGGATACTCCAAATTGTGAGTCATGTTCTTCAAAAGGAGAAAAAAAATGCTTCTGTTCATTTAAAATCAGGAGTTTCCCTGTGTCCACACATGCACACACACACACACACACACACACACACACAGTGTGAACATGAGCACATTTTGAGTGCATTCTACTGTAGGTGATGTTCAGGATAAATTATTGTGCAGACAGCAGGTAAGTGAAATCTGCTGACCTCTTAAAATACAATCCAGCTCTACATATTTACAGCAGGGCATGCAATTTCTGAGAGAGGTAAGGCCTGTTACAATTGCTATAGGCTATGTCATGTTTCCCAAAACCTCCTGCCTTCTTGGGAGACAATAAAGAGATCTGCCACGTAATCCACAAAGCTTTATTCAGGCAATAAACATCATTTCCCACCTGAAGAGAGTCTAACCTCTAGGAACTTCCCTCTAGGCAAAACTATGCAAACTAAGCAAGACAATTGTCTTTCCAAGAAAAAGGGAAAGCCTTTTCCCAGAATGCATTAACTTCAAGGAGGCTGGTTCTGAAGAAGTCTATGGCGAGGAGCTAGCCAGGCCAACCTTCTCTCACCTTCCTTTAGCTCCGCCCATTTGAGTCTGCGGTGGACTCTAGGATCAGCTAGCTTTGATGTACCTCCCCCTCTGAAGAATACTGATTTCCCACAGTCTATGTGTTGTTAACATTTTCAGTGATAAGGTCTGGTGAAGGTTCATCTCCAGCTGGTGAAGAGTGAGTGAAAATCACCTCTCCCACTTTGTGTGTAGGCTGATACGTTTCTGGCGCTGTCTCTTCTGCTTCAGAATCTGATTCTGATTTGATCACCAGAATTTCCTTCCCTCAGCCTAAGGGGAACAGGCTTAGTCATGGCAGGCTACAGCTGATGGAGGGAATTGCATGAGCCTACCTGATGAATTTCCAGCATTCAGCGTAGTTTCATGTTTCAGGCTGAGTGTTCTGATGGTGCCCTGTGATGTGTCTTGGGTTGCAGGGTTGTGCTATGGATCAGATCTGCAACAGGGGTCAAATTAGGTTGGGTTTCTCAGAAAGTAAGATGAGAAGAGATCAGCACCATGGAAAGCTCTGAGTGTTACTGGTGCTGGATGCTGGAAACTGGATAGGCTTGTCTGTATGTTGCTCCAACAAGGACCAGAGCAGACTGAAGTCCTCTTCATGCCTTCTTCTTTCCCCCTCCCCCTCCTCCACCACCTCCTCCTCCTCCTCCTCCCATGTTTAAAGAATGAGTGAGGAGAGGAGCACACCAACCCATCTCCCTCCATTTTTGGATGATCCTAATAGAAAAGCTTCCTGTACAGTAGCTCTCCATGAAAGAACCCTGATTTTCCATGGGTACAGAAAGCTTTCCTGTTCAGGAGATAGAAGTGTTACTGGATTTGTGCTGGTTGACCCTGCCTCCATGCTGACTGAGGCTTTGCCTCTAAAAGGGGCCAGACATAGGAATGTTTGTGGCATGCTAGTTTCCCCATGGGTCCTCAGAGTCTCAGAATGGTATGCAACCTCCTCTAGATGCAGGAGAGTTGCCTCTGGGGTCTTCTGGAGAACTGGGTCTTGGGGAGATGGAAGCCTTATTATGCCCTTCCATAACCAAGTCTTCTCTCTCAACCTTGGAGTTTCTTCCTCTGAAGACACAGGATCAGAATCCGTAGATTATGAAAATTCAGGTCCATAACTATAATCCTTCTGCCAACATGTAAAAGTCTTCCCCTCCAACCACCTATGGTTCTCTTCTTCATGGACCAAGACATGGAAGTTTAGTCTTCTGAGTTCTTGCCAAGCAGACTTGCTATGAAGTCCAATCAGGAGCACCATAACTATAGGGAACCCAACTGCTGGGTGCCTAGAGGGGAGATCATTGCTTTGTCATAACAGCCCTGAGACAGGTGAGAACAACAGCTTTTTGTGACTCTCCATGTTTACAGACAAATTTGGAGTCTGCAGACATGGCATCCACATGCATGGGGCAGGGGGTATATAATTCAGGGATGGAGACAAGGTACATCTAGATCTATGGTACATATTTTTGACATCCATTATTGAACAATAGTGTAATAAAATGAATCCCCCTTCACTGCCACCTTAAATTATGCTCCTGAAATGAAAAGAAAGAAAGAAAAAAGCTTGGAGTTAATAGGAGTGGGTTGAGATATTGTAGCACTTTGAGTTCTGTTCAGTTCTATTATTCAAAACAAAGTCCTAGGTCATCATTCCTTCATTCTAGGTGCATGTCTTTTGTACCAGACTGTAGTTGGTAGAGCTCAGGATTCCTGGGGGAAAACAAACCTACCCCACACACACATGTAGAATTGTACACCAACAAGCCTGAAGTCTGCTCAGCCCTGATATAGATCATTCCCCACAGGCATTTTTGATAACATTCCAATTGAATAGGATAAATGCAATCTAGATGACTACAAAATAAATGGAATCATTCATGAGAGCTAACAAACTTGCCTAAACAATTGTTGATTTCAATTATGGATGTGTATCGTATTGTACTGATGTCCGATAATGAACCGATAAGGTCGTTATCAGGCATCCAATTAACGATACCTATAAACATTCCTGGAGGCCCTATCTGATCGGATCCGAAATCCATATTTCCGATAACTATCGAACATATCGGATTATCGGACCACTAGTTTTAGGGTGAACAACTGTCAGGATTTCCCCGGATTTGTCCTAGGTTTTGTTCTATCCTGGGAGTCAGGTAGGAATTTTCTCTAATTTTCTATAATGTCCCAGAAAGAGAAACTTTTCCCTTTAAGGCTGCCATTAGCATGGTGGGAGGGAATGATGTGATTTCTGGAGGCACGTCATTCCCACCCCCCACTGCTCCAATCGGGGCCTTAAAGGGGAAAATGTGTCATTCCCGGACATTATAGACAAGGCCCCGATTGGAGCAGTGGGGGGTGGGAATGACACACTTTTCCCTTCTCCTCTCCAATTGGGGCCTTTAAGGTGGCGGGGGGTGAAAGATGTGCTTTCCAGAGGCCCTGGAAAGCCGCTTTCCCACCCCCACCCCCACCGGGTGTCCTCTTTTTTGGTTTCCCAAATATGGTCACCCTAACTAGTTTAGGGCTGGCCCTCCCTCCCCCCTCCCGCTCCTTATCTGGGCCTTGGCCGCTGCAGTTCACTGCTCTGAACTACTGAGAACTAGGCTTTGTGGCCTAGTTCTCAGTAGAGTGCCAACACCAGGTGATGATGTCACCTGGAGTGTCATAGCTCTACTGAGAACTAGGCCGCAAAGCTTAGTTCTCAGTAGTTTGAAGCAGTGGACAGAAGCAGATGGCGGCAGACAAGGCCCTAAGGGGGACCCCTCCCTCCCCCCTCACGCTCCTTATCTGGGCCTTCCCCACCGACGTCTGCTGCTGTCCGCTGCTCCGAACTATTGAGAACTAGGCCATAAATCCTAGTTCTCAGTAGTTTGGAGCAGTGGACAAGGCGGACAAGGTCCAGGTAAGGGTGACCCCTCGTTCCCCCTTCATGCTCCTTACCTGGGCCTTCCCCGCTGCCGCTGCCCCGTAATACTGCTAAACAGGCTTTCTGGCCTGTTCGTCAGTACAGGGCGGTGCCGAGTGATGACGACATCACACAGCGCTTCTCTGTACTGATGAACAGGCCAGAAAGCCTGTTTAGTATTAGTACGGGGCGGCGGAGGCGGAGGCGGAGGTAAGGAGCACAAGTGGGGGGAGGGAGGAAGTGCCGGCCCAGTATTTTTCCCCATAGAATTGCATTGGGGGGAAGCTTTCTTTCCCCCAATGCAAAACTATAGGGAAAACACTGTTATCGTATCAGAATTTCTGATATTTATCAGATTTCGGATCCTATCATATCCAGATACCCCCCGACATGATTGGACCCGAATTTTTTTTTATGTTGGAATTTCCAATAATGATACTATATGATAATTTTGGCTGTGCACATCCCTAATTTCAACCACTGGATTAGGAGAGTTATATAGTAGAACACTTAAAGCTAGGGATGTGCACTGACCCCCCGGATCGGATCGGATAGCGGATCGGAATCGGACCTGGGGGGTCGGATCGGATCGGATCGGATCGGAGGATGGTCGGATCGGATCGGACCGGATGTCCGATCCGGATCGGACGCCATTTTGAATGCTTTTTCCCATAGCCAAGTATTGTTTTACAAAAACGCCTATAACTTTTTCATTTTTAAAGATAGAAGGATGAAACTTGGGCACATTATACACTGGTTAGGGATAGTTATCTGTGAGAAATTTCAGAAAGATTGGTGCATGAGTTTTGTGGCAATTAATTGTTTAATAAATACCCAGAAATGCCTATAACTTTGTCATTTTTAAAGTTACAAACATGAAACTTTGCCACATTGTAGGTGGTACCTTGGGACCTATCTGTGAGAAATTTCAGAAACTTAGGTGCTTGCCTTGTGTGGCAATTAATTTTAGAAAAATGGGTAGTAGTGGGGTAAATACATTTACGCCTCCCATTTTTTTATTTTTGAAGATACAAACAGGAAACTTGGGCACATTACAGGTACCACTTGCCTTGATATGTGTGTGAAATTTCAGAAACATTGGAGCTTGCCTTGTGTGGCAATTAATTTTTGAAACAATGAGGAAAGAAACACCTATAACTTTGTCATTTTTAAAGTTACACACATGAAACTTTGCCACATTGTAGGTGGTACCTTGGGACCTATGTGTGTGAAATTTCAGAAACATAGGTGCTTGCCTTGTGTGGCAATTAATTTTTTAATAAATACCCAGGAATGCCTATAACTTTGTCATTTGTAAAGTTACACACATGAAACTTTGCCACATTGTAGGCGGTACCTTGGGACCCATGTGTGTAAAATTTCAGAAACGTAGGTGCTTGTATTGTGTGGCAATTAATTTTTGAAACAATGAGGGATTCATTGGACAGCACTTGCCCATAGGGATTCATTGGACAGTACTTGCCCATAGGGATTCATTGGACAGTACTTTCCTATAGGAAATCATTGGAAAGCACTTGCCCATAGAAAATCATTGGAAAGCACTTGCCCATTGAGAAATACAGTTATGCCTCCCACTTTTTTATTTTTGAAGATACAAACAGGAAACTTGGGCACATTGTAGACTGGTTAGGGATAGTTATCTGTCAGAAATTTCAGAAAGATTGGTGCATGCGTTTTGTGGCAATTAATTTTTTAATAAATACCCAGGAATGCCTATAACTTTGTCATTTTTAAAGTTACATACATGAAACTTTGCCACATTGTAGGTGGTACCTTGGGACCTATGTGTGTAAAATTTCAAAAACGTAGGTGCTTGCCTTGTATGGCAATTAATTTTAGAAAAATGGGTAGTAGTGGGGTAAATACATTTACGCCTCCCATTTTTTTATTTTTAAAGATACAAACAGGAAACATGGGCACATTACAGGGAACACTTCACTTGATATGTGTGTAAAATTTCAGAATGATAGGTCCAGGCATGTGGTGGCAAGGTGTCTGCACACACCACTTTGAAGACTGTAGAAAATTTCTCCTGTAACGATCCCAGCGAGAGAGAGTGATCCTAGGCTCAGCCGTTCTGCTTGAGTGAAAGTATCAAAGCAGACACGAGCCAAGTGCTACTTTGTTTCTCCTTTTGTAATGGATACTAGCTCAGTTGCAGCCAAGCGTGCAAGGATCAAAGAGATGAGAGAAAGTGTTTCCTTCTTCTTCCCGGGAGGCGGGAGGGTGCAATTGACAGCCCCAGCCTCTGTGTAAAAAAGGTTAATAACTTTTAATCTAAAAAATTCGTAGCCACCACATGCCTGGACCTATCATTCTGAAATTTTACACACATATCAAGTGAAGTGTTCCCTGTAATGTGCCCATGTTTCCTGTTTGTATCTTTAAAAATTAAAAAATGGGAGGCGTAAATGTATTTACCCCACTACTACCCATTTTTCTAAAATTAATTGCCATACAAGGCAAGCACCTACGTTTTTGAAATTTTACACACATAGGTCCCAAGGTACCACCTACAATGTGGCAAAGTTTCATGTATGTAACTTTAAAAATGACAAAGTTATAGGCATTCCTGGGTATTTATTAAAAAATTAATTGCCACAAAACGCATGCACCAATCTTTCTGAAATTTCTCACAGATAACTATCCCTAACCAGTCTACAATGTGCCCAAGTTTCCTGTTTGTATCTTCAAAAATAAAAAAGTGGGAGGCATAACTGTATTTCTCAATGGGCAAGTGCTTTCCAATGATTTTCTATGGGCAAGTGCTTTCCAATGATTTCCTATAGGAAAGTACTGTCCAATGAATCCCTATGGGCAAGTACTGTCCAATGAATCCCTATGGGCAAGTGCTGTCCAATGAATCCCTCATTGTTTCAAAAATTAATTGCCACACAATACAAGCACCTACGTTTCTGAAATTTTACACACATGGGTCCCAAGGTACCGCCTACAATGTGGCAAAGTTTCATGTGTGTAACTTTACAAATGACAAAGTTATAGGCATTCCTGGGTATTTATTAAAAAATTAATTGCCACACAAGGCAAGCACCTATGTTTCTGAAATTTCACACACATAGGTCCCAAGGTACCACCTACAATGTGGCAAAGTTTCATGTGTGTAACTTTAAAAATGACAAAGTTATAGGTGTTTCTTTCCTCATTGTTTCAAAAATTAATTGCCACACAAGGCAAACTCCAATGTTTCTGAAATTTCACACACATATCAAGGCAAGTGGTACCTGTAATGTGCCCAAGTTTCCTGTTTGTATCTTCAAAAATAAAAAAATGGGAGGCGTAAATGTATTTACCCCACTACTACCCATTTTTCTAAAATTAATTGCCACACAAGGCAAGCACCTAAGTTTCTGAAATTTCTCACAGATAGGTCCCAAGGTACCACCTACAATGTGGCAAAGTTTCATGTTTGTAACTTTAAAAATGACAAAGTTATAGGCATTTCTGGGTATTTATTAAACAATTAATTGCCACAAAACGCATGCACCAATCTTTCTGAAATTTCTCACAGATAATTATCCCTAACCAGTGTATAATGTGCCCAAGTTTCATCCTTCTATCTTTAAAAATGAAAAAGTTATAGGCGTTTTTGTAAAACAATACTTGGCTATGGGAAAAAGCATTCAAAATGGCGTCCGATCCGGATCGGACCTCGTCGGATCGGATCGGATCGGATCGGAGGTTGATCGGATCGGATCGGATCGGATCAGATTTTCCCGATTTTGGGGCGGATCGGATTCGGATCGTGGATCGGATCCGATCCGATGCACACCCCTACTTAAAGCACACCTAGTCACAGTGCATCAATAAGAAAAAGGTTGATGAAAAAGGTTGACTAATGGGCATACTGTCTTAATATATTTGTATTATGATTCAAACTTCAAATGCATAGAAAATGATTGAAATCTCAGAAGCCAGATATCACACACAAAGAAAAACAGCTCCACCTAGAACTAGAAATGTTCTTTTTTCAACTTTTAGACCTAAGGTACACAACCTGTAGCCCTCCAGATGTTGCTGGACTCCAAGTCCAGTCAGCACAAGCTGGCATAACCAATCAGCAGGGATGCTGGGACTTGTAGTCTATCAACATCTGGAAGGCCACCAGTTTTCCACCCTCAGTTTAGGCAGTTTCCCCTCCCCACCCCACTAATCCAAAACACAAACCTTGTGTTTTAGTCAGCTGTTTCTGGACACTCCTACCAGCTCTGCCTAACAGACACAAATAAAAATAAACATGATTTTAACACGGATGGCTGGGTGCGACTCAATGTGAATTCCATTGTGGCTTTACTAGAAAAGCTGCTAAAAGGCCTATTAATCAAGTATCTATAGTTTACCATTAGATTCTATTAAACCTGGAGAGAGCCCTCTCTTCACTTTGCACAATGAAGCAGCATGGCTCCAGAAGTAAACAATATATGCCATGCCGTTGTGTGCGGGCTGAAAGGCACGGTCTCTTGTTCCTATGATTTACCACTTATTTTGTCTTAAGCAAAGCTGAGCAAAATAAGGAGAGGAATTATTCGCCAATCTTCTTTGGGAAAGCACTTGCATGAAATGTGCTGAATAGATTACTGGCTGTTTAATCAGTGGAGATTTTAAGCCATTTGCAACAGAGAATGTGTTCTTTTTAATTCAAACCTGGAGGCATGTTATTAAAAGCCAATTCTCTCTTAATGCCAAGCAAAGACCAGAGCTTTAACATTAATGGTGAAGCCAATGTGTGCTGTAGTGATTGACATTAAAAGCTTTGAACATCTGTGGGCTGTACTTAACTGGTATTCTCTAGATATGTCAGTGGAAAGTAGAGGGATGCTTCAGTAACATTGGCCTCATTCACATGTAATGCTAACCCATGTTTAATTAAACCATGGTTGTCCTATCTAGGGTTTGTTGGCAAACAAACAAACCATAATTTGTATCCTAAGTCCCTAGTTGGTTGGTTTCCCTCCTCCTTCACCCACTTCCTCCCTACATACCAACTGATTTTGCAACACTACAGTACTGATATGTAAAAAGGCTGGGGTTGTTGGGTTGGGTGTTTTTATTTTACCACTCTTGCCTGCTGTCTCTATAGCCTGCGAAACAACCCATGAACAACTCATGATTCTGGGTTTGCATGTAATGACAAGCCATGATTTAAACAACCCACAGTTCACAACTCAGCAACAAACCATGAGTTCTTTTTGTTCATAGTTCATGGTTAACAACCTATAGTTAAATAGTTCCAGGTTCACACAAAACAACAACCCATGATTCAACAAACCATGGTTAATTAAACCATCATTTGTCATTATATGTGAACAAGTTCACTATCTCATTCAATATTGACCACTGCTATTAGATATCAGAGGCAATTTAGCAATGAAAAGATTGATAGGACAAGCTCAAGGAGAAAGTAAAGTCTATAAGGATTCTATAGAAGGGCATTTGAAATCTAATAGAGGAAAAAGTAGATTTGATTTTGAAGTTGTCACAGTAATATAAAACCATTCAGGAAGAGGTGACCGTGACCATCAAATAAATTCAATCCGGAAACTAAAAGGATCAGTAGAGAGGTGAGTAAAACTGAAGGTTTCAAAGTGAGCAGGAAATGCCTGAAGAGTTTTCACACCTGGCAAAGTCTATTGAAAAACCATAATTGGGTTGCAATTAGGGATGCTGAAGGAATTTGATCTTTGTGAATTCTGATGACCAGATACACACCTCCTGGACTAATGTGCAAACTGGAACGTTATTATCCCTCATATCTCGCACTGCTCCAGATTTCACAAGGCAGTTCTCAGCACACAAAGGTATCAAAATGCATGTTAAAATCTGTCGTTTTAAGATAAAATTGTGTATAAAGGTGTACTTTGAGATAAAATACATTTAGACATGCATATTTTGTGAGAACGAAAACACTTATCGAAATACTGTTCAAATATGATTTCTTTATTTGTTTGGTAAATCACAGATTAATGCAGAAATGGGATTATGAATAAACACATCCAAAATTGGCATGGACAGGAATTAGACTGATTCATCCACCACCAGTTGCAATCTGTTCATATTGCTCTCGTCTGTGCATATTTATCCCAGCTACTTCAGTATTCTGGGCCCAATGCACCCAAATGCTTCTAGAAAACTAACCAGTGAAGCAAAGTTCCTGATTCCGAGTAGGCTGCTCCTTACTTGAACATATCTACCTATCTGTACTAGTACCTTGAACAGAAATACTGAGTTACTTGATGTACCCAGGGGAGGAAATTTGCCCCAGTTGTCACTATTTAGTAGGAACAGTTCTTATTTTTGGTACTCTTTGTAGGGATGCTTAAAGAATTAGGACAGGGAGTAGGATCTGCATTCCAGAGTGAATTCACATGAGCTGCAGCTCCCATAGTAAGTTGTGGATCAGAAAATGGTTTCACTCTGGAATCTACATTTCCCTGCATTCTACTAGATGGTCCATAGGCTACATATAGGGATGAGAAAACTCACCTTTGCCCACCATGCCAACTGCCTAAGCCTCTGACTGCCTGAGCCTGACACCCGCTGACCCCCTGAGCCTGTTTGCCATGTGCAGCAAGCCACCAGACAGTCTACAGGCACCTGGTGAGCAACACAAGGCATCCTGTGGCTGCAGCAGCTGCCATTTTGCATTAAATGGTGTCTAGGCCTTTCCCATAAAACAACTTTGACACTTTCCCATAAATTGCCATTTTGTGCAAAATTGTTACCATAAATAGGGCCATTTCTGCAAAAATACAGACATAAATGACCTAATGGTTTTCCGCCGCTGCCCGCCAACCCCTCACACTGTCCTTGTGGGGGCAGTAGTCCTGCACCACCCACCAACCCCTCGTTCCTTGAAAGAAGAGTGTGAAGGAGAGTGTGAGAGGTTGGTGGGCAGCAGAAAACTGCAAGGTTTCCTGAGTCATCGCACGACAAATTGGGCAAGCTGAGAGATGCATGAACCTGAGTTTGGAGGACTGAGCCGGCGATAGTTCACTGAGTTCTACTCCAAACCAGATTCCTCCAACATCTCTAGCTGCATATAGCCAGTGTGATGTAGTGATTAGTGTTGTGTATGGTGAAAATAGGCCCACAACTGGTCCTGATAGTGATGGGGAACCATCACATCTGGTCCCTTCCTGTGAAATTGTACAGAGGGAAAACAATGTCTGCCCTCATGTACTAATGGGCACAGCCTTATTTTTTTCCCTGTGCATTGTTTTTGTCAACGGTATTGGAGCAAACTAAAAACTTGAACACAGCAAAAGTATCATGAAGTGGAATTAGACTGATCCCTCCATCCCTGCTGTTTTGTCCCAACGTGGGCCTTCTTGTTGAAAATCTGTTAGTTTCAGTGGCTAGAGAGGTTGTCTGTCTTCAAGATTCAACTCCCTCCCTGGAGTCTCTTCAAAGCATCTTGTCTCTAGCAGACATGCATGTAAATGATGCATGGACATGAACACTAAATCGCCATGTAGCGCACAGCCGGCCATTTCACGTTCTCATGAGGCTCGTTCTGCACTGTTGAGAACAGAGTGTAGGACAATTCAGCTTTTCCAGCCTATCTTTCATCAACATTAGAACCGCTGTCTTGGTTTCTAAAATAGCTCAGGACAAGCTATGGTCAAATAAATGATTACAGCATA
Source organism: Anniella stebbinsi (assembly GCA_029215795.1). Taxonomy (NCBI): domain Eukaryota; kingdom Metazoa; phylum Chordata; class Lepidosauria; order Squamata; family Anniellidae; genus Anniella; species Anniella stebbinsi. The sequence goes on along the minus strand of JARDYH010000002.1, from coordinate 106,641,426 downwards.
GGGCAGCCCTCCGGAAGTTTGGGACTACAATTCCCAGCATTCTTGGCCATTGGCCATGTTGACTGAGTCTTATGGGATTTAAAGTCCAAAAATATCCCAAGTAGGGGAATGTTGACATAGAGCAATGTATGATGCAGAGATGGCATCTCAGGCAATGATGTCATTAGCACCCATACTGAGCCTCAGCTTAGAGTCTGACTCTGATCCAGATAAATAAGAGCTGGCCAGATCATTGGACCTATAGCACTGGAAGCAGAGGTGTTGGTACCAACCCAGACCAGAGCCAGGGGGCTTCAAATTGAGACCTCCTAAGACAGTAACTTTCTGAGATCTGTACTTCCCCCCAGGAACCAGCCCTCTCCACATCAGGAACCCACTGGAAGCCCATGCTAGATCATCAGAACAGGCAATGAAGTAACTGGAAGGAGGTGAGTGCCCCTTTAAGGCTTCCATTCCTCCACAAATGGGCAGAGACTAAAAGGGGTGACTTGGCCCTGGAAAGCTGAAAGGCCTCAGTTCAACATCAGACCTTATAGTATCAAGTCGTACAATCGGAGCTCTCTGAGATTCTGCAACTAAGTGACCCATTGCACCCCATGAGCTTTTGCTTCAGGTCAGGTCAGCTCAGGATGGACAAATGATCCTTGATATAAGAATACAGATGTATGAAAGCATAAGAATATAAGAAGAGCCCTGCTGAATCAGACCAAGGATGCATCTAGACCAGCACTCTGTTCACACAGTGGCCAACCAGCTGTTGACCAAAGACTCACAAGCAGGATATGGTGCAACGGCACCCTCCCAGAAAAATTGTTTCTGTTTATTTTTGAGCAGAATGGATCCAGTTTGCACCTCTCAGAATCAAACACAGAGCCGAAGGCCATCTGTAGTTGAAGTCCATACCTTTCTGAATTTGCGGCGCAATTCACTGAACCAAAGAAAGAAAAGAAAAATGTCTTTAAAAATATGTACATCTGAAAAAAAATTAATCAAGGGGGAGGGAAATGTGTACATTTCAAAAAATGCACACAATTGATGGGTATTTTGGGAAAATGTGAACAAAAATATGCATGGGTTTTCATGTGAAAAGATAAAATGAAGCTCACAATCTGAGACAGAAATGAGTTAAGATTAGGATGACCATATGAAAAGGAGGACAGGGCTTCTGTATCTTTAACAGTTGCAAAGGACAGGGAATTTCAGCAGGTGTTGTTTGTATGCATACATAACCTGGTGAAATTCCCTCTTCATCACAACAGTTAAAGCCGCAGGAGCCCTGTCTCTTGACCATGTACAAAAGAGGGCAGGGCTTCTGCAGCTTTAACTTTGTGATGAAGAGGGAATTTCCCCAGGTTCTGCATATATACAAATAACACCTGCTGAAATTCCCTTTTCTATGAAACTGTTAAAGATACAGGAGCCCTGTTCTTCTTTTCATATGGTCAGCCTAGTTAGGATGAGCTTTGAGTTGGAATTTGGACACCTTGACAAGCTTGAGTTTTGCTGATTTGCACATCTGTATATGAGAATAAAAGTGCAAATTTGTGAACTGTTGGAGGACATGGCAAGAATATTGCCCCTTAATGTCACTCAGCATGCACCCCTTTCTCACTATCCCCCTGGCCTCTATGGGTGGAACATCTCCAGATCCATGGAGACTGCATTGTTGCCAATATTAATATTGTAGGAAGCATCCAACTGTTGTATAGCAGCCTTCCTCCACCTGGTGACCTCCGGATCTTTTTTGGTTTCAATTCCCATCAGTTTTAGCCACCATAGCCATTGGTCAGCAACACTGGGAGCTGTAGTCCCAAACAGCTGGAGGGCACAAGTTGGGGAAGGCTGTTGTATAGGTTCTGTATCTATTCTGTGTTCTACAGAAGTAAGAAAAAGCAAACTAGTTCTTTTTCTGAAACACTGACCTGCCTACTCCAGCTCTGCTACTAATAAATGGAAATGCAATTTCTAATTATACAATTGAGTGGTCTGTGCGCTTGGCATTCAGTGTGTGTGTGTCTGTGTGTGTGTGTAAAAAGCTGAATTCAAGCAACACCAGGATACAGAAAATAGTGCTCATATTTATTTTGCTCTGATTAGAAGAACAGGCATTTATCGAATGCCAGCCTCATTTTCTTGAAAACTACTCCCAAATGAACACAAACATCATTCTCCGTAAAGAATAAAACAACAGAATAGATAGACTGACAGTCCCATAGAATATGCTTAAGACACAAGAAGCAGTTTTACTGCAGAAACCCAAAGCAGGTTTCGGGAGTTGTTTAGCTGCTTGGAAGCAACAATGAGATAATCAGAGGAAAAGTGGGGTATAATTTATAATGAATGAATCAATGAATGAATTTGTACTGCAATGTTTGCTTTTTTTTTTTTTTTTTAAATAATTTTATTATTTTCAACATAATAATAACATAAAATACATACATAACCCTCGACAATCCCCCCCGTGCACCCCCACTCCATGAGACCTTCTCTTAATCTTTTATTCTATCCAGAAATTTATCGACTCTTTTGAAGGTGTTTGTCCCTTCCCCGATCTTAAGACATATTCCAATAGGGGGCTCCATATTTCCCCAAAATCATTTTTACTGGACATTCCCCTTTTCAATTTCATTTTACAGGTTAGCATATCATTCAAAGCCATATCCCATATTTCTTTATACCATTCTTCTATTGTATAGCTTCCTTGTCCTTTCCAATTTTTTGCAATCATTAGTCTAACAGGAGTCAGGAGGTTGTTTATCAATTCTCTCTTATTTTTGTCCTCTTCCCCTCTATCCCATATTGCTAGTAGAGCGAGCTTCGGGTTTAGTTCCACTTTACTTCCAATTATTTCACTTATTTCTTTAAATACCCTTTTCCAAAATTTTTGTACATATTCACAGCTCCACCACATATGGTAATAAGTTCCAACCTCCTGGCATCCCCTCCAACACTTTTTAGATATTTTTTTGTCTATCTGGTGAAATCTAACCGGTGTTAGATACCATCTCCACAATACCTTATAAAAATTCTCCTTAATTCTGATCGATAACAATTTTAACATTCTTGCGTTCCACAACCTCTCCCAGTTATATTCCTTAATTTCTCCATTTACGTCCTCTTCCCATACCTTTTTTATTGCTTTAAGTGAATTTTGAAATTCTTCCTCTATCAATAATTTATATATCTCACTAGTCAACCCTTTCTTAATTTCCTTTTCTTCTTTCCTACCTTTTGACTCTATTAAATCTTCAAATCTTGTATTATTTCTACACTTTTTATTTTTCAATCTCCATTCCTGAGTCCATTTCCCTAATTGTATACATTTAAACCATGCTGATTTTTGACCTATCAATAGCTCTTTAATTTGCTCATTATCCTTCAAATTTTCCATCCACTTTCTTAACTTAATTATTTCCTTATCTTTCAGTCTCGCTTCAATCTCCACTTTTAATACTCTTGGGAAATTCTCCACTACTACCACTGGGGCAAGTGGTGAATCTCCTGGTATCCACTTCCCCCTAAATTTCTCCCAGATCTCCACTATATTTACTAACAAAGGGTTGTCCAGTCCCTTTAATTCTCTCTTTTGAATTTTTTTAAAGAAAATATTTTTCAATTTATAATCTATTTCCCCAGTTTGCGTCTCCAACCACTCCAAATCTTCCTCCCCTAGAATACAGCTTATAACATATCTTAACTGATTAGCTATGTAATAATACTTAATATTTGGAAGTCCTAAACCTCCCTTCTTTTGAGCCTTATACCATAACCCTTTATTAATCCTAGCTTTCTTATCCCCATTACAATATGCGTTGATTATATTTTGCCACCTTTTCAACTCTACATCTGATATTTTAATTGGTAACATTCTAAACAAAAAATTAATCTTAGGTAAAATCTTCATTTTAATAATTGCTATTCTACCAAACCAAGAATGTTTTAATTTCTTATATACTTCTAATTTCTCCCCTACTTGTTTTTTTAAAGCTACCAAATTAAGTTCCTCAAGCCTATCTAAATCTCTATCAATATTAATACCTAAGTAACGTACTATGTTTTTAAGTCTAAGACCCAACTTATCCTTACCTTCTTCCAACTCTTCCTTATTATAATTAAATAACATCATTTCTGACTTCCCCCAATTTACTTTTAATCCCGTAATTTCTCCAAATTCTCTTAAATGTTTCTTAATCACCTCAGCACTCCCTAGGGGATCTTCTACCGTCAATAAAGTATCGTCCGCAAACATATTCATTTTAATCTTCTCCTTTCTTCCTATCCCCTTCACTCTTTCATCTTCCCTTATTACATTTGCCAAAATTTCTATTACTATTGCAAATAAGATCGGTGAAAGAGGACATCCCTGTCTAGTTCCTCGGGCTAGTGTAATCTGTTGTGTTAACCCATCATTAACCAATATTTCCGCTTTATTATTTTTGTACAACTTATCCATCACTCCCATAAATTTATCTCCAAACCCAAATGTTTTTAATATTGTTTTGAGTGCTGGCCATTCCACACAATCAAAGGCTTTGAATATATCCAATGCTAGCAGGCCTGCTTTTAAATTCCTTTTTTTTATAATACTAATTATATTTAATACTCTTCCCATTAAATTAGACATTTGCCTACCCGGAATAAATCCACACTGATCTTTTTAAATATATTTACAAATAAATGTGGCCATTCTTTTTGCCATTATTGCTGTAAAAATCTTTGAATCTTGGTTTATTAAGGAAATTGGTCTATATGATGCGGGATCCGTTAGGTCCTTACCTGGTTTCGGAATTAATATAATCAGGGAATGATCCCATGATGGCGGAGTCTTCCCCCCTTCTATTATAGTATTAAATAATTTCTTTAATCTCGGTACTAAAATTCCTTTAAAAAGCTTATAATACTCCGACCCCAAACCATCCATCCCCGGTGATTTTCCTCCTTTTAATTTATCAATAACTCCCTCTATCTCTTTTTCCGTACCTAAACCTTCCATATAATCCCTGTCCTGTTTCTGCAATTTTATTTTCCAATTCCTCTCTACATATTCCAATATCTTATCTTGCGGTCCCGATCCTGATGTATATAATTCACTGTAAAAATCCTTAAATATATTTAATTTATCTTTCATTAAATTACAACTATTCCCTGCCTTATCCTTTATTGTCCCTATCATATTCTTAGCCTTTTCCAACTGTGTGGATCTAGCCAGCATCTTTGAGTTCCTATTGCTATATTCAAAAAAATCTCTTTTTAAATACAACAAATTCTTTTGAACTTGTTCTAATTCTTCTTTCTCTAATTCCTTTTTCTTAGCTTGAATTTGGGTAATTAGGCGTTTATCTTTTGTCTCCTTTAACTTTTCTTCCAAACTCCTTATCTCCTCTTCAATCTTTTTATTTTGAGCTTCCTGTTGTTTTTTTAATGTACATCTTTCCCTAATACAAATCCCTCTTACTACAGCTTTCATTGTATCCCATAATATGTCCTGCCGAGTATTCTCTTTTTCATTAATCTCCCAGATTTCCTGCAATTCTTTCTTTATTTTCTCCATTATATCTTTTTTATTCAACAACCTTACATCCAGTCTCCATCTCTTCGCTTGTCTATAGTCTTTCTTGGTTTCCATGTCCATTGTCATTAACGCGTGGTCAGTGACCTTGATAACTCCAATATCACAATCTATAATTTTGGGTAACATATTTTTTGATACAAAAATGTGGTCTATCCTTGAGTAACTCTTAAATCTCTGTGAATAAAAAGTATATTTCCTTTCTTCCCCTCTTAAAACTCTCCACACATCCATTAATTCTTTCCCTTCCATTAATTTGCTTAACTCTGTCTTCCCCACCCTCTTAGTATCTTTTAGTATGTTATCCCTGTCTTTCCCTATATCTAGTACCATATTAAAGTCACCAGCCATCACAATATGCTTTTTACCCACTTCTCCCAACACGTTAAATACTTCATCAATAAAATCCATTTGTTTCCCATTTGGAGCATAGACATTCACTAATACATATTCCTCTTCTCCCAACTTGCAGAACATAATAAGAAACCTTCCATTGTTATCTCTCTTTACACTTTGAATATTTATACCACATGTCTTTGAAATTATTATTGCCACTCCTCTCGATTTCGAAGTTCCATATGCCTTCTCATAAACGCCCACCTCCCTCATTCGAAGCTCATTAACTCCATCTTTGGCCTGATGAGTTTCCTGCAAAAAAATTACATCTATTTTTTTGTTCTTTAATAACATTTCAATCCTCTTTCTTTTAATTACCGTTCCTAGCCCTTTAACATTCAATGTTGCCAATCTAAGTTTATTTTCCATCTCTCTCTTTCACACAAGTCTTTAAGTCGGTCTCCCTCTGTGTTACACATACCCCCTCCCCCCTAACCCTCCCCCCCACATTCACCCCCAATTTCTCCCCCCTCCTCACCAGCGTGCTGGGCTTTGGTCCCAATCTTCTTAGAACTCTTAGGGGGGGGGAGCTCGGCCCAACATTCCGGAATAACGTCTACCCTCCCCTCCAAGTCTCTTCTTCTCCCTATCCCTCTTACAATATATATTAAGGTCTATTCATTGCTCCCTCCTGCCGCGCCCTCGTCTTGCTTCTCTTCTCCAACCGATGTGGCATCCATTATGCCCAGCTCCTCCAACAACTCGATTCCTTGCTCACAAGATGTTATTCTTTGCTGCTTCCCGTTCCACTTGAACCTCAAGAAAACTGGGTATCCCCAATTATAGGAGATTGATTTCATCTTCAATGCCCCTGTACAGATTCTAACGCTCTTCCTCCACTGGATGGTCTGGGGGCATAAATCCTGGAAAACCTCAATTGGTGTTGCTTGAAGCGTTGGTTGACCTTGACTTCTAATTGCTTGCATTAATTTTTCTTTTTTATAGTAATTAGCAAATTTCACAATAATATCTCTTGGGAGCTCTCTTGTCTTTCCAGATCCAACCCTATGGGCCCGCTCGATATCTTCCATTCTCCAGTCTTCCTGTGGCACCATCTGTTTGGCCCATGCCAAAATTAATTCTCTTATACTATTAGGGGTCTCCGCTTGCCGCTCCCCAAAAGACCGTATGCGTATATTTGCTCTCCTGTCCCGATCTTCCATCGCTATAAGCCGTAAATCCTGTTGCGTTAGCTGTTCCTGATGCTTCTTGTATAAAACCTTTAGTTCTCCAGTTTCTTCCTGCAAAGCTCCAACCTCTTTCTCCACCTTTTGGAGTCCTGCCAAAAGCTGCTGTTGTGAATCAGCAATCCTCTTTGCCAATCTGTCTTCTTGTTTCAATAAAGCCTGCTCAATATTTCCATCCTGCTTTAATATAGCAAGATCTAGCATCTTTTGAAAATTCTGAAGCAGCTCATCTGTTGGGTCAGCTTGCCTCCCTGTGGTTGTTTTAGGAATTGCGCCTGGCTTAGTTCCAATCTTAGCACTGGCATTTCCGGCATGACTAGGGGATTGTTTCTTTGTCTTTTCAGAATCCTTGTCCGACATTTTGTCAGTACGGACTAGCCTGTAGCTTCTATCGGACGGCTTATCACCCTTAGATCGGCTCCAAGAAGTTATTTTCTTCTTGCTCATCCACCTCTCAAGCCTATCCGTTAAGCACACAGCCACTTCTAGCCAGGGATCAAAGTCTCTTTCTCTCCCTCCCTCTGGCTTTTTTTTTTTATTTTAGTTTCGTTTCTCCTCGAGCTTCCCAGCCAGACCGTTATACAGCTAACAATCTTTCAAAGCCTGAAGGCTTAAAAGTTTTCCAAGCTTAAAAGTCTCTTTTCTGACTGTTAGCAATCGTTCTGTTCTCTACAGCCTATTCAATCAGCCCGCAATCGTAAATACGTCTTTTAATTACCTTCACCGTACTACAAAGCTGTCGGTCCATCTCCTCCCTTCTGCCGAGCCGGTTATAAAGCCATAAATCTTCTTCCAGCTGCAATCTCTTTAGCAAGCTTCCCCCTCTCCATAGCAGACAGAGGACGCTTTTAGGATAGGGAATTTACAATTAATTCATTGCTTCTTTCGGAGGATGAAGGATTTGCGACTCATTCCATGTCCTGCTAGACCACGCCCCCCAATGTTTGCTTTTTGATGCTTTCATATTACAGATAGTGGAGGGTACAGTGGAAAGAAAGTCCAGGTGAGTAAACTCAGCAAGCAGAAATGAAAAGGAAAGGAAAGGAAAAAGAAAAGGGGATAATCCAAGCTTTGGCATCAGACAGGCAGGGTCCAGGGAGCATTAAAAATGCTCTCACCATTAAATTTGATTTGTGCATACCATCAAATATGATGCACCTCTAGGGTAGGGATGAGAGAACAGACCTTGTTTGAGATTGCTAGCATTCTCCAAGCATCATCTTGCTGCTCATGTCCTACCCCATTCTTGTTCGCATTTGAGATCACTGCTCGCTTTGCGTGAATGGGGAAATTGTGCAAATCCAGCAGCAATTGGATGTGAAATTTGCACAAATTCCTCCCCCAAATTTTTGCAATTTCCCAATTTATGCAACTCCCCCCCCCCCCCGCGCCGTAGGATAAAATGAGGCTTTCAGTCTGCAGGGTAAATTTGTACAAATTAGAAAATTTGTGAACATTTTCAGTGGACCCCAGCTCACAGTTATGATCAGGACTTTGGGCATATTTGTAGGCTGACCAGATAAAATCCAGGTCAGGGCTCATGAAACTTTAACAGTTGTAGAGAAAAGGGAATTTAAGCCAGTGTCATTTGTGTGCAATTAGTTCCTGGTGAAATTCCCTCTTCATCACAACAGTTAAAAGTGTAGGCTAGAGTGACCATATACCAAAGAAGGCAGGGCCCCTGCAACTTTAACAAATGACACTGTCTGAAATTCCCTTTCCTCTACAACTGTTAAAGTTACATGAGCCCTGACCTGAATTTTATCTGGTCACCCTACATATTTGCATGTTTTGAAAGCAAAAACAAAATTCTCCTGCAGCCATGCTCTAGGGGCCAGCTTCATAAATATTGGTTTCAAATGCACAATGGCATCTAATTTCGATTTTCAGAGCCAGTCTCCATGATACAGCACCTCATGAAAGTTTCTTTAAATTGTTCCGTGTCGTGGCTGATACCACTGTGCAACTGTGGCTTGAAAATGGAGCAGTTTTACCTGACGGTGTGGGGAGATGGACCCATTCCGAAAACCAGAGTGTATGCAAATAGCCTGTGTATGTTGTCATTGACTCCTACGTTCGTATGAGAGAATGCTCTCCTTGCCCCTTCTGGTATATTGCATTTCCTGAAAAACTGTGTACTGTGTCTTGTTGGGTTTTATTGTGCCAGTGCAAACATCCAATCCTAAATCCCACTACATGAGGAACCACTGCATACCGACAGCATATTCATATGTAGTAACAGTCACTAGGTGGAAGGATCAAAACAATCAACTGTGGTGTGGATTAGGATCAGCACTGAATTGACTATGGCAGCATTCGGACGACACGATAGTCAATACAACTGATGATTGCCCCCCCCCCACAGTTGCTTATTGTGTCGTCTGAATTCAGCCACTAGGTGTGTGCGCTCTACACTGAAAATCGGAGGGGGGGGGGTCAATGGACTTTTGATGGACCTCCAAACCTGCAGTGTGCTTAGGGGGCAGTTCAAAAACTGACAGAAAGCCATGGTGCAGTTGGAAGATCGTTTGGAGTCTTTAATAGATCCATAGCCGAAGGTTTTTTAGAAGACTTTAGAAGACTTGAGGGTACGTTTCATGTTCCTAACTGGACACTTCCACATTAGGAAGACGCTGAGAGGTGAGGGGTAAGATTGACATCTGTGGCTAACCAATAGCCATAGTCTCCAATCACATTGCTTAGGGACAGGAATTGCAAATGATATAAAAAGAAAGAGCACATAGCACTGCTCTTTCACAATGCAGCTGAGGCTGACTGAACATCACGGAAATGGGAAAGTTCCATTGGTTTTCCCTAGCACTTTCCTATCTGGGGGCATTTGGAAGCCCCTTCTGCCCATGCCCCACTGTTCCAGCATGGCCTACCTATGAGTGGGAAGGCAGAATCCTTGCCCACAGTACTGCCACTGCTGCTGCTGCCAGCCTGAGACTGACTGCTGGCTTGAAGGGGGTGCAGCCTCTTAAGGGCTGAATTCAGACAACACAATAAGCAACTGGAGCAGGGGAAACAATCGTCAGTTGTATTAACTATCGTGTCGTCTGAATGCTGCCATAGTCAACTCAGCGCTGATCCTAATCCACACCACAGTTGATTGTTTATTACCATGTTGTGTGGGGAGTACCCCCTAGATGAACAACTGTAAAGTTGATTATTACCCCACCATTGACTATCGTGTCGTCCGAATTAAGCCAAGAACTTGCATACCTGGGATCCTCCACCACCAAAGAAAAATTATCCCAGGCACTGGACTTGTGTTTTGCAGAAAAGGGTCCCAGTGGAGCCTCAGTACCACTCACATTGTCTTCTTCTCCTGCGCTTCAGAAGGACCAGCAGCAGCAGAGAAATGGGTGCACCTAATTTTTTGGGGGGGGAGGTCACCTTTCCCTCTCACAACATGGCCAGAGCCAGCTTTCTTTGCTGGGTTTTCTTTTCTCTCTGTATGTCTGTCTCCTTTTATTTGCTTCTCCTTGTAGTTCCACCTCATGCTCATTTGTGTATATATGTGTGTGAGTTCTTGTTCCATACATGGAAATAGGGGACTTTGATTTTTGTAGGAGTTTTCTAGTTTCTGAAAGTTCTGCAAGCTCTCCTGAGAGAAGATGAGGTGCATCTGAACTGAGGGGGGGGGGGGAGGGAATGGTCGGAAGGGGAAAAATTAAAAATCTGTAAAAATCAAGGGATGAAGGGAACAGCTTCAAACTTGGCATGGCTAAAACCCTATTTAAGTGCTACTAGGTGCCAAGTTTCATCTCTTTATCTTTAAAAATAATGGAGATCTAAGTATTTTGGTGATTAATTCCCATTGAAGCTAATGGAGTGGTTCTCCGAAAATGGAGCAGTTTTACCTGACGGTGTGGGGAGATGGACCCATTCCGAAAACCAGAGCAGAGAATCGCCTTATCTGAGCTGCACCTTGAATTTTGGGGAGGAGCAGACCCACTCAGCACACACGTAGTACCCATTTCACCACACTGACTCTCTGAAGCATTTAGATGTATGAAACTCACTTTTTTAGGGCTAGGAATGTATGAGAAATTCATTTCAGTTCATTTTTTTATCCAGATTTACCCATTTGCACCTTTGGGACTAAACACAGACTTGAACACAATCTTCAGTCAAAGTCCATGTACTTTAATCAATAGGAGAAGAACATGTACAGATCAAAGATGTACACTGTTGTTGCATACATCTGGAAAAATAGACGTGAAAATATGCACAGATGTTTGTGTGAAAAGACAAACAAAGCTTGGAATCTCATTTTGTCTTGAGTCGGAATGAGCTTCATGATGGAATTTGGAGAAATTCCATGAGCCTGAGTTTTGCTGATTCACACAGCCATAATAGGGTTTCATTTGAGGCATTCTTTTACTGCCATTCAACTCCTGTGGAAAAAGGAAAGTACCATATCGGTATACACTGTGGTGATGAGGGTAAAATTTGCCTCTGCGCTGGTTTGACCTCCACTAAGATTAAAAATTAAATGAAATAAAATCAACAAACTTGAGAGAGCTATAGAAAAGCAATGTATCTCTGTGCTCCCAACTCCTCAGCCTTCCTCTAACATACCAGATTTCTTTCTACTTCCTGCCCATCAAAATGATGAGCATTTCACTGCTATATAATTTGATCATTTATATGGAAAGCTGGACAAAGGCTTCCCATTGCATATAACTACAGCTACCCATTAATAAGAGGGGATTTGGTCTCCTTAACTTCAAAATCTACTATAATACATTCATGGTTGCTCAGGCACGATATTGGATTGGGGAAAACGCTGAGGATAGAATAAATGGGTAGACTTAGAAATGCAGAAAATGCCACCATTAGAGGGGGTGGGTAGTAGGCTGACCATCTGAAAAGGAGGACAGGGCTCCTGTAACTTTAACTGTTGTAGAGCAAAGGGAATTTCAGCCAGTGTCATTTGTAGGCAATTAGTTCCTGGTGAAATTCCCTCTTCATCACAACTGTTAAATTTGCAGGGGTCCTGCCTTCTTTTGTATATGGTCACTCTAGTATAGTGCCTGCAACTTTAACTGTTGTGATGAAGAGGGAATTTCACCAGGAACTAATTGCATACTAATGACACTGGCTGAAATTCCCTTTTCTCTACAACTGTTAAAGTTACAGGAGCCCTGTCCTCCTTTTCAGATGGTCAGCCTAGTGGGTAGCCCTAAATCCTAGCCACCTATGTAAGCTTCACATCTATACTCTTACACTGATGGCTACACGAAGGCCATGCATAGACCTGTGATCATCCATTGGCTTTGATCATCATTCACATGGGGAAGCCAGTTCTATGACACACATGGGTAGATATGGGAGTCAATACATTGTCATCACTTATTGACAAGAAAGATTTCTTCCAAACTTTGGAAGACCTTAAGTTTGAATTCAAGCTTCCCCAAACTGCCTTCTGGCAATATTTACAACTTAGGCACAGTCTAAGAGCTAAGTTTGACCTAGATGACCTGGCAGCATCAGAGATTCCAGGGGTGCTTGGATTCCTGCCTGTGCATAATAAAGTCATTCTCACGGGCACACAGATTTTGATATTCCTGTTAGAACTGAACTGGGTCCTACATTAGATGAGCTGTGGATCAAATAGATAGTTGAACCAGAGAGACCACTAGATATTCCTCAGTGGAGCTTCATCCTCATGAATATAAAAAAAATACTTAAATATGTGACTGCAGTTACTCCAGCAGAAAGTCATCTTGCCCACACAATGGACACCTAACAGATTTTACCAACCAAACATCCTCAGCCATAATAAATGTTAGGATTGTTCTAAAAACATGGGGACCCTTACCCATGCATTTTAGTCCTGCCTGATTATTAGTCCCTTCTGGCATGAGGCAATGGAATGTGTTTTGTACTAAAAACGGCACTGGCTTTCTCTGCTTATACTTTATTACTGGGATACCTACTACTGAAATGGGACACTGGAAAGGGGCACAGATTTTTGGCTCCTATGGGCAGCTGTGGCTGTCAAGTATATTGTCTTAAAGAAATGGAAGTCTCTGGGCTCATCTACACCTAAGGGTGTAGCGGGAGCGCGGGGGAAGATTGCAGACTTACCTGCTTCTGCGATCCTCCCCCAGTGTCTATACAGCTGCACAACATTCTTGAAAAGAAGAGAGATGTCGCGGTCACCATTTTTTTTAAAGAGGAGCCGCACATGGTGAAAAAGGAAAGCAACCCCCCTGCCAAACCCTGTACCCAACCCCCTGTCATCCCAGGCTGGCGAAATTGCTACCCCCATCCCACCCCCATGGGCACGGAGCCACCCCGTGCAGCTCCGTGCCCATTTGAGGACCCAGGAGGCCGTACCACACCAACCGCAGTCCTTGGGATTGTCCCAGGAATGTGGGAAAAATGGGATATCCCTGGGTTCAGTTATCTCTAGCTCATCCCTGGTTGATCCTGGAATCCCCTGTGCATCATATGGATACACAGGGACAACCTAGAAATGACCCTGGGATATCTGGCAAGGGTAGACCTGGCCTCTGATGACACCACACATAGAACAAGGGTCAAATGATTTCTTGTAAAAGAGAAAGCTGCATTTAACAGAGAAAAGTCAATTGAAAAGGGTCTAAGAATTTTGACCACATTCCTGGAACTCAGTAGGGTCATAGCTCTGTAGCAGAGCATATGCTTAGCATGCAGAAAGTCTCATGTTCAACTCTACCTATCTCCCCCCCCCCCCGGTACCAACAAAAGCCACTGGGAGACAATATTAACAGTACTGGGTTAGATGGACCCATGGCCTGACTCAGAGTATGGCAGCTCTCTCACTGAATGATAGTCAACCTAGATCTGTGAAGGAATACCAAATAGGGATGTGCACTGACCCCCCGGATCGGATCGGATAGCGGATCGGAATCGGACCTGGGGGGTCGGATCGGATCGGATCGGATCGGAGGATGGTCGGATCGGATCGGACCGGATGTCCGATCCGGATCGGACGCCATTTTGAATGCTTTTTCCCATAGCCAAGTATTGTTTTACAAAAACGCCTATAACTTTTTCATTTTTAAAGATAGAAGGATGAAACTTGGGCACATTATACACTGGTTAGGGATAGTTATCTGTGAGAAATTTCAGAAATATTGGTGCATGAGTTTTGTGGCAATTAATTGTTTAATAAATACCCAGAAATGCCTATAACTTTGTCATTTTTAAAGTTACAAACATGAAACTTTGCCACATTGTAGGTGGTACCTTGGGACCTATCTGTGAGAAATTTCAGAAACTTAGGTGCTTGCCTTGTGTGGCAATTAATTTTAGAAAAATGGGTAGTAGTGGGGTAAATACATTTACGCCTCCCATTTTTTTATTTTTGAAGATACAAACAGGAAACTTGGGCACATTACAGGTACCACTTGCCTTGATATGTGTGTGAAATTTCAGAAACATTGGAGCTTGCCTTGTGTGGCAATTAATTTTTGAAACAATGAGGAAAGAAACACCTATAACTTTGTCATTTTTAAAGTTACACACATGAAACTTTGCCACATTGTAGGTGGTACCTTGGGACCTATGTGTGTGAAATTTCAGAAACATAGGTGCTTGCCTTGTGTGGCAATTAATTTTTTAATAAATACCCAGGAATGCCTATAACTTTGTCATTTGTAAAGTTACACACATGAAACTTTGCCACATTGTAGGCGGTACCTTGGGACCTATGTGTGTAAAATTTCAGAAACGTAGGTGCTTGTATTGTGTGGCAATTAATTTTTGAAACAATGAGGGATTCATTGGACAGCACTTGCCCATAGGGATTCATTGGACAGTACTTGCCCATAGGGATTCATTGGACAGTACTTTCCTATAGGAAATCATTGGAAAGCACTTGCCCATAGAAAATCATTGGAAAGCACTTGCCCATTGAGAAATACAGTTATGCCTCCCACTTTTTTATTTTTGAAGATACAAACAGGAAACTTGGGCACATTGTAGACTGGTTAGGGATAGTTATCTGTGAGAAATTTCAGAAAGATTGGTGCATGCGTTTTGTGGCAATTAATTTTTTAATAAATACCCAGGAATGCCTATAACTTTGTCATTTTTAAAGTTACATACATGAAACTTTGCCACATTGTAGGTGGTACCTTGGGATCTATGTGTGTAAAATTTCAAAAACGTATGTGCTTGCCTTGTATGGCAATTAATTTTAGAAAAATGGGTAGTAGTGGGGTAAATACATTTACGCCTCCCATTTTTTTATTTTTAAAGATACAAACAGGAAACATGGGCACATTACAGGGAACACTTCACTTGATATGTGTGTAAAATTTCAGAATGATAGGTCCAGGCATGTGGTGGCAAGGTGTCTGCACACACCACTTTGAAGACTGTAGAAAATTTCTCCTGTAACGATCCCAGCGAGAGAGAGTGATCCTAGGCTCAGCCGTTCTGCTTGAGTGAAAGTATCAAAGCAGACACGAGCCAAGTGTTACTTTGTTTCTCCTTTTGTAATGGATACTAGCTCAGTTGCAGCCAAGCGTGCAAGGATCAAAGAGATGAGAGAAAGTGTTTCCTTCTTCTTCCCGGGAGGCGGGAGGGTGCAATTGACAGCCCCAGCCTCTGTGTAAAAAAGGTTAATAACTTTTAATCTAAAAAATTCGTAGCCACCAAATGCCTGGACCTATCATTCTGAAATTTTACACACATATCAAGTGAAGTGTTCCCTGTAATGTGCCCATGTTTCCTGTTTGTATCTTTAAAAATAAAAAAATGGGAGGCGTAAATGTATTTACCCCACTACTACCCATTTTTCTAAAATTAATTGCCATACAAGGCAAGCACCTACGTTTTTGAAATTTTACACACATAGGTCCCAAGGTACCACCTACAATGTGGCAAAGTTTCATATATGTAACTTTAAAAATGACAAAGTTATAGGCATTCCTGGGTATTTATTAAAAAATTAATTGCCACAAAACGCATGCACCAATCTTTCTGAAATTTCTGACAGATAACTATCCCTAACCAGTCTACAATGTGCCCAAGTTTCCTGTTTGTATCTTCAAAAATAAAAAAGTGGGAGGCATAACTGTATTTCTCAATGGGCAAGTGCTTTCCAATGATTTTCTATGGGCAAGTGCTTTCCAATGATTTCCTATAGGAAAGTACTGTCCAATGAATCCCTATGGGCAAGTGCTGTCCAATGAATCCCTCATTGTTTCAAAAGTTAATTGCCACACAATACAAGCACCTACGTTTCTGAAATTTTACACACATAGGTCCC